>BLBF01000006.1:25545262-25640426 GCA_015471245.1 Laticauda colubrina
TGTGTGTGTGTGTGTCGGTGCGCTCTGTACTCTGGCGCACACACTCAGCCATTGCAAGCAATGCGAACGCGGGGGGGGGGGGGGGGGGAGAGAGAAGTGTCTCGTTTCTCCTAAAGCCCGCCAGAACATTTCCTTTCAGTTTTTTTTTTTTTTCCTTAAAGCCCCGATTAAGTCCTTGGCGGGGGAAGGGGAGCGGTTGCCGAGAGGAAGGAGGGGGGGAAAAAAAAAAAAAAAAGGCAAAAATTCACCTGCGGCCGATCTGGACTTTTAAACGGTCGCCGGCGCTCTTTCTCGCCCAGGGAGAAAAGGCGCCTTGAAAAAGTTCCCCTGAACTGCGCCCCCGCCCGCCCGTCCGCGCCTCCCCCTTCTTGCCTTGCGCGCAAGCCAGCCCTCCTTTCGCCTTGTTTTCTCTTGCTCTACACACGGCTCTCGTCAGCCATGTTACAGCAGGCGCAGTTCCCGAGGTGATTTATCGCCCCGAGGCCAGCAACGCCCAGAAACGCTCCTGCAATTCAGCATCGTGGGGCTTCCTGCGGGCGAGGCGACCCCCCCCCCCCACCGCACACACAAACACCGCGCCCACTCCCCATTTTTCCTCGTTTTCCCCTCTCCTCGTTCGACCGACCACGGCGTCCGTGTGTTGAGTCTGCCGCTTTCTCCTCCTCTTCCCCCCCCCCCCCCCCCCCCCCCAGCCCTTCACAGACGCTGCAGCAATGGCTAGATGGCTCTGTATCGCCCGTACTATGTAAGCAGCTTATTCACACTTGGACCGCTTTCCGCCGCCCCGCTTGCCGGGCTAAAACGGATCGAGTCCTCGTCTTCCTCCATTTACACGGATCGTGACTGTGGGGATCTTGGGGCACGACGGGGAGGGGGGGGGTCCCAGGATTTATGGTCTCTTTTCCCCCACTTCTCGAAACTCCCCAGGCGGCTTTATTTATTTATTTTTTAACGACTTAATCGCCTTCCCGCCACCCTCCTCCGCCTCCGAGGTGACGAGGGAAAGTGTTTACTCGGTCCCAGCCCGATTTCCCCCCTTTGTGTGTGTGGCTGTGAGGAACGAATCCTGCCCCTCGTACCCCAAAGCCATACCGTTGCCAGGCTGGGAGCGTCGGCCTCCTCAACTCCGCCTGGCTTCTTAGCCGAGGACCCCGCAATATACTTACCCTGTGCCACACTCTCGTACACTCAAGAACCGCAGTTCAAACAAGTCGCAAACACGCTCACACTGGCCACCAAGGCTGCCTGGATCTAGTATGTAGTCCAATGCACTGCAATGGCTGTGAGCTGGATCGATACGCAGCCTCCTCACTCTTCTCGGCACTGGTAACATTACTCTCAACACAGGCCTCTTGTTATTGGCTGCCGCCGAGGCAGGAGCTAAGCGGGTTGGAGGAACACCTTCCATTGTCCTGACCAGAAGAGACTGCTGATTGGTCGCGGCGGTAGATACGTCACTTGGGATTGAAAGGGCGCGCAAATGTAAAAATGAGTGGAAGAGAGATGGCTGAGGCGGGATGTACAGCTCTGAGGCTGAAACTGCTGCTCTAGTACAGTGTATGAAGTGAGCGGTTCATAGGCAATGGCATAACTTTCAGTGCAGGCAAAAGGAGCCTTACTGCTTTAGCCGCACCGTTATCCACACCGTCAAATAAACCTTTTTGCAGCCTGAGTAAAGGGTTCTAAAAACACTCTTAACACCAATCCAGTCCTTGTTATTAAATACAGAAAACAATAAGGGAATCTTTAGTGTGGTGCCCTTGTACTAACTGTAACCAAGCGGCTCATGGATCTTAAGTATACATAACTTGCCAGCTAAATACATTTGGTAATTTACCTCATTAGATCCAAAAGAATTGATCCAGTCTTACAAAATAATCCCATTTTCTATATGAATAAACTGAGGTCTAGTTATAAACTCTGGTGGAACACATCTACACACTAAATGCATATTGTTACTATAAAACCCTGGTCTTAATACTTTTTGAAAACTACTTTTTATACAAATATCCTCTGATTTACATAAGCTTTGTTTAGGTAGACAGCACATAATATGACCTAAATAGGAAATCTCTGAAATCCTTATATTTTATAGTCATTCAAATTCTCTGTGGACCTGCAGCTCAGCTGTGGATTTAAAGAACTCTTATTCACAGAGGGTACACTGAGATTTTTAAAGTGATTAAAACTTGCTATGTGGGTCCTTGCTTTTTTTCATAAACACAACAAAAATGAAGTTATATCCTAATTTTATACTATAAAGGCTTCCGGTTTTCAAAATTTGGACTCAAAATGAAGTAGTTCTAGCATGACTTTTTGATGGATTTGGCTTTCCACATTTCCTACTTGCTTATAATAGCTAACATGTTTCCATATGCAAAACCCAAGATCCTTGTAGTAGTATGGATAGGTAATCCAAAGCACTACATAAAATACATATTATTTTTACCATTCATTCTAATCTCACTTCATCCATGTCCATGGCATTATGGCTGAACAGATCCAATATTTTAAATATGGGAGATGGGGGAGTTTCCAATGCTCCAAGTGAGACAGTCCAAGTTCAAATGGAGATAACACAGAAATGTGCTTCAAGTATTTTGCATTTCTTCCAGGTAAAAAGGGAAAGCTTTGTACTTGTGACTAATTATTTTAAGCTAAATCCTACAGAATATGAAAAAATGTTAGATCTAAATCCTTAATATTATCCTTGGAAAGGTTCAATGTAAATTCGTGAGGACGGTGCTCCAAATCTCCAAGTATGTCCCAAATGCCATCCTCGAGGTGAAAGCTGGTTTATTTGAAGAACCTAGTGATTGTTGGTAATTTTATTTTTTTTAAGTAAAGTTAAACTTTATCCAATGTCCCTGGTTCCCTTAATTATTTCTGGCTAATTCCTATTAATCTGGAACCAGAACCTATTGGATAAACTGTCTCCCAACACCATAAAGCTAAAGATGTTCCTGTCCATGGGTTCTGATCAAACTACCTCTTAAACTAGAAATCCTGGATATGAAAAGGCAAACTAAGCTTAATTTAGCTCCTAACAGTACTAGGCCTTGGAGTTAGAATCTGAAGCAAAGTCTGTAGCCATCCATATATTTTATCATTTTGGAATTACCTAACCTAGGAAGAAAAGACTCTCAGGCCTAAATTAACATCTTTTCATCTGCATCCTTGCCCAGGAAGCTCAGGGATAGTCAAAATGGTTGAGCAAAATGGATAAATACAGTATAGTACAGTATATAGAGATCTATATAGTAAACTGTTATACTCCAGTTGGTAAACTTCCCTGGCTACCAAGATGAATTCTTCCTTATTTGTGGACAGGCAACCTACTAAGAACTACTGGATTCAAGCACAACAGTCACAGCTAAGAGGAGAAAGACTGGGGAGACAGACATATGTGAGGCTGCTGCAGGGAAGAAAGGTGAGTAGGACAAATGGACTGGGCAGGCATATGGCAACTAAAGGAAAGTTCAGTAGTGGTATGCTGTACTTGAATTCAGGTACAATAGCAACAAATGGGAAGGGGACGCAGGCTGACACACTGGAAATGTAAAAGGAGAAGGAGTTAGGATAACTACTACTTGCATCAGCCTTATCCTCATCATCTTGCACTACTCTTCCAGATTCTTTCTCAGACAAAACCTGGAATCAAAATGATCCAGGTTTTGTTTTGGCTGAACAGCAACTATTCCAGAAATGTTTTCATAATTCCAAGATAAATCATGCTATTTAATGCACCAATTTCTTAAAAAATTTCACAGACACCGATATCTAAATGCTAACGATATTGGGGTCATATGCAGCAATAATAAGTCACCAGCAAAACTGCTGTGCTCTCTTCATTTGTGGAGTTTTTATGTTACTATTGGGTATAGTAATTCATTAATATGTTTTATTTACTATAACTTCTATGACACATCAATCAAACCAAGTTACAAGACAGAGGAAATTTCAGCAAAACAATAATATTGTATATAATAATAATAAAAATTTTCCAAAAATCTTGCGTTATTTCATATTTTATTATATATTTTCTATTATTATTATATTATTATATCATCTGGTATTATTATTACACCAGAAGGCTCTCTGAAATAGCCAACTGTTTACAAGTGTCTTATCAGGGAAGGGGATTAAGTTACTATTGGGCAAATTATTTCACAGGAGGAAGAGGGACTTCAAAAAGAATGCTTATTTTTGAGCTCCCTTCCCACCAGAATTCCTAGTGATTGGGATTACCAAACATATGTGATTAGTGCAGATTGTTCAGGTAGTCTTTGACATATGGTTGGTCACTTAGTCATCATATAAAGTTATGACAGACTCCAAAAGGGATTTATGAGCCAAATTTGAAGTTCTGACATCTACCCTCTGGTCAGGATATTTAGGGCATTTGACAACCCGCCTGCATTACAGCCATTTGCAGTGTTCCATGATCATATCACCACAATTTACAATGTTTTGCTGGAAATTGGTGTTTCCATCAAAACCCACTACATAGTGAATAATATGTTCACTTAATGACTGTGGCTTTCGCTTAATGACAAGTGCAAAAAAAGGTAATAAAATCAGGTGTGGTCATGTGTGGCCAACTATATGATCATAATGGCAAAAATTGTGGGCTCAAGTGTGGTCATAATTTGAGGGCTACCTGTATTTGGAGTGTACAGCATCAAAGATACTCAAGTTCCAAGCCATACAGAACTATATAGACAATAACCAGCACCTTTAATTGTATCCAGAAATAAACTGGTAGACAAGTACAGCTTACATTAAATAGGGATTAAAAGGTTGTACATGGTTTAATCCATTAGTTACAGGCAATCATATTCTGTACTATCTGAAATTTCTAGGTGGACCTCATATGCAATATGCTGCAGTCGGACAATTAAGAAATGTCAAAAGCATGAGTGACTGTCACCAGAATCCCCACTCCAGGAAAGTCTCTTTTGCACAATCATTGACTGACATTCCTAGAAAAGAAGAAATGGAACCATAACAGAACAGAATCAGAGCAATTTGGAAGGTTGATAATATTGAAAACTGAAGGATTCAATAATATGAAGATGATCATGCTCCCACCACCCAATTCTATAAGAGGGCACCCATGAGACAAAATATGATTTTTATCACATGCCTAGGCTTCCTGGCTCAAAAGTCTTTATGTAATCCATTTCCTTCAGAATTGTTTGTAGCTACCATAACACAACTTTCTCCAGAAAAGAAAATTTGCAGACTGGACAACAATAATCTAATATAGCTAGGTGCAAAGATGTCCTCTTAAAGATGGACAAATAATTTCTTCTTTTAAAATTAATACTTGGTTTCCTTCCCACATCCATGAGGAAAAGTGGAGAGCAGTACAAGCAGTGATAGAGGGTAAAACCAATGTGATATCTAATTATCTGCATATTGAGTTGAGATTAGGAAGCTAGAAGTGGGAAATGATCATACATGACAATCTCTTTTTTCCTGTAACAGCTCATCCTCCCATACCCCTCTCAGTAATAATCTATTACTGCTTTTCACTTTCCTACATTCATCTAATACAACTCCCTCAACTTTACTTTTTTTATAGCACACAACTCTAACCCTTCTTTTCCAATGAATTTTAATCTCATTCAAAAATTGGGAACTCTCCCTGTTCTCTCCCTTTGAGTGGGAGACTTTCTTCTCTATTCCCCATCTTCCACCAGAGAAATGAAACTGTCCTTTTCATCACTTTCTCTGCCATTCCTCCAATGTTCCCTTTACTAAGTCCTCACACCAAGCTATAATCCTTGAATAAAATGAAGCTGAATGGAGTCCATTCAATTACCTCCATATTTAGTAACCAGTTCATTCCCAGTCACAATATTACACTCCTTGTTCCTTCTATCTATCTTTGATCCTTTGTCAGCACTTTATTAAATTTATATGCCACCCATCTCGTTGTCAAGATGTGCTGCTTGTCATTTCCACTACTGCTCATGCTGGCTTCCACGTTCCCTCATGATGGATGCCAACTAACCTCCACCCACAAATACACTTATCTTTGGGCACAGCAGTTACTGCCACTGAAAGCCCAATTTCTGGCCTCTCCAATCAGTGCTACCAGCCCACAGTTTGCAAAACTGATAAAATTTCCAGGGCATGTACCTGTCTTCTTCCGGTCACCCAGACAGAACAGGTATACACGTTATTGATTATTCACCCTCTGGACTTTTAAATACTTGTTGCTGGCCCTACTCTTATGTCTGCAGATATTCCTAATGCTAATAGAAATACCTTATATACAAACATTAAAGACCTGTAAATATTTAACATAAAATATGTTATACTGGACAGCAAAAAAAAAATACAATAAATATCCATTGCTGGCATTCACAAAAAGAGGCTTGAATGAAACAATAGATTTTAATGAACACATCTAGAATATCAGAGGAAAACCAGAAGAGAACACAAAACTTAAACCATGAAATATTTGATAACCCATCCAAATCTCAAATCCAGTAATGTTTTAGAAATATATCTAAAACTTATCCTGTGTATACATTGTTTTTCAAAACAGGATGTCCACATTGTGGCCATCTGTTGCCTGAGGATGTAAAACTGTTTTGATCTTAAATTATTTCTCCAAACATGCATATTAAAAAACATGTCCCATTGTAGCTAGTGGTACACATATCACTAAGTCACCATATCAGTGTCTGAGATTACTATATACTATAAAAATTCACAAGAATTTTATGTTGCATGAATTCAAAAAGGCTTGGGCAATTTGTTTATAACTTTTAACCTATTACCAAAGACAAAGTAGTTTGTTTTATAATTTTTGGGCTATAAAACAAGCTCTTTCAAATTATACTTAGAAGAGGACTTTCTGGGAATCTTAGATAAGTTTTCAAAAATAGTCTGTCACACTGAACAGATTTATTACAATAGATTAATAAATTATAAATACCACCATGCTGTTTCCATATATTGTTTCTTTTTCAAGTTGTGTTTTGTCATTAAATGAAAATCCAGGCTATCATAATTTTGTTACTTTTAAAATATTTAGTTTTATTAGATTTTTATCTCATCTTTATTACTTTATAAGGAACTCACATTGATGTATATACATAAGAATAGTTCTTCCACTTCCTCTTTTTTCCAGTAACAACAACCCTGTGAGGAGGGCTGGTTTGAGAGAGAGTGATTGGCCCAAAGTCATCCAGCTGCTTTTTCATGCGTAAAGTGGGACTACAGCTCCAGCGTCTTGTTGCTTCTAGGCCAGCACATTAATCACCACCCCAAACTGGCACGTGTGCATTCAATTAATTTGATTTTGTTAAAATCCATATGCAAAAGCAAACATCAATGTCAGAATAATAACAGGGAAACGTATTTTGTCAACATGTTTGCTGAAAAATCTTTATACTGGCAAATTGTTTTTGATTGTAATCATTAAATTATTCAGTAGTTTAAAGCTTGGCTATCTGAGGGACAAAAAATAAAGAGGTTTCTCACAGATCTGTTACAGATGCTTATTTTTTGGGCACATAGGATGAAGTCTCTGGTAGAATTTCTCCCGGATGGAAATGAATTCCTTTTAGAGTTACTGTAACTCTCCATTCAGCCTTCATTCAAGAAGAATATCAATATACATTTTAAATTTATTTTTTGAACAATTTTAATGTGTTACTATAGGTACTGTTTTATGTTTGTGCTGTTACTTTGATTAAGTGCAGTTAAACATAGTTGTTTTGTTATGTTTCCTGAGTTTGGGTTCTAAGGTAAAAAGATAGAATACAAATTGAACTAATAATAGTTTAGACCTACAAACATGTATGTCTGAAGGAACCTATTCTCTGCTTTCTAACAAACATAACACTTAGATTTATATACAGTACTTAGATTTAGTGTTTTTCAGCCCTGTGAAACGTGGTTTCCACAGTCAGCATATTGCTCCCAACAATCTGGTTCCTCAGTTTACCAACCTTGGAAGGGTAAGAATTGGGGCTAGAATTTCCATTGCCAATAGATGTCAGTTATGAGTTCTTGCCAGCTGTCTCACTGACTGCTTATAGGGAATCAGCAAAGAAGGTTGCAAATGGTGCTCACATAACCTCAGGAAACTGTGAAGAGCAGAAGCGGTTGTAGGTACCACTCGTTCAGTGCTGTTGCAAATTTGAATACACACTGAAAAAGTGGTCATTCAAGCAAAGACCACCTGTACTGACATTGATAAAAATATTCAAAGACAGCCTTCTAAACACAGGAATGGATATAATGAGCCTACACTGTACATTAATTTATGTTTCTTTTACATGGATTATTGAAAAAGCTATGGGCACTAGATTCCTAAATTACATTAAGTCTACAGACCAGATTTTATAAATGATAGTATCTAGATTCATACAATATACTTGGATAAATCCAAACAAGCTACATTATGATTTAACACAATTTGTGAAACTGATCAGTATTATAACATATTGTGGCAAGTAGTGTTACAACACAGGAGACAAAAACATTTCACATTACATACATATCAATAAGCAATAGTGGCTTTAGACATACAACCATCTTTCAAATAGATTTATTTACTTTTATATGTATTTATTTTGGGGGCTCTTAGGCTGCTTTAACCATAGGAGCTGCAACTGCATACATACCTGATACAGCAATCAAATTAAAATAATGCATATAATAAAAAACCAAAATATTTCTGTACTATTAACAAATATCTCACATGTAGAAATCCCTTTGGAGAGAAGAGTAAATTAACATATCAAGTTCCAGGTGCCAAGCATATACAACTTCTTAAAAACTCTGGACCATGGGTACATCAAATTTCATATCCAGTACAAATCAAGTATTACATGCACGATCCCATAAGCTTCTTATTCCTAGATCTTCTGTTTTATCTACGTTATTGTTTAGCTTATTAGCTTTATCCAGTCCATTATTACCTTTCGAAAGACTTTGTTACTATTTTTATCATCAACTGCACAATATCATGAAACACTGTATTAAATATTCATGAATTTTATGTAATTCATGTGGCTATTTAATAATTTATTTTATACAATACCTGTACTGAATATCTCACAAAACTCAAGAAGACTAATAGTAATTGAAGAAAAAATTCTCAAATTTGGAAGAGAAAACGTTCCAAATTATATGAGAAGTCTGAACTGCTTTTGGTGACCTAAACTTCTGTTAGAGCAGGGGTCTTCAAACTTGACAGCTTTAAGACTTGTGGACTTCAACTCCCAGAATTCCTCCTCCAGTCATGTTAGCTCAGGAATTCTGGGAGTTGTAGTCCATAAATCTTAAACTTGCCAAGTTTGAAGACCCTTGTGTTAAGAGTTTTGTGTTCAACTTTCAAGTTTTCAGTCAAATGTATGTTTAAATTTTCCCAGTTATCTGATGACATAAAATCCACAAATACAATAGACTACTATAGTTATTTATTTATCCAATTTATTGGCCACCCATCTTACCACAAGGTAACTCTGGAGGGCTTTTATTATTGTAATATTATTGTATTATTGTACGGTAATGTTAACAGTAAGAAAAGTTAATATTTCAAATAGTTCTTTTTGCAAAATTTCTCAAAAAACATCTTTCCATGTAGGAATAATTCCATATTATGTCACCATGAAAACATCAAAGCGAGCAGTTTTAGGTATTTTTTGTCCCTAATCAAACTTTAATGTAATAAAGTATTATTTTTAAGTGACTAATGCCATGCTTTTATAACCAGTGATCTTAATTGTTCCTGCTCCTAAATTATTTTGGTCATTCTTTTTGGCATTTTCTCCAGTTCTATAATACTGTGTTTCCTTGAAAATAAGACCCTGTCTTATCTTTTCTTTGCCACTAAAAAAGGCACCAGGTCTTATTTGTGTGTGTGTGTGTGTGTGTGTGTGTGTGTGTGTGTGTGTGTGTGAGAAAGAGAGGGGGGGGTGTCATCCACTGATTCAACTCACTTGTGTGCGTCGCCCCCAGCCTTTTTGCTGTCAGAAGCCTTACAGACCTTCTTTAGCTTTGGATAATTGCAGCCAGGCCTCACACCTTGGCCCATTTCTTTTGCAGACAGAAAGGCTTTATTGAAGGCTTCTGTAGCCGATAACAGAGCTCCAGATCAATCCAGGAAATCAAGCTAGGATTTACTTTCTGAGTAGGCCATATTTTCAGGGAAACACCATATTATTTCTGAGGTTAGTGAACTGATCTGTACATATTATTCCAAGGACAGCTGCCTAATAAATTTGTACACAGGCTCTAGCAGCTTCTTTTTTTACTTTTTTCTTAACAAGCCAAATAGTAAATGTACTGTTGAACAGCAGTTATAGTTCTTAATCAAACTATGTATCAGAACTTCATTACTTCTTTTCTAGTCAGTCATTGACAAATCAGATCCTATCTGTATATATTTAAATTAGGGAAAGTTGTGTGTGTGCTTAAAATACGCATTCCCTAAATTTTGAAAGAGTCTTTTGAGACTGCTTGACCTATCTTTCATTTTTAGTTATTTTAAATAATGTATCATATTACCAGAAAACCCAGAAAAAAAACATTCATTCATGAATTTGAAAAGGACTGCTTCCAAAACAGTTCCTTGGAGAGATACGCGGGAAGGGGTTACTTTTTTTGTCAACTGGCAGAACCTTCCATTATTACTATTCGTTGCTTTCTATTATTAATCTGGTGTTAATCTGCATGTATTTTATTTATTATACCCAATTCTATCACCACTATGTATTTGTACTGCATACCTTCTTTTTCATGTAAAAATAACTACAGTAAAATTGCAAAAAACTTTTACTTCAAACTTAAATCTTTCTATATATAAACATTTATAATACAAATTGAAAACTATAAAAAATGTACGGGAGATAAACCTGATTCAATGATATTGTTCTGTATAACTTAAATTTGATTATGTTTCTAGACATTGAAATAACACACACCTGTTAACCTCTCCTGAAGGAATAGATTCCAGAATGTAAAAATTATAATTATATATGTTTAGTACTGCTGTTTGTTTTAGCAGGCCACTGTGTGATTTTGGTTAAAAAACATTGATGACTAGCTTCTGTTAATCCTTATTCAAGAGTCAATACTATCCATCCAAAGATGGAAAACAGAAATTGGCAACCTACAATTCATATTTGGTCCTTGACATAAAAATAATTCAACTATTTACCATGGTTTCTATAGCCATGCACCTCAACAAGTGACTCTAAGCATCCTACATCATAGATATATATCTCACTGCTTTGGTTTTCCATTTTACTTTAAAAAAACATTGAAGACAACTGTATAATCAGTTTGCACAGCTGAATTATTGAAGAAGAAAGCAAGAAGTAACTCAAGAGAATTTAGAATATATTATCACCCAAGCTCTACCTATGGCTCTTAATCCTCCCCTAATGCATTTATTTAAAAAAAATTTTAAAAACTATTTATTTAAAAACATTTATTTAAAAACTATTAAAAAATTTATTTAATGCATTAGATGCATTACTGATTTCAGAGTAATTGTTAAGGATTACAAAAGAAAGGAAGTATACACAATTTTGTTTGAAAGATCAAGTTTTTTAAAGCAAAATTTGTAAATTTGAAAGTTATAAACAATCAATCATCATCAAATAATCATCAAATAAGTAAATAGAGGATTACTTTTAAAGTTATCTTCCTAGATCCAGTTAGATTCCCTCTTGATAAATCTGCAAAACTATTAAAAAATTCTTATCAATCTTTTTTGTCTTCTCAGTAAGTATGGCATAAATCCCTCAGGAGGAATGGAATGTGTCATCCAACTTTTTCAGGACAAATTGACCTATTTGATTCTATTTTGGAATAAGTAGTTAATAAATGAATACACATAAAATTGAAAACCCGAAATACCAAAATACAATGTCTGTCTGTCTGTCTGTCTACCTATCTAGAATTTTTTCCTCCAAAACAGTGAATTTGGAGGGGAGGGAATGCCATGTTAAATTGACTAAGAATAACAGAGGGCAATGTTAAAAACAAGGGAGTGGCCTGAGGTATAAATGGCTACCTGCTAAAAAGCATGGATATCTTTGAAAGTGAACTTGAAGATCAGCTGTTCCTTGAAACAGGTGTTTGTCTGGTGAATGTAATACTTTTGTTATACTTTTGTTTTTGTTATTGTCTCTATTTTCTTTCTTTTACCTTTAAAAAAATTACCTCTTTACCTGAAAAGAATTACCTTTTTTCTTACCTCCCATTCATCTGGCTATACCCCTAATTTCCTTTTTCCATTTGTGTTCTATATAGAAATCTATAGAGGAAAGAATGAGAAATTTATTTGTATATATCCCAATGGAAACAAAGACATTTCAAGATATTACTTTCAAGTACAGAATCTTGTGACATCTTATTGACTGATACTTGTATTACAGCAAACACCTTCATGGATTACAGTCCACCTCACCAGACATTTGTTATAACAAAGTTATCAACTTATTAAAGAAATATGAATCTTTAAAATAAAAATGATTTACATATTAACAATTTATAATACATTTGTTTACTGCACTTTGTTGCACCACTTTGTATCTGTACAAATCAGTTATACAATAATTAGCTTATTGTAATTTAAAATCTTATGGTCTTCTCGTTTCTAACCTGATACCTTAGCCACTATATCATACTGGGTTTTACATACAACTGTTCATTTAGTGACCATTCAACATTACAACAGTACTGGAAAAAATGGCTTACAACTGGTCCTCATACTTAAAACAATCACAGCATGCCTATGGCTGTGATCAAAATTTGGACACTAGACAACTGGCATATATTTACAATGGTTACAGCATCCTAGGGTCACAACCTGCATTTGTAACCTTTCCAGAAGCTTCTAGCAAGCATCCAATGGGGAACTGGATGCATTTTACAATTGCATGATTTGCTTAACAACCCAGTGGTTTGCTTAACAACTATGACAAAAAAGTCATAGTTTTTTGATAGCTTAAGACTCACTTAACTGCCTTAGGAATGGAAATTCTGGTCCCAAATATGGTTGTAAGTCAAGGACTAACTGTAATAATAAAACAACTGCAGATAAATAACAACATTACTACTCTGTCCTATTTTAGTTGGACAGGTCCAGACTAAGACTATAACTGTATATTTATGCTAAACTCGGTGGCACTTCTAAATAGAAAGGTGTCAGCAAATCTGGGAAGATCAGAATCCACTAAATTAGAGATTGATTACTTAATGTCTTTTCTAATGTCTTTTTCCTTTATATATTTATTTACTGAAAAAAGTATAAATTGGCTGATTTCATACATCCTACTGGATCAATGTTATCAAACCACTGTGGCCAGATACAAAGATACAGAAAGCCATGACTCATATATTTCCATATGAATGCTGGAGATGGGTAGCCAGTAAATTTAAATAAATGACTTATTGAATAAAGCACAATTAATGGGTTTCATATGATACTCTTAAGACATTGACCATGGTTTATAAACCATAATCTCTGTAGTTACCCAATATAGAAAACAAAAAATTCAAACAAATTACATTTTGTCTTAGCACAACACTTGAATTGGGATACAGAAATAAGCAATGAGATGACTAAGTTTGCAGACAACATCAGCTTATTCAGAGTAAGAATTAGTGAAAGAATAAGCAAACATAAAATGAGTATATTAGAGCAAAATTCTGACTTCACATACATACATACTGAAATAAGAATAACTGACCACAAAAGGGAGTTTGAGTTCATGGCAGATAGATCAACAAAAAATGTTGCTTCACTTGTGCTCCTGATGTGAAAAAAACACAATACAAGAGCTTGGAGGTCATTGTGAATTAAAAGCGAATCTGTCAATATCATAATGCTTTTTTACAAATCTATGATACATCTACACTTGGACTATATCTACAAGTTTGCTATAAGTAGCACAAAAAGGATACAATGTAACTGGAGAAGTTGCAAGTTGTCCAAGAAACTGGAAGAACTACTCTGTGACAATATGACAATTAAGCCTTCTCATAATTCTTTAAATATTTTCTTCTCACAATTCAAACTCTAAATCTTAAAAGTTGAACACCCCAATAGCTTAGACACTGTAAATTTCATAAACAGTCTATCTTGATATGAATGAACAATAGCAGGAGAGTTCCTCTTGAAAATGCCTTCACTTTCTAAGGTCCACTTCTTGTACAAATAAGCCTTCTCTATGCCCGTCCCAATGTAAAGTAACTCTTTTTCAGTCTGTTTTTCTAATTTCAGGAAAAGCACCTGGATAATTTTTGTCAGTCAGAGCCTTAGAGTTTCAATTCAGTTTGATAATGACAATTTTGTAGTTTATATTTGAAGTGCTAGTGCCTTCCTTTTGAGCATCTTAAAAAAAAAGGGATATGTATATTGTAAAAATAACAGAATCAAAGATGATTTAGTGAAGCTGAATGTCGAAGATTCAGCAATAAAAACGGGAAATGTTTCATGCACATCTTAACTACAATGTGAAATTTTGTGTTTTCATGAGGGATAGGCAAACAACTTTAAAGAAAGCACAGAGAAATTCAAGAAGGATAAAGATTCCCAGTTGCAAAACAGTATTCATGCTATGCAGTCTTGTGTGCTGCATGCCCATTTCCCCAAACAACTAATTTTAACAGTTTACTGTTCTTAAGAATGACTGACTACTAGACCTAATATATTTAAAGTCCTCAAACTCTTGCCTCTTCCAAATAGCCTTTTGTCTGAACAGCCAACTTTTTAATGAACAATTCCTGCACACAAGTCTTAAACGCAGGGTATGCATAAAGCCTAGCACAAAGGGGGTCAGTCTTAAATCGTTATTTAAAATGCATCTGTTCACAATTAGTTCGCTTATCTAGTTCTTAACAAAACTAACATAAAACACCAAGCAGATAAACTATATTTAGGAATGCAGAATACCTCCGTTTCCTCTCGGCAAACATATGGAATGAACCAGTTTTGATACCATAAAATGGCAATGAAAAAAACCCAACCACCAAGCAAAAGTGTAGAGGAAAAATACCTCGGGAGTTTACTCTGCAGAAGGTTATCCCCTCGGAAGCTCAGCGGGATTTATTTTTTTCAAGAATTGCATCTCGGACTCATGCATGCCTCAAAGAAGCATACAGTATTTAGTAAGGAAAATCCTCCTGTGGAGGAATGAATCTGGAACCACGGCTTAAATCGGGAGTCTTAAATCCCTCACGCCCCAAAACTAAGAGGGAGGGGGAAATCTTTTTTTAAAATCCCGCAGAATAACTCTCGCATTCGCGGACTCAACCTCCCCGCACCCTCAAGTGGGCGTTTCCCAAGGAAAAAGAAAATTCAAACCGCCGTTATCTTCCAGAGGGCCTTTTTTTTCCCCTCCCCTTCGCTACCACCCAGCACCCGCCCCGCGCATGTGCTCGGAAGAGAAGGCGGGGCAGTTCGAGGCGAGGACTCTTTTTTCGCAGGGGACGGTTTCAAGAGGACTCGCCGGAAGTTGCACCAGGCCCCAGTCGGCCTGGACGCGCTGCGAACGTCGTCAGGGAAGCGCAGCGGAGGCTTGACCCGGCGTGGCTTTCGCGGGCTAAACGCCTGGAGACCCAAGAAGGTGAGCTGAGGCCTTAAATCGTGCCCGGGTTACAGGTTTCCTTAAGGGGGGAGGGGAGAGCCCGTGCTCCGGTTTTGCTTGCGTGGTCTGGCATCTCCACGGGTAATAGCGTAAGTATATATGGTGTAACTAATTCCTTTGCCTGCGGTCCTCCGCAGGTAGAGAAACCGGGCTTGGGGCATGCTTGAACACGAGTCTCACTGTTTTGTTGCACTCTCGTGTATGCACGTATGCACACGGGGCTAGGGCGGGGGGGACGTTTTCCACGAGCGTCAGTGTTCAAGATCATGCCCTTCAGAACTGTCCGACCGCAACTTCCAGATGTTTCTAAGATCAGCTGGGTCTCGGAGTTGTAATTCAGTGCACCTGGAGTTCATCAGATGGGTGGAAACTCACCTGTTTTCCTCATGGAAACCAGGTGTTGAGTTGAATCTTAAGGGAGAACCTGGAATTCCCTCAAAGAAAACTCGATTGAACTCCATAGGATTTACTTCTGCATATCTGGTTTATATATGAGACAGAATTCCACTGTTTTGCCAATTCCACTGTTGATATGCAGTATGTATTTAAAACCAACACTATCCCAGCTAAATGTTTCAGGAGATTTTCAGTCTTCCAGGTCATGGTTGTCTTCAAGGTGCTTTTTCAAATGGCATCTAGACTTTCTTTGTTTTTCCTTGAAGACCTTTTGCTTCTCATACAAGAAGCTTCCTCAGTTCTAACTGGATGGTGGGGGAATGGGAAGGATTAATTCTGTCCACAGATCTGACAGCATCTATTAGAACTAATCCTTCCATCCTCCCACCACCATCCAGTTAGAACTGATGAAGTTTCTTGGATGAGTAGCAAAACATCTTAGAAGGAAAAATATAGTCCATTTGCCTTAACAAAAACCAAAACTAACAAGGCTATCCTGGTTAAATTATTTGTAATTTTTAAGCAATTATTTCTATCCCAGGATGCAGATTTTAGCTAAACCTATTGGGTTTAAAGATTTTACTTTTTTCAACCCTAAGGATTGTAGGGACACTAGTAAGATAACTAAAATTCTCTTTTAAAAGTATGTCATCGATTTATAGTAAAATACCATTTTTATGTGGGGAGCATTCCAGTCATCTAGATTATATAAACCTGATTATAGTGACCTTGCATCAGATACTTCCAGAAGAATGTCTAGTTCCACTTATATGGGGGACTTCAATAAAAAAATGATTATAATAGACTTCCACTATATGGCGCTTAGACATGTTGAAGAATACCTTCCCCCCTTGCTTTGTTTTTAGCATATGATTGGTATGCATTGTTTTTACTAAATCATGATACTAGTACTTACTGCTATTTTTATTCAATACTATATCCTTTAGTTTGGAACACTTTACTAAGGGTATAAAATCTCTATATATAAAAGCAAAATACCACTCATGCATCATCACAAAATCTCCAGAACCGTAAAGCCTACAAACTTGAATTTTAGTACTTCTAGGTGCTCGCTAAGAAAGGATTTTTTCGAAATGACCATCAGAGTATTAGTATTTCATATATATTATTATTAACGTGCTCTGATGCTACGAAGTTCTATTTCCCCACGTGAAAAGAAATCTGTTCCAAATGCAAAACAGAAGCAGAGGAGTTTCAGTTTTAATTTCACAGCAGCAACCAGCTTTAGTACAGAACAGTTGAGCTAAGCCACTCTCAGGCTCCTTGCTGTCTCCTTGCTCACACAGCAAATACTGTTCCAGTTTCCAAACAGCCTTCAACTCTCACACACTGACAGGATGCTAGCCAGATGAATACCGATGGATGCTGGTAGGCAGAAGCAGAATTTCCCCCCCTTATTTTCCTCCCTAAAAACTAAGGTTGATCATATAGTTTCATAGCAAAGCACGGGTATCGAGCTAGTATTTTCTAACGGCAATTTCAACATTGTGTATTTATTGCATGTTTCTTGGTTATCATTGTTCTCATATAACAGTAACGAGGACAGACATCATATTGCTTCAGTGATGGTTAGACAATGCTTTTAAGGGATTAAGTGGTAAATGCTGTAGCACAAAGGAGGCTGGAAACAGGTACAAAGAGTGTTTTGTGTTATACAATTTTAATGGTATAAAATTGAATTCTTTGAATGCTGATTTATTCAATATGCAAGATGTCCTCAACTTACAACCACAGTTGAATCTAAAATTTCTGTTGCTAAGCAAGATAATTAAGTTTGTCCCATTTTGCAACCTTTCTGGCAACATTTAGTGAATGCAGTTGCTAAATTAGTAGTATGATTGTTAAATTAATCTGGCTTTCCCATTGATTGCTTGTCAAGTTCGCAAAAGGGGATCACATGAACCTGGGACATAAATATGAACCAGTTGCCAAGTGTCCAAATTTTGATCATGTGATCATGAAGATGCTACAACAGTTGTAAGCGTAAAAAATGTTCGTAAGTACTATTGTAACTTTGGTCACTAAACAAATGGTTATAAGTCGAGGAATACCGGTAATTGCTATTTATGTGTTTATGGACTACATTCCTTTTCAGTTGCATAATACTAATTAATCTGAATTGCAGGAAACTTTCAAGGAAATGTAATACCTTTCAGT
Organism: Laticauda colubrina; assembly: GCA_015471245.1. Taxonomy (NCBI): domain Eukaryota; kingdom Metazoa; phylum Chordata; class Lepidosauria; order Squamata; family Elapidae; genus Laticauda; species Laticauda colubrina. The sequence goes on from BLBF01000006.1 coordinate 25,563,466, forward strand.
ATGTCTTCTATCAACGTACATACAGAATAATTGTACTTAATCTATGAAAATTTATAGCACCATGTAGCCATATTCATTAATCCATAATAATTTCATATTGTTTAGCACTGAATAGGATTAATAGTACAGTTGTGAATCTTTGTCATCAGGGATATAGATAGGCAAACATATTTGCTGTTTTGTGTATACTGAAATTGATTAAACATATCTGAAAATGGCATTTCTTAACATGCATCCCAAACATCATTACACTGGAGCAGTGACATTCTAACTCATATTTGTGTATAGCTAATACTAAATTCTGTTATCCTTCCCATGCCAGAAAGTGTATTAAAAGTAATTAGACTTTTAATATTTCATAGCATTCTTTATGAAACTATTGTGCAAAAATTGCTTTTGCTTTTCATATCCAACATCACTGTTTTTCACTTCCTTTAATTGTTCATTGTGTTCCACTGTGATAGGCTGCCAACGTAGTATTAAGAAGCTCCAGTATAGCCATGTTGTCTAACTTATTGTCAACCCCCCTCCCCACACACAATATACCATGATATAAAAGAAATCGCAATGCTTCAATATGTACAAAATATATATTTTTCATTGTGTTTCAGATAGGTATTTTGTTTAATCTACAGTGATAATGATATTAATCGTATTTTCCGTCAGAAGAAAGAAAAAATTGTAGCCCATGAGTTGGAGATAAATAGTGCTAATTGTAATCAAAATGTTTTCCCCCAAATTGTAGCTTTATATCTGAACCTTCCAGCTTCCACGACTAGCACTGAAGATGTTACCTAGTTAAAATGAAATCTCTGCAATAAAACAAGCAAGCTCAGAGAGCACCAAGGACCCCTCAATTAACCCCTGAGCTACACATATTCTCCTCTATCTTTCAGCTTTGCCCAGTTTCTATGATAACAAAGTGTAGAGACAATACTCTTATACATACTTTTTTAACATAGTAATAGAGTTGTAACATTGGAACATAAAAAGTACAGCTCCTCTTATTTGAATTCTTAAGTCAATATGGCACAAAATAATCTTTGATGAAGATCAAAAGAATCAGAATCTTCTCAATAGACTTATAGTTTAAAGAGTCTTACCTTGTCCATTAGTTTGGATTTCTTGGAACTGTGACCATTCCTCAGGAAAAATGAACATTGATCTTCCACACAGACATAATTCAAGGTCATGCTTGCCATTACATTGTGTTATGAATTTTGGTATCCTTGCATGGAGCACCTTCGTGTTACGTTTTTATTTGCTCTGCATTGTGTACTTTTTGCACTAAGGATATGTAAACATCTTGCAACAAAGTTATTGCAAATGCACCAGTAGATGAAAGAGCCATTGTGATATTAATTTACTTATGTAGCTATATAGGAACGATTGATAGTTTTATATATTTGTTCAATTTACATTTTTTATTTCATTGAACACCAATCCCCAGTTTCTTGAATAACTTTCATTTTTATCCAGTTGATTATATCAAGTGATGTCATTTGTTTTGATCATGATAATTTTATATTTATACACTTGTCATTTCCTATGGGATTTTTTTTTTTTTTGCAAAATATATACATGTGAGGGTTTTTTTAGAACAATTGTTCCTTCCCATATTCCTGATTTATGATGAACCTTTCATAAGTTCCATGAATATGGAACCAATTGAAATGAGAAATAATGCACATAGATTTAGTATCCTGATGCAGAATAGGGCAACATTGCACCTACATATAAGACAGTTAAACGTTTCACATTTTTCACATAACAAAAATGAATCCTGTATAATAAAATAATGATAATAAAGCAGCAGTAGACAGGATTTCTATTTATGGTCAACCAATCTATATTAGAGCGATTGTTGGATTGTCTCTATCTCAAAGATAAAGTTATTTATTTCCATGTTATAATGCCTGGCATTGTGTATACACATACTGCATTTCTGAGTGCCATAGCACCAAGAACTTCAAAACCTCAACCGCATATTTCAAGTTCATCTAGATCTGATGCCTTCGTGAGTGTATATATTAATATACATTTTATCCTCTGTCTTTATCTTTTCAAATGTGCACAGAATTTGGAAGTTAATTTGGATAAGCCAAATTATGCAAATATGAAAGTTCCTATTTGCATTTTTCTCCTATATAATTATTTTTTATTAAACATTAGTTTAATGTTTTCTTTACAAATAGTGTATTGAAATCTGGAAGATTTCCTTGGAAATAAAAATAAAAAGTGTGTGTGTATGCTTGCGTATCACCATATAAAGACAGGCACTAGTTCACCCTCAACCATGGAAACTCATTCGATAAAGCCAAGCTGTTTGAGGAAACATTAGAGGAAGGAACTTCTGAAAGAAAGCTTGCTGTTTCAGGGATAGCCTATCAGATAGTTTGTTTTAGAACTTCAGCGTTTGTCATTGACCATGTTTATTGGAATAGAGTCCAAAATAGGTGGAGGAATCCTGTTAATTATCTCTACTATCTGAACTAAATAGTTCTTAGTTCCAGTTATTTGTTTCTTAAACACATAATTTATACACTGCTCAAAAAAAATAAAGGGAACACTTAAACAACACAAAGTAACTCCAAGTCAATCGCACTTCTGTGAAATCAAGCTGTCCACTTAGTATCAACACTGATTGACATTCAATTTCACATGCTGTTGTGCAAATGGAATAGACAACAGGTGGAAAGCATAGGCAGTTAGCAAGACATCCCCAATAAAGGAGTAGTTCCGCAGGCGGTGACCACAGACCACTTCTCGGTTCCTATGCTTTCTGGCTGATGGTTTGGTCGCTTTTGAATGCTGGCGATGCTTTCACTCTAATGGCAGCATGAGACGGAGTCTACAACCCACACAAGTGGCTCAGGTAGTGCAGCTCATCCAGGATGGCACAGCATTGCGAGCTATGGCAAGAAGGTTTGCTGTGTCTGTCAGCGTAGTGTCCAGAGCATGGAGGCGCTACCAGGAGACAGGCCAGTACATCAGGAGACGAGGAGGAGGCCGTAGGAGGGCAACAACCCAGCATCAGGATTGCTACCTCCGCCTTTGTGCAAGGAGGGGCAGGAGGAGCACCGCCAGACCCCTGCAAAATGACCTCCAGCGGGCCACAAATGTGCATGTGGCTGCTCAAATGGTCAGAAACAGACTCCATGAGGGTGGTATGAGGGCCAGACGTCCACAGGTAGGGTTGTGCTTACAGCCCAACACCGTGCAGGACGTTTGGCATTTGCCAGAGAACACCAAGATTGGCAACTTCACCACTGGTGCCCTATGCTCTTCACAGATGAAAGCAGGTTCACGCTGAGCACATGTGACAGATGTGACAGGTTATGGAGACGCTATGGAGAACATTCTGTTGCCTGCAACATCCTCCAGCATTGCCGGTTTGGCAGTGGGTCAGTAATGGTGTGGGGTGGCATTTCTTTAGGGGGCCGCACAGTCCTCCATGTGCTCGCCAGAGGTAGCCTGACTGCCATAAGGTACTGAGATGAGATCCTCAGACCCCTTGTGAGACCATATGCTGGTGCGGTTGGCCCTGGGTTCCTCCTAATGCAAGACAATGCTAGACCTCGTGTGGCTGAAGTGTGTCAGCAGTTCCTGCAAGGCGAAGGCATTGATGCTATGGACTGGCCCACCCATTCCCCAGGCCTGAATCCAATTGAGCACATCTCCCTCCATCCACCAACGCCACATTGCACCACAGACTGTCCAGGAGTTGGGGGATGCTTTAGTCCAGGTGTGGGAGGAGATCCCTCAGGAGACCATCCGCCACCTCATCAGGAGCATGCCCAGGCGTTGTAGGGAGGTCATACAGGCACATGGAGGCCACACACACTACTGAGCCTCATTTTGACTTGTTTTCAGGACATTACATCAAAGTTGGATCAGCCTGTAGTGTTTTTTTCCACTTTAATTTTGAGTGTAACTCCAAATCCTGACCTCCATGGGTTGCTAAATTTGATTTCCACTGATAATTTTTGTCTGAGTTTGTTGTCAGCACATTCAACTATGTAATGAACAAAGTATTTAATAAGAATATTTCAGTCATTCAGATCTAGGATGTCTTTGTGTTCCCTTTATTTTTTTGAGCGGTGTATATGAAACAGGCAATAGATAAAGCTGGTTAAGGATTCTGTGTACATTCTTTCATGTTTACATGCACAACCTAAATGTAAATTTTATTCAAATTTTTTGAATACAACAAATGTGGCAGTGGCATTTAGACACATTAATTAATGTGGCATTAATTGCAGTATATGGTAGTTTTGCATGCAATTAGTGTGTTGTACCAAAGACAGGTTGATTTATATAAGTAAACATGTCTCATGAGAAGAATACTTACAGAATAGAGTTTTAGTAGTAATAATAAAATAATGAGCTCTAAACTTCTTAATTAATTTAGATATTTTAAATAGTTCTCTCAGTTTTACAGGACAGAGGGAAATATTACCTCGATGTGAATGTACTGTCTTGGGTTCCTAGTCCCTCTTATGTTTAATTTTCGAGATACATTTGCTGTTCTCTTGGATTATTTTATAGTCCTCCATTATTCTACAGCCTCCCTATCTGTGTCCCTCTCTCTTTCTCATTTCTTGTAGTTGTACTGCATTATATAATTCTTAAAGTTACCTTCTAAATCAGATGTTGAAATTATAATCATATTGGAGCTCTTGTAATGCTATACCATAATTAACATTCATTAAAGCTAACAAGAAAAGGATATGAAGCTAAAAATGTGACCACAAACATAGTTCTAAAAAGCAGGTAGTATTGTGTGCCATCATGCATAATTATATCACATATTCCTAGGATAAGCAGCTGGAACTGGATCAGGATCAGCTGTCACTTGCTTATTAGGAGTCTTAAGGAATGAAGATGTCATCCTGATGTAATTAAGTTTCTTATAGAGAGAAAAACATCACTCTCCTTCTAGATGAGACAAGAGCTCTGCACTTAACGAAGAACTGAGGTCAGTTCTTCCTGTGATACCCTGTCTGATGTTTTATGATTTAAACAGAAAGATTTATGCCATCTCCACCTTTCCTAGTTGGTGGAAGTGCAGGACAGCAGGTTCTCCCTAGACCCTTCTTGATTATCAGGGATCTTTTTCTTAAATAGCAGAATGCTCTGCCTGCTTGTATTTAGCTGGAGTTTGCTGGGGTTCTTGCAAACAGGATTGATTATAGGAGGGATGGGTTTCAAAAAAGGGAGTGGAGGTATTACTCAAATGCCTGTGAGTTAGAGGAACAGGGCTATTGGGCCACATGAAGTCTAGCATAAAATGTCAGTTATTCTTTCTGCCCAAACCTAATGGCATTGCATTAGTAAAACAAAATGTGATGTTGTAATCTGTCGTGCGTTGGATCTGATAAAGAGCATAAGTAGTGGTTGAAATATTTGCTTGTAAACACAGACCAAATTCAGCAATATTTTAAAGAGTGTTGAGGTGATTAGTTCACCTGTTTTGTAAGAGATGTAAGTTTCTAAATTTAGTTAAGTGGCATAATATTTACCTTAATCTTTGTTTTTATTTTGATATACAATAATTAAGCACTGTCCTCTTATCCCATTTCTACACATTTCTTCTAAACTATACTTACTAAGAAATGAGAAAAATGCTTACATAACTTTTTTTCTGTCCACTTTTTATTTTTCAGGATATGTGGAAAAAAATCCTTAGGACTTGAAAATGTTACAAGTGACATGGTAATTTAGCCATTGCCTGAAAATGATGGATTCCCAGAAGATTGGAAATGGTTTGCAAGTGACTGGTGTAGGGACATCTGCACTCCACATGGTGGGGTATTTGGGAAAAGTCAGTTCAGTTCCTTTTCACATTGTGCAAAATTCCTTTTTATTCCTTCTCAATTTTGAGAATTAAAAAAGAAAAATATTTTACAGGTCTAATTTTAATACATGACCTCTTAATTTCTTATAAAATTATTTTTTTCCACGGAAATCTTACTGAAATGGCGAAAGATTTACTATTTCAGATCTTAGTACAAATATGTACATGAAAATATTTGTTCTAGTTCATGAAATATACATGGAGTTCAGAACTATAGTAATGTGTTATGCTCTATATAAATACAAGTGAACATTCTGTAAAGGTCAAATGATCAATGATATAACTTATTCTAATTATTTGTTTTAGTGTTATTTTGTTGATGTCAAATTCAGCTTTGCATTTTATAAAAATTATTTTGCAGTGTTTTAATCTTTTAGCTCAATACATTTGTTGTCTGGTATTAATCTTTTTAGAATTGTAATTCTGCTGAAGAAACTCCAGATGGATGCTGCCCAGTCTGTAAAAGGATGGGTTTGATGCGACACATAAGAAAATACCACATCAATTTTGAAGAATCTCTTTTTCTGTGTGAAAATCCACAGGTATTTCAGTAGTTTGGGAGGTTATTGACTTAAAGTTTGTCTAACATTTCTATATTCTGTCCTCCTTAATCTGGATACCTTTTGTGATATGCCAGTTATTATTCTACTTCATCACTTAGTAGTTCTTTAACACAGAAAATAATATCAACTATCTAGGGCCGTGATGGCGAACCTATGCTATGTGTGCCAGAAGTGGCACGTAGTCATTTCCCCCAGCACATGAGAGCTCACCTGGAAGAGCCCCACTGCACATTTGTGCATGACGACGACGCCCGACAGCTGATTGTTGGGTATCTGGTGGGAGGCGTGGGAGACATGTGAGCATGTGCAGAGATATTAAGCGTGCTGGGGGGGGTCACACGCGCAGAGACACACGGAGGGGTCACGGGCACAAATAGATGGCGTGCAGGAGTGATTGCGCATGCACAGATGCGCAGCACTGCGAAGGGGTCACGCACGCAGGTGCAGGGGATGGGGGCAGCACTCATTGCCTTCTGGGTGCTGGCACACGAGCGCACAAGCACACACGCACTTATCGGCATCGGAGCTGAAAAAGGTTTGCCATCACTGAACTAGTGATATTAAGGTCAAGCACAATATCTTTCAGCAAAATGGTTTTCAAGGAAATCTACATATTTGAGTTATATGATGTACAATATGAAAGGAAACCGATTAGAAAGCAAAGTACCCATTCCACTCCAGTTATCTGTAGCATTCTTAGACTTCATAGATAATTTATAGAGCAGTCTGCTTTAGGATACCTAAAGTTATAACATCCCTATTGATTTTTAAATGTAAAATAGTGTAGCTAGTTTCTAGACATATTTTTATATTATAATTAGCATTGGTAAATATCTGGATTTGTGCAGTTCCCCAACACATTTTTTAAGTCCCAGAATCACTTTCCCCAATTTACATAGATGGTATATAAAATAAAAACTAAAACTGATGTTTAAACTTAAGATAAATTTAATGTGCTTATGTTGAGTTTAATTTCCCTAGACCACTCATAATACAAAAAAAGATGTCCCTTTTCCTTAAGTGAAGGAATCCTCAGCTTCCCTCCACAGATTTAAACCCCTCGTGTAGCTAAACATTGCTTCAATTATTGATATTAAGTGTTTGCTTCAGTCCCTGCTTACCTCAGGTATAGCTGTGAACATGAATCCTGCCTTTTAGGACTCACACCTGTTTTATAGATTAAAAAAAGTTTACCAGAGAAAGAAGAATCCTTTATGGAGCCTTCACATTGTTCTGAATTGTAGAGACAAAAAATAAATTGCAGGAAGAAGAAGGAAGAACCTGTAAAAAAGGAAGTGTTGGCTCTTCTAATATTAAACCCATTCTTATCTTTCACTTGTCAGAGTAGGCTGGAACACTCAGTGAGAAAGAAGCAACAGGTACCACTTTGGCTGTGGATCAAGACATGAAAAAAGATTGCAGCAATGAAAGGGAAGGCTGGTTAATCAGTAGAAAAATAAAAATAAAAAAGAGCAGCTAGAGCCTACAGTCAGTAAAGTGTAACTTTGATTCAAGAAAACTAGAAATATCCTTCACTTATGTGGAGCACAGGAAGGAACCAGTAGCAGAATTGTATTTCTAAGCACAGAAATTTCTAGAAAAGTAACACTTAAAAATAACCTTCAAAAACATGCTACCCCCCCAACTCATAAATAATTTTAAACAGACACTCCATGCAAAGGAAATACTTTTATAGATTTGTTGCTGTGCAGTATGAGGGATACTTTTTTGAAAAAAATATTGTATCAGAGAACAGTACTGTTTAAAATAGACTGGGATTTTAAAAGTTTTTAATTGGACGCCTAATTTCTGTACAGGAAGTTCTCTACTTTTAGTAACTCTTTGAAGTTACACAGCACTGAAAAAAGTGACTTACGACTGGTCCGCACACTTACAACCATTGCAGAATCCCTCTGATCACATGATTAAAATTTGGGCACTTGGCAACCATATCTTTATGATAGTTGTGATCATCATTTGTAGCCTTCTCAGCTTCTGACAAGCAAATCAATGGGGGCAACCTGGATTCGTTTAATGACCATGTGATTCACTTAACTACTTCAGCAGTTTGTTTTAAAAGTGTAGCAGAAAAGGTCATAAAATCAGATGTGACTCACTTAACAACTGTCTTGCTTAACAAAATAAATTCTAGTCCAAGTTGTGGTGGCAAGTTGATGACTATGGCTGTAGTTAATATTTCTGTAACTGTTTCTCCATTTCATTTGTGAAATGTGCATCATATGCTGTTAATTACTCAGACTAAATGTAAGTGTAGTGTCTTTGTTTTTTTTTTTTTTTCAGTGCATTTATCCTCTAGGGTCTGCACCACTAAGCACCATTATAATTCCCAGTGATGCAAAAGGTTATTCATCTCAGAGCACTTGTGGGAAAAGAAAGTTATCTGGCACAAACCTATTGATCTCTTCTATTGAACCATGCTTAAAATTGATTAGGACTGATGACTTGATGGACACCGAGGAGACATTCAGATCTGATCTTATTCCCAACTGCAATGCAAATAATCTAATTAGGACTCAGTCAGGGCAGTCTGATTTTTTAGAAGCCAAGCAGCCAACTTTTTCTGATGAAGCTGAATCCATCAACCAGAAAATAGGCTTGGGAGCTCAAGAAAACTCAGCAGAAGTGCTTAGTGTGAAAACCCAGCTGTTATCAGCCCCTGAGGTGGTTCCATCAGTGTCTCAAGATCTGCAACAAAGCAAATCATCTCTGCAAGAGCCTTTGTGGCTTCAGTGGAGAAATGCACATGCTCTCTGCTGGTTAGATTGCATTCTGTCAATATTGGTACATTTGGAAACATTAAGAATTCTGACTGGACTCTCCAAAAACACATCAGTAATCCAGAGTCTGCTCACAAAATATAACGAAGCTGCTGTACTTGTGAACACTTGCCAAAGGGGTAAGCCCAATCGGGGGGGTGTGTGTTTATTTTGAAGATATTTATATATTTTGGTATATATAAAAAGTACATATAAAAAGTAAAAATCATTGTAGTAGGGCTTTGGGTATCCTTGTTTCTCTCTGGAATCAGATTTGTTTCTAGAATGTACAGCAACCTTTAATACTAGAAATGAAAACTACAGTTCTTAAAAACCTTAGAAAAATCAAATCAGCTCGAATGAAAGCTAGTCAATTAAAAAGCTGTCAAACTTTACTTTTTTGTGGGTCTCATTTCCACTTTCACATGCTATTCATATCATCTCTATCCTGCTCCCTATATAAACATTTATTCCTAAAGCTACATGTTTGCTGATAACTTCCCATCCAGTATTAGCATCCAGATGTGACCACATAAAATACAAATATAATGGTAGTTTGATATTGAAGATAATTTTCATTGAATATTGTCATGACCTTGAATTAGTCCAATGTGTAGTACATATGATGTTTGGCATATAATTTTCAGATTGATCTTTTGGAAATCCTTCCTACATCTATTTATCTGCTAAAGAGCCCCTAAATGTTTGATAAAGAAATCCAGACACATTAGAATGGATTCTGGGATATGTTTCAGGTATCTTTGAACAAGAGTGAGGACAAAACATAGCAACTATGTCTGGCTTCCTCATCTTATAGAGCCGTGATGGTGAACCTATGGCACACAGGTGGCACACACAGCCGTTTGTGTCAGCATGTGAGCTGCAGGCAAACTTACCTCACTGGGCATGCGCATGCCTCACAGCTGATTTTCAGCTGATTTGAGGCCTTTTTTGGCCTCCCAAAGGCTTGAGGAAGACTTCTGCAGGTTTTGCAGGCCAAAAACTAGTCCCGTTTCATCATTTCCTGTTTTTCCGAAAATACCAGAAATGATAAAATGGGGCTAGTTTTCGGCCTGCAGAAACCTTCCTGAAGCCTTTAGGAGGGTGAAAATGGCCTCAAACTGGCTGAAAATCAGTTCTGACGTGCAGTGCAGGTAAGGGTGGGGTGGGGGGTGGAAATTAAATACGCATGTATAGGCTGTGTGGGGGCACATTACCTTCTTGATGCTGTCACACTCGCACTTGCGAGTGCAAGCATGCAAGTGCACGCAAATTTTTTGGCATTGGAGCCCAAAAAGATTAGCCACCACTGTTATAGAGAGTGATTATTAGTATTTGTAAACATTTTTCAAGAATGTTAATATATCAGTAATTCTGTTTTTCTAGTGGATAACTAGGGAATATTGGATCAATTTTTGAAGTTTCCTAAGTTTCCTTAGAGTGCTGTTTAAAAAGCATTTCACAAGAGCAGAATACAAATTTGGCTTTGGCAAGCACTATTAACTAATAGTTCTTATGCAGCTTCCAAGTCAGCATATTTTCTGATGGCTGTGGGAACCAAATTAAATAACAAACTATTTTCCATATATATATGCTAATATGGTTGCATATATATATATATGGCTGAAATGAGGTGTTTTTTGGGGGGAAAAGATTATTGATTAGCAAACTGTTTTGTACAGATGAACTTTCTTCAGAACTTCCTTTGGATGTTTTGTCAAGAGCTGAATCCCACTTAAATGAAATCAGGAATACTATATTTCTCCAACTTCAGCCATTGCTTGGGTGTAAATTTGGTAAGTAATTACTAAATGTATATGTCTGTGTAGGGTTTTAGTTTGTTTTTGCAAATTAGGGAGAACAATTAAACAGTGAACTGCATTTTTATATATCAGAATGTTTCTTCTTATTCTTACATACACATACACACACACTATAACATGCTAAACTTGATCTTTTTGTTAGCTGGAAACTTGATTATATTTGTCATTAATTTCTAAGGTTAGTATTTATATTCTTGCTACTTTTTGAGCCATGTGTTACTTATCTAATCTCAGTCAGTCCACACAGCCTATTTTCTTCATCTCATGGAAGTCAACCATTTGGTTCTGGGAAACATTCAAACTCAGCATGAAAACATGAGCTAATATTTTAGTAGCTAGTGTCTAATATCTGAATATTTAGCGGTATACTTCCTTTGAATATAAAGAATTTCTAGGATTTTCAGATGAGTCATTTTTCCTGGCTCTACATAAAAATGGTAGGGATTCTGAAACATTTTTGAAAACAAACCTTGTGTTTTTACAAGACTGAATAGGGGGAAATCCTGGATAATGAAAAGAAAGTAATGAACTATGGCATTTGCCACCAGTCATCACACTGCCATCTTAGACTAGATGACTATTGACAGGTTTATGAAAAATAAAGGCGCTAGTCATGATAGCTGTGTATTACCTCCACTTTCAGAAGCACTGTTCCTCTGGATATCAGTTGCTAGGGAACCTGAAGAGAAAGGTGCAGAAGCACTAAGGTTTCTGGGCTTCTTGAAGGGAATAGACTGTTTTTTTCACTCAATGCAGCGTAGGTGTTTTAAGCATTGATAAAAAGGAGGAGAAATCATTTGAATATTGAAATAGTAAACAGGAACTGATAGTACTATCCTGCCTGGCTACATAGTTTTGCACTTTAAGAGCTCAAGACATTTCATTCTTCCCAGACCCTAGGCATAAGACAGACTGTAAGCAGCGTTGCTTGAGGTGGCAAAGTATGGTTGCTGCTACTTCTACAAAACAATGTCAAAACGTCACAGAGATTAATTTGCTACTGTGTTCAACCTGACAAAGAAAGAAAAGGAAGAAGGAACTGTTCAAGGCAAGGAAAGAAAGAAAAATAATCGAACATGTGCCCCAAGAGCCCTTTATATTTAATTCTTGTAGCACCATATAACTTTGGCATTAGTTGTACCAGCATTGTATTAATATAAAATATGTAGTTCATGAATTCCCATGAATGTTGGTTAATATTAGCAAGTAATTTTCTGTTTAGTAAGCTAGTCAGTTTCATACTTTTAATTCTGCACCAGCAATAGTGTGTATATGAACAGTAGAATTAGATCTTTTAAGTATCTGGGGTTTTTTTTGTTCTTTTTTATCAGAATTTCCTGCACCCTTCTATAAAGCAAGACTCACATTTCTTACATATGGAGGTCTCCAATTCATACTTAAATCAGTATTCCTAGATAATTAAGGATAGGATTGGAGCCTTAAACACACACACACACATACACACACACATACAAACACACACAAAATACTATTACTAAGGTATTACTATTACTATACATCTGTAAAGCAGTGTGAAGCTACAATTTTATAAGAATTTGGCAGGATTTCTCCAACTCAAGAGGTTTGTTTAATTTATTTGCCACCCATCTTGCCATGGGGCTACTCTGGGAAGCTTACAACAATAAAACGGGAGGGGGAGAGAGATGATAACAAAATGTAAACATTTTGACAATAGCAAAGGAATAAATAAAAATATTGGAAGTACAATAATATGAAATTAAAAATATGGACTGAGGGAGAGCAGGAAGCACGGGGGAGGTGGGGTCAGTTAATTAGTCCAGTAGCCACCATCTTCATTATGTACTCCCCTATTTACATAATTTAAAGTTTATAGTGTTAATTTCTGAAAAATATTAAATATATTAGTTTTTCAACACTAGGAAACGATGTATAATCTGTAGTGTGAAAGTATACTTGCAGATCTTCCTAACTAGAGAGATTTATATTAAGTATAAATGCATCAATGCCTTTGATCCTTTCATCTCTTACCCTTTCATTATATGAATGATCAGCAATATATTCTATGCATGTAACAGTAATACAAACTGGTACACAAATACTTGTTAAGAAAAGAATTGGCTTTTACAAATTTTTAATATTTAAAATATATTTTTAGAGAATAGAGTATAAATATATTTAGAATTATGTACTTCACATCTCATTTCTTTGAAATAATCAACATTACATGAATTACAGCCACATTTTTGTCATGTTTTTCTTCAAAGGGGAGGAAGAAAGTCCAGTTTTTGCTTTTCCTTTACTTCTACGGAAAGATCGTCCGATAGAGAATCTCTTTCTCCATTCATTCTCCTGGAAGTTTGAATGTTTGCAGTGTGGCTGCCACATCAACAAAAGGTTATTTTCTTTAAGTTCTGAGCTTCCTTCCTCCTTGATATAACCATGCATTTTAATCAGTGTTTTGCAAATAATAAATTATACAGGCAGGAGGGGGCAGCTGTGAGCATATGAGTTTCTTATGGGTATCTTGAGTCACAGCTCTGAAACAGCACAACCCTCTGCTGTAATATTTGAGGAAGGTTGAGGTTTTTATTCTTGCCATTCAGGATTTATCCTACCTGTTGTAATTGTATGCATTGAGACATAAACATATGTTTTCTTTAAGCATAAAATAGGAAGCCAATTTCAAGCTTCCTTTCAATATTAGCCTAAATTTACATCTTGGTTCAATCATTTTATTTACGATGTCAAATCAATTCTTACTACCCCAAATTAACATTCATATTTAGCTCTGCTGGATTTGTATTTGTTCTGCTCTTTAACCTAAACCAAACATGAAGGATGGAGAAAAAATAAGGAATAAAATACCAGGGGAGGAAACAAAATAAGACAAATAAGTTGAGACTACATATACATAAAAATACAGTAATTTTCAGAAAAATCAAATGTCTTCACCATCCATATTCAATATTTTGATGCAGAAAAGTCCATTTAAATGAAGGCATCTATTAAAACCTTAAATTTTCAAAGAGATAGTTTGTACCAATTTGATTATTACTCATCTAAAATCTAAAGTAGTCCTAACTGATATGAGATTTATACAGTATTGTATCTTGATGGATTTTTATGCGTTTAAAAATTTTTATGCGTTTCTGAAATAGAAGTAAAATACCTTTATTTTACAAAAATTTTCAGTTGCATTTATTGAGTTCAATCTCAAATTATTCCTCCAGAGTTTAAATTTTCCAGAAGATACAACTTTTGTAACATTCAATACTATCTTATAATTTAAGTGAAGTAAATGGACACTATTCTTTAAATATTAATTGTCCCAACTGATGACATCCTGTAAATATAGGAATAAATTATTAAACTTGTTTTACTTGAATATATATTCATTTTATTTTTAGTTGTCAGCAGACAATGACAACGTTTACAAATATAATCCCAGAGTGGCACCCACTGAATGCTGTTCATGTTGCTCCCTGTAATAAGTGTAATCACACATCTCAAAGAAGAAAAATGGTTTTAGAAAAGTAAGTGAGAATTCTATTATAATCCCCAAATGAGGTAAAACTACATCAGTAGTTGGTAAGCAATAATAAGTGACAGCTAATGTAAATTTTAAAGATCTGCCTTTCATTGTTGGCAGCATTATTGTTTGTCTTCATCCATCAAGACAAGCCATAACATATTTTTCACAGAACATGCTATGTTACGTGAACTGTAGTTTATTTGGTAAATCATAGTTAATTCTAGCTTAACATAATGTGTGAATTCAGTCTTTGAATGACATTACATAAATACGAAGAAGTCAGTAGAAAATATATCTTCTTAAGGGACTGCTCTTTAACAATTCTGAGTTACAATAATATCCCAAATAAGATTATATAAATTGTATTCATTTATATAATCTCACTTGGGATGTGATTGCCAAATGTTTTGCATTCCTTGAGGTCTTTGTGAAAACTCACAAATTGGTTACTCATATTTAGCTTTTTATCCCATGCATGTTTTCAGTTTTGGTGAGGTAATTAATGCTAACATCAAGGATGTGTTTTACTTCTAAAATCACAATTTTTAAATCTTTACTTGGTAGGATCTCCTCAGTTCTGATGGTGCATTTTGTTGAAGGCTTGCCGCATAACAATTTGTTAGCCTACTCATTCCAATTTCAAGAATATTCATATCGAGTAACAGCTGTGGTTCAATATCAGAAGGCAAAGCACTTCATAACCTGGATCTTGGCATCAGATGGTAAGTATACTGTTCCCTGTATCAGCTTTATCCTTTTTAAATATCCATTTATCTGTATCTGCTAGTAATACTAACAGTCCCAGTATAAATTATAATACGGTGGTATCTGAGCCACATTTAGAGGAGACCAAGGAATACAGAAATACAAAAGACATTTTAGGAGCCTAAAAATTGGTGGGGGGGCGAGAAATCAAAAGTGATAAAGGAGGAGGGGTGTGAATTAGCCAGAGAACATCACCCAAAAATAGTGTGTGTGATGATGAAGAAAGGAAAGAGCATCCTTGAAAGTGGCTGGTTTGAAATGAAAATATTCTGGAAGTCTCTCTTGCTAGCCTCCTCCACTACACACAGAGAGAGACAGAGAGAGTCCTTGGCTTACAACAGTTCATTTAGTGACTATTCGAAGTGATTTATGACCATTTTTCACATATACAACTGTTGCAGCATCCTGGGGTCATGTGATCACTTTTTGCAACCTTCTCACAAGCAAAGTTAATGGAGATTCCAGATTCACTTAACAACCTTTGTACTAACTTAACGATTGCAGTGATTCACAACTGTGGAAAGAAAGGTCATTAAATGGAGCAAAGCTCAATTAACAAATGCCTTGCTTAGCAATGGAAATTTTGAGCTCAGTTGTGGTCATAAGTCGAGAACTACCTGTCATGTCTCTTTAGATGTCAGTTCACAATTTTCTTACTGGCATTTTGGGAACAATTGTCATAAATTGAGGACTACCTGAATGTTATCTCTCTTATGTGGTAATACTACCTGTATGTAATAACGGGACTACCTGTATATATCGGTTTATCCCTTTCATATGGTAATACGATGCTTCAAAGTATATGGGAAAGAACCTTCCAAATAATTCCTGCATCAACATGTCTTTACATGGTTTCTAGTCAGAGCCAACCTTGTGGAACTTAAAGTCCAAAGAAGAGTTGGTAGGTGTCTAGAGACTAGTTTAGCATTTGCTTCTTGGTTTAATTGTATACAATACATTTTAAAAAAATTAAATTTAAAAAAATTTACCTTTAGGGTAAATCTTCAGAGCAAGCCAAATCTAATTAGATTTTAGCTTGCTTTTTCTGAATTTTGCATTCACAGAAATAGCTACCTATCTCAAAAAAGCAGAAAGTTCACCCTTACATGAAGAAAATTAAAAGTAATAAAGTTAAAGGCACATCTTTTTGTGTGAATTACCTGATAGCCATCTGTGCTTATTGGAGACTTACAGGAGACTTTAAATAAATTATAAGCAACAATTTTCTTGGATCTCCCTTGGTGAGCACACAAGCCTCCATGCAGTCAAGCAGAGATGGCCTTGCAAAATATCAAATAATGATGTTTTTCTTTTGAAACTCTCCATGGAATATTTGTGGCTCATGTGGATGTTTAGGGAAGGGGAAAAACATTTGAAAGTGACTCAAAACTTTTATAGATTAAAAATGCTGATTTATATGAGATACATATATTGCATTAAGTATAATGCAATGTCAGTGAATGAGCCACAGGCTTTTATTGTGAGAATCCAATAAACAAACTTGAAATCTTAGGAGTATTATGGTTGGCTAACTGATTTTCAGTTAAATCATGGAAACACGGTTAGTGGCTGACTGGCTATTCCTAGTTCTCTAGCAAATTCCTAAAGCTGCAAGGCAATAGGTATAGAAGAAGAATGAAAAAACAAACCAGATATATTTCAGTACACACATTTCAAAATTATTTGTTTTCAACAAATCATACATAAATTATAGTTGAATATACACATATTCAGTGAGGATTAAAGGTTAGTTTATCTGAAATGTATTATAAGAACTGTACCCTAATGTTCTGAATTGTTCATATTTTATTTTTAGGAATATGGCTTGAGTGTGATGACTTAAAAGGGTCATTCTCCAGAAGGCATGATACCTTTGGGGTTCCTTCTGCAGAAATACATATTGTCATTTGGGAAAGAAAGCCACTACAAATGAACAATTATTTGGATTTACAAATTGAAGATACAATGACATCACAATCAAAAACTCCAGTTAAATATGCTAATGATGAAATTGCAGAGGGAGTACCTTTAACTTGTCACAAGACAGTTGGCATGCTGAACACGCATATAGAGGAAATAAAAAACATAGCAAGCAATCAGAAAAATAATTTTCTTCATGGCTTGGACAACCTGTCTGATGATGATGTTGTAACTCTGAATCTTGACTCAAGTGGACAGCTGCTAGAAGATAGACATATAGAAAATAAGCAGATAATCAAAACAGGTCCATTGCTGTTGCAAGAGTTGGATCAGAAAGATGTGTGCCCATTTACCCCAGAAGGAAATATTAAAAAAAAAAGTATAGTGTTAGGAAATACCAGTGCTCCCATGTGTGAAGGACAGCCATCTAATGCTAGTAATCTAGTTACTATACCATCAGTTACTTTAAGTAATGGCAAATTAAATTTCTCATCCGAAATACTATTACCACAGGGGACAGAAACTGCAGTCACTTTAGTTGCAGTAGAAAAGAGCAGCAATTGCCATCCAAAGAATGCTCAGAAAAAAAACAGCAAAACAACATTGGGAAACACTGTGTTGGGAACGTCTAATGTTGTAGAGTTCAGTCAAGAAATAAAAATAAATTCCCACATTTCTGCTCCATCTCCCCAAAGTCCTACCTTTCACTCATCCAGTACAAATGGAATTAAGCCATCTGTAGCCAGTTGGGTAAATGGCTTACTTGGAAAATATTCTTCCTTTATGCCTAAAAGTGTGGTGATTCCAAATAAATCAAAAAACTGTAAAAAATCAGTGCAAAAAGAAACAAATTCCAGTTCACTTGTTAGGCAAGCAGTCCACTTCTGTGGTTTCCAAACTAAATCTTCACAGAAAAATAAAGTGGCAACATTGCATTCTTCAGGTCGAACTCTTCCAACATCACCTCTGAGTGCTTTTTCTCTTGCAAGCATTCCTGTCAAAAATCTTGCCCCAGTTAGAAAAAGTGAAACTGTAACTAAAAGATCAGGTTCATTGGATGCTTTTACTGAGCAAGATTTGCTGAAAAATACCCACCATGAAAACCAGAATTTTGTATCTGTTGAAAATACTGGGTCATTTATTGATAAAACTCATCAACTACGCTTAACACTTTTACAACAACTTAAGGCTAAAAAAGAGAAATTAGCTTCACTAGATAAACTGGTAAAAGCTAAAACAAGGCACAAAAACACTTGCAAAAAAACAATCAAGAACCAGACGCAAAAACAGATGGAACCCTTGCAGACAAGTGTGTTACACACCCAAGAAATGCAGACTGATGTTTGGGATAGTAAATCTGTTAATTCTCAAAGCACTGACATATCCCAATGCAGCAGTTCAAATTACGATGACATTTTATCTGAGCTGCTGTTGTCTCCAACTACAACTGTTGGTTCTTTAGAATTTCCACAGGAAGAGGAATGTAGATACTTGGAAATGGGGGACGGCAATTCAGACATGCCAATATCTACTGACCACAATACCAGTTTACAGACCATAGATAATAACCTTAATTACTTCAGTCCTCTAAAGGAAAATGGACTTGAAGACCACAGAAACCCATCAATCAAACCACCTCTGAAGAAATTTGATTTTGAAAGTTCTGCAAAACAGGATCTTCTGGATGATCTGTTTTCATGTTCATTGAATTCAGTAATAACTAACACTGAAGACTTGCATCACTTTGATGAATCATTGTTAGCTTGGTGAATTGTGTTCTAACAATTTCAGTATTTTCCTTTGGTTGTCTTTAAAGGAAAGTATTATTTAAAATTCAACCTGATTTGCACATGACTTTATTTAAAATGATGGTTTTTTTATATTTTTATTCTTAATAAATTGGGTTTGTTTTTCTGCCTCAAAACCACTGTTTGCTGGAAGAGATGAGACTGATTCTTGTACAAAATGGCAGTGATAAAGTTTTGACACTTCAAAAGCCATTGTAATAAAGTAATATTCACCTAAGATCTCTCATCTATGGATGAGCTTAAAAAATGCTCTTGCAGGCATCTCTAAAAATGTAGAATACTATGGTGATCTTGGTATGGTAATTTCATTTCTGATAAACTTCCCTTTTCAAAAGTAGCCCAGCAGACTAAACTAAAATTTTCTAAAGCCATTTTATTTTAATCATTTTCTGTTCCAATGAAATGCCTATCTAAATTATGGCCTACATAACAGTGTGAATGAATGTTAAAATGCTATCTGTCCTTCCTGGTGGTTTGTGTGTGTGTGTTGAGTGGTTTGTTTTGCTAAACATTAGGCCATAATGCATATGAATTAGGTTCAGATTCATCTCTGAGAGATTTCTGCTTCAAACCCAGGGATCCGTGAATCCTGTTAATCCCCAATCCTTTGAAATGTGGTTTTGAAGTATTAAAGCATCTTTTGAAGTTAAAACCATATTTCTTTTTCTTCTGCAGCTCTTTGGGTCTAGTGTGTTAAATATTCTACCCATCACCTGGAATACAAGATGGCAATTCACTGCAGTTTACACAGACCTGATAGAGATAAATACAGACTGTTTTTTTTAAATGGCTAAGTTTACATATTAATTACAAATCATATTGCTTACTAGATTGTGTGCAATAGGATAGTCATTGTTACTCCAGGTCAGAAAAGTCTGCTTTTAAATCTGCCAGACTATTTGCAGGTTACTAGCTTTCGTTTTTATTATTTAGATTGCTCCAAGTGATGGCAGCATCTAGCAATTTAGTTAATTCTGAAAAGTAAATAAACACAAACACACCCCTAGAAGTCAGTCAGTTAGCCAATCTATTTTCTCCAAAAGATGGGAATTTTGTTGCTAAATAAATGCATTTAGTTATGAGCAATCAAGCTTGACCCAATGAAGACTTTACCTTACTTTCATTGTAATCTAACTTGATGTTTTAAAAGTACTGTTACCTAATTTTAGAATGTTCTTGTGAAAATATACTGGATTTTTTTTTACTGGTCTCTTGGGCAGTTGTGTTTTACCGTAGTTTGATTTAATGATGAAGGCAACAGGCTATGAACCAGGAATATTAATCCTACAATTTCTGAAGGCAAGGCATTCATTGGTTCTTTCAGAAAATTTCTCTTTAGTTCTCAGTTGGTTCTTAGTTTTCATCCATTGTTTTTTGTCCTGCCTTCTTATGCTCTGGAAAATAGCTTGATTCCCTCTTCTTTGTGGCAGTCCCTCAAATATTGGAACACTGCTATCATGTCACCCCAGCCCTTTTCACTGGACTAGACATACCCAATTTCTGCCACTGTTCTTCATAAGTTTTAGCCTCCAGCCCTGTAATCGTGTTTGTGACTCTTCTCTGCACTCTTTCTCGAATCTCAACATCTTTATGTTGTGACAACCAAAACTGGATGTGGTATTCCAAGTGTGGTCTTACCAAGGCATTATAAAGCAGTATTAACACTTCATGTAATCTATCTCTCTGAAAATGCAGCCGAGGATTGCATTGGATTTTTTGGCAGCCATACACAGTGCTGACATATTTAAGTGATTGTCTACTACAGAAGAACTCCTAGATCCCTCTCACAGTTGTTGCTATTGAGCGAGGGTCCACTTATTCGATATCTGCACACATTTAGTTTTTCTTGCCGAAAACTAACCATTTATCAACATTGAATTTTATTTTGTTAGATAGGGCCCGGTGTTCAAGTCTGCTGAGATCCTTCTGGGTCTTGAGCCTATCTTCTGGGGTGTTGCCTATTTCTGCCAATTTGATCCCCTTCTATTTCCTCATCTAAATCGTTTATGAAGATATTGAAAAGAACTGGACTAAAACAGAACGTTGGGGTATCCAAGACAAAAGAGAGAATCTTGGGGTATTCAAGACTGCAACTTAGAATGGAAACTCTGGCATGTGGTATGTGTGGTATAAATTGTATGTGGTACTATAATTTCCACCATAAATTGTAGTTACGAGTTGAGTTTCCATTGTCAGAATTGTGAATCCAGATTAACCAATAGCATTTAATGGTTAAAAAAAAGTGTAAATCACAGTTGCACAATCATGAGATGCTGCAAGCTGATTGCAAAGTACCTGAATTGCAATTCCACAAACATTTTTTTTCCAGAAGCCGTTATGCATTCCTATTGTCAATAAGCAAACGTTGTAAGTTCAGAATTAGTACTAAACTGGCTATTCTGAAATTGGGTTGAAGAAAAAGTGCATTTATAGAGCTCAAATTACTACAAGGAAGATTACAAGTTCGGCAATGGGTGTAATAGTTCAAAAATAAAGATGCAGCACTAAAATCACAAGTCACTGCTGCACCTTAAAACAGTGGTATCCCTGGAATAATGGTTTCAGTGAGGCAAATGCAGAGTTATTGGAAAAGATGGATCAAGAAGAATTTGGATTCTAAGACAAGAAAGAAATCACAATTCCAGCAGCTAATGGGGCTGCTTCAAACACTACATTCTATAACAATTCTAGTTGCAAATACTTTTCTTTTGACCAATTGGCTACATATAAATTATCACAGAATGTGAGAGTCACAAGAAAATGAAGATTGTGTAGTCTTAAATTACCAATGCAGGAATCCATTACAGATGGCCATCAATCTGTTTAAACATGGCCAGTTTAAACAGACAGTTTCTGACTCATAATTCTTTTCTTTCTTGACCAAGTCTTAGAGTTAAGGCTTTTTTTTTTATACCACTGTTTCTTGTCCTGCCTTCTGGAACAACTGAACAATTCTGCTCCATCTCCCTCTGAAATTTAGAATTAAATTTGTTTAAGCTTTACAAAAAGGAATATAGCAAATAAGGGAAAGAGTAACAACAACAACAATCCTCTCAAGACCATACCTGGTATTTGTCAAATATCAAACAACTCTGGAATGTTTCTAAGTTAAAATAATCTCTAATGTTCAAAAAGTCATCAAATCTATATCACAGGGAAAAATTAGAATATCGAAAAATTAGAAATATCGTGCAAAAGTTCATTTATTTCAGTAATGCAACTTAAAAGGTGAACCTAATATATGAGATAAACTCACTACATGCAAAGCAAGATAATTCAAGCCATGATTTGTCATAATTGAGATGATTATGGCTTACAGCTCATGAAAACCCCAAATCCACAATCTCAGAAAATTAGAATATTGTGAAAAGGTTCAATTTTCTAGGCTCTAATCAGCTAATTAAGCCATAACACCTTCAAAGGGTTCCTGAGCCTTTAAATGGTCTCTCGGTCTAGTTCAATAGGAATCACAATCACGGGAAAGACTGCTGACCTGACAGTTGTGCAGAAAACCATCCTTGACACCCTCCATAAGGAGGGAAAGCCTCAAAAGGTAATTGCAAAAGAAGTTGGATATTCCCAAAGTGCTTTATCAAAGCACATTTATAGAAAGTTATGCGGAAGGGAAAAGTGGAAGAAAAAGGTGCACAAGCAGCAGGGATGACCGCAGCCTGGAGAGGATTGTCAGGAAAAGGCCATTCAAAAGTGTTGGGGACTTTCACAAGGAGTGGACTGAGGCTGGAGTCAGTGTATCAAGAGCCACCACACACAGATGGACCTGGACATGGGACTCAAATGTCCTATTCCTCTTGTCAAGCTGCTCCTGAACAACAAACAACGTCAGAAGCGTCTTACCTGGGCTAAAGGAAAACAGAACTGGTCTGTTGCTCAGTGATCCAAAATCCTCTTTTCTGATGAGAGCAACTTTTGCATCTCATTTGGAAACCAAGGACCCAGAGTCTGCAGGAAGAATGAAGAGGCACACACTGCAAGATGCTTGAAGTCCAGTGTGAAGTTTCCAGAGTCTGGGTTGATTTGGGGAGCCATGTCATCTGCTGGTGTTGGTCCACTGTGCTTCATTATGTCCAGGTCAACCAGGAGATTTTGGAGCACTTCATGCTTCCTTCCGCAGACAAGCTTTATGGGGATGCTGCCTTCATTTTCCAGCAGGACTTGGCATCTGCCCACACTGCCAAAAGCACCAAAACCTGGTTCAGTGACCATGGGATTACTGTGCCTGATAGGCCAGCAAGCTCACCTGACCTGAACCCCATAGAGAATCTATGGGGCATTGCTCAGAGAAAGATGAAAGACATGAGACTGAACAATGCAGAAGAGCTGAAGGCCGCTATTGAAGCATCCTGGTCTTCCATAACACTTCAGCAATGCCACAGACTGATAGCTGCCATGCTATGCCACATTGAGTCAGTAATTGCTGCAAAAGGGGTCCAAACCAAGTACTGAGTACATATGCATGCTTATACTTTTCAGAGGACCGATATTGTTCTATGTACAATCCTTGTTTTATTGATTGCATGTCATATTCTAATTTTCTGAGATTGTGGATTTGGGGTTTTCATGAGCTGTAAGCCATAATCATCACAATTATGACAAATCACGGCTTGAACTATCTTGCTTTGCATGTAATGAGTCTATCTCATATATTAGTTTCACCTTTTAAGTTATATTACTGAAATAAATGAACTTTTGCACGATATTCTAATTTGTAAAGTTTCACCCGTAATTGCTTCATTTTTGTTTTGCTCCACCTAAATAACCTTTCAGATACTGAAAATAGGCCTGGGTTTCTTCCCCAACATGTTCTCCAAAGTTAGCACACCATTTCTCAGATTTTTTTTTCCCCTTTAATCTTGGTAGATTTTGGGACCTCTTTCAAAAATCATTGGAGAGAGCTGTGACTGAACAGTTAAGAAGGAAGGAAGATTGAAGAAACCATACAATGAAATAATGTCCATGCCAGTCAGGCTGTCTCTGACTTCATGACGATGGTGTGATTTCTAAAGCAACTTCCTTTTCATCAGCTTGAATGAGAAATGGTTGGGGAAACATCCAGGAGAATTTAAATTAGCCTAGTTTTAAAAGTTTAATTTGAAAAGTCCTTCATGGGC
Source organism: Laticauda colubrina (assembly GCA_015471245.1). Classification (NCBI taxonomy): domain Eukaryota; kingdom Metazoa; phylum Chordata; class Lepidosauria; order Squamata; family Elapidae; genus Laticauda; species Laticauda colubrina. The sequence continues at coordinate 25,587,622 of BLBF01000006.1, forward strand.
CATAGGGGTGGTGGTAACAATAATTCAACATGTTTATGGCAATAAGTAGAAATGGCATCACTAAAAGCATTTTAGCAATCTCAGATTTATTTAAACAAAATGGGAGCTCAGGTCTTATTGTGGAATATAAGAAAAGAATCAGTACAGGATGTAATTTTAGCAACTAAAATATGAAGCATCACCACTGTTACTTTGGCAACTACAAAACGTGAAGTGTTGATGTTGTTATAATCTAGCTAGGATTAGTTTGTTTAGTTGATCTAGTTTGACGTACTTGAGTGTAGGATGATGGGATTTGCTCTCCACCCTGTAAAGTTGGAGAAGTCCCGTTTTCAACACTGACTAAGGCTAGGTCCCACTGGCCAATGGATGCAAAACGTATGCAAAAAGGACACAGCGGACGAGCAAAATTTTGGGGGTGCTCCATCCTTTGTCATCCGCTCCAAAAAGTGGCAAAAATTTGCATAAACAGAACGGAAAAGAACGGAAAAGAACGGACGTGGGTAGTATGTAGCGGGGATGTTAAACGGATGTTCATAGGAAGCCTAGAGGATGTATATAGGATGCAAACCGTTCACTGCTCATCCTTTCTATTTCCGTGCTACTAATGCTGTGTAGATGTTCCGTGTACCTTTTGTTTCCTCCCTCTTTCCGTTTTCAGCTGCAGCGGATGTGAGTTGCGAGGATGCCCAGAGGATGCAGAGAAGATACAGCGCACATTTAACGGATGATAAACGGACATAGAACGTTTGTTGCTCGTATGTCGCGGATTTACATCGTACACAAGCGGAAAGTTCCTCCGTTCACAAAGTTTTGTGCAGCTCAAAACTTCTTGAGCGGATGAAATCTCAGTGGACGGATGCTCGACGGATAGAGCGTATGAAACACGTATGCAGTGAGCACACAACGGATGCATCACGTTTTCCAACGTTTTACTTGCATCCGTTGGTGCAGCGGGACAGGATTTGTTTCATTCAAAGTCTGTGCAAGGCTTATGGGGAAACACGGGCAGACAGATATAAACCTCTGTCGGTCTGTTTTATTGAACAATGAAGGATTTCATTTTGAAAGGAAGGCACAGGAGCCTGACTTGGCTTCCGATATACAAGTTTCCTGTAATGGAAGATTTCAAAGACAAAAAGAAATGTTTCCGCCCGGTTTCGAACCGGGGACCTTTCGCGTGTTAGGCGAACGTGATAACCACTACACTACGGAAACTTGTACGTTGCAAGCGTTTCTTAAAATAGTATTTAGAAAACATACTGAAAACAATTTGCTGAATATTTTCTCAGCAACATTTTCCTTTCACGTTTTAAAAATATCCTATTTGTTCTCGCAAATACACCACAGAGGAGTCCCAGCTGTCTCCAAATCTTCAACTGAATTATGCCTGGCATTTTGTTTGTTCTGCTGGGCGCTTTTATTGGAGCAAAACAAGGGCATTTTCAGCAATACAGTATCAAGCCTAAGTAAAGTCCTAGAAACCGAAGACCAGGGATATAATAATCCTCAATGGTTTCCTCTCCCTAATCACGTGCTTTTTAGGCTCAAAGGAGACAAAAGAAACCCGTCCCTGGGTGGGCTCGAACCACCAACCTTTCGGTTAACAGCCGAACGCGCTAACCGATTGCGCCACAGAGACCGGCTTGGCTTCTGGTGCTTGCCGCAGACATACTAATACTTTCAAGCCTCTAAAGTTACCCTGCATTTCTTCAAAGAGATTGAACAATCCGTTTCCAAATTCAGTGCCACGTTAGGATCGCAACGTATGTATATTTCTTCCCGAAGAACTCAAGGAAAACTGATGCATTCCCTGCACGAAAGCCTTTAAAGTTGTGAACAAAGAGAACTGACTGAGGACAGATTTGAGACTGAGTCCAAGATTTCTTTGTGATTACAAATTAAATCCGGGCTGCCTAGATTTTCTGCCATCCAGTGATAATCCGGATTTTTGCAGCCTTGAATTAACTGTCCCTCCACTCCACCCCACCCGTGAGAGGGGAGGGAGAAATAAAATTAAGCCAGGATTATATGTCTTTCTGCAGAGGCAACAGTACCAGGGCCATCCTGGACACAGCAAAACAAAAACAGGGCTTGAATTGCAGGGTCACAGATGGAGGGGTTCATTTTTTTTTAATCCTCCCTCCTCCCAATTCCATCAGGTGGAAGTAGCACAAATTAGGTTGAATTGGGAATCTTCTAGGTGCCCAACTCACAGTCCGTGGACCGGCACTGGGCCATTGCAGCATGGTAGGGGTCTCCAACCTTGGCAACTTTAAGACTTGTGGACTTCAATTCCCAGAATTCCTCAGAAAGCAGCAAAGCAAAGCAAAGCAAAGCAAAACAAAGCAAGGAATTCTGGGAGCTGAAGTCCACAAGTCTTTAAAGTTGCCAAGGTTGGAGACCCCTGTAAATAGAAACCAAACTGAAGCCCCATTTGCAGGATGCAGGAAGTACACGAAACCACGGGCCCTTTCTCCATGGCACCCCAAAGGTTGGGGGCTGTTGGCATGGATGACTTTGGTCTCCCAATCTTGCCTTGATGGAACCCGTGGTTCTTTTGGAGAAGGTTTTTTTTTTTTTCTTTTGAAAAGCATGTCTCAGGAATCCTATTCAAAGCAACCAACCCTTGTAGGGCCAGAGGGAATGGCCCTGAAGAGCAAGAAGGAACACCTGCTGCCAAGATAACAGACTGAGTTTTAGTCTCAGCTCTGAAAGCCAGTTGGGTGACTTTAAACCAGTCATCTCTCTTAGCTCGACACACCTCACATGGCTGTTACGGTGCAAATAGGAGTAGAAAGGGGTATTAGGTATGTTCACAGCCTTGGCTGAATAGAGTCAGGAAATGATGATATGAGTACCTTTCTGCAACAGAGATTCATTTCAGCCTGTGGGGTCTACTCAGTGGTGGGATTCTAAAATTTTTACTACTAGTTCTGGGTGCGGCTTGGTGAGCATGGCGTGGCTTGGTGGGAGTGGCAGGGGAAGGATACTGTAAAATCTCCATTCCCTCCCCACTCCTGGGGGAAGGTTACTGAAAAATCCCATTCCCTCCCCCCCCCCCACTAACCTGCTTTCCAGCTCCTTTCTCCTGTGCAGGGCAACAAAAGAAGACCAAGCCGAACAGGTGGGACTCGTGAAGTGGTGAATAGATGGGGACAGGACCAGTCAGTTGTGGTTTTCCGAACTATTCCAAATTTCTGCTATCGGTTCTCCAGAACTGGTCAGAACCTGCTGAATGCCACCTCTGGTTCTACTCAGTGGTGGGATTCAAAAAATTTTACTACCAATTCTGTGGATGTGGCTTGGTGAGCATGGCAAAGGAAGGATACAGTAAAATCTCCAGTCAGAGGTAGTATTTGCCGGTTCTCCAAACTACTCAAAATTTCCGCTACCAGTTCTCCAGAACTGGTCAGAACCTGCTGAATGCCACCTCTGGTTCTACTGATCTCAGTGAGATACTCTGTGAGATGAGAGCCACCTGGATCCTTACCTCTCCTACCTTATTTGTTTGGCCAGAGAGAGGCAAGAAGGACCAGATTCATGAATGTGGATGATTCTTTGAAAACGGAAGTGGTAGCAATTGCCTTGTAAGGGGTAAGGGTAGCCTCCCTTCACAAGAGGCTGCCCTTGACTTGTAATTATGGACAAATTCCATTTAAAGAAAATGGCAACACTGAGAGAGCGAGTGCACTCACTAAGCTTTCAGTAAATCATGTTCCTTTCCTTGGGCTCATGTGGTCAATGCATCTTGAACACCTCCTTAACTCAAGCATGAGATAGAGCAGAACAAAATAACAGTGTTGGAAGGGACCTTGGAAGTCTTCTAGTCCAACCCCCTTCTCAGGCAGGAAACCATATACCATTTCAGACAAACATCAGACAAAGATCATAGGGCCAAGACAGCAAAAACCTATGCATGCACAATATTTTAAAAGGAGAGCAAATGAAGAGGATTTTTTTTAATGAATATAAATAGTCAGAATGAAGTAAGGATTCTCATGGGTTTTAGTTTTTCACCTCCAACTAGACGACTTCTTGGAGCATTACAGGCTTGTTGGTATTCCAGGCTTCAGTCCAATTGGACAATAGATGTAGATTCAACCTGTTCTCACTAGGAGGGTAAGGAGGAGTCCCAATCAGAGTATGGGCTGCAAGTACACTGATGTAAGAACCGGTGCTTTCCCATTTGTCCTGGCCCCTTGCTGCCTTCAGTCTCAAAGATGGTTTCCTGCTCTCTCTTTGGGTCCTCTGTAGAGACCCTAGAACTGGTCAGAAGCTGCTGAATGCCACTTCTGTTGCATTCAGATGAGGATCCAGGTGGCTCTCATCTGTTGCTGTTGCAAGCTTTTGACAACTGCCAGCCACTCTCCCTGGGAATTAGACTTCACTTCCCCAAACTGGCATCACCAGCTTTGGGAAATGTGCTGGCAGTGGTGAGGACAAAATGGGGGAAACACAAGTCACAGCTACTTTGAGATTGAGCCACTTAATAGACAGCTAGGTGGGTAAATAGAGTAAATGATTAGAGGAAAGATGATAGATAGATGATGATAGATTAAATGATAGATACCTAGACAGACCTACACAAGTTTATGAGGGAAAACTGAAGTGTTAAACCCTCTTTCTCCAACAAACCCTGCTAAATTTAGGTTCCAAAAAACAAGTGGGATGTATTTCTGCCAATGGACTAACCAAAATTTCTAAAGAACTACAGCATTTCAAGTGAAGTTGCAAAAAGCAGTATTAACCATAAGAATTTGCTCATGGCCTGACCTATAAATACTACAACATGCCCACACTCACGAGCTCCACTCAGAGCTTAAAAGATGCCAGGACCAAAGTGAGACAGACCTATACATCAACTGCCACGCTGACTGTATGAAACGCAAGACCTACTTCATACGTCCCAATAACCACCATCCTTAACAACCAAAACTAGGCAAAATGCCCCCAACTTCCTCCAGGTCCACCACAACAGACTGTAAATGCAAGCCACTGAACGCAAGAAGCCTCGCAAATAAAATGCCTGAATTCCTCCTCCTCCTAAATGCAGCCCTTTTCGATCTAATCTTTGTCTGCAAGATGTAGTTGAATGTATCCTTTCCAGACTCCATTACCACAGTACATGACTATCATGTTTTCCAATCTGACCATGAAAACTGTAGAGGGGGTGGGTGTTGCCATTTTCTATAAAAAGTCCCTAGATCTGAAAAAGATTCAAGTTACACAGGAAATTGATCTTCCTAAGACCATCATCTGCGAACTGTCCATAAACTTCACTTCTTACTATATTACAGAGCCCCTGATTATGACCTTGATCATATTAAAATCAACTGCATTCTCTTCGCTGATGACGTAAAACTATTTAACACCACTGACAATACTTCTGCCCTACAAAGCAATGTTGACCACATGTTGTGCATAAGCGCATCAGGGTGCCTACCATTCCTGTCCTACTGTTCCTATTTATTTGTACTCATTTATTATATATATATATATATATATATATATATATATATATATATATATATATATATATATATATATATATATAATAAATGAGTACAAATAAATAGGAACAGTAGGACAGGAATGGTAGGCACCCTGATGCGCTTATGCACAACATGTGGTCAACATTGCTTTGTAGGGCAGAAGTATTGTCAGTGGTGTTAAATAGTTTTACGTCATCAGCGAAGAGAATGCAGTTGATTTTAATATGATCAAGGTCATAATCAGGGGCTCTGTAATATAGTAAGAAGTGAAGTTTATGGACAGTTCGCAGATGATGGTCTTAGGAAGATCAATTTCCTGTGTAACTTGAATCTTTTTCAGATCTAGGGACTTTTTATAGAAAATGGCAACACCCACCCCCTCTACAGTTTTCATGGTCAGATTGGAAAACATGATAGTCATGTACTGTGGTAATGGAGTCTGGAAAGGATACATTCAACTACATCTTGCAGACAAAGATTAGATCGAAAAGGGCTGCATTTAGGAGGAGGAGGAATTCAGGCATTTTATTTGCGAGGCTTCTTGCGTTCAGTGGCTTGCATTTACAGTCTGTTGTGGTGGACCTGGAGGAAGTTGGGGGCATTTTGCCTAGTTTTGGTTGTTAAGGATGGTGGTTATTGGGACGTATGAAGTAGGTCTTGCGTTTCATACAGTCAGCGTGGCAGTTGATGTATAGGTCTGTCTCACTTTGGTCCTGGCATCTTTTAAGCTCTGAGTGGAGCTCGTGAGTGTGGGCATGTTGTAGTATTTATAGGTCAGGCCATGAGCAAATTCTTATGGTTAATACTGCTTTTTGCAACTTCACTTGAAATGCTGTAGTTCTTTAGAAATTTTGGTTAGTCCATTGGCAGAAATACATCCCACTTGTTTTTTGGAACCTAAATTTAGCAGGGTTTGTTGGAGAAAGAGGGTTTAACACTTCAGTTTTCCCTCATAAACTTGTGTAGGTCTGTCTAGGTATCTATCATTTAATCTATCATCATCTATCTATCATCTTTCCTCTAATCATTTACTCTATTTACCCACCTAGCTGTCTATTAAGTGGCTCAATCTCAAAGTAGCTGTGACTTGTGTTTCCCCCATTTTGTCCTCACCACTGCCAGCACATTTCCCAAAGCTGGTGATGCCAGTTTGGGGAAGTGAAGCCTAATTCCCAGGGAGAGTGGCTGGCAGTTGTCAAAAGCTTGCAACAGCAACAGATGAGAGCCACCTGGATCCTCATCTGAATGCAACAGAAGTGGCATTCAGCAGCTTCTGACCAGTTCTAGGGTCTCTACAGAGGACCCAAAAAGAAAGCAGGAAACCATCTTTGAGACTGAAGGCAGCAAGGGGCCAGGACAAATGGGAAAGCACCAGTTCTTACATCAGTGTACTTGCAGCCCATACTCTGATTGGGACTCCTCCTTACCCTCCTAGTGAGAACAGGTTGAATCTACATCTATTGTCCAATTGGACTGAAGCCTGGAATACCAACAAGCCTGTAATGCTCCAAGAAGTCGTCTAGTTGGAGGTGAAAATTTTCACGGATGAGATAAAAAGGTTTCTCCCTATTAGACGATGTTAGTTGCCATCTTTTATTCCAAGAAACTCCATTGAAGTTAGAGATAGGATTCTGCTACAATGCAAAAAGCTTTTTGAACCAACACAGTGAAAACTCAGTTATCCTTTTTGCACCTCTGAATCTTTCTAAGCACTTTATCATTCAAGCAGTAATAATGCATACTCTATTAGTAAAAACCTGCACAAAATCCATACATTTAGGAAAACTACATAAAATTATTCCTATTTAACCAGATATGCCATATTACAGACAATTGCCCATATTTTGAAAAGGTATGTATTAAAGTTAGTGTACACCAAACAGAGATAAACTGAAATGGACAAATTGAAAAAAAGCTACAAAGAATGACAGGTTTTGAACATGGCAAGATTGATTCAAATTTATTTTAATTGTACATGTTAGGATATATTATGATTAGTATATTCTTAAGAATTGTAACAATGGACCATCAGATGAAAAATGCCAAATAGAATGAGAGCTCTTTAAAATGCAGCTGATCAATTTACTGTATTCATAAATGAAGACAGTTGAACTGAATATATTACACACGATCAAATTGCAGACTGTGAAGCCATAAAAAATTTCCATTATGCAAGATAAGGGAGACAATAACTTCCTCTTTGTGTGGTTTGTATAGCTGAGTTGCCAAAGAGAACTACACAGAAAACCTTCACAAGACAAGCTGTCAGCATGGACCAAGACATGGTTGGATACATTGTTCTTCTGGTGATTGTCACCCTCCTAAGTGTCATCCAAAATGGTAAGGCTGAAGATTGTATACGAAACCAAGAACTGTATACAAACCCAAGAAAGAAAGATATATTTTGCTTTGGGTGGGTGGATTGATGTGTTTTCATGGACTTGTTTGTAAATGCCTTCATGCCTGTTGAAGTCATTTGAAAATTTCCAGCTATTTGCTTTTCGTTTCTTTCAGGGTTGGGGGTTTCCTGGATCAGACAGATTTAATTAACAGATAATCAGTGTTGGAAGGGACCTTGTAGATCATCTACTCCGACCCCCCGCCCAAGTGGGAGTCCCTACACCATTTCTGACAAATGGCAGTCCAATCTCTTCTTGAAAGTCTCAAGAGATGGCACTCCCACAACTTCTGAGGGCAAGGTGTTCTATTGGTTGATTTTTCTCACTGTCAGAAAATTTCTCCTTATTTCCAGGTTAAATCTCTCCTTGTTCAATTTCCATCCATTAATCCTTGTCTGGCCTACAGACACTTTAGAAAATAGTTTGATCCCTTCCTCCCTGTGGCAGCCCCTCAAATTTTGGAAGACCACTTTCATGTCAGCCAAGCCCAGTTCCTGCAACTGTTCATTGTATGTTTTAGCCTCCAGTCCCCTAATCATCTTGGTTGCTCTTCTTTGCACTTTCTCTAGAGTCTCAACATCTTTTTTGTAATGTGGTCAACAAAACTGGGCACAGTACTCTAGGTGTGGTCTTACTAAGGCTTTACAGAGTGGTATTACTAATTTGCATTAAGAAAGATTAATATGGATGAAATACAGAGACTTATTTTAATAGGATATCTCAGCAAAGCTCTTTAACAACCAATCCACACTCTGAATTAGAAATAATTAATGGAATTTATTTTGTCTGGCTCTTCAGACAAGAGGTGTAAGCAATAACCTTCTTTCCATTTTTCTCCAGAAATAATAATCCTTCAGAATTTCCTTGATAGAGTCAGTGCAGACAAAATATTGCAAAGGCCTTCCTCATCAAAGACGAAAATCCAACAGATGTGTCTGATACTTTTCATTAAAAAATTCATCAATTTTGAAGGGTGGCTGTTTCAAAATTCAATATCTTAATAGTAAACCATTTGAATACTATATTTACTTTTCTTATTCTTGAGAGTTTCTCTGGAAAAAGACTGCAGTGGCACTACTAGTTTCCTAGCACCGACAATCTAATATGAATTGAAGCAGTTTTCAATTATTATCTAAGATGTGGTATGCTTGATGTATTGCAGATCAAATTTCTTAATCCATTCCAGTTGCACTGGAGATTTATTTTCATCCTGCTTATCAGATTACTTTAATTAATTATATTAATTACATACCTTTGTTTGACTTGTTTCAATTTTGAGAAATGTGTAAAGATTTTATTTATGCACACACAAACACACACAAACATTTATTTTGGATTAAATGTATTGATATAATGATCAGACATTTGGGACTCCTTATAGATTTAATAAATACATGAGTTTTAGTTGATAAATTGCTGCTTCTTTTTTTTCTTGGCAACCTGATGGCTTCCAATTTTGTTCAGGTTGCACCTCCTGGGACCTAGAACATTGCAAAGAATGAGTTAAGCAGTTCTGCTTTCTCTCTGTTGCCTGTTACTTCCTTGCCATCTTCTCCCTTTAGTGGACCGACTGTTTCCTTGATTTTTTTTTTCTTGTTATTTATATGTTGGAGGAAACTTTTTAAATTGTTTTTGACTTTTGATGCAAGTCTTTGTTCGTTCTGAGCCTTTGCTATCCTGACTTCGTCTTTGCAGATTCTGGCTATCTGCTGATATTCTGCCTTAGGTGTATGTCCTTCTTTCCATTTTTTGTACTTGTCCTTTTTTTCTTTCAATTTGCCAGATAGATCTTTGTGCAGCCATGCCGGTTTCATCTTGAATTTCTTGTTTTTCTTTCTCAGTGGTATTGTGCTGGTCTGTGCTTCTATGATCATACTTTTCAGAGTTTCCCAAGATTCTTGAGTTGTTTTCCCCTTTAGGATTTTCATCCATGGAATCTTTCCCAAGTTCTCTCTGAGTTCATTAAAATCAGCTCTTTTAAAATCCAAGACTCTGGTGTCATTATGTTCTGTTGCTTGTGTTTGTGTTATGTTGAATTCTAGTATGACATGGTCATTCTCACCCAAGGTTCCCGCAGTTTCAATTCCCTCTACCACTTATTCTCTGTTTGTAAGAATTAAGTCCAGTATGGCTGTCCCTCTAGTTTCACCCTCTACCTTTTGGACAACAAAATTGTCAGCTAGGTTGGTTAGGAACTTATTTGATTTCTCACTTGGTGCAGAATTAATTTTCCAACTGATATCAGGATAATTGAAGTCTCCCATTACTACTGTTGTGTGTTTCCTGCATATGTTTTTTAATTGGTTAGCAAAAAGGATCAAATTCAACAGTTTTAATATTATGCTTTTAAGCATTCAGTATGGATTAACAGTATGCATCGTCAACTAAAATTAGCTTGACAAAAATTGTCAGAGAAAAAGTTGGATGTGGCAAATTACAAACTGGACTAGAAATTTATTATCCAGCACTATGTTTGCATTACTTGAAGCATTGACTTGGCCTTAATCCCTCAGCTCTCAAATATATGATTACCATCAGAGGAGTCTCTTAATGATAACAGTTCTGGCCCTTCCTTCCTTCTGGAGGTTAAATTATCTTCCTTTTTAATGATCCACCATTTTCTTTCAAAAGCCCATTCTTTTGGTATTGTTAAAACTAACAACAACCCCTATGAGTGTTTTCTCTTTACAGCTATTTTAGTTTCTTGTGAGTTATAATAGTTTTTATACATTTCTTGACGTTTACTGCTTATTTTGAACAACATTTTTTCAGAGGGAAAAAGGTATTTCTTTTTAGTAACAGCTATAACAACCATCTGCCTTGTACTGATTCGGGTTTTTGATTCATAGAGTTGAATATCAGTTAAAGTGATGGGAAAGGTTCTATATATAGATGCTTAGAGTGGAAATGCCAGGAATTAAGTCTGGAATTTTTGCATGTAAAACATGGAATCTACCACTCAGTTGCAAGTCTTCCATTTCCTTGTTCCCTGCTGAGCTGGATGAAATGTCTGGGGAAGGTAAGGGGAATGAAGAGGAAGAAGAGTTAGGCCATACTCTCACTAGTCATTTACAGCATCTTTTTGGGTCATCCAACCATCCTTATACTAAAATAATTAGACATTTATGCTGCCTAGCAATAGGAGAATGGCCTTAATAAAGCTCTCTTTTTAAGACTTTAATTTCAGTGCACAGAGGTTCATGCAAGCTTCATGTTCAACTCAAATGGTAGTGAAAATTCCAGATGAAAAACTGAACACCAAAAAACAAAAAAGGGTTTGTTTGTTTTTAAAAAGAACCCCATTGCAGATGTATTGAAACAATGTATGTGCATACAGGAATAAAACCATACTGTACATTCCATTTTGTTTAAAATGAATTGGAAGTAACTTTACTGGCAGTCTTCTATATTCTCTCCTTAGGTTCAACTCCATGAAATCAGTGCAAAAGTAACTGGACACAATAATGGCACCTAACCATGAGTCCTGGCATCATTTCTGTTAAGTTCCATGGCATTGCTTTCATCAAGTCCTTGGCCCATGAGTGGGTACTTAGCTAGTTTTGGAGTAATGCTTTCTCCCTTATTCCAAATACATCCAAAGCCAGCCTTGGTTGTACAAAATCTCATAAGGTCTATCAACCAATGCCAGTAAACAAAGGCAATAGAATCAGAATAAGACCATCACATTATATACCAGTAGAATTTCCAACTGATTCAAGAACCAGTGGAGGAGACATCAGCTCAGCCATGGGAAAAGACAGCTAAGGAGGATCTTCCTAGAACAATGTTTTCTAGTGCTAGATTAGAACCATTTACTTTACCTGACTTTTTTTTTTCTTAAGACTTATTGAAGAATCACATTTCCATTATTTTACAGGCCAGTATATTTTGAAGTTCCCAAATCATTTAATAAGAACAGAAAGAAAATGAAAGTGACGGGACCTTGGTGCTCTCTGAGCTGGGTTGTTTTCTTGCAGATGTTTCATTACCCAAACTAGTTAACAAGCACAGATGATATTACCTGGTTTGGGTGATGAAACATCTGCAAGAAAACAATCAAGCTCAGAGAGCACCATGGCCCCTCATTTCAATCCTGAGTGTTATATATTTGCATACTCACCTAGGATAGGTTGGTCCGGATGGCGGGAGATTTGAAGAGCCATCATTGGCCACGAGCCGGGAGCAGCCTGCTATAAAAAGGCTGCTGCAGTTTCGCCAGCAAACAGTTTCTGGAGAGAAAATAAAAAGAATAGAAGATCAACTGGGTCTCGAGTCTTTTTCCCACAACGCAACACTGGTGACGAAGGTGGGATACTGAGACAAAGGAGCCCAGTTGTGCATGTGGCAATGAGGACCGAGCGAGATGAAATGGCTGGGAACAACTCGCAACCCACACCATTCAACCCAGCAACTGAAGACTGGAAATCCTACATCGACCGATTCTTCATGTTTCTAGAAGGGAGCAATCTCCAAGGAATATCCAAACATAGGAAGAGAGCCATCTTCCTCACCCACTGCGGTCCCACAGTATTCGGAATGGCAAAGGCATTGGCATCACCCCAAGATGTGAAGAAAATGGTATGGATGGACTTAGAGAAATTACTGCGAGCCCATTATGCGCCAACTGTTTCATGCCTCATCAAAAGACATGAATTTTATCAGCGTGACCAAAAGGAAGTCGAGAGCATCAGAGATTTTGTTGCAGCATTAAGGGACATTGGCCGAGCATGCGAATTCCTAAACATGGATGAGGCCATGAGGGACTGCGTGGTCCTCGGATTAAAGGACCTTACACTACAGGGTCGACTACTAACAAGACCTAAAATAACATTAACGGGGGCAATAGAAGAAGCCACCACAGTGGAAGCAACATAAAAATCGACAGCCACCATGCAACAAATGAATAAATTAATCAAGGAAACCCCAAGAGACAATAGTCAAACACACAATAAGACACCAGAGGAAACTGAAAAACTCACCACAACACACCACGAGGACATAGAATCCTTATCAGAAGACGAAGAGGAAGAAGAAGAGAAAAATCAACTCCGGTCAGAAAAAGGTAGATGGGAGCGAAAGGAAAGGAAGTCTGTTGTGACTTCCTTTCCATTGTGAATTCCATTGTGCCGGGTGTGGAGGAGACCATCCACATTCTGAATGCCATTTTTTCGATGCTATTTGCAGGTATTGTGAACGGCGGGGACACATAGCTAGGGCATGCCAAACTAAAAATAACTATAGCCCTAGACAAAAATGGAATACCCCTCCCAGAGAGAAGGAAAAGCAAATAGGGAGCCGTTGGAGTCAAGAAAACAGAAACAAGCGGTGGAAAGAAGCCAATAGAAAAGAGGAAACACATCAAACAATAACTATTGGACACTCAAACTCAATCAATGCGAAAAGGTACATGTGCAAGTCACCATAGAAGGTCAGCCATGCGAGATGGAGGTGGATTCAGGCTCGTATTTATCAATGGTATCGTGGAATACTCTAAAAAGACTAATACCTGATATAAACAAGAGAGAGCTAGAAATACAAAAACTCACACTAAAAGACTACCAGGGAAACAGAATCCCTGTAGTAGGAACTGAACATTTCAAAGTTGAATTCAAAAAACACACTAAAGTCCTCCCGTTAACCATAGTCGACTGGGGTCGCCCCAGCCTACTGGGACTCAAATGGTTTGCACCATTAGAAATCGGAGTAACCGGAATAAACAACATCACTGAGACAGACTGGGAAGAGAACCTGATGAAAGAATTCCAGGACGTCTTCAATGGAGAACTGGGGAAGTACCAAGGGTCCCCTATCTCATTTAATTTAAAACCAAATATAGCCCCAATAAGGCTAAAGGTGAGGCGAGTTCCTTTCACATTAAAACCAAAAATTGATGAACAATTAGATAAACTTATTGCACAGGGGGTATTAGAACCAATAAACCACGCAAGGTGGGAAACCCCAATTGTTATCCCTATTAAACCAGATGGGTCCATACGTATCTGTGGATACTACATGGCAACACTTAACCATGCACTACAACAAAGCGCAAACCCAGTTCCGGTGGTACAGCACCTATTACACTCTTTGGGGGGTGGTAGAATCTTCGCGAAATTGGACCTTGCACAAGCCTACCAACAATTACCAGTTGACCCAGAAACAACAGAAGTACAATTGTGACTCACAGGGGGACATTCAAATGCAACAGACTGCAATTTGGAGTTAGCGTGGCCCCAGGGGTATTCCAGAGCTTCATGGAACGCCTAGTGCAAGGAATGAAGGGGGTGTTACCATACTTTGACAATGTATTAGTATCAGCCAAGGACAAAGAACAACTGAAAGACCGCCTAAGGGAGGTCTTTAAAAAATTTAAAGAGGCAGGACTTAAAGTTAAAAAAGAAAAGTGCCAATTAGCCACCAACAAAGTTGAATTCCTGGGATACCTCATAGACAAAGAAGGGATCCACCCCACTGAAAACAAAATCAGAGCAATAATGGAAGCTCCCAGACCCAAAAACAAAACAGATTTTCAAGCTTTCTTGGGACTTATTAAATTTTACAATGTATTTTTGCCACAGAAAGCAATGATAGCAGAACCACTGCACAGGTTGCTTGATAAGAAAGCTACCTGGATCTGGGGGCGACGAGAAGAAACAGCATTCCAAGGAATAAAAGACTTACTTACATCAGACTGTGTGCTAATACAATACAGCAAAACCCTTCCCCTAACATAAACCATTCGGCATCGGTGCCATACTCAGCCACATATTACCCGATGGAAAAGAAGCACCTATCGTATTCTATTCAAAAACTCTATCAAAAATGGAGCGGAATTACAACCAACTAGATAGAGAAGCATTGGCCGCAATAACAGGAGTAAAATGGTTCCATGAGTATATCTATGACAGAACTTTTTCACTTGTCACAGATCATAAACCTCTTCTAGGAATTCTCGCAAGAAACAAAGCTTCACCTTACATACTGTCACCGCGGATAACGAGGTGGTCTGAATTCCTTGCCGCCTATAACTACAACTTGATCTACCGACCAGGAAAGAACATAACACACACTGACTTTACGTGACTATGTAAAATAGGGGAGGCTTGATTGGTTGGACTGGACCACATGGGGAGGGGTGTTATATATTTGCATGGTCACCTAGGATAGGTTGGTCTGGATGGCGGGAGATTTGAAGAGCCATCATTGGCCACGAGCCGCCCGCTATAAAAAGGCTGTTGCGGTTTCGCCGGCAAACAGTTTCTAGAGAGAAAATAAAAAGAATAGAAGATCAACTGGGTCTCTTTTTCCCACAATGCAACACTGAGCTACAAATATTCTTTTTTTAAAAAAGAGTATATAGAAGTGAAATTTAAAGCAGAGAAGAGAGATACCAGTCTTCCTCTGTTTATTGATTCAGTTTAATATTTTAATATGGTCATGGACCAGAATAAAAATTGAAACATTCCAATAAAATAAAACGGAATAGAAGATGATGTAACAATGTATTGCATCAAAGGGTGACCAATGTGCTAGACTTAGGGATCCTCCTAAAATTTAGAGACAATTATATGATATAAATATCTTGCTAGTTTGTGAAGGGAGGTCTGACTGTTAAAGAAAATATTCTTGGGTAGAGCAGATGGATCCTGTTGGACTTCCTGATTTTTAATACATTGTCTACATGTACTAAGGCCACGCTCATAGCCCACCAATAGGAACTCCTACTTGCAGAAGCTGATATATTGGATTTTCAGTGAAATAGTCCTAATCCATGTTGACTTATAATTATCCTCCATAAGAAAAGGGCTGGGACCTGTGGAAAGAACAGTAATTTCAGCCAGCATGCTGTAATGCAAAATCCATGCATCTGTTTCAACCTTGCACAATCTGTCTCTCTTCTTACTATTGGGTTAGAAACATAGGGTGCTATAGCCCTTTGAAATTTGGATTGCACTTTTTTTCCTGTTAATTTTTGTATGTTTTCTCTCATTATCCACTCATTTTTTCATATACCTCCTTCCTGCAATGTTCACAAATAACCAGTATTTTAAATTAAATGGATGAAATATTGAAAATTATTTCCAGCATTGAAAGTTCATATGTGGAAAGAGTTAAATTCATGATAGTGCTTTTTCCCTGAAATGCTCTCCAAAACTGCTTTTAATTTTAAAAAGTAGAATCTGGGCTTTGTAGATATGTGCAAATAAGGTCCAGATGAACTCAGAAAGACAAGCTGCAGGCAGGAACAGCTAAATTTTCTGTTACCTTAAAGGCATGTCAATGCACAGGGAGAGTGACACTTAAGCCCACCACTGCTCTGGTTTTGTGACTCAATCTGAACTGGATACAGAGACATGAGTGCAAAGCACAGATGAAGGAAGTACAACATTGGGAAACAAAGTTGAGGTTTCTTTTCAGGAAGTTGCAATGCAACTGTGTAAATGGACTTTGGTTGTTTAGATAGAAAAAAGAAAAAAAACTTTAAAAAAAGAAGGTGAACCTTTCAGTTAATTGAATTAAAGTACTTCCACCATGCCTTGAGCTGGCAGGAAAGCATGTCCAATTTCAATTATGCTGTCCTCTTAGTCATCCTTTAGTGTCACAGAAATCAGGCCAACTTTCCTTTTTCTGGGCCAAGTCATAGAAAGCAACTGAGGATTCCTCTGATTCTATTTTCCCACCTATCACATTTATAATGTGATGATCCTGGTTTGGATACTGTTAAGCCTCTTGCTTAAGGAGGGGATGAAGTAGAGGGAAGCTTTTTCAGAATTCATGCTTTGGGTGACTTTTCCTCCATATGTATCTTGGGTGTTTCTAAGCATGTATTTATCACCATAGCACAATAGAAGCCTATGTTCAAAAATAGCCTGGGTTACAGGTCAGACATGAAGACTAGAATGTGGAGTGAAGCGAAACAAGATGATAAAAATGAAAACAAACTAATATTAAGTAAAGAGAAAAAAAAGCAAGAGATCAAAGAAAAAGCAAAAAGTG
The DNA here is from genome assembly GCA_015471245.1 of Laticauda colubrina. Taxonomy (NCBI): domain Eukaryota; kingdom Metazoa; phylum Chordata; class Lepidosauria; order Squamata; family Elapidae; genus Laticauda; species Laticauda colubrina. Next base: position 25,604,510 of record BLBF01000006.1, read on the forward strand.
CAAAAAAAGAAAAGACTAGTCCTGTATTGACCTCATGACCAACAATGTTCTGGAAGTGTCTAAGAAATATCCATTTAGATAGTCACAGTAATTGTTATTCATCAAAGCATAACAACAACAGTAATGACAAATGGCATCTTAGTATGTCAAAATTGGAACAATGTTGAACATACAACACTCCCCACCCAAGACTAGCAATTAGCAATAGATTGTCAGGGAGAAAATGTGGTTGCTAGGAATAAAAAAACAATTTAATGGCATATAATCAATCAGTCAAGGAAGGAAGCAAAAAAATTAAAGAACAGTCATGCCAAACTCAATGTTGGCAGAAGCAGTAGAAAAGTACTTAATGGTGGCAGAATTAAGAACATGCTCCTGGCAAACCTGGTTCTCTTTCCTAGTTTAAATTCACTTTCTGGGTGGCACAGGATTAGTGCCCTCTCTTTAAATACAGGACTAGTGTTTTCTAAGCCTATCTTTAAGTGGAGCCCCAGTTAGATTGAAAATACCAGTGAGGCATTATAAGGACAGATGCTTCTGAAGAAGCCAAGAATGCAACCTATGCTATAGCCCCAGGTAAAATGGCCCTGAAAGGCAAATTCTAGCCATTGGAAGGGAACAGGTATGCCATTCTGAGCTGGATAGATCCTACCCCGTGGTTACACCAGCGATCATATCATCAGTAAAGCAGGCTAAACATGGCAAGAGAAGAGGGAAAATGTTATTTAACAGGAGCACAGCTAAGGGGATGCCTCAGCTCTTTGTGCTAGGGATGACACAAAGACTATTTGATGTGGTCATGAAGAAAGTGGCCCCTAGGCCACTATCATGCATCAGTTAAGAGGAAGTGACATAATTCCTTAGTAATCATAGCTTTTTCTCAATAGAGCAAATTAGTATCTCTCTTCCTTCCTTCTTCTCTTCAGTATTGTTCTTTACATGCAGATGGCTATATAATTGTGAGCTAGCAGCTTGACAGTAGTGATTTTCAAACTTCCCTTTCTGCAGAAATGTCATCCTGGAAAATTCTCGACACAGATAGTCCTTGATTTACAACCACAGTTGAGCCCAAAATTTCAGTTGCTAAGCAAGACAGTTGTTAAGTTAATTTTGTCCCATTTTACATGTAATGTATTCAACAAGTCAGTTCATTTCATCCTTCATTGTTTTGAACTTTCCCATATTCAAGCTTTTTATAGTCCATCTTCACATTGTAATTCCATCTTTCAACTTTTGGATTTTATTTTTCTTCATGGCAACCTGGACAACTAGGTATCTCAAAGTCTTGATTTTAGCTATCCCATAAACACTCTTTGTTTCTATATGATCTTCATTTCTTCCTTGTTCCATGTTAAGTGCTACCCAACCCAATAGGTTTATTATCCAGTACTATATTACTAATCATTTTATATTTTCTATCCATGTGATTTTCTTGAGAAAATACAGGAGTGTTTTACCATTACCTTCTTCCACACAGTATGAAATTATGTCTTTGTCATGTTCCATAAATTATAATCTGCTTCCAGCATCTTCCTATATCGTTGTTGACCTTATAATGCTTGCTTGCTTTAGCTGGGCAGCTGGGATGATCTTGCTGATATTATATACTCCTGGCATATATTCCTCCAATAAACAGCCCACCACTACCATAAAGAGATGGCACAGCAGGACTTTGAGGGAATGGGAAGAAAGCTTTTAATAGGTTGGGTTGAGTAGGTTTATTATATCTCTAACCATACTATTCTGAACTTTTTAAAAAACTTATCTGTTGCAATGCAATATTTCTGTTTCAACCTGACATTTTGCTAGCTAGCTATTATATTGTCATAGAAATATTTTCACATATTTTAACACATTGCCGTTTTAATAGAAAAACTAATAATTTTAACTGTGTGCTTAATGCAAATGTTTCACATTGCTGTTTTTGATATTATAATTATATTCATGTCTCTTAGTAATTTTGGTATTCTACATCAAAAAAAAAGCAAAACCTACAATAAAGATTCATTGTGCTTTTTTAAAAAAACCCTCAGCTTTTTTTGCAAGCAAAGTTGAACAAGAAAGCAAAAGCAACACAGGCAGAACAAATCAGAAGTGTTGTCCATCGGCTTTTGACCGTGTCTTTACTGCCAAGTGAGTATTCCTTTTCATATTAATGTTCAAAGAGAGAAAAATGTCCATATACCTTATTTACTCTAAGTGTTGCAGATGTGGCTGCAAGAATGGCAAAATCTAAAGAGGTGTTTCTGGAACTCAAATCTGCTAAGGGGTTAAATATCCCTGTTACAGAAGTGGCTTCCTTGAGAATTTTTTGGAGCCAAGCTATACAGAATTCTGATTTTAAACACAATTGCTATCAACCTCATCAGCCTTAGAAGGCTGGCCTTCAATTACGAAGGTATTTCTTGGTTGAATCAATGGAGATAACAGGGTATTTTGCTTATATATTTTGGCTGCAAGACTCCAGACAATCTTTAGTGGATAGTAGAGGGTTAATGTTTTCTATTTCTCTTTGCTATCCTTTAATGGTCATGCAGACTTTTGCATCCTAAATCTGGTAGCCTCAGCACCCAATGGTCTGAACTGTGTGCATACTGTGTCCACACAATCTAATTTTAAAAAATTAAGATGGTGACAACAACAGTGCTATCAACACTCCATTTGGTTTCCATGTGTGTGCATGTGTTTATCTTAATCACATAGAATAGAATAGAATAGAATAGAATAGAATAGAATAGAATAGAATAGAATAGAATAGAATAGAATAGAATAGAGCAGAGCAGAGCAGAGCAGAGCAGAGCAGAGCAGAGCAGAATACTTTACTGGCCAAGTGTGATTGGACACACAAGGAATTTGTCTTGGTGTAAATACTCTCAGTATACATAAAAGAAAAGATACATTTATCAAGAGAAGAGAATCATAAGGTGCAACACTAAATGATAGTCATAGGGTACAAAAAGCAATCAAATCATACTTGGAAACAGTCAATATAAATCGTAAGGATGCAAGTGACAAAGTTACAGTCATACAGTCACAAGTGGGAGGGGATGGGGGATAAGGAGTGATGAGAAGATTAACAGTAATAGTAGTACAGTAGTCTCAATCACATTTGTCTAATATATATATTACAAATTAATGAAAGCAGACAAGAAAGAGAGGCAAGCAAAAGAAAACAAAAGCACAGGAAGAAAAAATAAAGAAGAAACTTCTGGTTCTCAACAACTTTTGATTTTTTTTGCTTTGCCTTCTAACAAATAAACCATATTCTGTTTGTTAAACTTGAGAATAATTTTACTTTCCAATATTTCAGTTGAACTTTTATTTTGAAATATGTAGTTATACATACACACACAAACACACACCATACACACACATTTCTTCAAAAACATCATTTTAATAAGTTTCCCTAACATGTTGCATTTTATACATTATTTTCTTAATATATGCACATTTTATATTTCCAGTTTTTAAAGTATATTTTGAAGTTCCCAAATGTAAATCATGGAAACAAGATAAATGCAAAATAACCAAATCTCTTATGCATCCTTAGCAATGATCACAACCGTGTGATATATAAAGCAGAGCACTGAGTCAGACCTACATTAAACTAAACTTTGTGTAAATATTATTTATGCTGACCAATTTTATTTAAGATACTTAACAGATTAAGAGGTAAGACAGGATTTATTTTAATTTATACACTACTTATTAACTACTTTTTAAAATTTCATGGCTATGGATACATTCTCTTAATCTCATGGCATGTGCTCTCACTCTTCCTCTTCCTAAATTTTCTCTAGCCAAAATTGCAGAGATGCGTATCCTACCTTTCTTGCTGTCCTTTGGTGTGCTGGCCTGCTGTGCAGCCAAGGTGGGTAATCAATCCATTCTTCAGAGCCTGCTCTTCAAGGGAAGGCTGCAACCAGTTTAACAATCGGTTCTGTGAGCGCGCACACAACATTCAATAAACATCAATTTGAACCTCTCCAGCTCACTTTCTAGCCTTCCCCAGTAAGTAGAACAGCTGAAGTGTGGCAATCCACATGCCACGCGAATCAGCTCAGCTGCAAAAGAAGGAAATGTAAGACATGATAGCACAGGGGTGAGTGGGCGAGGCCAACATCGTCGTTCATGAGGGTTTGCTAGAACCAGTCTGAACCTGCAGCAGCCCACCACTGCTTCTCTTCAGTCTGAAAAGTTTCCAGAGACAGACCTCAACTGTTCATGTAATAAAATATAACAAAAGGAAAAAGGGTGGAGAAAGGAAAGGGAAATAATAGATGCTAATTCTTATCGTCACATGGACCTTACATTAAAATGTATTCCCCCAATCCCTTTTATTGTTGCTGAAGATTACACAGTTGGAAGGGACCTTGGAGGTCTTCTAGTCCAATCTACTGCTCAAGCAGGAAACTCTATACCAGGGATCACCAACCTTTTGGACCTCAGAGACCACCAAACTCTTAAATTGAAATCCTGTGGACCAGAGACCCTGGGAAAATACCCCAAAAAGTCTGCAGGAAAATTCCCTACCCCGTTTGCCTACCGATCAATCGTTCTTTATTTGGGATCACAGGATTCCGTCTCCAGCTCCGTTCTCAGGGGGAGACACACACACACACACACACACAGAGGGAGGGGGAGAGGGAGAGAAAGAGAGAGAGAGAGAGAGAGAGAGAGAGAGAGAGAGAGAGAGAGAGAGAGAGAGAGAGAGAGAGAGACTTTTGGCTTCATGGAAGGAAAACAACAGAAGCAACAGAAATCTTTCTTTCTCTTCCCCAAACTCCGCCAGAAATCAGTCTTTGCTGGCGCAGCCTCTTGGAGCAGGAGGCCTTGCAGGGTCCCAAAGACTCATTTTTGGCAGAGTTTGGGGGAGAGAAAGACTGACTGCTTTCCTGCATGTAGCCAAAAGCAGAAGAAGAAAGAAGCTGAAAGAAGCAGCCTGGGGGCCAAGCGACGCATGTGGGGTGAGTAGGGCAAGATCCTCCCTCCGCCCTTCCTCCCCTCCCCTCACTACCTCATGTTGTTCGCAGTGCAAGGGATGCAAGCCTTGTGTTCCCACAGGCTATGTGGGCAGCACAGCCTTGTGTTCCCATGCAGCCTGGATTAATTGCTTTGGGGGGGACATTTCTCTGTGGACCACCAAAATTTTCTCACATACCACCAGTGGTCCCCGGCCCACTGGTTGGCGACCACTGCTCTACACCACTGCAGACAAATGGTTATCCAATCTCCTTAAAAACGCCTAGTGTTGAAGCACCCACAGCTTCTGAAGGCAAGTCATTCCACTGATTAAGAGCAAACAACAATACTAAATTTTCCTTTTGAAAGATTCTTGCTAGAGAAATCAAGAAAAGTGAGGTGGCTTCATTTAAAAGCTATGGGAAGAGATCTAATAATATACATATCATCCTAAGGCATACACCTAAAAAGATATTTAATAAAGTTGGCATGAAAAAGGCCAACAACCTTTATCTTGGCAGATCTTTTATGCCTTTAATTATTCTATAGCAAGGACATTTTGCCAGATAAAACCTAGAAAGTTTTATTCAAATGATAGTTAATTCTGACTAAAATGATGACTACTCAGATTCAAATATATGACGATGCAAATATATAATGCTTTGGAGAATAAGTTAACCCTCTTTTCTCTATGACAGCCACTCAATTATCGGAAGACAGCTATCATGTTACCCCTGCACCTTATTTTTGTTAGGCTAGACATATCTAGTTTCCTCAGCCATTTATCGTATTATTTAACCTCAAAAACCCTTGTCATTTTTACTGCTCTTCTCTGTACTATCCTCCACATCATTTTTGTATCATGGTGACTAGAATTGGATGCAGTATTGTAAGTGTAGCCTCACTAGTGTAGTATAAAGTGGTAGGGGTGGGATTCTACAGGGTCGCACCTATTCGCTAGAACCAGTTAACATTCTAAGCAGAGAACCGGTTGTGAGAAGAAATTACTGGCCTAATCCTGTAAGGAAGGCAGGAAGGAAACATTCTGGTGTTGCTTATAGAAACTGCCTCTCTATTAACCCTTTTTACATTCTTGGCAGACTAGGCTTCCAGTCTCAGGAACTTCTCTGGAGTTTTTCCCCTCCTCTGCTGGTACTTTGCTTGCAAGTGTGGAGTGACCATTCAAAGTTACAATGGCACTGAAAAAAGTGACTTATAACCATTTTTCACACTTACGACTATTGCAGAATCCCCATGGTCACAAGAGGCCAGGCGAGGAGATGTGTGCCTCAATGTGAGTGATGTTGAGTTGGCCATGCCCAGCCAGTCACATGACCACAAAGCCATGCCCACCAACCAAGCCACAACCACAGAACTGGTTTTTAAAAAAACTGAATCCCACTCCTGTAAGGTGGTACTATAACTTCCCGTGGTCTTGATGCTATCCCTCTGTTGATGCAGCCGAGGACAACATTGGCTTTTTTGGCAACTGCAGGCACACTTAACTATAAGTGGTGGTCAGTTAGAACACCTAGAATTCAGGGTGTTCAATTCAAACTCACAACCTGCTGGCAGGATGCATCACATGCTGGCCACACCCAACTCTGGTTTAGCAAAGGGGGGGGAAGTCATGATACATGACATGTGACATTGCAAGTTTGACACCCGTGACCTAGATTTTTCTAATTATTGAGCCAGGTTCTGCCTATTCTGTACCTATGTGTTTGATTTTTCCTGCCTAAGTGCAGAATCTTGCTTCTCTCATCACTGAACTGCATCTTGTTGGCTAGGGTCCAATGTTCAAGTCTGTCAAGATCCTTCTGAATCTTTACATTAAGTCTACATTACAAAGTGTGAGCTGTTTCCCCCGGGTTGGTGTGATTTGCCTTTGAAACTGCAGTTTGATACTTCAACCATTTTCTAAAATGTTTTGATAAACAGCAATCTTCTGTTAACCATGGTTCATGGTTTAGCAGAGTACATGAAACCAACCAGCTGTGATCTAAGCAATAAGCTATCATCAGCATCTGCAGAAGGACATGTGATATCATGTGCATTATGACATCATTGTGGCTTCTATCACATGCTTATGTAAACCATAGCAAATATGACCTATAATGATGTGTGAAGCCAGCCTATCTAAAAATAGTTCTCTCCTTTCTTTATTTCAGCTCCAGCTGCCTTTGCTGGGTTGATGTATTTGTTTGTGAGACAAAAATACTTTGTTGGCTACTTGGGAGAAAGGACCCAAAGGTAAATCCATTATTTATCTTTTTTTCAGATCTGTCAGATGAGCATTTATGAGCTATTTCTCCTTTCTACCAGTGCTACAATTACTAAACTCATATTCTGTAATTCTAACTTCTCTCTCTCCAGATGTTTTAAACTACATCTCCCATAATCAGATGGAATTGCAAGAGTTGTAGTGTAAAACATCTGGAAAAAACTAAGCCAGGAAAGACTGTTTCAGATTTGCCTTCTCAAGCTAATTCTATCTGACAAATAAAAGGAGAAAAACCTGCAATTCTAAATAGGATTGGGGGATTGCCAGGCAGAGGAGGAAATAAACAAAATCAAGGAAATAGATCTACCTTCTTTTGTTCTCTGCGGTTCCTTGTACTTTAAATCCATATGCAAAAACCTTCATATATTCATTTATTTTATTAAGTTTATTTGCTGCCCACCTTGCAGTTCTAAGAAACTCTGAGTATCTTATATGCATGAGTTACATATATGCACCTAGTCACATATAGTTGTATATGCATATAAAATGACAATTTATAGCACATCCAGGTGAACAGTTTTCTCTTTCACAAACTCTCCAACATTGTTCCTCACTATTCAGACAATTCCACATCCTTTCTGAGATCAGGATGCTAAAAATAAATTGGAACTATGCTGAGATCAGTAACTTATTTCTAAAGGCCACCATGTGCATTGGGTTCTTATTGGGTTCTTACAAAGGTGGAATGGTGGAACAGAATGGATGATTATATCCTGAAAGTAAGTCTTAACTCAAAATCAATTAACACAGAACAGTTATATCTTAAATATTTAAGATCCTGAGTGTGCACTTCTGAAGAATGCATATGAAGAACATAATGTTAGATTACAAGGAAGTTGGATTCAAAACATAACCTAGAATTAGAAGACAACAAAAAGTTCATCAACCTTCATTGGGACTAGAACATCTCTTTCATCGTCAGTGCAGTGTTTTGTACACAGGCCACAATTTTTAACAAGAAGCTATGATATTAGCAGGAAGGATGGTGTTGGAATTTTCAGTCCCCTATTGGGTGGGAATGGGTACTGTTATTTGGATCCCTAAAACAGGCATTTTATAAAACTGTTTTCACAGGTTTACTGTTTTCTAGAGATGATTTTATTTAAAAAAATCCCCCCGCCAAAAAATCCCACCGTCAGTGTCATCTTAAGTAGACATAAATTAAGAGGCATATTAAATCAACCCTCATGTATTTTAAAATGTATTGCATGGAATTTATGTGCTAATTTTACAACTCTGGTGTAGAGATGTGGGTTCATGCAAAATTTTACTTCCAAAATGTCTAAGCTATACTGTATTCAAATGGCTCGTGCTTTGATAACAGCTGGAGAGATTTTGGTATTTCCTAATGAACTAATAACATTCTTCCATTCTTGTTTAAGCACTCCTGGTTACATCTTTGGAAAGCGCATCATATTTTTTCTGTTCCTGATGTCTGTTGCTGGAGTCCTCAATTATTACCTGGGTGTTCTTTTTGGAAGTGATTTTCAAATGCATATAAAAACTGTAACCAATACTATCTCTCCACTATTGCTCATCCCTTAAAATCCTTGTAGAATTGAAGGTGAGATGGGACAGAAGAGATGTCTGTACTTAGCCAATCAATATTTGGAGGAAAAAGGTTGAAATGGATGCATAAATCTCCTCTTAGGTTGCCATAAATCTAATGCTCCTTGACTCTTGTGGTTTTGATTTAATACAGCTTTTTTTCATCCGACAAAAAAGTGATTTATTGTACCCAAACAGCAGATTTGTGGTAGGAGAAGAATAATTTCCTACAAGTTATAGAAGCCACCATGAGTTTAATCCCTGTAGTTTTCTATTATTTTGGGTTTATTTACTTTGCTTTTAATATAAAATAAAAAGTAATGTGTCTGATTTTACATCAAAATGGCCATTGATTTTATATATCTATCACTCAATTAAATTCAGGTTTTTCTTCAGAGTGTAGATTCAATTGTGTGGTGGTTATCCTCAGTCCAGAGTGTTTAATAATAAAACAGAAAATATTTCTTTAGCTGCATTGTTCTATATCATATTGGCATTTAAAATAAAGTTGTTCACAGTGATGAAATCAGTTCTTTAGTATGTACAGTATGTTCTTATGCAGTGGTGGGATTTAATTTTTTTAAACTACCAGTTCTGTGGGCATGGCTTGGTGGGTGTAGCAGGGCAAAGATACTGTAAAATCTCCAGGCAGAGGTGGTATTTGCTGGTTCTCTGAAGTACTCAAAATTTCCATTACCGGTTCTCCAGAACTGGTCAGAACCTGCTGAATACCACCTCTGTTCCTTTATATTTCTCAAAACATAGTACCAGATGTAATATTGTACACAAACACACAAAACAGGCAAATAACTCACATTGACATTGTTTTTTCAAATGCCCTACTGTATACTTGGAGATAAACTGATGCCATTATGTTTTCCATTATACAAGCTCTTCTCACATTTGCATGCCTTGCAAAATATGTCTTTGTATTTGCTTTTTCAAATGTGTATGAAACAATGAGAATTGCAGAAGGAATCCACAAAGCGCCAGCTGCAAAATAAATTACATTTTCTCCAAGATTCTGTGATTTTGGCTCTTTTTTTTCCTCTCTTTTTTAATTTGAAACAAGCAAGATCTATATCAATTTGCACTGCAGTATACTTTTTCCCAGGGATAAAATTAAATGAGCAGCCATGCTTATTTTGGGAAGATTTGAGAGTACAGTTGTTAAATTTGAGATTGTTAAATTTTTATTTACCATTATAGAACTGGTGAGAAATTAGGAGGGTGTAATGACCAATAGTGATGCCATTTTGCAGGAGAGTGAATGCAGTCTTCTGTTGAGCAGTTATTCTTCCTGACCTTTGATTTAAGTGAAAGATAGTTGTTGCCTTCTCTAGTAAGAGTCACAGCTGCAGGCAGATTTCATTTCATCCAAAGAGCCAGACAAGAAATAATACTTTGGAACTGCAGATAAAAAAAATCTAATTGTTGTGCTAATGAGACACTGGGATGAATGAGCAAAGCAAGTTATGACATCCCCTTTGCTGAGAGATACACAAACATCAGCACAATACATCAGTGGCTATAACACAATTAATTCTGCCTCATGTCAGATGGCCTTTAAAGGTCACTGTGGAGATCTGAAGGCCTCTGTTAGTGTGAAGGTTACGCAGCATCTCAATAAGGCCAAAATCTCATATACATTTCAGGACTTGTGCAATTCTGAGTTATTCAAAATTGTTACAATCTGGATTAATCCAATGAAAACTGTACGGCACATGTTTACTTAGTTGCTGTTTTAAGTAATGTTTTAAGTACAGTATTTTTAGCAATTCAAACTTTAACCCAACTGTACTCTGCAGTCATATCAATTTCTCCCAACAAGATTTATTTGGTGTAACAAGTAAATACAATCTGGAAAAGAGAGATATTATATTAACCAATAGTTTGAGTCAATTTTAATTAGATGTAAATTAAATCAAACCTGGCTTTTAATTTTAAATTACATCCTTCTTTATCCAGGTCTTCCTGTTTTGAAGCACAATCCCTGATGTGCTACTTGGGGACCAAATGTGGTTCCCCCATCTCCTATTCCTCTAAGTCAGGGATGTCAAACTTGTGGCCTGCAGGACAGATGTGTCACATATTGGCCACGCCCAGCCGCAGTTTAGCGAAGGGGGAAAAGTCGTGATATGTCACATGATGATGTGACGCTGCGAGTTTGACACCCCTGCTCTAAGTCTGTCAACTTTAAGCTATGTGAGCTTCGACTCCCAGAGTTCCCCAGTGAGCATGTCAGCTGGGAAGTTCTGGGAGTTGAAGTCCACACAACTTAAAGTTGTGGGTAGCTATGGTAACAATCTTTAACTAACTCTGAAGTTGTCAGATGGAAGATGGAGTGATCATCGTTGTCTGTTGTCCCAGGGATGGGGCCAAAACCAAACCAAAGGGGAGGAATTACCTGACTAGATGAGTTATCAGCCAGAGGAAGAGACTGCAACATGAAGTGGTTAGTTCTTCTTCATGAGAGATCTTCAAAACAGATTAATAGTGATGCTAGTGATGCTCTGATTCAGTGTTTCTCAACCTTGGCAACTCCCAGAATTCTCCCAGAATCCCAACTCCCAGGCTGGGGAATTCTGGGAATTAGAGTCCACATATTTTAAGGTTGCCAATATTAAGAAATACTGCTCTGGTCAATCTTTAACTGAGGATTGCCACCTAAGCTCCCTCCCAACCCTACAGTTTTCTGATTGGCCACTATTCTGTCCTCAAGCATTTATGTTTTTGTTGGAAAGCCAGCTGCTTTATATTTAAATTTTTAAAAAAATATTTATTATCCTTTAACATCCTTCTCATTTGTGTCAACTCTTCTTGTAAATGTCAATTCAGGTATAGGATGTGCCTGCCATTCTCCCAGTAAATCTGTAATCATGTTATATTCCTTAGCACCGTGATGGCAAACTTGCACACATGCTGGAAGTGGCACCCAGAGCCATCTCTGCAGGCACACAAGTCGTTGCCCCAGCTCAATTCCACTGCATGCGTGCATGCACGCACGCCTCCCACCAGCCAGCTGATTTTTGGGTATCAGTCATGCTCGGGGGTTGGGGCGTATGCTGCAGATGTGTGTGCATGTGCAAGGGGACAGGGGGAGTGGGGGGACGTGTGTGCATTGCATTATGGTACAGACATGCGTGTGCATGCATGCATGCTCACACACTTTTGACACGCAATGACAAAAAGGTTAGCCTACACTGCCTTAGCACCTCTTAATTCTAACTTTCAACTTTCAGATTTGTTGACTTCAGATCTCAAAATTCGCCAGTCACATGGCTGGCTGGGGAAATTGAGGTCCATAGTTGTTGATTTAGGGTTGCCAAGGTTGGATACACCTGATATACAAGATACATTCTAGTTAAACTTTTATTATTTTTGGTTTGAAAATTCCAAGATATCCTGGACAATGTGTGCTCAGACCTGAATCTTTAGTTCGCTTCTTCAGCTATCTAAAAGAAACATTTGCAGATACTGCCTTTTAAAAGACTGTTAATAACACAGATCCTCAAAAGTAATTTTACCAGAGTTAGAAAGTGCCATCTAGAGGACATCTTGACATAGTAATTTCCAAACAGGAATTTAATCTGAATGTTCATCTGCAATTATGCCATATTCAGATTTGTTAATTTACCAAATGCATCTCAACTAGTTCTAGTTCACAGAAGAAAAACCCCAAATATTTCAATAGCAACAATCATATTCTGCCACTAGAGGGGAAATAAAGAGCAGCAAATCTAGCAGTATTTTTTTTACATAGTTTGATTGTTTTCAACTTTAGAAAGTAACTTGTTTACTACTTTCACACAAAATCAATAGTCAGTGACCAATACTCAATTACAATCAATTATAAAAATATTTGTCTGTCTTCCCCCATTTTTCTATTAAATCTATACATCCTGCTCACCTATAGTTTGATCCATGATGTGTACTAAATAGGACAAAAAAATCTGAGCAAGCAAGAGAGGCACAACAAAACTAATCTCAATCACATTATATCCTGGATTAGTATATAAACTCGGCCTTATGGGTTTGTTATTCATCTGCCAAAAAAGTCTGAGATTTTTTTAAAGTTAGAAAAATGTTTGATTTTATCAATTTGCAACTGATAAAACTCCCTTTGTAATTTAGTTCCACATTCCAATTGAGTGTATCGTTGATGCTGAAATGGCAAATTTGACTTCTTTGATAAGAGAAAAGACAACATGTTTATTGCTGACTAGAAACCCCTTATGGATTTTTGCATAAAATGCAATAAAACAATGAATTTAGGATGTGCAGTTTTGAAGGCTATGTAGACAGGAAAAATAGAATTATCTTGTAAATACAGAGAGAGAGAGAGCTAAATTAATTCTTATATTTATAATGGTTGTAAAGATGATCAGAAGTTACTTCTAAGTATCTTTTCTTCCCCTTTCTTTTCTTTTTTTACTTTTTTCCCTTTCTTGCACCTTCAGCTTCCTTTTTTTATTTATTTTTCCCTTTTTTATTTATTTTATATTAATTTGTACTTTATGTCCCTTTAAAAATATATTTAATAGAAATGTCTATGGAGATTCTCAGTCATCCAAGCTATGGTTGTCCCAAAGATGCTTTTTCTTTTCTTTTTTTGTAGAAAAGTTTTTATTTTTTAAATTATTTAAATACATCTTTGAGAGAACAGTGTGATTCCAGGTGTTTTACATTTTAAATCAGTCATACCCATTGTCACAAATACAGCTTTCGAACATTACATCATTATCTATAACCAAGTTTTCTTCTTTATATTCACATAAATTATTTTATATGTCTCTTTATTTTTATTCAATCTCTATCTTCCTTAATCATATGTTTTTATATTCAACATGTTCATAATTTAATCTATTCAAATCATTTCATTGATCATTCAAAATTTTATCTTAATTTATATTATCTCCTATTGAATCCCTTTTCCAATATTACATTACCATCTCATTTTCTTTTAGCCAATAATATCAAACTTATCATAATATATCCTCATTACCTTATACAAATGAGTAACAAAATATATAATTCATTAGAGATATTATCCTTTACTATATAATTACATCCATGGTCACAAATACAACTTTCTAACAGCTAAGGAATATGTGATTTGATGGAGTTTGTCTGTTTGTTGCTTATATGCTGCCCATATTCTTGAAAATTCCCCTTTTTAATCAACCAATAGAGTGGTCAGGAGAAAATATAGTGAATGTCTACTGTTCATTTTCCTAAGATGTTCTGCCTTTTAATTAATGCAAACATATATCACAGGAGAAACAATCATGTGTCTACCAGAACATCATAAAATATAATCTATGAATAGCAAACTAAAGAGTATATGTAAGAATCAAATGTTCTATCTATTTTTTCCACCTATCAATCAATCAGGCTGGCCACAAGGTTCACAATTGATCTGTTGATGCTTCCTGGTTTCAGATGGCAGCTTAAGATACATTTTGTTCCTTTAGGCTTAGTAATTGCACAATATCAATCGAGAATTAATAGAACTTGGCATTCACATAAAATATGTCTGCATTGTGTTGCTGCATAGTATTCTGTGTGGGGAAAAATTGCCCCCTTGTATTGTTTACTGTGGCTTGCTTCTTGTTGCCCTTGTGTATCTTTTGAAAATAAATTACCCAGCCTGGATGTTTCACATTTTAAATGGAGAGAAATTATGTAAGTACTACCATCTGCTGGTTAAAAGCTACTGCTGGCAATTAAATGAAAAAGAGGAAGAAGGAAAGTTGTTTTAGAGATTTTATGAAAATATACTTTGCTGTCTGTGACAGAAATGAGCAAGCTGGAGGGAAAGAATATGAAGGACACGCAATTAAATCAAACTAAATTGTATCTCATCATTGGCTGAATATATCTAAGCTTAGAAGCAAAATGGAATTGACCTTAGTTAATACTTGCTTCAAATCAAGTCCAAATCAAGACTGCACTAATTTATTCCAAAGCTTGAAACTGGACTGGGAAATTTAAATTTCCCTGGTAGCGGAAATTTTGAGTAGTTTGAAGAACCAGCAAATGCCACCTCTGACTGGCCTTGTCCCCATCTATTCTCTGCCTCCCAAGTCCCAGCTGATTGGCTGGGTCTTCTTTTGTTGCCCTGCACAGGAGAACAGAGCTGGAAAGCAGGTTAGTGGGATGGGGAGGGAATGAGGATTTTGCAGTAATCTTCCCCCAGAAGTGGGGATGAAATGGAGATTTTGCAGTATCCTTCCCGTGCCACGCCCATCAAGCCATGCCTACCAAGCCACATCACACTCCCCAAGCCACGCCCACAGAACCGGTACTAAAAATTGCTGAATCCCACCACTATTTTGTGGCCTTCTGACAAACAAAGTCAATGGGAAGTCATATTCATTTAACACTTCCTGGCAGCACAATCTTATAAAAGGTTGTGCTGCCTCATCTGTGGTCACGTGGCTGTACATCAGTCACCTGGCAACTGGGCACCTTTACAACCACTTGTGGCATTCCCCAGTCACGTGACCATGATTTGTGATGTCTTTATTTTCCTGGTTTCTGGCAAATCACATCTATTCAATGAAGATATTTGCTGCTGAGATTAAGGACAGATACAGTCTGAAATAGATTTCCAGATCCCTTGCTTCTACCCTGCTAGGTAGATCTTTTGGTCTGAAAAGACAAAGAACCAGACCAAAAAGGGGAAAGTATAATGTATTTGCCTAGCACAAAGAAGATAGTATTCCAAAAGAGAGGTGTTCTGACCCAGGCTTCATCAAATGGAATTAATATCAAACTTGTTTTAAAAGCAAAACCTATTTTATTGAATTAAATACATTCCCAGAAAGAACTAATTATAAACAGTTCCCCAAGTAAACACATGCCTTTCAGTGCTATGGAATGTTTCAAAAACAGAAGTATCCAATTTAATTATAACAGAAACCAACCGAAGTACCAGAAAAAAACACCCAGAGTACACAGAGCTTCAAGGAGCACTTGGAATCTATTGAACTACTTTGCTTCCTGCAAAGCTTTCTGTCACTGAGGTCTGACTTTTATCACTTATAGGAGGGACAATCACCTCCCAGCCTTACTCCCAAGTTGATCCTTCTGTTTCAGCTGCTCTCTACTAGCAGCTCTGCGCACACGCGCACTGGGAACAGGTTCCCCTGGGTCTTCTGCTTTGCTGCTGCCAGACTCTGAAGGCTCCGAAGGCAGCACCCCACTCCCAGATGGTCCTGGCCCCATCCCTGCATCGGACACAAGACCCTCATCCAAGTTTTCCCCAGACTCCCTGACTGGTTCCCTTTCTTCCTCAAGGTCCGATTCCGCTGCCGTTTGCACCGGCTGCTGGCGAACCACAACCAAAAGTCAAAAGATGTATATATGTAGATATAGAAGAAAAGTAACCATTCAAAAGTTAGCACATTACTAATGCTGACTTCATACTTTTAACAATCTAAGAAACCCTGATTCATACTCTAGCACATTCATCAAACCTTTCTTAAACCAGTTCTTGGGTTTCTCCTTATGGCTTTTTTTCAGAACATCCTTTCACATTCTTCCCTATTATGACATCCTTGACCTTTTTCTCAACTCACTTTCCTCATGAACAACTCACATGGGCTCACTACCAGAGTCAAGCATAATAACATCATGGCAGCAGTCTTGGTTTCTTATTCCATACATCCCTTAGAGTCACCTCATTCTATCTAATAGCTACATTATAAGAAGTCTGTTCATTATGGTATCAGCTAAGAGTATTATTTTGGAAGGTATACTGCTAAATATCAGGTATGGAGGACTACTAAGAAGTGGGAAGACAGACTGTTGACTTCATGCTCTCCCATTAGGATATTGGTAGAAACAGCATAGGATAGAAGGGTGGTTGGTTTGATCTAGCAAAATAGAGATATTGTTTATTTCTAAATAACTTTGTGTGTATCCATAAGATTACTTCATCTAGCACTGCTTTTTGAATTCATCAGGGATCCTTAATTCTATAGGTTGGAGGACTAACAGTGACCTGGTCACTTATAATCAATTTTGGTTTTTATCCAAATAAAAGCATACATGCTTTTCCATGTCTCCTTTCCAGTTTTTGTTTTCATAAATGCATGATCCTTAGGTTTGTAATTTCTTCAAGAAATCTAAAGTGCTAAGAATATTCCACAAAAGAGAAATAAACTTGTAGCCTATTAAACCTTATCAAGTAAACTATAATAGTTGTTTTCAGAACTGCCTGAGATCTTCTCACTTATTTCTCATATATTTGATTCATATTTTTGATAAAGAAACTGAGGACATTTGGCAAATAGTCTAAGAGAACTAGACTATTAGAACTATTTTTAGACTATAATAGTGTACAATAGTGTAAAAAAATTACCAATTTTATATCATGACATCACCATTCACACAAAAGAAGTTGTAGGCAGGAAGAAAAGGATCTTTTAGAAAGATTTGTTCCTAAGATCAACTAAGATTTGTGTGCTAAACAGGTTACACAAACTTTTACTCTTTTGTAGTACTCTTTTGTACTCTATTATATTTAATGTTATCTTAAACTTGGCTAAGTCAGAGTCAAACACTGGAAAAGCAAGGCTTATTACTTGGTTAAACATTCATATATCCTAGTCATATGAACTTCCTCATTGCCAAATCACCATTCCCAACTAATCTTATATAGAAAACTTCCACAGAACACCAGACAGAAAGAAAGCTTTGGATTTAAAAAGAGCCCCTTAAAAACTTTTACCAGCCTATTTTTAAATCCCATAAACAGGCATCCTCCAGCATTTTGTGTCATAGCTCCTTGTGACACAAAATGCAGATTCATCTTTTTTGTGAGCTTTTTCCCCATAAAGAGGCATCATTCTTGCTGAGACTCTTTTCTTGATTTGTCTTTTATGTTCCCATTTTCGCAATTTCAATTTTGTTGTCTTCCATGCTTTAAAATTCAATAATATCTCTATCAGGTAAAAGTTTTCTACCCCAAACCTCCTGATTTCTGTCAAACCATTTAATCTTTTCTAAATGCTCAAAAACTCATAGCTTTGTTTTGCCACTATTAACATCAAGCTGACTGATCTTTGTAGATATTTGGATCTTCTTTGTTTTTTTTTTGATAATAATAATTTTCTCTTTCCCAATCCTCTGATCTCAAAGATCTTAGAAAGGGATTTGAGATGCCCTTCACAATCTCCTTCAAAACTCATAAATGTAATCCATCTGATTCTGGAGACATATTTGTTATAAGTCTGGTAATCACCAACTGCTTAAATATCTCTACTTATGTGCCTGTGGCAACTGTTCTGCTCAGAAACACTGGAACAGAGGTCCCCTTTTGGGAAAAGCAAAGCAGTGAGAGAGTATTGAGTTGCCTGCCCTCTTCTTGCCATCTCTTGTTATTCTGTCATTTTTTCTGTTATTCTATCACCGCCCCTTCTTTTCTTCTTTTTCTTCTCCAGAGTTGAAATAGGAGTCACATGCCAATTTGGCCATTTCCCATTCCTCTCTGCAGCAAAACATTTTGGTTAGACTCAGCAAAGCAGAGCTATTTCTTGGCCTGCTCTAGAAACAACAACTGCTTTATTATCTTAATGCAGAGTCTATAGCTCATGTGCAGATAAGAACACCACTTTGACTTGGCATCATGGTTGGTCTCTGGATGTAACAGAGAATTTTTCTGAACAGTGGCCCCAATTTAGCCCTAAATTGGTATCCAGCCAGAGCCTTGCCTCTCATGCCCATCTGTACTTTAGGTAGGTATCTCTTGCACATACCTTACTAGTTGTTTCTGGATCTAAGGGGAGCTGCTCATCTACAAAGCTGAAGAGCCAGCACTGTCCAAAGATGTCTCCGTGGTCATGTAACTGGCATGATTAAACGGCCGAAGGCACATGAAACGCTGCTACCTTCCCACCAAAGTAGTCTCTATTTTTCTACTTGCATTTTTACATGCTTTTGCTAGGTTGGCAGAAACTGGGACAAGTAACGGGAGCTCACTCCATTACACAGCGTTAAGGATTCAGACCACCAAACTGTCGACCTTTCTTATCAACAAACTCAGCATCTTAGCCACTGAGCCACCACGTCCCCAATCGTCTGTACTTTATGATCCACTTATTTCCTCTCTGACTTTGTAAAAATGTGATTATTGTTGCAAGGGAAGTTTCTAAACCATCCCTGCTCATTAAAAAAACTGGTGACCTAACCTGGCAGAGAAGCTCAGGGTTGAGATTTCTCATATTGCTAAAAGGGTTACCAAAACAAGAGCCATGCAGTCCATATTTTTGCAAAAGAGGCAATTTGCCCCCTCCCCCTGTGCTGAACAAGTGGAACAAAACAAAGTTTTGCTGGTCTGGATTGTCCACCTAAAGCTGCCTCATCTGAAAATAGGAAGCTGTAATCTTAACTTTTTTTTTGATAAATACCAGTAAGCAGAACCCCTTGACACTTCTTTGGATTAATTGTTTCCAGCCTAAATTGTTCTAATATCAAGAGACCAGGTGGTGGAGTTCTTGCCCACAGAGAACTATCATCTCCCAAACTCCATTCTCCCTGTTGCAAATCTACATTTACAGCTATTCTGTTTCCACAACAGTTAACAGCTTAATTGCATCAGTTGCCAAGGTAGGTTATGATATGCCCTGGCATCTACCCTGGGGGCATCACAAAGTGGCAACTTGAAAATGCCCATGAAATATTTATTTTCTGCCTCTTCCTGCAGGGAAGATATTTAATGGCTCTCTTCTAAACAGATCCATCCTGCAATCCTATTCATAAAGGTTGAAAGACTGCAATCAACCCCAGAACCAGATTCAGTTCCTTACTGTTGCTCAGAGAGAATATGTTCCTCCTGTACATGTGGAAAGTCATGCCTGAACACAGCCTTTACCTGTCCAGTAAGGTAAAGAAGAGGGTGAGCAGTCAAAGCGGCTCTGCTCTGACTAAATGTGGAATTTGTTTTTCATATACAGCAGCATACCTTAAGATGGTTGACTTAATTATGGGTTTCCCATAGTGGGTTGCATTGTCTTGAAAAAGGGAAGTAGTAGCAGTGATCTGGCTCTTAAGTCAAGCACTCGGGTATCTTTGGGTGTTTCTTGAATAGGAGGTACAGAATGGCAGTTTAGTCTTTGCTGCCTTAG
This sequence comes from Laticauda colubrina, assembly GCA_015471245.1. NCBI lineage: Eukaryota > Metazoa > Chordata > Lepidosauria > Squamata > Elapidae > Laticauda > Laticauda colubrina. Next base: position 25,624,436 of record BLBF01000006.1, read on the forward strand.
TGGGCATTTTTTTTTTTTTTGGTAGAAAATTTTAAGCAAGAATTGGATTGCCAAGTTTTAAAAATGCTGCAATAGAGAATTTCCTTTCATTAGTAGGAAGAATCTGTTTCTAAATCTCAGCTACTTTAAGATGTAGGAACTTCACCTCTCAGAATTCCCCAGCCAACCAATTTTTAAAGTTAGATTGCTGAGATTGAACAAAACACTGAACTGGATCTTATCTTTTGTACTTCAAATTCTATGATTCTAGGCTGGGTTCACACATTCTGCCAAGCAATGGAGCTGGGCATGTTTGTTTTAAAGGCTAAATTGATTTTACCACTCAGTTTCACCTGCAGCCCTTTCAGCTATGACTATTTAACAAACGTCAAAAAATGAAGTGAGCTCATTGCAATTTTTCTAATGTGGTTTGTTTAGTTTATTTTGCTTTGTTTTGTGGCTGGTAAACTAGAGTTTATGGCCCAACTTAGTGCAATGAGCCTAAGATCAATTTTTAAAATGTTGGCTTCCTATCTGAAAGGATTTCATGAAAGATGGCTGAAGAATATTCAGGGGTCTAGAAAAAGAAAATAACAGAAACAAGAAGCAGCAGAACAACAAACAAGAAATTCTAAAACATAAAACAGCTTTTTTCTATTTTCTTTGTGATGTTGCAAGTCTGTGAGTCATTCTTGAAGGGAAAAAAAATATTACCCTGATGACTAATTCCTGGGCAGTGGAGAAGGGATTGAGTAAAATCAAGCTATTCTTCTTTCCAACTAGCCAGCCTCACCTCCTGCTTTGACAAAGCTGACTTAGAGAACTTGTGAGCAGTTTCTCAATCCCTGTGGTTAACTATTCAATTCCAGATAAACTAATTTCCTATGCCAAATATATCCTCTGACTCCACTTTGGTCAAAAGCCACAAGCAAGGATTTGCTTGGTATGTCTCCCTTTAATAAAAGATCCCCAAATAGGTTAAACCAACATGCACTCCAACAGACTCACCCTTCAGAAGAATTTCTGTGGTGGAAACTGCCTTTATTGTTGTCTTTAAATTCTTCTCCATAAAAATATGTTCTGAAACTCTTTCATGAAATTGACAAACTTAAAGCAGAAGAGCACATGGAATCAAATGGTTGAAGTATGACAGATTTTATGCTGAATTATAGAAAAACTGTATAGAATAAGCATAATAGTGTTTGGTTTAATGCTGCATTTGCAGTTTATCAGCTTAGCTGGTTTAGACTTTCAGTAAAATGTCAAACTGATTGTTCACACTTCAGAATTAAAATACCATTAGGGATAGACAAGTAAAATGATGAGCTTCCCCTCATGCATCACCAAAAAAGAGAAAATGCATGAAATGATTTGGATATGCTCAAGTATAATATATTGTATATGAGATGCGCTCTAAAGAAATGACATGACTAGTTTTAAACACGCTGCATACTAGACTATAAAGTGATTTGTTTGACCACATTGTGTTAGGAAAGCTGTTCTGGTTTTTAAACCAAGGTTTATGGCTTAGAATGTAATGCGAATGTTGCTTTCAAAACATGCTTATACTAAATATGACTTGGTGAATAAGTAATCCAGTCTCTATTTAAAATGTAATTCAATATACTGTATATGACTACAATTGGGAAAACCAGAATTAGATCCTGCTTTTGGGGTTTCTTTTAATGAATTACAAGTCAATGGTTATAAATATTTAGAAGAAGATAGACTTTCAAACAGAACTAAAGAACAGTTAGTCTTTTGAAAATCCTCCAAATATTGTCTTGTCTGTGTAATCCATTGGTACTATCCCAAAGGTGTTTTTTCAGGAGGCAAGTGGACTTTTTTGTTTTTTCTGCTGAACACGTTTCACTTCTCATCCAAGACACTTTGAGTAGATGGTGGGAAATGGAAGGATTTATATTCCTTGCAGACAGCTGTCTTTTAGAGAGTCCTTGAGGCCTCTTGGAGAGTCACCTGAGTAGTGTAAATGGGTGTGGAGGCTTCTTGGTTGCAGGATGTTTTCTGCCCTGTGTCCTTTTTTTCACTGTTGAAGACAGGCAGAGGCTGTTGGGAATGAATCTGTGTTGTTTATACTTCAAGGTGAAGTGCAAATGGTTCCTGTAGTCTGCAATTTTTCTGGAGATCCGTTCATGTTCCCATACAATTTGAAGGTGTTCATTCCAAAATACATAGGTAAAAGTATATGGAGATTCTCAGTCATTCTTCAGTCAGAACTGAAGAAGTTTCTTGGATGAGAAGTAAAACTTCTTCAAAAGAAAAAACAAGAAAGTCCAGTTGCCTCCTTTGAGCCAACCATGACCTTGATGATTGAGAATCATCTTGCCACTTTCATTGGGCATCTGGCATATGGATTTTCCCCTTTTATTTTGAACATATCTGATGCCCCTTTGATTATCCTTGGTATCCTTTGCTATTTTTTTTTCTTTTTCTTTTCCTGATATCAGCTTTACAGGTTCTGACTTTCTTTACTTTACTTGTATGACTGAATCCTCTTTTCATTCAAAGTTCTGCAGCCCAAACAGAACAACTATATTTGCTGGGTGGACAACTTAGCCATTGTGGCTTATTCAACAAACAAGAATCTAAAAACTTCATGGCTCAGTCTCATAAATGACCACAATTATGGTTTGCTTGCTTGTTTATAGATAAACAAGTCAGACCCATTGCTAAGAAAACTGCAGGAACTTGTCCAGGCAACACAATGGAATAGAAGAAGAAAAAAAATGGTTTACCATTATCCTTTAACAGCACCATCCTCCATCCAACCCTTTTTTTTTCCATACTAAGATGTAGAACTGTAGCACATATATTTCCAGCTGAACTAGACTATTCAGAAGAACACTATTTCAGTTCAATGCTTTATACTGCTTTCCTAATTAAAATAGTGCAATTGTATCTTAAAAGCATGGATGTGCCTTATTAAAAAAAAAACACCACTGATCTAGGATTTCATGGGTAATTACAAACTGTAGCTCTAAAATACTTCATCTCAAATGAAAATGTTTCCTTGTCTTTATGTCATATTCCATCCCATCACACACATTTGATTTGCAGAATTTGTTCATATTTGAATATGTTTCATCCATCAATAGAACACAATCAAAAGGAGTTCAACTATAAAATCATAAGTTAAATAAAAACTGAGGCAACTTTTCTTTTTAAAAAACTCCAAATGCTTTTTTACAATTTAAATAAACATTCATTTCATTTTCCAGTCTATTATGACTGAAATTTAGCTGACATCACCCAAAAACATTTCCTTTTTTCCTGTCTATACTTTTGCAATGGAATTTGTATGAATTGTTTAAAACAAATCTGCTAACTCTGTAATAAGCACACATGTTGACAAACCAAATTTCTCACAAAAGTTTATGTTTGTTCTATTTTTATACCTCCCTTAGTCTGAGAAGTTCAAGGCAGAACATATGGTTCCTCCCTTTTATTCTCAAACCTTTAATAAATCAGGCTAGAGCATCGTGGCTAATAAAGGAACTGAATCTTCTTCTAACATTCCACCTGGCTGAAAAGTGCTCTGGGGTACAAAGGTGAAAAATTAGTACCTCTCTGCAATTTAAATTAAACCCATCTTTTCCCAGGATTGCACAGAAGTTGCAAAGGGCAGCTGTGGCATTCTAGGGAAAAAATCCTACTTCAAAGCAATGCAGACAAATGGACTGCTTTGTGTCCCTGAAGCATTTTTTTCACATGTTTTCAGTCAACTCAGATATAGATTGCATGTCTCGTTATAATGAAATTGTTTTCTCATTTAAAAAAATGAAGAAAAGAAAGCACAAATATTTTCTCATAAGGTGAACAAGACTAACTAGATATTGAACAATTCTTTCCAAATTCACCATGTTGAGTATACAGTAAGAAGTTGAAGTATAAAGTGATAAATGGGACAGCAAAAGTATAAATATTAATGATAGTGGCCAATGCTGACCAGAAAGCAACTGAATGAAACTTTAATAAATGAGGCACATTGCTGATTGGTATCAGTAATGCTTAGTTGATTTTTTCCAACTCAAAAACTATGCCAAGGGTTGAAGGGTTGAAGAGGCATAGATAACAGAGGCAACGTCAGACTACTGTACTGTGGCACTGTTCTTATTCATTATACTTATTATGAATTAATAAAGTGACTGAATATTTTTGAACAGGATAAGAATGATTTTCTAAAGAAACAAAAATATTTAAAAAAAATAAGTGAAGAAATAAATAAATTACTAAATATGATTATCCATAGATACGAGAACTGCAGATTAATGATTCTGATGAAATCTTATCAATCTAGATAAATACAAAGTTCATTTATACTAGAGACTGCATGATTCTTACGGACTACATAAGCAGATTCCACAATGTTGTTATAGAAATAATTTTCTTTTCTAGAAATGGCAAATTTAACAATAGATGTCTTGGGAAACACTGAATGTGACCTATGACCTTGGTTTTCTCTTTTTTAAAAAAATACCATTTCATTAAATTTCAAATACAAGAATAAAAATACACATTAGAAACAAAGTTGAAAAGAAAGAAATGTCAGTCAGAAATCAAAATTAAAGTGCAATAAGAAAAAGTAAAGGAAAAAAAAAGACTTTCTTTTATACAAATACATATAAGATACATCCAATTCTTACCATAAGGTTAATAATTATATCACTTCTATCATCCCATTTAATTCCAAGAACCTTGTTTTTCTTAATACAATACCTTTCTTTCTGGAATAGTTGCCCTATCTACAGAAATTAGTTGCATAGTTATTTCTAGAACTTGTAGAAAGTCTTCATTTTGATAAACATTATTTAACACCACATCCCATTTCTTTCCTGTTAGTATTGCCTCAAGGTTTGTGCCAGCCTTTATATAACATGGTCACTGGCAAGGTAGTATGGCAATTGTAAACGAATGCACATGGAGGTTCCCTACAGTTGTTGTATTGGCCATTGCTGTGTGCATGTTAATATGAAAAGCCAAGGGTGACTCTCTTGTGCATTTCAGACCCAAGACAGTGAGCTGTTTGGTAATGCAAACCACATGCCACTGGAATCCCCTAGTTGTGCAATGGGAGTGATCCATGCATTCCAGTCAGATCCCCTAATCCTAAAGAAAACAACGAATAGCTCATGGCTTTACTCATGGCATCCATCCCTTTCTTGACTTCCATACATCAAATGGAAGCCATGCATTCTGAAGGAAATGACCCTAAATATGCATAGTTGGCTTACATGTTTCTTGATCTCCTTGTTTATATACATATATCCAAGGACTCTTATTCTAAATTCTTCTCTCCAGCAACCAATAAATCTAAAGAAGTCTTGATGCATTGGGAATGGATGAAAAGGGCTAGCATTGTGGTGATCTTCATTATATGATCTGGGTACACTGAGATTTTATTTTCACAACTGAATGAAGTCATCAGTTTTCCATTTAACATTCCCTGGAGACCATGACAGAACTTAACATACTCTTTCTTGAGAACTTGTACAAGTTGATGCTACTTTATAACTTCCCATTTCACAGTCAAATCTCAGCATCAAAAGCACTTGTGCAGGTCGTTCTCTACTTATGGCCACAACTAAATCCAAAATTTTCATTGCTAAGCAAGACAGTTGTTGAGTTTGGATTCATTTTACATTTCTGACACAGTTGTTTAGTGAATCAGCGCAATTGTTAAATAAGTAACACAGTTGTTAAATGAATCTGGCTTCCTCATTGAAATTTGCTTGTTAGGTGATCACATGACCCCAGAGCACTGCAACAGTCATAAATACCTGCCAGTTGCCAATCATCCAAATTCTGACCACATGACCATTGAGATTCTGTAACGGTTATAAGTGTGAAAACTAGTCATAAGTCACTTTTTTCAGTGCTGTCATAGCTTCAAATAGTCACTAAACGAATGGTTGTAATTCGAGAACTTGAGCATACTGTGTAGCCTCTGAATGAGGATATGTGAAAAATCAGCAGAATTAATTTTCAAGCTAACTAATACCATTGCACAGGGTGGTCACAAACATGCTATTTAAGTATTTTTTAAAAAATAAAATAAAAGCAACAATTATACCTTATAGATTAAAACTGCATTAGTAATCCTCAATGAAGAATAATTTCAGCATAATTTAAAGCACTTCACTTTAAATACCAACTTTTGCCTTGATGCCATCTAAGTAGGCACAAGACTGAAGCTTGTAACACAATTGATCTTACGCAGATGTAGATCTGTAAAACATAACAACTTGTTTGGGGGGAGAGACAAGGAACACTTAGTTCTCTTAAAGACCAACTACTATCAGGAAGGGACACAGTGGCTCAGTGATGAGACACTGAGCTTGTCGGTCAAAAAGGTCGGCAGTTCGAGTCCCTAGCGCCATGTAATGGAGAGAGCTCCCGTTATTTGTCTCAGCTTCTGCCAACCTAACAGTTCGAAAGCATGTAAAAACTCAAGCAGAGAAATAGGGACCATTTTGCTGGGAAGGTAAGTGTTCCGTGCGCCTTTGGCATTTAATCATGCCGGCCACATGACCACGGAGACATCTTCCGACAGCACTGGCTCTTTGGCTTTGTAACAGAGATGAGTACTGCCCCCTAGAGCCGGAAACGACTACTACTTATGTGCAATGTGAATTTTTACCTTTATTATCAGGAATAGTTTCCCAAGGAGCCTGGCACTGGCAGAAGGTGGAAGTGAAGGATCCAATCAGGATTGGTCACCAACCCAAGTCCAAAAGCTCGGAAGACAAAACCTCTGGTCCCAGTGACCAACACAGATTGGATCCTGTAACATTATTCTGGGACACATATTTTCGCCTTCATTCAATGGAAGTGAAAAATTGCTGGTAAATGCAATGATCAACATTTATCTCAAAAGTGCATTTTTTTCTTCAAAAGGCAACTGGACTATTTTTTCCTTGAGGAAAAAGAAGAAAACATTTTGTTTCTCAAGAATTTCATCAGTTTTGATGAGGGGGGAAAGGGGGGTATGGAAAGACTCACAGACATCAAGATTTATCCTTTTCCACTAGTCAATCTTTTATTTCTGTTACCCCATCCTCTCACTTTCCCTTTGCATTGAAGAGGTTGTCAGAAAGGGCCAGAAGGATGAGAATTAAGTTATCCATTGCATGATGTTGCCCAGTTGTTGAGGTCTGCGGACTATTTCTTTAAGTTCATCACGCACATCCATCATTTCACGGGTGGAGTTTGTGCCTGACAGCATCAACCAGACTGAGCAAAATTATTCCTCATGGGTCAAATAATGCTTGGTTGTAGAACCCAAGTGTTCGTGGATAAAAAATTCCACTGAGCTTAAAAGAAGCACAAAGCCAAAAAGGAAATAATTCCATTAGTCAGTACAGTAACCAATGTTGTGCAAAGAAATGATTATTTTCTTATTAAACTGGATATGCATCACAATTTTTTTAAAAGCCGTGTGCCAGGAAAACTATCTATTCAGTAAAATGAGAAGTCCTGGGTGCTCTCTGGGCTCACTTGTTTTCTTGCATACTTTTCATTACCCAAACTAGGCAACATCATCTGGAATGTATTTTTTAAATACGGTAAGTTTACACAGCAGCCTGCAACACCGTGTAATGGTTGACAACAGGTACAGAAATTAGTGTGCAACCGAGAGCAACACAGTAGACATGGCCCTATCAGAAATCAAACTGACAACCATGAATTTATTTTTTTATTCCTTTTTCACATTTCTGAACTGCTCAAAGAGAATAGCTTTCCTCCAACAAATTGCTATCAACAAATAATTTTTCATGTCCTTTCCATTCTGTTTACCTTCCTGTAATAATCAAGCCAGCACCAGGTTTGATACTGCCAGCGGGTATTGGAGGATAATAATGGGGTGCCGTTAACAGTGCCACCCCCCTTCAATTGACTTGCATAAGCAAAGTTAAGACTTTTTAAATAGCTCTGCCCTCAGCCACATATTCAGCCAGCAAGTGATAGGATACTTGGTGCATAATACAGGTATGCAGAGTTTCCCCACCTGAAGGGGAATTCGAGGCTGACCCTAGATTTCTCTTAAATGCAAAAAAAAAAAAAAACAACCCAAAAAAACCTTTCAGGTGGTTGTCAAAACGCACCTTTAGAAAAGGGGAGAGCCGAGTCTACAAAGAGGGTTTATAATTCTTCAGCGCAACTTCACAGCGCCGCAAAGCTTTCCCCGTAACCATTTAACACGTGATTAGAGTTGAGCATGGGCCAGTTTCCCAGTTTTGCCTAAAATATCCTAAAATTCTCAAGTTCTTTTAACCTCTTTCCTCCTCCGGTTAGTGAAAGGAAAGGGGCGCGTGAGGGCTGGGGGGGGGGGGGGAAGGCGACTGCATGTGTGAACGAGCCAGTCTCCTTCGCGAATACACTTAAAAACGCGTAGTAAGGCCACAAAGCTGCCCTACCAAGGGTGCGAGAGGCAGGGGCAAGTCTTCAGATAGGGGAAGAAGAAGTAAGCAGCCCTTTGAAGGCGATGTCGGCAACCCGCCCTCGCCAGTCCGGCCGACTTTCCTGCCCCGCAGCTGCGTTTTTCCGCGAGGCTGCGCAGGGTGACAAATTGAGGGCGAGTAATCAAAGCGGGTTGCTCCTCCGCCCTTACTCCCCGGCGGTTCAGAGGCGGAGCTATAATAGTGTTTTTTGTATGCGTGTGGTGTTTTTTTTTTTTTTTGTTTTTTTTTAAATTTCTTCCCTGAGACCGGCAGCCAATTTCTGGCAGCGCCTTCAGTCTTGGCGCGCAAGCGGTTGGTTCTCGGCCCCCTCCCGCAACTCTTCTTCTCTCTCTGCTGCTCCCAGCGCAGAATTGCCATGGCTGTCTGGAGCGGGTCCGGTTCCGTCCCGGCAACCTTGGTCAGGCCCAGCTTGACCTCCGTCTCTTCGGGAGAGCTTCAGAATCTTCGGACGTGCAACTGCGAGATGGCGGTCTTACCGCTGCGGCAGTTGCTCTCCTTACAGTCAGACTCCTTCCTACTGCAAGGGGACACTCTGACGGTGCTGAGTCCGCTCGGCCGCCGGCCCGGGGGTGGCTTCACGGTGATAAGCGATGGGTTTTTCCAGCTGGATGGCCGGCAGCAGTGCAGGCTCACCGGCTACTTCAAGAGGTAAACAGACGCTTTTCTAATTTTCCTTCCCCCTCCTCTTGATGCCTTCTTAAGACACCTAGTGCGGGAACAGAAATCTCACCCTATAGGTCGCCGGAAAAGTGGGCTCCAGCACTTACAATTTTTATTTATTTATTTATTTAGGAAACAAAATCTACCTGCTGCTTTGCTACCTGCCGGGTGTTTGGCTAATGTTATTAGAATTAAAAGGGAATTCCACAAAACGGCTCCTTATTGTGGGCCTACAGCACAACGACTAATCACGATCTAAAAACTGAATTAGTATTTTGGTATCTCTCTTCTGCAGGTTATTAAATGCTAGAGCGGGTGAGTAGGTTACTGTTGCTTGACTTGGAAAGATGGAGAGGGATCTTATCAGGGAAAAGTAGGCTTGGAGGAGAGAAGCTAATGTAGCTTTTTTTCCTTCTCAAAAATAACTGCTCTGCATTAAGTTTAATGGCAAAAGAACACCCTCTGTCCATCGTCCTAAACTAGAAGCCAGATTGAATGGATATACAGGATCTAGTGAGAAATCAGACAAATATACAGTATTGCAAAAAGCAATAGACATTTTCTGATTAATAAACAGTGTTCGTAGGATTGGGGGGTAAGCTTGCCAGTTGATGCTCATTAAATGTAGGACACCTCACATTCTGCAGTTTATTTTAAAAACTAAAAGCAATCCAGATCCAGTAGTAAGTTGGAGCATTCTGAGGGACCTTCAGCCAGCCTTCTCTGACAGAGTACTTACTTACCATGACTTGTACCAGGCTTGCATTTCACTATGTGGTTGCTGCTTAAAAGACCTGACAGCAAAAGAGCAAGAAAGAAAAAATAGTTAATATATCGGCTCTAAATATAGCAATAATATATCACAATACAGTAATTATTGTATTACTGTATTTGTATTTCCAGTTGGATCAATCAAGACCGCCCCCAGATAGAAACAGATTAATTTTCCAAAGGACATTTGTGAGTGCTTAAACTCTATTCCGCCCACCTGAACTAGTTCTTAGTCTTATCTGTGTTATGCATACCACTCCTTCACAACTTAGTAGAATGATTGCTCCAGGGCCTGCTTTGAAGGGAAAAATCAAAGAGTAAATCTAACTGAAGAGAAGGAGACCTTGATAGAAAGGTCTTGTCTCATCTAGATAGTGCAGCCTAGAGGCACAGCTACCAACAGAAGACACAAAATTTGGTGGATTGGATGGGACAGACATTGGATGAGTGAGTAGATGGAAATTCCAGTTGCTGAGAGAGAGAAATGCAATATCAAAGACTGCTATATACCACCAGATTGTTAGTTAATGTTTGCTCAATGTGGTTCTCCAAGGTTGGTTAGATTTTAATAGAAATGTGGATTCTGTTTGTTAGTATGAAATGAACTACTAATTAAAATATGCTTTTATTAATAAACTTACCTCCCCTCTCACCAGGGTGTGTGGTCACCAAAACAATGAGGCTTTATTATTATTGTATAGCTTTTTCTGACATTCTAAAAATTTCTGCCTAAGGGTTTGTGTGTAAAACAAGGAGCTTATGGCTTCTTTGTTAATTAATCCTGATGTGTTTGACAGAATTGTGTAACAGGTTATTCTTGCATACTTTTGTTTTCTTTGTTGAATAAGGCTCACAATATAAAAACTTGGCCTTTCAAAGATAAGTAAACAGATGTGACTTTTCCTCTGCTTTATGAAGGTATCTCTGCAAAGTACATTATTATGGTGTGTATCTTATCTTTGAAAACTTGCTGAAGCAGAGGAAGCAGCGTTTGAAGAGTACATTTTTATTAAAGCAAATGAGTCATTGGTTCTCGTCCAACAGTATCAAGTGGTGACACCCTTCAGCTTATTCTTGGCATGAAACCTACCAGTTAGCTGTAAGAGTTTTTTTCTTCACAAGGCAATGTAATTTAATACTGTTATTAACAATCCAAAACCAACAAGACATTAAACAATGTTTAAAATTTTAAATGCATATATTAAAAAATATGTGAAAACCAGTCAGAATTGTGAAAGAGACACTTATTTTCTATAAGTTAAACCAGAAATTTCACCACTGCTAAGAGTGCCACTGAATAGGACATTTGAATAGGACATAGTAGTAGTAGTCACTTGAATAGGACATGAGATAGGGATTCAACCTCTATTTCAGGGGTGTCAAACTCCCAGCCCGTTGGCTAGATGCGTCATGCACTGGCCACAACCATGCCCAGTTTAGCTAAGGTGGGGGGGAAGTCCCAGTATATCACATAACACCACTGTGATGACGTGAGTTTGAGACCCCTGTTCTTATCTGAACAAAATCATAGAAATTTGATTTTCTAATAAGAAGCTGAATAAGAGTTTGGCTCTATATATAGAGAAAAAGCATTAGATGTGTCTGAAATGTTGCCTAAAGAATTTGTATTGCAAAATGATTGAAGGTTTTCATCTTTTGGAAGTAAGAAAGACAAAAAAGCTATAACATAAGCTCTAAAATTAATTTGGTATTTGTTTGACTGAGGACAACTTACTTTTTTGTGATCTTATGTACATACACTATGTAAGTTGCAATCTTGTATGACATCACACACATGTCATTTGTTTCCATGCAGAGACCCATGAGATGATATCATTATGAACAAGGGCCTGTTATGGGAGCACTTTGTTGGGATCTAACATTGTAGGCAGGCTTAGGTATTCCAGAAGTTTAAAAAGATACAATAAGTGTTTTTGGCTTGTTGGCCTGACCATAATAAGAAATAAATAGAGATGCAGTTTATGTAGGGAGAAGTAAACTAGGTAACAGGATATAGGCATATGCTTACATAAAAGCAAACAGGGAAGGAAGGGCAGTTATAAACAAAACAATGATTAAAAACATTTCTTAGCTTTTGTCACTAATGGCTTTTCTTAGTTCTGAGAAATTGGAGCTTGCAAATGGTGATCTCAATTTTCCATGACTTTTTCCTTTTAGAAAGCTGTACCATCTTAACTTGTTCTTCACATTTTATGAACTGCAAATGAATGGATAACCAGCATGTCTGGGTTAGCTGAGTCATGGATGCCTGTTATTGCTTCTAGTTCCTTTCCAACTTTTCTTAGATCAAGCTGGCAGTATTTTATTCCATCAAACCCATTAGGCCTGCTATGAAACATTCAGTTTTGCTGCAATATGCTTATAAAATAACTAGTTCTATTTCTAAACAATAGAATTTTCCATAACTGAACTGTTTCTGGAGAGGAGAAAATATATACTTAGTGTTGCCAGCCATTACAAAGAAAATGTTGCTCAATCTAGATTAACACATATTGTTGTATGCAATAAATAAATAACTGCCCATTTGGTTGTTTGAGCAAACAAAACTACTTGGCTAATCCACAGAAATATCTACAATTGCTCCTTAAGTAAGATCAGGATCTCTTGGTTAAAATATACCTAGTTAACTAGGAAGTTTTTGAATTGTATTGTGTATTATGTATTAATACAATTATGTATTGATACAATTATGTATTGTGAGCTATTCACATTTTATTTTCTGCTTCTTTGGCCTAGACATGGCATGCTGCATTGATTATTTGAATCTGTGTAAACTGAAAATTAAGCAGAGTTAAGGAATGCTGATTTTTCTGCATTATCTTGACTACAGCTTTTAGAAGTATCCATGGATCTTAGCCATAGTTTATATGAAAAGTAATTGCATATTAAAGTTGAACCAGAAGTTTTTAATTTTACACTAGTCTGGATGTCTTACCCAGGAATGAATTTTTTCTTTTAAAGATGAAGTATATTTATTTCATTCATCCAGTTCACAAACAAATATTTTTCAACCAAATAGGTTAGCTTAATAACTGTACTGCTTAATTATGTTGATGCTCAGAAAGTTAAACAACTGCAGGGATCATTAAGTGGACAGAGCAAAACAACTGTCTGCCAAAAGGAAGTCAGCTCCCCTCCATGCATAGAAGGGAATACCTACACTGGGCAGAGAAATGAGCCTCAGATCTTCAGGTTGCAAGCTTCATTTCTAGCCCAGTGCATGAGTTATTGTTCTCTCTTTGAATGGAAGGGAACTCCTATGGTGGGCTGCAGACATTCAGCTTTGATTCCAAATGTGAGCTTGATTTCTGCCACCACCACCCCTATGGAGGAGAGGGAAAATCATTAATTGGCGGCAGCTGTTTGCAACCTGCCCTGTTGGTTTCCCTATTGACTTTCTGAGGAAGCCGGCAGAGAAGATTTCAAATGGCAATCACGTTAATCATATACCCAGCTCATGATCACGTGACTGCAGGGAATGGATGAGAAGGACATTTTATATGAGCCAGAAGTATACAACAGACCACAAAGCATCCTTTCTAAGCTGTTGTAACTTCAAACAGTCATTAAACAAGCATTTATAAGTTGAGTACTACCTGTATCCAGAATTAGGCTAACAGCTGTTTGGAATTTTCTGCTAACATGCCTTTATCTCTGCCTCCCAACTGAAGAAGCTTGGAAATAGTGTTGCTAATAAATTTAGTATAAGGATGGAAAACCTATGGCTCTTCAGATACTGCTGGACTTTGGCTCCCAGCATCCTTGAACATCAATCAGGCAGACAGTGTGGGACTATAAAGTTGTAAGTTAACAGTATTTCCTCCCTGGTGTCATCTGAACCTGAGTTGCATGCATCCTGTCTTCAACTAATCAAATGATAAATGATTTTCAGCTGTTAAACTTTTATGCCTACATTCTCCAGATAGGTGTGAACAGAATCAGTGTACATCCTGTTTTTTTATATTAAGGTATAAATTATCCAAATTGGCATTTCCAAGCCACCCTGGTTGGAGCACAACATAGACTGCAATTTCCTATGGGCATGTTTCACGTTAAGTCATGAGGTTGAATTACTATATTCCCTAGGACTATTCAGTGCAAAGAGTTTCATTCAAATGTGCTTTGGAGCACATCAAAGTGCAGGCAAATCCTTAAAGCTGCTGTATCTTTTCCTGGGATCATGCAGTTGTTATAACAATCCTAGGAAAAGGGTAGTTGCTTCAAGCAATTGCAGGTAGGTGCTAAATTTGCATCCCAATATGTTTCAAAGCACTTCTTGGGGTGAATTTAAAGCTTTGCATAGACCTTCTATTTGTATAATAGTGAGTCTGCATTGCTACCAAAACAGGAAGGCCTGGAGGAATGTGGACCTGAATAAGACTTCCCAACTAACAACTGCTACAATTTTCTCTTTTTCCAGTTATTTTTCTGGAAAAAGAGGAAGACTTATGGTCAGGACTAATGTCATCTCAGTTGTGACCAAAATGCTGCTTTTCCTAGTTGTCCTGCAATCATCCAAAATTATATTTTCCATTTTTTGTTCCTCCTGTAATTTTAACACATTTATTAACTCATTTTCCTACATAGGATGGGCCGTACAATCTATCATGGGACAGACTGTGAGATTTGAAAGAAACTAAATGAATGCTCTAATTGAGTTCTTTCAAGAACTTATCATGAGTTCACACAACATTGCATTTTTAAATTCTACATTTCACCAATGGCTGAATATTTACACTTTATTTTCTTGAACAGGCATGTAGAGTTGAATAGCCATCATGATTACAAAAACTACAGAGAGACTATATTGGGTCGGCCACTGGTATTTATCATTAACGTCAGAACAAAATATAATTCTTCAAAAGGTATGTACCACAAGGCTATTGTAAAATGTACAGACTTGACCGCTTTGCTTATAAAAAGATAATTGGATTCTTACTTTAAAATGGCATGATTGAATTTGGATAAAAGAGCAAGTTGTGATGTCCCTGTGAAACTGGTATGATTAGACTGCAAGGGTATGAAATATTTAATTTTATAACAAGGCGGCTCTTGCTGTAATAGAGTTACATTTAAAAATGCTAACTTGCTAAGGAGCATGTTGCTTAT
Organism: Laticauda colubrina; assembly: GCA_015471245.1. Classification (NCBI taxonomy): domain Eukaryota; kingdom Metazoa; phylum Chordata; class Lepidosauria; order Squamata; family Elapidae; genus Laticauda; species Laticauda colubrina. The sequence goes on from BLBF01000006.1 coordinate 25,639,456, forward strand.
GAAAGTGTTTTTACATACCTTGAGTTCTTACATATGGTTAAGTAGGTTGCTTTTCTGTAAGAGATTCTTAGTAGAACAATAGCACTTTCAATTGAATCCAAGCCATTTTCTAGCCAGCTGCAACAAAATGGAGTAGTCTGGATAACTTTCAGCAATTGAGCTTGTTATATCAACAAAGGTGCCATTCATAAGATCTACTAAAGTGAAACAGGATGATAGTCATTGCATCTTAAAATGTCAGAGGAGAAGAATTCTATTCAATATTATCTCTAGATTAGAAATATGTTGCATAAAAGCAATGAAGTATAAAATAGACTTTAAATAAGAATTCTCTGATGTGGCTTATTTGTTTTGAAAATTTATAATTTTGACTCTCTTAAGATAAAAATAATGCATTGTAGAAGGCAATAAAGCAATTTAGCTGACCAAGATCTTTGGAACATCACTAATAGATCTGTTAATAGTTAAACAGAAAAACAGGAAAAAAAATCCTAGTGTGTTTATTTTTACTTATATTCCATATTCTTGTTTTAATAAAAATACCAGCAATATTAATTGTAAAGATATTTACAATTATAACCCTTTATAGAATAATTACAATTAAAAATTGATAATTGTAGTTTTATTAGAAAGCTCTGTTTAGTGTATTTCCAGTGCAAGAGTCCCGATTTTCATCAGGATGCACCCCAAACAACAGGCAGATTGTTTAATCCTAAACAGACCAGATGCATTGTCATAAATTGAGATATATAATGTGATTTGCCTCATTTACCTTATGGCATCATTATACAAATCACAATTCCTTTAATACCGTATATACTCGCATATAAGCCAACTTTAGAACACTTTTTATTTCCCCCAATTTTAGGGGTCGGCTTATACGCGAATAAATTTGATTTGCTGGAGCAGCGACTTAGCATGGCAGCTTCGCGCGATGAGAGCCTTGGCTCTCATCGCGCGAAGCCGCTGCC
>BLBF01000006.1:25640826-25677162 GCA_015471245.1 Laticauda colubrina
TGTACAGCCAATCAGCTGGGAGACTCGATGGGAGGCGGGGAAGCGGCAGGCAGCGGCTTCGCCGGGCAGTGGCTTCGCGCGATGAGAGCCACGACTCTCATCGTGCGAAGCCGCCACGCTAAGTCGCTGCTCCAGCAAGTCTCCACCCTAAGTCACTGCTGCAGTCCTCGCCTGGCCCTTTGCAGCCCTCGCCTCAAGTAAAATGCGCGTGAAGTTGGGCGCCATTTTTCTCCCTGGGTGGATGATGAGCCGCAACTTTTGCCCCACCGCCTTTTCCCTCTGGGCTTCACTTCTGCTGTTCAGGGAAGTCGCGCCCAAAGCCCTGTCCTCCCAGAATCTTTCTGACGGTGAGCCTTGACGGTGAAATAAGGGGTTGAACACCATGGTATTTGGGGGTCGGCTTATATGCGAGTTTTTGCAAAATTCCTCATTTTGGGGCAGTTTTTTAAGGGTCGGCTTATATGTGAGATCGGCTTATATGCGAGTATATACGGTTTGTATTATGTAGTTAAGAGTAATAGACATCCCCTCTCCCTAGGAATCTGTTAAAAATGGTTTCACTGCAATTCAGTATAAACTTAAAATGAAACAGAAGAAACCACTTTTTTTTTTTGAAACGTAAAACAAAGGCTATCCTGCTCAAATGTATAGTTGTCCAATTAAAAGTTTTGGAGAACTGAAATGTCTTAAGGCTAGGTCACACTGGCCGACGGATGCAAAACGTATGCAAAAAGGACACAGCGGACGAGGAAAATTTCGGGGGTGGCTCCATCCGTTGTTATCCGCTCTCAAAAGTGCCCCAAATTTGCATAAACAGAACGGACAACAACGGAAAGGAATGGACGGTGGTAGAAAGGGCTTCCGGGGGAGAAAGCGGATGCATAGCAGGAGCGGATGCGTAGCAGATGATGCGGATGCATCATGGACGCCTATAGGATGCATAGCGGATGCATAGCGGATGCAAAGCGTTCACTGCTCGTGCGGGGAGGATGAATTGCGTTAGCTCCGCGGATATAAAAGGATGCAGCTCGCAAGCAGTCAGCATTCAGAGGAAAGACCTGCTGCCAGAGACATCTTGAAAGAATACCATGGTTCAACAGTCAGGGAAGAAGAGAAAGCCTGTGCCTACTCCTGCCAGCCCTGGCAAGAAGGAGAGAACCACCATCCCACCCCCTGGCACTGACTCTGAAGCTGCTGGTGCTTCTGCTGCTGCTGCTCCTGGTGTTGCTACTGGTGGTGCTTCTGCTGGTGCTGCTGGTGCTTCTGCTGCTGCTGGTGCTGCTGCTGTGATGGACCAGCCCCAAGGCCCTCAAAGCCCTGCTGCTGAAGGCCCTGAAGCCCCTGCCAGAGGGAGGAAGAGGCAAGGCAAGGAGAAGGGAGAGAGGAAACAGTACTTCATTTCCGAAGACCATGAGGAGGAGGTGCTGGAATGGCTGAGGGAGAACGAGTACCTATGGAGAAAGGGCCACAGGCTCTATCGCGACACCAAGAGGAAGCAGGCAGCTTGGAGAGACAAGGCAGAGAGCCTGGGCTACACTTCAGACGTACTCCTGGGATGGTGGAAGCACATGCACACCTGGCATGGCAAGCTGCACCTGAAGAAATTTGGCCAGGCCGCTGTCAAGCTCACTGACCAGGAGATGTACGTCATGGCCAGATGCAGCTTCCTGGAGGGTGAGATCCACCACTGAGGAGCAGCCCCTCTGTCAACCCTCTCCCTCAGACAGCCCACAGAGAGCCACTCCTCTTCCAGCCAGGAGACAGTGTCCAGGCAGGTGTCTTTGGAGGGCCCCACAGCAGAGACCCCCTCGACAGCTGTACTCCCCATGCCAGAGGATGTGGAGAATCCCCTGTCTCAAATGGAAGCAGGCAGAGAGGCAGACTTGAGGGCCAGAGCCACACTGTCCTGCTGGAGATTAGGGACACCATCAAGACCAGCACAGATCTTCTCTCTCAGCTGGTCCACAGCGATATGCCATCCTCGAACTGCAAGCCCTTCATCACATACGTGAGCCAGACCCTCATGGACCTGCCTGAGGCCCAGTACCAGGTGATGAAGGGGAAATTCACAGCACTGTTGCACCAACCTCCAGGTCCAGCTGAACCTGATCTGACCCACTCCAGGTCTACTCCTCCACCCCAGGCGATGTCCCAGCCCTTCCACGGCTTTCAACAGCCCCTCGCCGACCAAGGCTACGAGTACCAGGACTTCCCACACCACAGGCATCCCTTCCCAGTCCAGGCCCAGGTACATCGCATGCCACAGATGCCTCACCTGACCCAGCTGCAGACCAGATAGCCCCACTACGCTCCTCCTTCCTCCACCCCACAGCCAAGCCCCTCAGTAGAAAATCTGTCTTCAGTCCTGTGCCTGACATCCCAGGTCCTTGAGGAAGGTCCTCTCAACCTCACGGGACTGAGTCAGCTCTCTGAGAGCTTCCTGAACACACCATCCCCTGTTGTACTCTTGGGGCCAGGCACCCCAATGGTGCCTCAGACCAGCACTCCAGCAACAGCCACCTCCACAGTCCCTGCCCGCTCGACAGCTTAGACCATGGACATGCCTCAGAGTGACTGAGAATAGTGCCAGAGACTGAGTTGTTACCTGTTCACCTTATTTTTGCTGAAAGACACTTTCCTTGGGTCATTTTGCTTTTTTAATAAAGTCATGCAGTTTACTTAAGACAGTTGATAATAAAGGTTATCTTTGCTTCACACACTTGGTTCATTTTATTTACTTAATAAAGTGTTGGTGAAAACTTTGAAAAAACAGTTAAGCCTTTGCATGCTTGTGGGATAGGTAAGGATAGTTGTGGGATGGGTAAGGATAGCTGTGGAATGGGTAAGGATAGTTGTGGGATGGGTAAGGATAGCTGTGGGATGGGTAAGGATAGTTGTGGGATGGGTAAGGATAGTTGTGGGATAGATAAACCTCCAGTGCAAGCATAGTGGGACTGTATGGTCCACCCTCCCAGCTGCCACACATATGGCCCTTTATTATCAATAACAATTTATTCATTGATCAACACATTTCAAAATAAACAAAACTCTTTATTAATGCCCTATTCATTGTAAGGCCACTCAATATACATGGCACAATCTCATCAGTGTTGTGAGACAGGCTCAAGGAAGCATCCATTAAGCATCTACCATCCTGACTTGCCACTCCACTGCTCCAGCTGGGGAGTTGCACCAGTGTTTCAGGAGGTTGCGCTGCTTCTTCCTTTCACGTGAAGCTCTGTTGGGGCCTTGTACATCCACAGTGTCTATCAGGTTAAGTCCTTGCCTCCATTCACCAGGCTCCATGTCCCCATTCCCTTGTTGACGGTCCACAAGCCTGTTCTGCAAGACTGGGTAGCGGGTGCGCATGAGATTGTGCAGGATGCAGCAAGCTTCCACAATGCTCCTCACAGTCCCTGGGTGATGTTGCATGGTGGTGAGAAGTACCTGGAACCTGTTGGCCAGGATGCCAAAGGCGTTCTCCACCACCCATCTTGCCCTGGACAGCCTGTAGTTGAAGATCCTCTTTTCACGGGTGAGGAGTCTGGAACTGTAGGGCTTCATGAAGTAGGTTCTGAGGAAGAAGGCGTCATCACCCACAATGAAGTAGGGCACATCTTGTATGTCATTGGGTAGGGGGTCTGGATCTGGAAAACCCATGATGAGGTTGCGTTCCAGCCCATCCTTGAGGTCACTGGTGTTGTATACCTGGCTATCTGAAGCAGACCCATTGCCTGAAGCATCGATGTATATGAAGTTGTAGTCAACATCAACCATGGCAAAGAGGATGATACTGAAGAAGCCCTTGTAGTTGTGATAAGAGGACCCTGAGTTGGGTGGAGCTTTGCAGGCCACGTGCTTCCCATCTATGGCTCCAATGGTGTGGGGAAAGTTCCACCTCTGATACCACTGTTCAGCAACTTTCCTCCAGCCTTCTTCACTGGTGGGGCACTGGAGGAGCTCCTCCACCTATTCTTCGATGATGGCCTGCACCACTTCTCTGACCACTTTGCTGATAGTGTTGTGTGGCACCCTCTGGGCATACTGCATGTTGTGTGGCACCCTCCGGGCATACTCCATGTTTCTGTACGTGGTTCCAGAGGCCAGGTGGCGCAGAGTCAGTGCCACCTTCAGTCCAGGGTCCAGGCTGGGACGGAAGTTGGTGCTCTGTTTGGTCAACCTGGGTCTCAGGCGCTCCACAATTTCGTCAAACATGGCTGGTGGCATCCTCATGAAGTGCTGGAATGCATGAGTGTCTTCATTCCTCAGCTCCACCATCAGCTTGTCATAGAGTCCAAACTCCACTCTTCTCCCGATCCATCTTCCGACCCAGACAGCTCTTGGACGTCTCCTTCTTCTCCTTGCGAAGAAAAGATGAAACAGTCTGAACAGGGCTTGGTTCTGGTGTTGCATGATGGCAGCTACCATAAGGAGTGTGTGATGATCCATGGTGGAGATCAATGGATGATGTGGAAGAGCAAGAGCAAGGCTGAAGAGGTCTGTACACCGAGGCTGCTGGACTGATAGTGAGATCCAGGTGATTTTTATAGGAAATATCAGTTTTCCGCTTGGTGTCCTTCCACATACTCTAGGCATACTCCAGGCATCCTAAATATCCGAGATACGTCCCATATACGAACGTTTTGTCCATTTTAATGCTTTATATACGAGATGCATCCGCTTACATCCTTTCTATTTCCGTGCTAACGCTGTGTGGACGTTCCGTGTACCTTTCGCTTCCTCCCTCTTTCCGCTTTCAGCTGCAGCGGATGTGAGTTGAGGGGATGTCCAGAGGATGCAGAGAGGATACAGCGGACGTGTAACGGATGACAACGGTTGGAGAACGTTTGTTGCCCGTATGTGTCGCGGATGTAGATCGTACGTGGCGGAAAGTTCATCCGCTCAAAAAGTTTTGTGCAGCTCAAAACTTTTTGAGCGGATGAAAAAGCAGTAGACGGATGTTTGACGGATAGAGCGTATGAATCACGTATGCAGTGAGTACACAACGGATGCATCGCGTTTTCCAACAGATGGATGGCAAGCTTTTTTGTCCATTTTACATCCTCTTTGCATCCGTTGGTGCAGTGGGACATGGGCTTTAAACTGACTTGGGATCAACATAATTGGATAGGAAGGAATTCAAACATGCTCCCCTGTACTATATAAAATTGCTTCTAAACAACACCAAAATAAGAATATATTTTATAAGGAAGGAAGTCTGAAGACGACTAAGTTCTTCTCCATAAGAATGCCTTCTTAGGAATGTACAAGTTCAGAAAAGATATAAAACAAAAAGTTTGATCTGTGGTGAATAGAATCATCCAGGGACAAAATTGTATGATGTATAAATAAGAAAATATTTGAGATCTGCAAATGTTTATATTGTCTACATTACCAATGTCAAATCCCATTAGAAAAAACGTATGCTTTGCTTGTGAATACTCGACACCCAAAGATGAGAAGGCAAATTGAAAACAGCATGAACAATGTAATATCATCCGTGATTGGGGAAAGTTATAAACTTCAGGTAATTTGAGCAGATTTTTTTGTTTAATGTAAGCTTGCTATCTTCAAGTTGGTATTTTGGATGAGTTTTAAAGAGGAAAGGACATTGCTCTTTGGATAAATTAGAAAAGCAAAGCTTTTCCCCTGGAGGGATAGCCATAAATCCATCCAAAGACAGTTTAAAATGAATGTAAATTCAAGTTTTCTAATGTTTTATTACGTGGCAGCTCAGGCCTATTATCCAACATTTACTAAAACCATTTGTTCCTGGAGCTGGGGCTCAACTTGCTCCAAAAACAGCTTTTAATTAAGCTGTAGGATTCTTTGGGATAGAACATGTCCACATATATGTTGCTTTTTGCATAAAATTCAATGGATGGCAAGGTTTCTGATGATCTGTATGGAGATAATGTGCTTTACTCCTCATCCCCTTGGTTTTGTAAAATACAGGTGTTACTGTATGGTACTTTCTGGTGACCATTTTAAATAATAGTAACGGACAAATTGCATGTCTACAATATTTCCAGTAACTTGCCCTTAATTCTACTATCATCTCTACATTGCTAAGCCTTCCCAAAATTTTGGAAGACTATGTAATATTTGACAGTATGTATAGAGTAGAAGGGACAACAAAAGAAGACCCACCCGATAAGCTGGGACTCGGGAGGCAGAGAATAGATGAGGGCGGGGCCAGTCAGAGGTGGTATTTGCCAGTTCTCTGTATCCTTATGATTTATATTGACTGTTTCCTAGTATGATTTGATTGCTTGTTGTATCCTATGACTATTATTGAGTGTTGTACCTGATTATTCTTGACTCTTGATGAATGTATCTTTTCTTTTATGTATACTGAGAGTATTTGCACCAAGACAAATTCCTTGTGTGTTCAATCACACTTGGCCAATAAAGAATTCTATCTATTCTATTCTATGAACTACTCAAAATTTCTGCTACCAGTTCTTCAGAACTGGTCAGAATGTGCTAAATACCACCTCTGTTTCAGAAGCATAGAAGTTTAGAAGTTAAATGTAGAGTTGCAATTTTAATGCATTTCCTATTTGAAAACCATGGAGTTTTGGAAGGAAACCATGAAATTAATTTTCAGAAATGGAAGCTGTAAGGGGCTTCTATGAGAAGGGGAAGAATAGGCTTTAAGGGTTGCATTCATTCCTGAAGCATTAGATTAATCAATAACAATTTTTCTTTTCTCTGTACAGTTTAACTTCCAAGATGCTGTAAAGAAGTTTTTTCCTTCAGAAGCCTATCTGGTTCATGAAGAAAGTTTAAGTTTCTCCTATGAGTTCAAAACTGATGCCTTATTTGATTTCCTTTATTGGTTTGGAATCAGCAAGAGAACTGTTTCAATGAATGGGAAAGTTCTTAATTTATCAAGTACCAATCCAGAGAAGAAAGAAGTTATAACTAAGTTTCTGGATAAAATGAGTGAACCAAATTTGCGTTCAAACAGCTTTTCAGATAGGAAGTTCAGCATTATCTCCAGAGGTGAGTTGGTAACACATTATCAGATTTTAAATATTACATTCTTCATAGGTAGAACAGGTTTATTCTGTGATTAAGTTCAGTATACGTTGCTGTAAGGCATTGTTGTTTGTTGACACAATGGACTGTGTTTCTGCAAAGTGGTAAGACATAAACTGGAGTTTACAAACCACGAGGTTTACACACTTCATTTTTTATAAATGTGTTTCAGTTCAGCCAGCAAACTGGAATGCCTGGAAATTACAAGTGTTTTGGGTCGTGAGTGTTTTAGTCAGGATGAGGAAGTTTAGTATTTTTTTAGACATTAATATGTATTTGTATTATCTTGCAGTTTCAACAGATGATGTGTTTAATGGCAACTTGACATCACAATCAACTTGGATGGAGTCTCCTTCAGCTCTCTGGACAGTTTCAGGGTCTCGGAAGTCTGGAGACAGGTCAAGTATCGAAGGCTGATTTTCTTTACATTGAGAAAGATATGTTGAAAACAGAAGGAAGATAACCACATTGGGATTATCTTATTGTAGAATGCAAGGAATTTCTGCCTTTTGTTACAAATAATAGGATGTATTTGCATTCTATGTTGCTTTCATTGGTTTCAGGATAAGATTCCTGATTACTAAAGTGATATTTACAGATCTGGTTCTACATTCAACATTAAAGGCTGTTAAAGCTTAGAGTTTTGGTATTGCAGTTTATCCATATAGTTAGAATGATTTTAAATCCTGGATTATTTCATCAGTTTCTAAATAACCGCCAGGTTTTCAGAATCATGGAAAATTAAATTATTTTTGTGATTGCTCCAACATTTATCATACCCCGGCAAGTTGATAATTCCAAACAGCTTTGAATTATAAGTAGCTATGACAGACAGTACTATGAACTATACTTGGGTTTTGTTTTTTTTGTTTTTTGTTTTGTAAAATGGATGATACTATAGAACTGGCAGAAGGAATACTCAAACCCATGTCTTTTGATCCAGAAGTCAGCTGTTATCAGAGTTTGGCTATATTCTGGCTTGGAAAATTTTGCTGCATGGCCTTTCAATCATTGGGGATAATTTTCACAAGGGTTGTGCAGCACTTCAGATTTAATCCAAAAAGAAAATTCAGGAAAGTCAAAAGAACATCTGTCCAGTTCTTTAAAGTAGCTACATCTTTTCCAGGATTATGTGGCTTCAAGCTGTCGTGCCGCCCGAAGGAAAATATAGACTGCTTAGATAGCAGCAGACAAGTGTTACATTATGCACTGCATATTTTGTTGTAATTGAATACAAAGAGGTGTGCAGTGCATGCATTTATTTATACCTCTCAAATATAAACATTCTTTTCAGGTACGACTAGAATATGTAAACATAACACATAGAGGTGCTTTGAATCAGAGCTTAATATCTTGGAAGGTTATAGAAAATGTCAGTGTTATGTAGTCCACAGTAAATGGGAGGTGCAAGGGCTGAATGGTTGTAATTTGAGGAGTCACTTTGGGGCTACCTTATGAATATTTTACTTTTTCTTTATGACATAACATTAAAACACTGTTTTGATAGATGAAGCATAATTTTTACATCATGAAAAACTGATCTTGTTAAATTTGAATTGCATGGTATATTTTGGGCTTATAGCAGCCTTTCTCACCAATGTCTTCTGGAGGTGCAGCTTCTAAATTTCCCACTGAATGGCCGCCTGGCTGTCGGCCCACCCAATCTGGAGAGTGCCAGCAGGTTTAAAGAATGACAGGAATGAATATGCCATAAAAGTATCTCTTTTTTTCTCAGTAGGCTTTTTCATTATCAAGTTAAATGTCTACATGTTAAGGAATGTAATATTCAGTCTCTTTATATTGAAGAGACCTCATGTATAAACAATTGCCTAATCAGTTCCTTTTATATATTATTGTTTTACAATAAACAAAGGTTATATGGATCTCTTTTTCTTTTCTCAAGTTAACTTTCCATGTTGCACAATGTCAAAACTACAGTTCATCTATAAACATTAAGGCAGATTACACAGCAGGAATTTGAATAAGGGTTGGAAGTAAGGGTGAAAAACAGCACTAAAAAGCACTAAATATGTAAAATCCTGAGGTATAAAATAGCTGAAATTAGTCCTAAAACTAGAGGAGGCATAACTAATTAATGCTAAGAGCTATCTAATTTGAAAATGGAGAATAACATTGAGAGAAAAATTAGAATTAAAATATCGAAGCAGAGGAAGGTTTGTAAACAGATTGGAATTGCACATAATTTATTTATGTGAAACCCAATGAAACTTAATGGCTATTTAGGCATTGAATCTGGCCACTAAGAGAAAGCTGAGAGTTCCCGTAATGTATAAATACAGATAGCCATTTAGCAGCTATTCAAAGTTACAATGCCTCCCCTCAACACAGGTGATTGCAGGATTCTGTGGTCACATGACTCTGATTTATTATGTTTTTGCTGGTCCCCAACCTTTTCAGGCCATGGTAATACATTGGTTTCCTTAACGACCTCTGCAAACAAAGGTAGTTAAATTGGGTCTGATCATGTGGGTGGAGCTCCATCACGGTCCTAAGTCAAGGATTTCATGTATTACAATACATTTATTCAAAAGGAAATTAATAACTGCAACCACCATCATTATAGTGCTGTGCAAAATTCCTTTGATTGGGCATAGAGTGTTCTGTAAGACTTTGGAACTTCCCACTCTTCCAACAGATGACATCAAACCTCTCTCCAGTCACACAGTTCTGGAGGCAGTTTGGGAGTTCCCAGAAGTAAATCCTGCAAACCGGAAGCAGATCAGTGACACGTAATTCTGGACAAAACAAATGCTGTATCTAGGATACTTCAAACTGATTCCAGCTTGGAGGGTTTATTTCTGGAAATGATACACACCACCCTAGAAGAGCATGATATGGTGAGGGAATGGAATCTTCCAGATTCTCCAGAATGTTCTCATCCCAGATTGGTGCATTTTTTGTAACCCCACTTAATTGTTTTTACGAACAAAAATGGGGCAAATTCAGTAGTAAATTAAAAACCCAAATTTAAGAGAAGCCCTCCAGAAATGGAAATAAGCAAGAAAAAAGTATAAACCCACAAATATTGTGTAATGCATTTTCCCTAACCATAGCAAAAACCAATCCTGGATATTTCTTTCCATAACACATTTGTTGACAGAGGAGGAGAGTCTGATAGATATCAGATTAGAAAAAAAAAGAACTGGGTCAGAACCATGGTACCCTAATTATAGATATAATAATGCCAGTAATAATATCTACACAACAAGGTATTCCATTTAAAAGCTGTCTTGTCTCTCATATGCAAATAAATAACTGCTGAAAATCACTCTCACACCCTACATAGATATGTATACATTCTCCCACCCCTCCTTCCAGCAGAAACAACAAAAAAGGACAATATAGGATGAAGATAAGAACAAAGAATAACTGCACTGGAAAGCAAAGAAAATAGAAAACTCTACAGATAAGAATAATTGATATGGAAATACAAGGAAAGCAAATTAAAAAATGCTTTTAAAAGGACAAAATTCATCGAACACTAAAGTCTCTCACAAAAAACAAGAACACTTAATATTCAGACCAGTCTTCAAAATTCAAGCTTTGTACCACAAGTCCATTGCCGCTTGTACCTCAGTTCTTCCTCTGTTTTGAACATCATCTACTATCCCCAACAATTTGCCAAATTCACAGGAGGAATTAACATTCCCCAAGCTAGCAATGGGAATCCCTTGATATTTTTAACAAATGCATTATAAAATGCAAATACCGTATATACTCGCATATAAGCCAATCTCGCATATAAGCTGACCCTTAAAAAACTGCCCCAAAATGAGGCATTTTGCAAAAACTCACATTAAATTAGAGGGAAATAAATAAGAGGGAAAAATACAGAGGGAAAAGTCGGCAGGGCAAAAGTTGCGGCTCATCGTCCATCCAGGGAGAAAGGCTGCAAAGGTCCAGGTGAGGGCTGCAAAGGGCCAGGCGAGGGCTGCAGCAGCGACTCAGTGTGGCGACTTGCTCCAGCAAATCAGATTTATGCGCGTATAAGCCGGCCCCCAAATTTTTGGGGAAAAAAAAAGTGTTCTAAAGTCGGCTTATATGCGAGTATATACGGTATGCCATACAGATAATTGTTATGCCATATTCCTGTTCACTGTTTCAGCCCAGAGACATTGTTTCAATGGTACTCCATCCCATGTTAGTGTGCTATGTTTTCTTCTAGCATATTCTGGGTATTAAATATGCTGTCTTTCTTTGGTTTTTCTATGTAATTAAAAAAAAATCTTTTTATTTCAGACCATTTTGAGGTTTCTTTAAGCATACAGCTAACCCTTTATTTTTCAGTCCCTTATCGAGGCTAATAAAGTACTTTTCTAAATTTATTATTTGGAAGAGTTCTAGATGATGCATGTTTCCCTCCACATCACATTATATGAATTTTCCATTGAGGATTTCTAGTGATTCCTCTATTTAAAAGTGCTCTGAGTAAGAAAAATCTAGGACTGGGCAACCAGCCAACATCTGGTAATTCCGACAAGTAAAATCTTAAAAGAGTGAACTTGTATAGTAAATCTGAAAACAATTTGGCAGGATAAAAGGTTTGTATGAATGTTAATAGCTTTGAATTCAGCTCAACAGATCTTGCAATTAGACAGCTATGCTGCATATGAATAACTGAAAAAATATTTTAATTATAACTTCATTTTCTAACAGACCTTATGTTCTTCATTTTTTTTAAATCAATTTTTAGTTAAAACCTATTATAGCATAGGCCATTTTAAGACAGAGATGGCCACAAAGGACCTCCACTTACAAGGCCTTGAAATAAAACAAATTCTGACTGAGTTACTCATAGTATAAATTTGGGCTGTATCATCAGACTAGAGATAATTTTCAGCAGAGATTTCTATGTGCTTCTTAGTATCTGCCACTATCATGGTAGGCCAGGTGCTTGTACACCCTCACATAGCACTATCCATACAAAAACATCTCAAAGCAGTTTACAAAAAAAGCTGCAAAATCATAATTAAAAAAAATCAACCTATCCATGCAAAATAAAAGATGGAGATAAAAAAAACTATCATCCAACATATAGGAGACTTGAATGTAGGTTTTTAATGGTTATCTACAAATGTCAAAATTTTAAGGAGAGAAGTTTTGGAGATTCTAATTCATCCGGGTCATAGTTGTCTCAAAAGATGTTTTTTCAAAAGGCAACTGGACGTGTTTTTTTTCTTGAGGAGGAAGAAATTTTGCTTCTCATCCAAGAAGTTTCATGGGTCACTCACCCCAACCCTACCATCCTGCCAGAACCAATGAAACTTCTTGGATGAGAGCTAAAATATCTTCCTCAAAGAAAAAAATCCAGTTGCTTTTTAAAAGAGCACCTTTGAGATTCAGGAACTTTGCAGACCCCCTCAGGTGGCCTGCCTATGACAACCACAAGGTGGCAATCTAGATTGGATGTAGACAGGAAACAGAAAAAGGAACATGCACCATTATCCTCTGCATTTTACAGTGCTTGTCTTTCTCCAAAACCTAGAATGGTTCTATAAATGCTGGTTGCTGTCATAGCTAGAGAAGCTAGTGACTACACAGCTATCCTATAAAAAGGGCAGGAGCCTGCACTGCCTGCTCACTGAAAACTCTGCTTTGATATAATGGAACCCTTTAAAAAAAGTGCACAAATAAACAGCCCATTGTAGACACCTTTAAAGAGAGCTTACACATTTGGGACTTGTTTTTAATGGCATTCACAGTTAGGAGCTTGATGAGTTGATTAAGTCAAAGTATTCCTCTCTTTGAGGCAGATTGATGGTTTAAAAATATGAAATATACTTATGTGTAGGACATGACGGGAAACCTTTATTATTTCCTAATGCAACTCTGCTACTAAATTTCATATACTCTAATGTACGTGAAAAGGAATTTCAAATGATACATGTAATGATTGAAAGTGCAGAATAAACATTTGTGATCCTGTGTTTCAGCTTGATGTGAAGATTTGAAAGTGTCTATTAAGCACCCCCATATTTGTATTTTCTGATGCATCTGATGAAGTACGGGGCAGCTCAGGAAAGCTTATACCTTTTAATAAAATTTGTTGATTGGGAAAAAATTATCAGAGTCCTGATTTTTATTTTTGCGCCACAGAACAACAGTTTCCTACATCTTTATCTTCAATCTGTCATAAGTTATATGTCTGTCATAAGCACATATATTAAATTCATTGCCATAAAGGCTTGCTTTTGTAAGTTCAAACTAATCATGGCTGTTTCACTACTTCCCCAAAACTTTTAATCAGAAACATTATCGTTTGTAAATGAACTTTTCTATTAACCTGTTTGCATGACAAGAAAATCTGCATTACCTATTTTTCCCAACATGAAGTTATTAAAGAATAAGGATCGTACTTTTAAAAGGTGACAACCTTAGCTTGCAAACCATACTGTCACTGTATTAGATTCAATGAAGGTCTAAACTCCTTATAATTACTGTTTTCTTAAGAGAAGGAATTTTGGCACCATGTGTTTCATTGGCTTCTATTCTAAATTCCTTCACTTCACTCACCACCTAAAGGCTCAAATTCCAGAAAAGTCAGCATGTTCTTCTTTTAAAGTATCACTGAACAATTACAGAAGAAATAAAAAAAGAATCTAGGGGAATCTCACATAACTCTAAGGCATTGCAAACCTAAAACATTCTCTGTATAAAATGCTGTTCCTTGCCCCTTTCCAAGGTTAAATAATCCCTTTTTCCCAGACAACACTCCGTTTTATTTTAAGATGCCACGAGAATCTTTGTACTTTTATCAGATTGCTCAAACTAGGCCAGATTATGTTTGGCTACTTTTATTGTGGGGTCTATATAAAGATAAACTCCAAAGAGAATTTATCTGATCATAAGAAAATGACAATTGTTAGCTACTTGTTGTGGTGCTTGGGGTCAGGCCTCTGACTATTCACTACTATTTTTGAGTATAAGTGGTTGAAAACCTGGAAGCCAAATTTGGTGCCACTTTCATTAGACAGCTGAAATATAGAACATAACATTGAAACTGGAAAAAATGCAGGAGAGAAATGCAGAAAACTCTTTGAAGCCATGTAACGATCCGATGGACATTGCAGTTTATCAAAACCAGAGAAGAATAAAACCCATCTTCCCTGAAAGCCACGTTTGAGGGGTGCCCCCTTTGCTGTCCCCAATTTTAAAGGAGGCCCTTTGTCACTAATAGGTTGCCAGTCCTTCAAGGATCCATGCATTAGTGTCTTATTACATTTCTTTCGGCACACATCCCATGCGTTTGTTTTTATTTCTGCCCTTCCTCCCTAGAGACGTCTGGAACTTCTCAAAGGTCAGGCAGGGAGCACACACGACTGGGGAAGAAAGTGTCCCCAGCCCCTTTCTTCTTGGTTGGAATCCAGAAACCCAGTGATGCTGGCCTAAAATGCACAACCCAGTTTTGCTTTGCCTCAGCCATCCCCATTGCGGTCAGTCCCCCAAGGCCTTGCCCAAGGCGGCGGGAGAGAGGTGCAGCCTGCTCGCTCCCTGGGTCATAATCGCAAAACTGGTGCCTGGGCAACAGGCAGGTCTGGGCGCAGGCAGGCAGCGGCATTTATTGCGTCTGCCACTTGCCAGCGGCTTGGTGACAGGACAGGCTCCCCCTTGTGTCTCCCTTCCCAAGTCTTCCCTGCAGCAGATCTATCGCTTTGCGGTCGGAGAGCCGGGAAGAACTGAGTTGGACTAGACCACCCGCATGCAGTTGCCGGAGCGCGACAAGAGCGCCCTCCTTCCCCCGATTAATGGGGCCGCCCCAGCGCCTCCCGCGTCCCTCCCCGGCACACCACCATGGAGACCCAGGTCTGCGCGAAAGGCGCCGCCGTCGCCTGCTGGTGAGAATTCCCCCTCTTGGCCGGTTTGGAGGGAAGGAAGAAACGGGGCCTGCGAAAATCCGAGCGCTGTTACTTGAAGTGGGTCTGGAAGCTGGAAGGCGCGCTCTTAAACTCTTGAGGCGAGGAAACGTTGGGAAGGCTGGAGGCGAGGGTCGGAATGGAAGGGGCCAAGCCTCCCCACCCCAAACCCCCCCCCACACACAGTTTTTGTTTAAGTTTAAGTCTTTTGTAACAGATAAGAGTACTTGGGTTTTAAAACAACAACGACAAAACGAAACCCACAATATTCCAATGTTCAGATATTTGCGGGCAGAAGGAGCCCTGGCCTATCTCTCAGGGCAGCGTTTCTCCAGCTTGACAGTGTAAAGGTGGGTGGACCAAATCCCCAAATTCTGAAAGTTGGTCCACCCATCTTAAAATTGTCAAGCTGGAGAAACGCTGTCCCAGTGAAAGCAAAATGATGCCACTCAACTGCTTGTTTCATGTTGTGTCACAATAAGGCTGAGATATTTGGGGTTATTATGTTGCTTCCATCAAGTTAATTGGGATTTCATTCAATAAATCATGATTAAACCAAGGCCTATAACAATGTGTGACACCTCTCAGTGTCTCAGTGGTCTTTGATTTGTGACCACAATTGGGCCCAAAATTTCCATTGGTGAGCGAGATAGTTGTTAAGTGGATTTTGTCCCCTTTTACAACCTTTCTTGTCACTGTAGTTAAATTAGTTAACATGGTTGTAAAGTGAATCTGGCTTTCCCATTGAGTTTGCTTGTCAGAAGGTAGGGAAAGGGGATATGACCCCATGGCAAAGATACGAACCAGTTGCCAAGCACCCAAATTTTGATCGCATGACTGGGGGTGTTGCAACTCATAAATGTGAAAAACGATCATAAGTCACTTTTTTCAGTGTCGTAACCTTGAACAGTCACTAAACAAATGATTGTAAGTTGAGGACTGCCTGTAGTGCAGGGGTGTCAAACTTGTGGCTTGCAGGCCAGATGTGTCACATGCTGGCCACCCCCACCCCCAGTTTAGTGAAGGGGGAAAAAGTTGTGGTACATCACATGATGACAACGTGGCGTCGTGAGTTTGACACCTCTGCTGTACTGTAACGGGCAAGAACTAGTTCAATGTTGACCAGCTCTCCTGTGAAGCTCACCAGGTAACTTTGGGGCTATTGTTTCTCAGAGAAGCCTGATAGGGAATGCCTCTATATGCTCTTCTGAAAGGAAAGATAGAATAGATTCTTCAGTGATTTAAAACAGATATTTTAGGTGCTATTCAAAACAGCAAGAAAAAGCTGCATATTGCTTTCCATGATTGAAGAAGAGAAGAACCCCAGAAGTCTTTCAGCAGAAGATCCTTTTAAAAATAAAAAGCTCAGGAAATGGGCTTTTTGAGATCGGTACACTGGCTGTACAGTGTGGACTACAGTTGAATACAATACAGTGGTTGTATTTATTGCATTACATCTTGAAGGAGCAGTATATAGGTCTTCCTCAATTCCTCTTGTTGGAAATGACTATAAGTCTGGACAGCTTCTTTAGCAGTTGATAATTTGTGCATTTATGGGGTTTGTTTTTGTCTTCTTATAACTCAGGTTTACGAAGATAGGAAAAACTTTTTTGCTCTGTTACACTGACTGGATTCATACATTGGACTAAGTTAATAGCGTTTAACATTTTCCAGAGATTTGTGCTTCAGAAACATGCTGAGTAGTAGGTGGGCCAAGAAAAAAACAAACCAATTTCATTTAATTTTATTTAAGAATAAAGTAATATGATTGCTTCTCTATCATGTATTTAATAATTTTCTCCTTGTGTCACATGAACACTTACAATTTTATAAAAATTGTTAAGGGTCTTTGGGCACTATTTTCAAGACTTTGAGGATTCCGATGTAAACTCTATGAATTCAGATTGTGCATCTTTGTATAAAGTTAAAATGTGATTTGTTGCATCAAACTTAAATTATTGGGGAAATTCACCCAGGCATTGAGAGTATCCAAATCTTGTTCATGGTTTAGAATACAATTATATTCTAACCCAAGTGTGGCTCCACAAACAATATTTGAACCAAAATATATTTTCTCGCAGTGGAGTTGACATAGTCAACAATGAAGCCGGCATTTTAACAAGAATCTCTAGGCCCGAATAATGCTTACAGTGGAGCAAAAGATGCAAAATCTGCATTTGCCTTTGGTCTGAAGTGCCAGGTGAGGTGGGGGGGGGGGGAAGAAGAGAATAAGCTAAACAGAACAAAAAGAGCTTATTCCGAATGGGGATCAAAGAGTGTTCTGGAATTGGAGAGGTGACTAGTTTAAGGAAGTTTGGTCACTGCAACTCCACAGGCTAGAGAAGGAAAATTTAAGAGGTCTGCCTGTTTAGATTACTCTTACAAAAGCAACCCTGGTGTGTGTGGCACTTTAAAGAGGAACATATTTATTGTTACTTCCTATGAGCCACTTTCATAGCTTTTTCCTACCCTCTCCCCCTCCATTTCTGGGCACAGTTAGGAGATACAGTTAGGCAGGAAAATCAGCTGGGTGACTTTAGGTCAATCATTCTCTCTCAGTCCATAATGTCAAGGCTCATTTCTGATGCAACCAATGGGTCAATACTCAGTTGATCCTCCCCAAAAAGTGGATCCTGCATTTGTGAAAAAATGCTACGAAGAAATATATATGAATGAATTAGTTTCTATCACTTTGATGAAGAGAAGAAATGTTGATTTCCTCTGTGATACTGTTACTTTAAAACAAGTCAGGTGAGAAGCCTGAACATTGTGTGGTAAAGGTTCTATAGTTGCCAGTTGGCTATGAGAAACAGAAAAAGAAATGCAGAAAAGAGATTTTCTTCAATTTGTTAAATTGTAAGTATTTCATTTTTTTCTTTAGAGATGATAGATAAGTTCTTACTGTTATAAGAAGTTATTGAATTATTATTAATAGTATGATGAAAGTAAATAGTACCTTTGGGTGGGAGAGAAATGAACTGGATGAAAACGATAATATGGAGATAGATAGTGTATCTTTGTCTATCAGAGACCTAATCCAGATTCTCCACCCAATCTGCCATTTACTTTTATAAGTAATTCCCATCAATGCCAAGACTCTTTTGAAAGATATGTTGCCTAACCATCATTTTGTTCATTCTTGGTTAGTAAGACAAGAAACCGTAGGGAGTATGTAAAATGTCTAGCACTCTTAACACGTACTATTTTTAGTAGGTAGACTAAAGTGGGATCCTTATGAATCGACAATGAAACATGATTTTGTCTTTAAATCTACAACAGATCCTGAAGCAGATTGGTAAGAATATACTAATTTAACTGAATTAAAGTTTTTAATCGTATTTGGTTTATTGACTTCATTTGAAACATTCTCATTTTCTTTTATTAATCTGTTTTTAAAACTTTTATGGTTTGCTTTTCTGGTGGAATATGATGCATACATGGAAAAGGAGACTAGCTTTAAAATTGATTATGTTTTATATGTGCTAGAGACTATTTAGATTGAGAATAATTTTGATTTCTTCTATTTTATCTATATTTTCTCACCAAACTAGTGTATAATTGCAATTTCCCTCCATCTTAAGCTTTTAAAGTAGGTTAAATTAATATTTTCAGAATCCAACTGATACATCCCTTATGTTTTTTCAAGTGGATTTAAACCACATCTCTGCTGAAGTAAAATAAGCCACAAAAATTCCTATTCTAGAACTGGTTCTGAACAGTTTCAGATTGCCATGCTCATTTCTTGCCAAAGATTACCCTCTCACATCTGCTGTTTGTCATGATAAATATAGCTTATTTCAACCAAAAGTCCATATAAAATGTAATTTCGCCCCTGTAAATTCAGGGTGGTTTTTTTTTCAAACCTTAAGCATATTTTCAATCAGAATTATTTTTATGGAATAGAAGCCCCTAGTTTAAGCATGTAAATTGCAGCATGGAGGGAATATCAAAAACTCAAAATGCTCTTCCATATCTTTATGACTCGGATATGACTGGAAATGAAGTCCTTACTCCTTCGTGTATATTTTGAATATATTTTGTTCAGGGTTGACAATTTTTTAGTCAGGAATGTTGATTCTGAGGCAGAAACATCCTTAGTTTATGAATTTTTCCATGATACACATTTCCAGAGTTTGGACCATCTTATTTTCATGTAATATGCCACTGCAAATAGCATTAGTCAGATTTTTAACATTCAGTCCGAAGAGCTTTTGATTACTGTGAATTGGTATTAAATATCTATAATATTTTCATATCGTTTATTTTAAATACACTGCTCAAAAAAGTAAAGGGAACACAATGTAACACCAAGTCAATCACACTTCTGTGAAATCAAGCTGTCCACTTAGGTAACAACACTGAGTGACAATCAATTTCACATGCTGTTGTGCAAATGGAACAGACAAAAGCAGAGGCAGTTAGCAAGACATCCCCAATAAAGGAGTGGTTCTGCAGGTGGTGACCACAGACCACTTCTCGGTTCCGATGCTTTGTGGTTGATGGTTTGGTCACTTTTGAATGCTGGCAGTGCTTTCACTCTAGTGGTAGAATAAGACGGAGTCTACAACCCAAACAAGTGGCTCAGGTAGTGCAGCTCATCCAGGATGGCACATCAATGCGAGCTATGGCAAGAAGGTTTGCTGTATCTGTCAGTGTAGTGTCCAGAGAATGGAGGCGCTACCAGGAGACAGGCCAGTACATCAGGAGGAGACGTGGAGGAGGCCGTAGGAGGGCAACAACTCAGTATCAGAACTGCTACCTCTGCCTTTGTGCAAGGAGGGACACGAGGAGCACTGCCAGAGCCCTGCAAAATGACCTCCAGTGGGCTACAAATGTGCATGTGGCTGCTTAAATGTTCAGAAACAGACTCCATGAGGGTAGTATGAAGGCCCGACATCCACAGGGGGGGTTGTGCTTACAGTCCAACAACGTGCAGGACGTTTGGCATTTGCCAGAGAACACCAAGATTGACAACTTCGTCACTGGTGCCCTGTGCTCTTCACAGATGAAAGCAGATTCACACTGAGCACATGTGACAGACACGACAGGTTAACGAGATGCTGTGGAGAACATTCTACTGCCTGCAACATCCTCCAGCATGACCAGTTTGGCAGTGGGTCAGTAATGGTGTGGAGTGGCATTTCTTTAGGGGGCTGTACAGCCCTCCATGTGCTCGCCAGAGGTAGCCTGACTGCCATTAGATACCAAGATGAGATCCTCAGACCCCTTGTGAGACCATATGCTGGTGTGGTTGGCCCTGGGTTCTTCCTAATGCATGACAATGCGAGACCTCATGTGGCTGGAGTGTGTCAGCAGTGCCTGCAAGACAAAGTCATTGATGCTATGGACTGGCCTGCCCGTTCCCCAGACCTGAATCCAATTGAACACATCTGGGACATTATGTCTCGCTCCATCCACCAATGCCACATTGCACCACAGACTGTTCAGGAGTTGGGGGGTGCTTTAGTCCAGGTGTGGGAGGAGATCCCTCAGGAGACCATCCGCCACCTCATCAGGAGCATGCCCAGGCGTTGTAGGGAGGTCATACAGGCACATGGAGGCCACACACACTACTGAGCCTCATTTTTACTTGTTTTAAGGACATTGCATCAAAGTTGGATCCCTCTTTAGTGTTTTTTTCCAGTTTAATTTTGAATGTAACTCCAAATCCAGATCTCCATAGGTTGCTAAATTTGATTTCCATTGATACTTTTTGTGTGATTTTGTTGTCAGCACATTCAACTATGTAATGAACAAAGTATTTAATAAGAATATTTCATTCATTCAGATCTAGGATGTCTTATTTTTGTGTTCCCTTTATTTTTTTGAGCAGTGTGTATACAGGTATAAGAAACATTGTAATATGTCATACAAACTTTCCAGTATATTCACAGATTTATCAATTTCCCAAGTGGTGAAAAGTTCAAAGTATGGGCTACCTGGATTTATTTTCTTTGGAAAAGAGAGATATTTATACATATAAATACACCATAAATAAATCAAGTGGGATAACCAGTCCTAAATTAGTTTTCTAGAAGATATATATTCCATGAAAATATGCTTTTAGCCTTCAACTAATTCTCTGCCTGTTTGAAGATTCTGTTGCTATCGTATATATCAGGTGTTATTGATAGAAAGACAGACAGAAGGCTATTTTATTGCCAACTTTTTGGTCTCATAGATCATATGTCCTTGTATCCTAATGGCTATTCACACCCCAGAGAATGTTGTTTTAGTAAATTATTACCAAGTAGAAACCATAGAATAAATCTATTACTGCACTGGCCATTCTCCGCTTTTAAGAAATCCACGTCAAAATCCATTGTTGTAATAAGCTTTTTCTATTAAAATTCTGTGTCAACAAAATTACATTTTTTAAATTTCAGGGCTGACTAGAAAAAATTAGTCATAGATATATTTATGTATAGATCACTAAATCAAGATTTTCTAATCTAGGGTTTGCTGAACAAGACCAGTTCAACACAATGCTGAGCTAGATGGAAACAGCCTGTATAGTGGTTTAGCATGATATACAAACCAAGTATTATGTTTCCTTTGATTGCAGATCTTATGATTCATACATGATATGGATCTGCTATCGAAGAAAAAGAAAGAATGATTCACCAATAGCCCTATCCTGCCAATCACTTGTTTTCCTAAATAATTATCAAGAGACCTGTGAATGGGCCAGAGGTTCATTTAGTCTAGCACTCTGTTCCACCCAATTCCACCCTTTGCATTGTATAAATCATTGGTGTCAAACTCACATATTGCCATCATGTGACATTTTTTCCTTTGCAAAGCTGGGATGGGTGTGGCCTGCGCATGACGCATCCGCTCCACAGGCTGCCAATTTGACACCCCTGGCATAAATAGTTCCTTTTATCAGTCTTGAATATTATTGCATTTAGTTTGGGTCTGTCTATGTTCTAACAGCTCCTCTTTTTTATACCATATAATTTTACAGGCTAAAGTCTCCTTACTTGCCTTTACCCCAAGTTAAAAAGCCCCAGTTATTGTCATCCTTTCATAGTCTGTATTCAATAATTCCCACAGAATTTGATTCCAAGTTGATGTCATGATAGTTGTCATGGTGTTATATTTCTTGGATCATGGTCATCTGGTTTGCCAATATTTCATTATTTAGTCCAGTTGCCCATGGCCAAATTGAGTGGGAAATCCCAGCATATCAGGAGAGGTAGGTTGGGGAATGCTAATAAGGACAATAACAAACTAGATAAATATATGGTATCATTCAATTCAATTCAATTTCTTATGGGCCTATTTATTTAATAAGAGCTCATATGATATATAAATACACTTTATTGAAAAGAGACGTCTAGTAGAATTAGAGATTCTCTGCCTGAATTACCTGTTCAGGTAATTCAGAGATAGTAGGTGTGTGATTGCTTTGTCAATGCCATTGCCTTGTTTCTTCCAGTGCCAGAGCTGGGACAGGACATGTCATTCCCTTTCAAATGGATGAGCCAACTGCAAAAAGCATCTACAAAGATGAATTCTGCTGGAAGCCATATTCCAAGGCAGTGCCTATAACGAATGGCTTTGTGACAGTAAAGGACAGGAACAATCCTCAACCTGGAGAAGTAGGATTCAAGTTATTGTTATTTCAATAACATGTCTTTCTTATGCTTCATATTTTAACTTTTGATTATTTTGGATATATGATAACGGTTTTGAAATCATTGTTCAAAGATGATATCATGAGAAAGGAAAGGCTTAGTTACAAGAAATACTTAACAGAGTTGTGAAAAGCATATGAAATGCAAAGCATCTTTCTTTGTTAAAACAGCTGGATCTGCTTATAGGACAGGCTTGTATGCTTCAAATACTTTTTTGTTTTCTGCACTTTAATTTGCATCTACAGACAACATTTCCACTAAACTGAAAAGTGCCAATAGAGTGAAATGGCTGCATACACACATCCACCCACACCTAGAGATGTGAACAATGTGCAAAACAGTCATGTGAGGCTTGTGAGCTTTGTAAAGAATGCAGCTTCACTCTTGCTATTATGCTTTGCATAGAATTTATTTCTATTGCTTTGTATTGCCTGAATTTTGTCTCCAAATTTATATGGATTTATCACTGAGTTTTATGGCGTCTAATGATATTTCCATCAAGTATGAAGCCTTCAGTCCTGATTAGAATTACACTCAAGGCAAAAAAATTAAAAACCTTTCTCCATTCAAACTTTACTGATTTTTAACAAAAAAATATATATAGGCACAGAGCCAGCGAAGTGCTTAGCATCATTTATGGCAAATCTATTAACAACCATTCATTCAGCAACTACTTGAAGTTTTGATGATGCTGAACAAAGGGATTTATGACCACTCCCCGAAGGTGATGGTTATTGCAACATCCCCACAGTCATGTGATTGCAGTCTGGATGCTTGGCAACCTATTTGCACTTACAGCTGGTTGACAAGTACTCTGGTCATGTGGTTTCTATTTGCAACCTTCCCTGCTGGCTTCCCTTGAAAATGGGGAAGCTGATAGAGAAGGTCATTGGGTTAAGCCTCCTTCCCCAGCCTTTCTTCATTTGCATCCACTGCATCCCCCTTCACTTGCACACCCCCATGTCCTCTTTCCACAGCCTCCCTATACTTGCATACACATGTGCCTGCACTCTACATCCTCTTTCCACAGCCTCACTACAATTCTACATCCTGCACTGTCTTTTTTTGGTCTCCCTGCAATTTCACACATAAACATGCATAACCCACATTCTCTTTCCACATCCTCCCTGCAATTGCATGCCACCCTAATCCCTCTTTTCCTGGCATTTCTGAGCTCACACCACACCAGGCACCCTTTCCATGACTTGTGTGTGGCCTCTTCTGGGCCTACCCCCGTCCCCAGTCCTTCTTGGGCAATCCTCCACTATCTACTTAATGACCCACATGTCTTGGATTATGACATCAACTGGGACAGCCTGGATTGCTGAGTGATATAAATTTATCTGATATATAGATAACAGGCACATCGCTTGGCAAGGGCAATTCCAGTCCCAATTGCTGATGGAGCTCAAGGACTATAATGCTGAATATGTACCCAGGCAATTGTTCACCAATTATTTTACTGGTGTACAAAATTGTATTTGTGGTTTCATGGCATTCAGGTATACACCGTGTATGAAAAAATTCCCCCAAAGAGATAGGAGCAGTTGTAGAGATTAAGTCGGGCAGAAAAGAAGCTAGGAAAGCTTTTTAGAAACAAGATTCTTTGCCTAAAAAAATTTCAATAGTCTGAAATTGCTATTCTGATACATATGTGTTCAGATGATGATGATGATGATGATATACATTCAATCGCATCTGACTCCTGGTGATTCTATGGGCCAGGTCTCTCCATGGCTTCCAAACAATGCACTATTAGTGAGTTGCTCTATGCTCTTGCTGCTGTCAGCCTTGATGGTGTGCAGCCACCATGATCTTTGGTGGCTTTTTTTCCTTTTGCTGATAAAATTTTTAAAAAAGCAGTTCAGATGTATGGAAGATATAAATAATATTTATGATCAGAGACATCTTTTAGAAAGATAACAAAAAATTAAATTGCTTTAAAAAGATAAGTGAAAACACATTTGGATGGATTCTTTTAAAAGAAATCAAAGTTTTTGTTCTTTATCATTTTTTTCTTTCTATTTTTTAAGCGTTTCCTAATATGGCAACTGCCTCGAGAAGAAACAGCACTACCAACAGATAGCTTTTCACCATGGACAAAACCTTTTAGTCAACAAGATTTGGAGGAGGTACTAAAGAAGCAGTACAAAACAGTATACACGAGAGATTATTTAGGAATACAACCAGGTGAACATTGTGATTTTCCTTCCTTCTCTTGAAATATGTAATGAAGTACACTTGAAAATTATTAATTCAAAACTAAAAACATCACCAGAAAACATTCTGATTAAGTAGGAGATTATAAAAAGTAACCACACAGAGAATTCCAGCCTTGAAAAACATGGAAAATAAAATTCTTTGGATGAAAGTAATGCACTGAACATTTATATGGTGAATTTGTGGTGAACTACATGTGGGGTATTTGGTAAGGTACTATCCTTCAATTTGAGCCCTGGTGAGATTAATAGGATTTACTCTCAAGTATATTTAAGACTACAAATGAAATAATGTTCTGCTATTTGCTTTTCACTTAATACCCCTTTCCCATTCTTTTCACAATAATTCCATCATTAAATCTTTTCAGGTGCTCCAAGGGATGATGTTGTTCTCCCTCCAGATTGGAAAGCATTACTCCCAAAGCCACCAGATACTGAAGTCAGGCGCCAATATCAGACACAAGTCCGTGCACCCGAATTAATGGATTTCACTTGGAAATACGGGTGTAATGCAAAACGTAAAGTTCCTGTCAAAGGTGCTGGTAAGCATGTTTTTTTTACAGCTGAACTATAGAGTTCCATAAATTAACTATGCAGGTGGCTTTTCTTCCATGGTTAGATTTTTCTTTCCTGCTTCCAATGACCACAAATGCAGTGCAAAATGATCTTCACCAGAATGGACAAGGGTCAGATTTTAGGCCAATGTTCAGCATCTGTAACCTAGGTACAGGCAGAAGATCACCAGTCCACCGTGTTGCTCCTCATGCTCCCAGGCATCTTCTCCTTGAATTACTCTAAGAGTATCAATCTTAAGGGATCTGCTCAGTATCAGTTTTAAGCACTCTGCTCAGTTTCTCAGTGGACAAGAACAGATTTAGATTCCCACAGATTCAAGGGCTATAGTTGTAAGAGAACAGAGAGTGTATGGGCAACAGCATGCCACTTCTTATGAAGGAGGGACATAAGATTTTGTGATATGGAAAAACAGATTTAAAAATGTGGACAACACTCAGTTGTGTTGAATTTTAGTTTGACATGATTGTTATTGCTTTGCCTGCACAGTGCCTTCAATGACAATTGCTCAGATCTGGAATCACGAACATAGCAAACATCTGTCCACCTATCAGAAGGATTTTGGAAATGATTATCTTGATATCCTATCAGTTCTGAATTCTGTAGATCCAGAAGAAATTAAAGAATATGTGGAAAGAGCTCCTAAGCCTGGTAGATGATTTGGGGTGGGGTGGGAGAATTTTGTATTGGACTTCATAATGTTGAATATGATAAGACTTTGTGATTGTCCTTTCTATCTACATGATAAGTTTTTTAATTCTTCCATTTGCAAAGCTTCTTTTAAGACCTGGATCTGTTGCCTACCTAAATAAACCTAAAACATACAAAGTAGGTCAACAGTCTTTTAATATGACAGACACCATGACCCCACAAATGAATATTAAGAGTGTTATAAAAGATAATATGTTTACATTAAAAGCTGTTCACCATTTTCATATAAAGACATCAAAATTAAGATTTTGAAAGCCATTGATTTTTAAAAAATTGTTTGAGATTGGATTTTGCGGATGTCACATGGGTTGTTTGGGAATGGTTTAACTATCTTCAGGCACAGAATTATTAACTACTCATATACTTGAGCAATAACTTCTATTTATTCATATCAACTCATCTCTAAGAGCTTAGAGATATTTGGGGAAAATGAAAAACAATATTAGCATCTGGGTCACTTGATACATGTAAGTCAGTAGAATACAGTAGTATTACTGTATTATAGCTCTCTACTAGACCTTATTTAGATTATTACAGAAATTTGGGTAGGGTAGAAATAGTGTGTGTCGAGGGAAGGCAGGGAATAATGGACAATATAATAAATAGGAGAATACAATTTTACAATAATTTTAACCCTTTCCTACTTTGGTTGAAATGAAAACTGTCCAACTGAAACAATTTGCTTTTAATAACCTGACATTATGACAAATACCATGATTTGAGAAATAATTTGTATAGATACCACAACAAGAAAAAAATGTTAATCCCTTTCTAATCATTAATTTTTGTCAACACTTCCTCAGTAACAAACAGATAACAAATAGATAATCAGAGTTGGAAAGAACCTTGTAGATCATCTACTCCGACCTCCCGCCCAAGCGGGAGACCCTACACCATTTCTGACAAATGGCAGTCCAATCTCTTCTTGAAAGTCTCAAGTAATGGCACTCCCACAACTTCCAAGGGCAAGCCGTTCCATTGGTTGATTGTTCTCAACTGTCAGAAAGTTTCCCCTTATTTCCAGGTTAAATCTCTCCTATTCAGTTTCCATCCATTATTCCTTGTCTAGCCTACAGGCGCTTTAGAAAATAGATTGACCCCTTACTCTCTGTGGCAGCCCCTCAGATATTGGAACATTGCTATCATGTCTCCCCTGGTCCTTCTCTTTACTAGACTAGCCATGCCCAGTTCCTATAACCATTGTTCATATGTTTTAGTCTCCAGTCCCCTAATCACCCTGGTTGCTCTTCTCTGCACTTTCTCTAGAATCTCAACATCTTTTTTATAATGTGGTGAACAAAACTGGATGCAGTACTCTAGGTGTGGTCTTACTATGGCTTTATAGAGCGGTATTAGTTATTTGCATTAAGAAAGATTAATATGAATTAAATACAGAGAGTTATTTTAGTAGGATATCTCAGCAAAGCTCTTTAACAACCAATCCATATTCTGAATTAGAAATAATTAATGGAATTTATTTTGTCTGGCTCTTCAGGTGTAAGCAATAACCTTCTTTCCATTTTTCTCCAGAAAAAATAATCCTTCAGAATTTCCTTGATAGAGTCAGTGGAGACAAAATATTGCAAAGGCCTTCCTCATCAAAGAAGTCAGACGAAAATCCAATCAGATGCGTCTGATACTTTTCAGCAAAAAATTCATCAATTTTGAAGGGTGGCTGTTTCAAAATTCAATATCTTAATAGTAAACCATTTGAATATTATATTTATTTTTCTTGCAGTTAGAGTTTTTGTGGAAAAAGAAGTAGAGCTTCTTAGAGTTTCTTTAGAAAAAGACTGCAGTGGCACAACAGTTTTCCAGCACCGACAATCTAATATGAACTGAAGCAGTATTCAGTTATTATTATCTAAGATGTGGTATGCTTGATGTATTGCAGATCAAATTTCTTAATCCATTCCAGTTGCACTGGAGATTTATTTTCATCCTGCTTATCAGATTATTTTAATTAATTATATTAATTACATACCTTTATTTGACTTGTTTCAGTTTTGAGAAATGTTTAAAGATTTTATTCATACACAAACAAACACACACAAAACATTTATCTTGGCTTAAATGTATTGATATAATGATCAGACATTTTAATTTGGACTTCTTATAGATTTAATAAATACATGAGTTTTAGTTGATAAATTGCTACTTTTTTTTCTTGGCAACCTGATGGCTTCCAATTTTGTTAAGGTTGTACCTCCTAGGACCTAGAACACTCTGCCATAATACTGATGCCAAAGCAGTTAAAAATCCCCAAAAGACAAAATTAAACAATTGCATTTGCATAGGTAGAATATAAATGCACATTTATAAACAATTACATTTGCACAAGTAAAAGCAAGAGGTATCATCTTAAAAGAACCATCTCAGAGTATTGAAAAAAAAAAAGAATGCCAAAAGAGTTTTTATAATTGCCATACTATTTTTATTGGCCATTAGGTGTTTACATATTTTTTGAAAACATTTCTCTTGTTAAACATTAATTTTTGTCTAGCTAGACCAGTGGTTCCCAAATTGGGCAGTACTGCCCCCTGGAGGGCAGTGGGATGCCTTCGGGGGACACTAAGAGGCAAAGGGGATGGCAGGAGGACGTTGGAGGTGGACCCCTCACAGGGCGCAATTCAGAAGTGGGATTCTACCAGTTCTCTCTCTCTCTTTCCCTCTCAGGCTTACCCCATTGACTTGGTGCACCGCTTCACTTGGACTTGCTTGGGCAGGTCCCTCCAGTGCAGCGGGCTCAATGGGGTGGACCTGCGGGGCCAGCACCTTGAACACGGCAGTGGCAGCACATTTGAAAAGTAGAGCAAAGCTAGAGATCAGTAATTTTTGCTGCAAAGAATCACAAAAGCTTCTGGGCTGTGCACAAGAAGGGACACACATGTCAATGCAATTCAGCAACATAAAATAAACAAATAAAATAAAATAAATCAACAAGAATTGGCAAAGCATCTCTGATTAGATTCTATTCACTACTAGAATCTAATCAGAGATGCTTTGCCAATTCTAGTCCAATGACTTGCTCCAACAGGGTTAGAAGGGAATGTGTGTGTGTGGGTGTGCATGGCTATCAAAACTCCAAAAACAAGTCAAATAGCTCTGGGGAGGCCAGTCATAAATTAGAACACTTGCTAAGCAACCGGCCATTAAGTGAGGACCACTTGTATTTGGTTTGACAGTCACCTGGCCATGCCCACCCAGTCACATGACCACCAAACCATACCTATCTGGTCATGTGACCACCAAGCGATGCCCAGCCAGCAAGCCATGCCCAGCCAGTCATATAACCAGCAAACCACACCCACCCAGTCATGACCAGCAAGCCACGCACCCACCCAGTCACAATACCAGCAAGCCATACCCTCAAATTAGGCCATGCCCACATAAATTTGAATCCCATCTGTGGGTGGGATTACCGAGGATGAGTTTGTAGCACCAAGGAGGTGGTGGACTGAAACAGTTTGGGAACCACTGAGCTAGACGCTCCATTTTAATTAATCAACTCTAGTTGCAAGATTTTCATTCTTCAATAAACCTCTTTATTTCTTTGAAGCCATATTTTTTTACATGTTGCTCGATAAATATCTATTTTACATATTAATTATGTTCATTGCTTTAAAATTAATCTGGTCAGAAGCAAAACCCAACACCTCATTAGAAAGTATTTCTGTTGTATATGTTTATATTATTTTCAATCAATTCAGTATTCAGCTATATTGAAAACAATAAATACATCTAAGGCCATGGAACAAAGTTAGAGGGGAAAGTTAAGTCTTACAATCACTTGCATACTTACCATATTTGGAAATAAACCTGCTATTAGAAATCTAAGACCCTTGACATTATGATAGAATATGTAATATCCCTGCTGTGCTTCATAACAGCCTAATCAAAACATATGCAAATTAGAATGTTTATGAAAACACTTATTTTCAGATACAGCTGATTATGCATATAAGGATAGGGAAGGATAAAAATAAAATTCTGTGCTCTTCAGTGAAATCAAATAGAAGTGCAAGGAATTAAACACAAGGATGAAGCTAATACAGCTGCTTTAGGTTGTGGTGTTTATGTGATGACATCATCATGTATCACAAAAATTTGTCTGCACAGTTTCTTGCAGGCATCACGAGCTGTATTGACATCCTTAACCTCTTAGTCAAAAATCTCTAGAGTGTTGGTCAGCAAAGAAGATATCTAGAAGATTCTTGAAGAAGATTCAATTTAATTTGACTTTAATATATTTATTCTGTAAATAAAGCAGATTTATATCTGTATTTGTACTTTTTTCACATCATGGGTAACAAAATATTTAATATTTTATAGGTATGCAAAACTGAAGAAGTATCTAATAAATGTTCGACATTAGAAATGAGAGAAATTTATTAGAAATGTATTATTAGGCCCAGTACTCTTCAACATCTTCGTAAACAATTTAGATGAGGGGGTAGAGGAGAAACTCATCAATTTTGCAGATGACACCAAGCTAGGAGAAATAACCAACATTTTAGAATATAGGCTCAAGATCTGGAAATATATTTTTTTGAAAAAAAGTATTTGAGTTTTTTAAAAAAAATATTAAAAAATAAAACAATTTTTTTTTAGAGAACAACCAGGTTGTGTCCAGGTTGACACATCTCCATACAGATATAATCTTAATTACATACTCATCTTTCTATATTCAATTTCATATCTTATCACTACTTTATAGATTTCATTAATTTTTTTCTTCATTTACTTTCCTCCGCTTTATTTTACAACTTCTCATTCATTTCTAATTTTATTACATATCCTTTTCCAAATTTCCATATCTTTATTGTAATTATACTTTTATCTGTCCTGTTTACCATTTCATTGTGTATTCTTTTTTACCCATCATCATTCCAAAAAGAGAAAGAAAAAAAATTCCTCCCCTTCCGGACATTACAAAGCAAGGTTTTTCCCCTGCAATTATCCAACAGAGTATGTCATCTTTATATCTTATAATTATTACCCTTTCAAATTCCATTAAACATTTGATTTATACAGTATTCCCTTAATCAATTATAACATTCAACTTCTAATAACTATTTTATATCATATATCTCTTTTTAAACAGATTCCGCTTGGTACTTTCCCTTTAAATTCCCCCCAATACAGTTTAGATTTCAAAAAGAAGAAAGAAAAAAATACAAACAATTAATAACATAATTAATCTATTCAGATTCCTCCTCGAAACTGATATTGATTTCATTACAGATCTTTCACAATTCATTTCAATTATATTATGTAGATCATTAAACATAATTAATATAGTCTATAATAATCCTCATAATTTATTTCAATAAAATACTTTTAATTGCTATTTTCCTCTTGTTTTCCCTTCTTTCACTTTTATTCCATTTATCTCTTTATTTAATTTAAATATTACTACACATTCCATTCCCTAACAATATCGGTTTCACAGGGGTGGGATTAAATTTTTTTATCAACCAGTTATGTGGGCGTGGCTTAGTTGGTAGGTGTGGCTTGGTGGTCATGTTATAAGCTGGGCTTGGCCAACTCAATATCATTCACATCGAGGCATGCATCTCCTTCCCTGGCCTTTCATAACTGGGGATGCTGCAACAGTCATAAGTGTGAAAAACGATCAAAAGTTAACTTTTTTCAGTGCCATTGTTACTTTGAATGGTCACTCCACACAAGCAAAGTACCAGCAAAGGAGGGGAAAAAATCTTGAGAGAAATTCGAGAGACAGGAATTCTATTCCTGCCAAGAATGTAATAAGAGTTAACGGAGAGGCAGTATCTGTAAGCAACACCAGAATGTTTCCTTCCTGCCTTCCTTACAGGATAAGGCCAGTAATTTCTTCTAACAATCGGTTCTCTGAACTGCTTAGAATGTTAACAACCGGTTCTAGAGAATAGGTGCAAACTGGTAGAATCCCACCCCTGCAGTTTCATCTTTCACATTGATTACCTATATTTTCTATTTTCTACTTTATTATTATTTGTGATATCACTACACTATCTTTTGTACCCTTGCAGAATCCTCTCTTTTAGATGATCTTATTAACCATTACCTCTGAGATCTAGAAAGATCTTGACAGACTTGAACGCTGGGCCCTATCCAGTGGTGGGATTCAATTTTTCTTTTTACTACCGATTCTGTGGACATGGCACAGATTCTGTAAAATCAGATTCTGTAAAATCTCCAGTCAGAGGTGGTATTTGCTGGTTCTCTGAACTATTCAAAATTTCTGCTACAAGTTCTCCAGAACTGGTCAGAACCTGCTGAATACCACCTTTGGCCCTGTCCAAAAAAATGCAGTTCAGTGGTGGAAAAAGGAAGGTTTTTCATTTAGGCAAGAAAACCCTAATCTAGCAATGAGAAGGGCCTAGAGTTGACATGATAACAGTCTTCCAATATTTGAGAGGTCATGAAGAAAGGGGAACCTATTCTCCAATGTGCCTTAGGACAAGATAAGTAACACATGGAAACTTATCAAAAAGAAATCCAACCAAGAATTAAGAAGAAATTTCCTGACATGACTCGCCTTCAGAAGTTGTGGTTGATCACTGGAGATTTTTAAGAACAGTTTGGACAGACATTTGTTCAAAATGGTGTAGGGTCTCCTGCTTGGGCTCCCAGGTCACTTCCAACTGTGTTACTCTGCTCTGTTATTCTATTAAAATTATTGTTCAGAGTATTTTCAGAGCAAATGCCTTTCAGGTCAACTGTTGACTACATTTTTCACTGCAATTCTTACACAGATTTATAAAACTATTTAAACATGTATAAAAATCTTGAAATGATTGTCTACTCTCTTACATTTCTGAAATATTCTGTCTAGAAGTCTTTCATGAATCATTTTGGAATTTCTCCACATATTTTTGTTTAATCAGAAATACAGGAAACAGTACTTGAGAAAAGTAGGAAAGGCTTCAAAGCCACATTCTTATGTCTTGTGTAACCCAAAAGAGAAAAGGACATTCTGGAATCATTTAGAGTTATTTTCATATTTGTATTCCAGTTAAAAGATTCTGAGTTCACCAGGCATTTGATTTGTGTACATGTGGTTTGTATAAATGACCATCTGATTTGTAGCTTTTTTTTACACAGATATTTTTTCATTGGCATAAAAATTATTTTTCTCCTTTATTGGAGGGGGAGAAGTCCAAAAAGTCACAATGAAAGTCACAGATATTGACTGGAGCCCTGCCTCTTTTTACATAGGTCACACTGCCTTTAAAAGGGCTGGGTTTTGATTGTATCCTTGTGGCCCCCATTTTTCTGTTATTGGCCCCTTTTTTCAACTCACTTTTTGGTGAAACTGTTTAAGTAATGCAAACCTGTCTGATCTAATCAGACAGGGAGAAACCATTGGGGGAGAGGTGGTCTAAAGCCCATGTCACACTGCACCAACGGATGCAAAGAGGATGTAAAACGGACAAAAAACCTTGCCATCCGTTCGAAAACGCGATGTACTCACTGCCTCCATTTGGCTTCCTCTCTATCTGTCCAGCATCCGTTTATGCACGTTTCATCCGCTAAGAAAATTTTGGGCTGCCCAAAACTTTTGCGTGGAAAATGTATCCAGTTCATCCGTTCTGCATCCGTTACGCATCCGCTAGGCATGCGTTACGCATCCGCGGAACTCCATCCGCCCGGACGCAGGGAGGAAGTGGAACGGATGCCTAGCGGATGCAGAACGGAAACAAAGCGTTTAAAATGGAAAAAAACGTTCGCAGAGGGGACCTATCTCGGATATTAAGGATGTCTACAGGATGCCTATCTCGGATATTACGGATGCCTAGAGGATGCCTAGAGGATGCCTTGCGGAAAACCTATACTGCCTATACAAAGGGGGAGCAACTCACCTGCATCTCACTTTCAGAACAGCAGCCCAGCGGTGCAGACCTCTGCAGCCTTCGCCTGGCTCTTCCTCTTCCACAGCATCCAGTCATGTCCACCGTGGATTTAACAAAGTCCTTTTGGCAGCAACCATCGTTCTGCAATAGTGCGAAGCCATCTGCAGGCTCTGTGAACTCTACTGCGAGAAGAAAAGGAGCCACCCAAAAAGAGTCTGGATCCGAAGATGGTTCACCAGAAGAGCAGAGGATGGACTGTACAACAAGCTGATGGTGGAGCTCAGGAACGAAGACACTCGTGCATTCCAAAACTTCATGAGGATGCCTCCAGCTATGTTTGACGAAGTTGTGCAGCGGCTGACACCCAGGTTGACCAAGGCAAACACCAGCTTCTGGCCCAGCCTGGAACCTGGGCTCAAGGTGGCACTCACTCTGCGCCACCTGGCCTCAGGGACCTCCTACAGGAGCATGCAGTACGGCTGGAGGGTGCCATCCAACACCAACAGCATTGTGGTCAGAGAAGTGGTGCAGGCCATCATCGAAGAATACAAGGAGGAGCTCCTCTAGTACCCCTCCACTGAAGAAGGATGGAAGAAAGTTGCAGAGCAGTGGTATCAGAAGTGGAACTTCCCACACACCATTGGAGCCATAGATGGCAAGCACGTGGCCTGCAAATCTCCAGCCAAGTCGGGGTCCATTTATTTCAACTCCAAGGGCTTCTTCAGCATCATCCTCTTCGTCATGGTCGATGCTGACTACAAGTTCATGTACATCGATGCTTCAGGCAACGGCTCATCTTCAGATGCCCAGGTATACAACGCCAGTCACCTCAAGGAGGAGCTGGAAGGCAACTTCATCGTGGGCTTCCCAGATCCAGACCCCCTGCCCAATGACACACAAGATGTGCTCTACTTCATCGTGGGGGATGACGCCTTCTCCCTCACAACCTACCTCATGAAGCCCTACACCTCCAGACTCCTCACCCGTGAAGAGAGGATCTTCAACTACAGGCTGTCCAGGGCAAGGCGGGTGGTGGAGAACGCCTTTGGCATCCTGGCCAACAGGTTCCAGGTACTTCTCACCACCATGCAGCATTGCCCAGAGACCGTGAGGAGGATCATGGAAGCTTGCTGCATCCTGCACAATCTCATGGGCACCCGCTACCCAGTCTTGCAGAACAGGCTCATGGACCTCCAGCAAGGCAATGGGGACATGGAGCCTGGGGAATGGAGGCAAGGGCGAAACCTGATCGACACTGAGGATGTGCAAGGGCCCAACAGAGCCTCACATGAAGCGAAGAAGCAGCGCAACCTCCTGAGACAATGGTGCAACTCCCCAGCTGGAGCAGTGGAGTGGCAAGACAGGATGGTAGATGCTTAATGGATGCTTCCTTCAGCCTGTCTCATCACACGGATGAGATTGGGCCATGTATGTTTGGTTGGCCTACAATGAACAGGGTGTTTAATAAAGAGTTGTGTTTATGTTGACATGTGTGGATAATTATTACATTATTATTGATAATAAAGGGCCATAGGTGTGGCACCTGGGAGGGTGGACCATACAGTCCCACTATGCTTGCACTGGAGGTTTATGTATCCCACAGCTATTACCCATACCAAAGGTATCCCTGCCCATCCCACTGCTATCTCAACCCATCCCACTGCTATCTTAACCCATCCCACAAGCATGCAAAGGTTTAAACCATTTCTAAAAGTTTCTAGCAAGACTTTATTAAAAAAAAGAAATGAAGCAAATGTGTGAATCAAAACTAGACTTTATTAACAAGCTATAAAACAAAAATGAGTCTCTGGCACTCCTCTTGGTCGCTCAGTCTCAGGGGTGAAGGGTGCAGGTGCTGTGGAGGTGGCTGGTGCTGGAGTGCTTGTCATCAGCTCCTCCAGAAGCAGAAGCAGCAGAAGCCCCAGCCCCAGAAGAGCGAGCCCGTGCTGCAGAAGCCCCAGCAGAACCAGAGTGAGGGCCAGGGAGCGGGATGGTAGCTCTGTCCCTCTTGCAAGGGCTGGCAGCAGATGGCTGAGGCTTGCTGTGCTTCCGCATGGTTGTGGGGTTGCTGGCTGGCAGGGAGGCTGGCAGGAACCAAGGCTGGCAGGAAGGCTGGCAGGGAGGCAGGCACCAAGGCTGGCAGGCAGGCTGGCAGGCAGGCTGGCAGGCAGGCACCAAGGCTGGCAGGAAGGCAGGCAGGAAGGCAGGCAGGAAGGCTGGCAGGCAGGCTGGCAGGGAGGCAGGCACCAAGGCTGGCAGGGAGGTAGGCAGCAAGGCTGGCAGGCAGACATGAACCAAGGCTGGCAGGAAGGCAGGCAGCAAGGCTGGCAGGCAGACTGGCTGGCAGCAAGGCTTGCAGGCAGGCTGGCAGCAAGGCTGGCAGGGAGGCTGGCAGCAAGGCTGGCAGCAAGGCTGGTAG
>BLBF01000006.1:25683516-25707939 GCA_015471245.1 Laticauda colubrina
GAATAAAACAGAATAAAACAGAATAAAACAGAATAAAACAGAATAAATAGAGTTGGAAGGGACCTTGAAGTTCCTCTAGTCCAATCCCCTTCTTTGGCAGGAAACCCTCCCATTTCAGACAAAAGGTTGCCCAATCTCTTCTTAAAAACTTCAAGTGTTGGAGAATTCACAACTTCTGTAGGGAAGTTGTTCCACTGGTTAATTGTTCTATCAGGAAATTTCTCCTTAGTTCTAGTTGCTTCTCTCCTTTATTAGTTTCCACCTATTGCTCCTTGTCCTGCCCTCAGGTGCTTTGGAGAATAGCTTGTCTCCTTTTTTGTGGCAAACCCTGAGATATTGGAACACTGCTATAATGTCACCGCTAAAAAAGAAAATATATGATTAATTCAATTTTATTTCACTTAAATCACCATCATTCCATTCCTAGTTGTGATCATGGAAACATGATATATCTGGAAACATAACTGTCAGAACGTCACTTAAAGATCAAGTGTGATCCCTTGACATAAAACATGCTACCCTGCATATACCCTGCATTATGGCCTTGCAAGCTGAAGATCTTCAGGCATATCAGCAGAAGACTCCAGTGTCAGGCAAAAGCCATTACAGAGTAGACAAATCCCTTGTCTCTGATCTAAATGCACAAGTTTCTGGAGGAGATTTCACATTAATCCTGCAACAAAAAAGAGCAAGAACTTTGAAGTACCATAAAAACTAAGAAACATATTACTGCTTTATTATTTTAGCTTAGAATGGAAGTGATAGAGTTGAAAAAGAGAGCTTAGATTATCAAGTCCCCATCCCTGTCAAGTAGGTTCAAGTGGTTGGAGAGTTGGTAGGCAGATGCACTTCAGTTGGGATGGGTTGGGGGACACAGCAGAAGAAACTGGGGTCAGCCATTTCAGGAAAGGAAATACTCATGGCTTTGCAGCTATATTCTTCACATAGAATTGGATCACCTGAGTCAATCTCAGGTTAGGGTGTTAAGAGTACATCGCCTAATCATCATGCTCTGCTCAGCTCTGCAAGATCAGGGACACGGATCATAAAAGAACATGTGGTTGTATTTTCCATCTATGAAATATTCTATCTTCAGAATATTTTATCTCATTCCCCCCTGTTAAAATTCAGGAAGTCAGCCAAACTGGAGCTCTTTTGTAGAACTGTCAATGCATACTTGTATGGTTTTGGGATGTTGTGTTGGTTTTTAGGTGATGCATTTAATTTGATGTTATGAGTATTCTTGTAAACCAGTAAGAATCCATACAAATTAAGTAATTTCCAAAACTGTATAAATAGATATACAGAAACTCTTAGAAATTGCTGACATAGAAAGTGCCATAATGAATGAACCTTTCTTCCTTCTTCCTCTGTCATTCTTTCTGGCTTTGTTATCTGCAGCTTTAGTCCAATTTTTAGAAAGTCACTTCACCTTTTAATACCTCAGGCATCTTTAATTGTTAGTAGAATAATTGTAATTTGTGCATGAAAAAAAAACACTGTCTCATTGTGTCAAAGAGAATTAACTCTAACCCCAGTCTGGAACTTTACTCCTTTTGTTACTATTATTCCCAAAACTGGTTAATAATGAATGAACAAATACCATTTCCCACATGGTCACCTTCTGTTTTTGTGCTTGGACAGCATTCTGAATGAGCTAACAGAGCCAACATTAACAAAAGACTCTCTGTTTGGAAGAGCACAGACTTCATTAGCAGGCCCCAGATTGCAAACTGCCTCTCCAGTTTCTATTGGCAGTTTCTCAGAAGGCCAAAACAATATTCCCAGGCCTCCAGAATGGTTGGTGAGGGAATTACTGAAATGGCAGCAAAGGAGTCACTCCATTGGACTCATGGAAAACATCTCAGAGAGCGGAAGTATTCATCACCATGCCGATTCCTCCAGAAGCCACTGGAAAGGCAAAGTATAACATGTTCTCTTTGTTAGCTTAATAAGGATTTTCCATAGTTAAAGGTTTTGAAGAGTTATATAAAAGATTATTCAAATGTCCTTTGTACAGAAAGCATCTGCTTAGAAGTTGCTTAGAAGTCAGGTGAAAACTGAGGCACATATTTTATGTCATGCTATATATTTTTATCAGGTTATTTAGGACTGTAGCATACATTTCAGTCTCCATGGAGATGCCACAGAATTAGCACTGCGGTCTGTTCAAAACTAACCACTGAAATACAAAGCAAAGATATGGGGACCTGTATCTATTTTTCTACTTGAAAATATTATCAGTTTGGGGATGGGACGGAGACACTGGGCCTACCATTCAAGGGTATGAAATATGTTTTGTTGCCTATGTTGCTCAATGATGATCTGTATATATCCAGCTGAAGGCACGTAAATTTTATTTTATTTTATTTGTTTGTGAAACATGTACAAAAAACAAGTACAGGTATGAACATAAACATGAACAAAGGAAGTAAATGCAGATAAATGGGGACAGTAAGACAGGGATGGTAGGCACACTTATGCACACCCCCTTTAAGGACCTCTTAGGAATGGGGTGAGGTCCACGGTAGACAATTTGAGGTTAAAGCTGTGAGAGGTTGAGCCTGTAACAATGGAGTAGGATGGAGCATTCCAGGCGTTGACCAATCTGTTGCTGAACTCGTGTTTTAATGATAAAACTGTTATAATGAAGGAAAACTTAATTCACTCTCTGCTAAATCATTTTCTCATATTCTACTTCCTTTTGGATATATTCTGCATTAATGGTGCTTTATATTTCTCTAAAACATCTGAAACCTTAGCTCAGAGGGATAGAGTTGAACATTTGGGGGTTTATTTATTTTGCATTTATATCCTGTTGTCATGTGTTACTTATATGTTGTTACTTGTCTTTTAAGAGTGTATATTCTTCCTGATGCTGTGAGAGAGGACTTAATGCATTTGTGGCAGATATTAAATATTGATTCAAGACATCAAACCAGAAACTTCTTTCAGAAATTCAGTTGTGTACCATACAATGTTTGCATTAATCCATCTTGCTCTTTGTCTTAGCAAGATTGAACAGCAGATTACACTTGATCAGCTGCAGAAACTATACACAGCCTTTCAGGTACAGTCATCCCATTAAATGGTTGGTGTGAAAGTAATTATAATAATCTCTGTATGGAAATTTTTGATGTTGCAGTTGCAACATATCTGGGAGGATCTAAGTTTAGAAAATTTGGAGACATCCCATTGGAAAACATAGATTAAAGACTTTTATTGATTAAAAATGTTGGTCTGATATAAAATATTTATGCTTTGGAATTGATTTGATTTTAATATAAGGTGATGATGAAAGAAAGTATTCATTCTTGAAAAAATCATTGTCAAAAGAGGTATGTCAAGTAAGAAAGTAACATAATCCTTGCATTATGTGATTGCCTATACTGGCAATTGTTTTCTTGGCATAATAGGATGAATGATGATTAAGAATTGCTATTTTATTGTTTTCATATTTGCTACAGATAGAACATACATTACTTAGGTTAATTGGGATTGAAGTGTTTGTAAATTTGTAAGTTGCCAAGGATCTGAATTTTTATTTTTTTTATTATGTTATCATGCAACGTATCAAAAATGGTCATAAGTCATAAGTCACTTTTTTCAGTGCCATTGTAACTTTGAATGGTCACTAAATGAATTGTTGTAAGTTGAGGTCTACCTGTATTCATTTTGGATGGCATATAAATTTAATAAATAAATATAAAATATTACTCAAAATTGAACTGAGCAATCTGTGGAGTCTTAAGACATGACTAATTTAATAAATTTTGCTTTCAGTCTTGCTCAAATATCAGAGTGCATTTGCGATAACTCTTTGATCTAGAGCTCGATCAAATCTCAAAAGTACTTGAGCTACTCAAAAAAGCCCAATGGGTAACACAGAGAAAATAAAATGAAAGAGAAGAAAAATGGCTTTCTCCTTCCTTTAGCACAAAATAGACTGAAAAGGTTCAAACAAATTTAGGAAACTTTTTCCTCTACTCACTCCAGTCACCTCCCAACTTTTTCCACTGCTCTTAGCTGAGACTTATTGTTGCCCATCTTATAATGGTGATTCAGTATAACATGACTGAATAAGTTCCTCTTTGTGAAAAATGTTCAGGAGTTAATATGTCAATTAATGTTGAAATTGTAGAAAGAATGCAGAGAATAGCAGCAAATATGTCTATGGAGATTCTCAGTCATCTAGGTCATGGCTGTCTCAAAGATGTTTTTTCAAGAGGCAATTGGACTTTCTGGATTTTCTTTGAAGAGAATCAAAGAGGCTATCAATGTCCAAATTGAACAGTCCTCTCTCAACAGAGGGGGAGGGATATGACATCTCCATACCCATTTGCACCACTCAGATGACCCTGATGACACAGATAAACTTCTAGTTAACCTTAATGACTTGCTAAAAGAATGCAAATGATTTGCTGTCTGTGAGGAATATAAATCCTTCCATTCCCCATCATCCAGTCAGAGCTGAAGAAGTTTCTTGAATGAGAAGTGAAATGTCTTCAAAGAAAAACCAGAAAGTCCAGTTGCCTCTTGAAAAAGCACCTTTGGGAGCAGCAAAGATGATTAGGGGAATGGAGGCTAAAACATACAAGGAAAAGTTACAGGGATTGGGGTATGTCTAGTTTAATGAAAAGAAGGACTAGGGAATGTTATGATAGTGGTGTTCCAATATCTAAGAGGCTGCCACAAAGAAGAGGGATTCAATCTGTTGCACAAAGGACCTGACGGCAGGACACAAAACAGTGAATGGAAACTAATCAAGGAGAGAAAGAACCTAACATGAAGAAGAAATTTCCTGACAATGAGAACAATTAATCAGTGGAACAACTTGCCTCTAGAAGTTGTGAGTGCTCCAACACTTGAGGTTTTCAAAAAGAGATTGGACAATCATTTGTCTGAAATGGTATAGGGTCTCCTGCTTGAGCAGGGTTGGACTAGAACAGGGGTCTCCAACCTTGACAACTTTAAGACTTGTGGACTTCAGCCAGCAGAGCTAGCTGAAAAATTCTGGGAGTTAAAGTTCACAAGTCTTAAAAGTTGTTAAGGTTGGAGACCCCTGGACTAGAAGACTCCAAGCTCCCTTCCAACTCTGTTATTCTGTTATTAAAATATGTAATATTACAAAAAACAGAGCAAAATTTAATATAACCATTAATCTGTCACTGGACTCTTCCCCTCTGCTTTGACATTGGCTGTAAAAGGGGCAACTCATTATCTGCCACAGGCTTGAATAAAATGTTCCACCTACTTACTGAAGGCCTCTACAGTCAGGTGGAAAGAAGGTCCAGGTGAGTGGATGTCTTTTTATCCAGAACCAGAAACAATAAAGATCACAGAGTTGTTCTCATCAGATGGCATAATTTATTGAGTGAGCTGTTGAGGCAGG
The DNA here is from genome assembly GCA_015471245.1 of Laticauda colubrina. NCBI lineage: Eukaryota > Metazoa > Chordata > Lepidosauria > Squamata > Elapidae > Laticauda > Laticauda colubrina. The sequence goes on from BLBF01000006.1 coordinate 25,688,909, forward strand.
TAAAAGTATCAAAAGAAATAGAAACCAAGATATGTAACTTTGGTAGAGAAACAGAGTCACCTTACTTAAAGTGAAAGTGGATCAGAATTCCTCTTGAATTCCTGGAGCCTCAGCCCAAAGACGACATAGTGAATCCAGTTCTGTATTTGCTTATATCTAATAGACAGAATCTTGCCAGACTAAAGCTATAAACTTCTAACCTAATTGATATACTTAGGAGATTCTAGGGTGTGGCTACCCTGAATCTTTTCCTTCCTCCCCATCTAGTTCAGAACTACACAGGCTCTTGCCTTGATCCCTTGTTTGAAATGCACTGCCTTCTCCATGGGAAGCTGCAGTGCTACTGCCAACATTTCCCCACTCCTTCTTCAGCTGGACATTTCTGATGAAGAAAATATTGACGTTATGGTACTTTAGTTTTATATTTAACATTGCTCTCATGTTTGAATTATTTGGAAAGAAAGAAAAAAGTGACAGAAGAACAAAACTATGATTTGAAAACCTAAAAGCTAACATTTTGCCATATCTACTGCTCTATACTAATGCTTAATAATGTTTTGTTGCTTTATTTGCCTCCAGGGATTGGAAACAAATGAACATAAATCTGTGGATGCAGAAAGCTTCAAGCACATATTAAAGACATGTGTGGAATCACATCATGCTGTAAGCAAGTAGTTTGAAATTACTTGGGATATTTTTACATGTAGCAAAAGTTATAAGTAAAAAAGGGATGGGGATGGAAAATTATATGCCTTTCTTCCTGCTGTGTTTAAGGTGCTGCATCAAATGGGAGGGATGGAACAGTGAGCTCCAACAAACTGTATTTCATGAAATTTCAATGATCATTTTTTCTTTTTATAGACTGATGAAGAAGTGGAAAAACTGTTCATGAAAATAGACTATTTGGCAACAGGCAACATTCAGTGGGTACATACATATTTTGCATAATGGAAAAGTAGATGAGATGTAGTCAAGCATTTGGCCTCAACAAAACAAGAAATCTTTTTTTAATGTGAATTAGCAGAAGTATCCTTGATTGTGGCATCATTAGAAAAGTGTTAAATAAATAAAAATAAAATGGCAGATGTTTCCGATTTGAAACACAAGTAGCTTCAACACTTGATTGAAAGTGTTGGAAATAAATGGCACTACAGTGTATGTGGAGGTACTGAAATTAGCACAAGGACAAAGGTTTTGTTCCTTCTGTAAATATGTGTAGCACCATGCTCCATAAGTTAGTAACATTGTCAAATGTTACATAGCTTTTATGTGGCATGTTTTTAGGATAGAAAATTTAGCTCAATGTTCACTTGGAAATAAGCCTATTGGGCACTGAAGGATTCAGTTCTGAATAACCATGCATGCTATTTGCATGCACAGACACCAGGATAATAATTGTCTCTTTTTCTCGATGCAGCACGATTTCTGCACATACTTGCAGATAGAATATACTGAACTGGACAGCTCATCTATGCACTTGAAGGAGGTCACCTTTTCACTTCCTGCTACAATGCAAGAGATCCCTCATGGAGAGCCTGTGCTGCGTATTTGCTCCCTGGTGGATAGCACATTAATAACAGCACAAGAAGATGGGCAAATTTCCTTCTGGTCACCAGAATTTAAGCTCAAACGAAGCAAGATGGTGTTTGTATGTCACATATTTTTATTTTGCACTATTTAGGAATATAGTTCTATTTGTTTCCATTTGTATTGCATTCTGTCTTGATGAGATTGCATTTTAAAAGATCTTCCTGCTTAAGCAGAATCCCCACCTCTCTTGGCTCTTCATACAGCCTTTTCCAATATGACCTTCCAGATGTTTGCTGGTGCTGAAGGAAATTGCATTGCATTACATCTGATATCAGCTGGATTAGGAAGGACTATTGTCTCATCTCTTTGGAATGGTTTTTACGTGACTTTTTGCACCACAGCCTTTCCCCATTTGAGTCTCAAGCAAATTTCTTCATATCTGTTCTATATTAATAAACTTGAAATACCCTTTTCAGATTGGTCCATAAATGCCACTTGCTGATTGGTTCAAAAGCGCGAGTCTGAGACTTCCAGTTTGCAAGGTGGTGGCAGGAATCCGCGATTGTGCGTGGTTTCTGCTGCACTCACCACTGGAGTGCCCTCGATCCAGCTGGATTTGAGGGCTATAGTTACCCCATAGAGGTAACTGAAGTTAGGGGAGATCCAGCAGGAGTCCGGGGGAATCACAACCCCCCTCCTCAGCTGACTTAACTCCCTTTTCCGAAAGCGGTGGAGCGGCAGTTAGCAATGGCCGTCACAAAGAAGCTTTCATCCAGGTAAGAATGTGCAGGAGGAAGCTGAGAAAGTGAAAGTTTTTGGCTAACCGGAATAATAAGTAACATTTAAATACCCTGGAATTTAAGCTTCATTAAAGATACATCGTTCCCGATGAAGACGGAAAAAGCGGCGGATGAAAGTTAAAAGGGAAAGTTTGTTTTTTCTCACTCTCCTTCCTTATGGTGGTAGCAAATGAATGGAGAAATCGGAAAAACACGTTTTAGCATCAGCAGGTAATCTTGAAAACTAAAGCCAAGGGGACAATAAAGATTTCTGAGCATCGGGTGAAAAAAAAAAGAGAACTCTTTTTTGCTATAAGTGGGAAGGGAGAGGAAAAGAATAAATATTAACATTTTGTTGGAGGAGGCTGCTTGGAATTTTTAAGAACAGAGCTAAACTGTAACAAGACTTCTAAAAGATATATTTTAATTGGAGCTTTGTAACTGAACTATAACTCCAGGAAGAGAAAGTATAAAAAGAAGAAAGTGCTAAATGAAACAGTCTGTGTATATTTGGATTGCTTGGTGACTTTGGGACTTTTGGAAATCATTATTTGAAAGACTAAAAACATTTGGGTTGTACAAAAAAAACTTTTTACAGTGGCACTACTTGTTGATGAACTGAAAATTAAATTTAAAAAGCTAAAAGAAGAGGAACAAGAAGGGAAGGACTCTTCTGGATCTGTTTTCCATTTTTTAGAAATGGTGATTTCTACCTACCAGAGACTACAAGAACAAGAAGACTGGGATGAAGAAAAAGCAATGTTTAATGAACAATCAACTTTAGCTGGAGAAGAAAAGGGAAAGAGGGAAAGAGAATGGAGAATTTAAGATTTTAAAAAACAACCAAAAAAGAGAAAAATAAGGTGAAAAATCAATACAATGTCAGACAGCAACAGAAAAGAGGAATACAGAAGAAGGTGGAGATTAAGAGACAAGGGTAGGATTGGAGAAGAAAGGAAAGGAAAAAGGAAAGAGAAGTTACAAAAGTTTAAAACAAGATGTAAAAAAACAAGATTTATTTAGAGATAGTGTGTAAAAATATGATAAAAAAAGAGATTCTGCAAAAGTACACAAGATTGTATTGTTGTATTTATATTTGAAATAATGTTAGAAAACTGGATTAAATAACAGAGCTTAATTTGCTGTGGATTATTGTTTTAATTATATCATAAACTTATTATTCTTTCTTATTTTATAATATAGTATGTAGCTTCAGAATGTATTAAGCAGAATCAGAATGAAAAGTAAAATTTAGGGGAAAGATTTAAAGGCGTCATACTTCAATCAGTGATTACAGGAGAAATTTTGTGTTAATGAGAAAAGATAATAAAAAATTGAAATAGAACAGACAAAAGATATATGCATAATGATTTAAATTGAGATGAAATAAATAAAATAGAATTAAGAGAGTGAAAAGAGGGGAGAAGCTATATAGAAAATGTAGAATGGAGAGGAATACAGAAGAAGGTGGAGATTAAGAAGGTGGAGATTAAGAGACAAGGGGGTAAAAAGAAAGGAGAAGAAAGGAAGAGAAGTTACAAAGGTTTAAAACAAGATGTAAAGAAACAAGATTTATTCAGAGATAGTGAATAAAAATATGATTAAAAAAGAGACTGCAAAAGTACATAAGATTGTATTGTATTTATATTTGAAATAATTTTAGAAAACTGGATTTAATAATAGAGCTTAATTTGCTATGGATTATTGTTTTAATTATATTATAAACTTATTACTTTTTTATTTTATAATATAGTATGTAGCTTTAGAACGTACTAAGCAGAATCAGAATGAAAAGTATATAATATTTTAAGTGTTAAATTTAGGGGAAAGATTTAAAGACGTCATACTTCAATCAGTGATTACAGGGTAAATTTTGTGTTAATGAGAAAAGATAATAGAAAATTGAAATAGAACAGACAAAAGATATACGCAGAATGATTTAAATTGAGATGAAATAAATAGAATAGAATTAAGAGAGTGAAAAGAGGGGAGAAGCTATATAGAAAATGTAGAATGGTCAATAAGATATGAAATGGGATAAAAAGTTAACATGAATTCGAATTTATGTCTGTATAAAAAGATGTAACCCGGGAAGCTGCTTTCCAAAAAGAAGTTTTATGTTTTTATGTTTTGTGTTTTGTTTGTGTATGTTTGCTTATTGAAAATCAATTAAAAAATTTCAAAAAAAAAAAGCGTGAGCCTGATTGGTTCGCATTGCCACCTTGTGATTGGCCCGCCACATCGGTGGGAGATTCAAAGAGCCGTCATTGGCTGCAAGCCGTGAGCAGCCGCTATAAAAGAGGCTGCCGCGGTTCCGCGGTTAGAACTGATGCAAGGAACCAAATAAAGAGCTGAAAGTCACACTGGTCTCTAGTCTCTTTTTCCTGCAATCCAACAATATCTGTGGCTAGAAATGAAGCTGGCTTATGAAATACCTTTATGGATTCTTTCTTCGCTTTAGCCTCACAGTGATTGCCACATATCCCAATAGAAAACCAGTTGCCTCTACCACCACCAATAGATCCTCTTCTTCGTTACTCCTCCCACTAATTACTTTCTTTTCCTTGAATATTTTTTTGGGTGGACTGCAAGAAAAAATAAAATAAAAACACCAATATTGGCACTCTTCCTATACCTTTGGCTTCTAAGAAAAAATGGAAGAACTCTTTCTATTTTCATCAAGATTATATTATGTGTGTGCTAAAGAAAATACTCCAGCCTTTCAAAAGTTTATAGGTTAACATGTTAGCCAACAGAAGTGGAGGCATTGCATGTAACAAAAGGAAGTATTGCAGCTCAACTACTTGGATTGCAGATGCCAGCATAAGTCAGAAAATGTTATTTTTGATGCAGAGCAAGAAAAGCCAGAAGTTGACTTCACCACAGATTGGGGTTGAATCGGGGTTGATGTTGTATGTTCTGGTCCTTAGAAAGGAGTTAATGAGCCAATGCAACTTTATGGCTTTTCATGGCCAGCTATCACACTATGGGCAGTACCTAATGTTAAACTATGGTCCATTGATTTAGAGTTCCAAGCAGATTTACCAGCTCTACTTAAAAAAATCTTCTAAAGCACGCCTTCTCCAGACAGCCAGATACCTTAGTTCCATGACAATTCTAGAATTTGCTAGGGTTTTATCCTTGGCCTGATTCAATGCCCTCCCAACAGCTGTTACCAAAGGAAAATACCAAAAGATCCCCTTTGAAAAGTGACTGTGTCCATATGGAGAAGGAATAATTGAAGCAATGGAATATGTTATCTATCTATATCTATCAAACTTCTTAACCATTTATCTCCCTTGAAGGGGGGTCTTATTTTGTAATATTCCCTCTTAGCAGATATTCTCCAGGAATTATTATCTCCATTGCTTACTAAACAACTGGTTATTCCATCTTGTTTTATCTTAAATTGTTATTATCCTATCAATTTAATTTTACTCCTTTGACCATAGCTACAGAAAGTATTGTTTTGTATTTGCACAATGCATCATCATAATATTTCTTCATGTTTTTAAAAATATTTTAGAACAATATTTTTTCTTTCTTTTAATCCTAAATAATTGTGCTTCTTTTATTTTATGTATTGATCAGTGACCAAATTCTTTAAAAATGTTGATTGACTGATGGATTAATGAGCCACCTCTGCACCAGAAGAAGCAGAGGTATGGATCAGGCCTAAGTCTTAGCATGTGGGAGAGAAATGCACCTGTCAGATGGTGCTGAACAACTATTCCCAAGGTCCATCAAAATTGCCTGTGGTAATTGGACAGCTGGGAATTGTAGTTCAGCAATATTTGGAGAACTGTGGGTTTCCGACTTCACTCCAATAGCATTCTTTAGATAATCCAAACACCAAAGAAATCTCTTTTCTTATATTAGTATGCTGGCAAGAATTTCTTCTTAAAAATATTTCCCTTATTATTCTCTCTGTACAGCCATGCCCTCTCTGCTCTTTCCTATATCCAAGTGATTTTTTAAATTTATTTTGATTTTGAAAGAAGAGTTGCCAATTAATGATTCAGAAATGTCAGCTGAATTTTAACTGTTTCTCCTCTTTGTAGGAGAAAATTTACAGAAAATCTAAGTGGCTGATGGATTTTACTGTCATGACACCGCACAATAAACTAATTCTGGGAACTGGGTTAGTATTTATTTATTTATTATTTATTTTATTTGTTTTTATTTGTCAATTGCTTACAAGATAATAGGTATAAGTGAAAACATAGTTATGAATACACGGATACATATAAGAAAAATAAAAATATATAAAAGAAACAATAGGACAGGGACAGTAGGCACGTTGGTGCGCTTATGCACGCCCCCTACAGACCTCTTAGGAAAGGGGTGATGTCAATAGCAGACAGTCTAAGGGTAAAGTTTTGGGGGTTTGGGGAAAAAACCAGAGTCAGGTACAGTATTCCAGACATTGACCACTCTGTTGCTGAAGTCGTATTTCCTGCAATCAAGTTTGGTGCGATTAACCTTGAGTTTGTATCTATTATTTGCTCTAGTGTTGTTATGGTTGAAGCTGAAGTATTCATTGACAGATAGGACATTGCAATGTATGATTTTATATACTATACTTAGATCGGACTGAAGGCAGTGTAGTTCTAGGTTTTCTAGGTCTAGAATTTCGAGTCTGGTGGCATAAGGTATTCTGCAACGAGTAGAGGAGTGAAGAACTCTTGTGAAATATTTCTGGACTTTCTCAACTGTGTTAATATCAGATACATAATGTGGGTTCCAGACTGATGAGCTGTATTCGAGTATTGGTCTAGCAAATGTTTTGTATGCTCTAGTTATTAGTGTAATATTACCAGAGAAAAAGCTACGTAAGATTAGATTAACAACTCTTAATGCCTTTTTGGCAATGTAGTTACATTGAGCTCTAGGTCATTTGAAATGAGTACTCCAAGATCCTTGACAGAGTTTGGATCATCAACAAGGTCTTGACTATTCAGCCTGTATTTTATTTTCTGATTTTTTTTGCCAATATGTAGAACAGGGCATTTATTTGTTAAGATTTGAAGTCGCCATTTGTTTGACCATTCTGATACATAGTCAAGGTCTTTTGTAAGGGTAGCAGTATTGTCTGCGGTGTTGAATAGCTTTACATCATCAGTGAAGAGAATTCAGTTGCTCTTGATATGATCACAAAGGTCATTTATGTAGAGTATGAAAAGAGTTGGTCCTAGAACACTACCCTGGGGAACACCACTGTTGACAGGTACATACACTAACCTGATTGATTATTTCCTTTTACTGCAGAACATTGGGAGGGACATTTACTGGAACACAGCAATGGCTACAGGATATGGTAAAAAATTTCAAGTTGGGTACAAGTTGTGAGCAAAGCTTGTATCATTATGTTTTAATGTCAGTCAGTGGATGTTGTAACAGGACAGGAAAATGGAAAAAAAATAGTGCATGAGTAACCAGAATATTGTTCATGCCAGTTGGAAGAGATTCCTCTTGAGGTGGATGTTGCTGAGTGAGGCTGGAATTTTAGCCAAGGAAACCAACAACCACAACTCTTTGAATGTAGAACATTAAAAGCCATCTAGACAGCAACACAGCATAGACTCACCCTGAGTATGTAGTACAACCTGTTTGTGAAGGCAACAACATTTGGATGGTATGATTTCTTGCCTCTAGGGGACAAGGACAAAGCAGTCAAAACTGTTATGTGGATGTGACCTAGGGTTCATTTCATTAATGGATGCACCACTTGCTGCTGTAGAGGAAATGCTGCCATCAGGACTTTGAATCTAGGCTCTCAGTAACCCAGACAAAGGAGAAGAGCTGAAATTGACAAGAGTTTTCTTGCTGCACAGTTTTTCTCTCTCCCCCCCCCCTCGTATTTTCAGAGTTAGCAAAAGCCCAAACAATTCTGCATCATTTTCCAACTTCTCCTGAATGTAGAGAATAAGAGTGGTGGTATGGGGACACTAAATCATAATTAACAGTTTAACTAAATGAAACAATAACATTTATAATTATAGAAGTCTTCTATTTTCATGCAAGGAAATATCAGACGATGTGCAATCCAGAATAAGTGAACTAAATCAAATGAAACAAACCATGCAGTGTCTTAGGTTCGTTTCTATTTAATCCCCCTCTAAAGCTGAATTCTGAAACTTTGGAAGAAGATGGAATCAAATATCCAGTTTTACAAAACTCATGTCATCTCTTTCACAAAAACCACTTACATTTTTCTCATAGCAAAACTGCTAGGAGGAGCGTGTGGAAAGAGCCACAGCAAAAACAAAATTACAATATGCGCTTCCTAACATCATCACATGAATGATTAATAATGTATTATTAATATCATGGCCTCTGGTGCAAATACATAAATTGCATCATTTGCATGATTATATGATGACACAAATGTCAGAATATCATCCATCTGAACATAAATAGAACCATACAGTATGCTCCAATTATGCTGTCTCAAATATCTAATGACATTATGAAATTGGTTTTATTTCCAATCCATTTTGAAATTAACCCTAACTAATCCTTGTCTACAGCTATTGTTTACCACTGTTTGTCTTACTTATGGGAAAAGTATGTCTATAAAGTCTGTGATATTAACATCTGATCATATTTTAACTTGTGACAGGGATCGTGAACTTCAGTTTTATGAAAGCTCCAACTTTGAACCCTATGTTCAGATTAGTAATTTGGAAGCTATACCTTTGAATCTAGATTACTGGTAAGCCAATACAAATCCCTATCATCTACCATTTATCATCGCATAATGATTGTGTATTATTATATATGACACAAGATCAGAGGTGATATTCAGGAGGTTCTGACAGGTTCTAGAGAACTGGTGGCAGAACTGAGTAGTTTGGAAAACCAGCAAATACCACCTCTGACTGCCCCCGCTCTATCTATTCTCTGCCTCCCTTCCAAGACCCAGCTAATTGGCTGGGTCTTCATTTGTTGCTCTGCACAGGAGAATGGAGCTGAAAAGCAGGTTAGTGGGATGGGGAGGGAATGGGGATTTTGCAGTATCTTTCCCCTGCCATGCCCACCAAGCCATGCCCACAGAACTGGTACTAAAAAAAATTGAATCCCACCAGTGCACTAGATCTATTACAGTGCTCTGTTTTGGCATTTGGTACTCTTATATAGTTGTGAAGGTCAGTGATGCAATACATTTCTCTGGTTATGATTCTTTTTTTTTTCTTTTGTTTCCCTTAAGTTGGTCAGCAACCATCAGAAGACATTCTTTTAATATTCCCATAATGTCTCTAAATGTTGCTGCGTCAACTGTACTGGGTACAGTAGAGGACTCCAATAATCATGAAGGTTAGGGAAACAGATTTCCTGTGACTGTGCTGGCATTCTGACCACACTAACTAACTAGTTGAAATGATGGTTCAGTAGTGTCCAGAGAACCACAGGACTTGCACTTATGAGATAAAGCTCAACATCATTATAGCATTAACTATCTTTTCATAATTAAGCTTCAGAAAATTATGGGAACCTTTAAGCACGAGAACCATTATAACAGGCCAGGATCTTTGAGGGCTAGAACAGAACAGAATTCTTTATTGGCCAAGTGTTATTGGACACACAAGGAATTTGTCTTTGGTGCAAATGTTCTCAGTGTTCATAAAAAGAAAAAGAAATACATTTGTCAAGAATCATAGGTATAACATTTAATAATAGTCAGAAGGTACAAATAAGCAATCAAATCATACTAGGAAACCTAATAATAAGTGATCAAATCAAATCAAATTATACTAGTAAACAGTCAATTAAAAATCATAAGGAAACAAGCAACAAAGTTACATTCATGCATTATAAGTGGGAGGAGATGGATGAAAGGAAGGATGAGAAGATGAAAAGTAACAGTAATTGTAATGCAGACTTCGTAAATAGTTTGACAGTGTTAAGGAAATTAGTTGTTTAGCAGAGTGATGGCGTTCAGGAAAAAACTCTTGTGTCTGGTTGTTCTGGTGTGCAGTGCTCTATAGCATTGTTTTGAGGAAAGTTAAAATGCCAATATTCCAAAAGTCCTGTTCAAAATCTCTGTGCATAATTATGCACATTTAGAAAATAATTCAGAGGACATCCTGAATTTTTCATGAGCATAACAGTTCCCTGCTGGTTATAAAATCAACTTATCCTTTCTTAGATTTCTTGCTCAAACTGAAAAAAAAAGATAGTGGTTACTTTAAGAATTGTTTTAATGAGGGAGTTCTTAAGACATTTTTAAGCTTATACAGAAGCCTGAAGAAAAGTAGGTCACTTTAAGAAGTAGCGGGGGTGGTGGTGCTAGCCTTTCATGGGTTTCAAAGCACCCCTTCTGAATCATTTTCAAAGCACATTAGCCTTACTCTGTTCTGAGGAGAAGTGTACAATGTTGGCTCATTCTAATTCATCTCTGACTTTCTCCATTGGCAGGAAGATATGCAACCAAGGACTTTTGTTCAGTTCAATGTAGTTTAACATGATTTGCAGAATTGAAAGTCTTGATTGCACATTGCTACCCTTTGTGCAAAGCATGTTCAGATTAAACTGATTACAATTTGTTTACAGATCTTCTGATGTATGAATGTCATAAGCATCAGAATGCATATCTGCATTCTAGGCTCCTCTCTATGCCTAGCTATTTTTAGGGGTTTGAAGAATTGCCATCTTGTTTAGATTTCATTTATATACTTGTAGGATTCAGATTCCTTTGAAAACTTGTATGAAATTTATTTATGAGGGACAATAAATTCTTCATTTTCTCCTTTACCTTATTTTCAGCTACACAGATCATGATGAATGCATGATTCTTTATGGAGATGACCAGGTATGCATTCTAAAAACGCTCGGAGAAAAGAAAACAAACAGAAGTGTTATATTTACTTCTAAAGGTATAATCAAGAATTATGTAGTAGAGTGTGAAGAGAGAAGTTAGATTAGATCCAAAGTGCTGCTTACTGCATGACTCTAAATGAAAGAATCCTGAACAAATGGTTGACTAGAGTGTACTTAAATCCATCCAAAGAATGGTAGCCTACCTTTGATAGGAAGCTTTTCCTAACTTTCAGGAAATTCTTCCTCTTCCTGTAATTTAAATATATTATTCTGCATTCTAAAAAAAAGAACAAATTTTTACTTTCTTCCATCCTTTCAGGCATTTGAAAAAGAGTATCATACAATATCTCTGCTGAGTTGGTTTTTCTTTTTTCTCTTACAGTTAAATATACCCAACTTCCTCAATCTCTTTTAAGATAGTTTAGTTTTTATTTCCATTTTTATTACCCTTCTCTGAACTTTGCTCCTAGTTTCCTGAAATGCAATGCCCAGAACTGAATATACTATTCAAGCTCAAGGGTCTGACCAAAGCAGAATATAGTGAACTGATTAGTTATGATTTGGACATTATACTTCAGTAAATGCAACTGAATAACTCACAAGTTATACAGGTAGTCCTTGAGTTATGTCCATAATGAAGCCTGCCTATTATGGTCATAACATGGTTGTGTAGTGGGTTAATCATGTAGCCAACCCAATTTGACAGTCTTTTTATAGCGATCATTAAGTGAGTGTTGCAGTTATTAAGTGAACTAATGGTTTGCTACAGATGCAGTTTTGTCAAAAACCAGAAGTTAATGCTGGTTTTTAGCAAAATTGTTGTAAAACCTTATCATGTGATTGTGGGATGCTCCAAACAGCCATAAATGTGGCTCAGTTGCTAAGCACCAGAAATACAGTCATGTGACCATGGAGGGGGGCAGCCATTGAAACTTCAAATCCTAAGTTGAAAGTATTCTTCAGATGGTCTCTAAGCAACCAGTCATAAGTTGAGTACTACCTGTATATGGAAAGAAACATTCCTCCTTGTAATATTCTGGTCTCGAGTCATTAGAGTTTTAAAATCACTTTCAAAACTTTGAATTACAAAATGCCTCACGTCCTAAAGATGTATAATTGTGGCCTTTCAATTTGCTTTCAGCACCCGACCAGAATTTTATAACTTATAATTTTGTAATCTTATAAGATAACATGAATATATCTTTGTGTTTTTTTCCCCTTGCTTTGTTGTAGGGATGTGTCAATGTCTTGCAGTTATGTTCTGTAGGTGAGACCCTGAGGTAAGTGCTTACAAAAGTCCAAATATCAATTGAGGTAACAGGAAGCATTCAGTTGGCAATTTGTAATTCCTGCCTGGTAGAGATATTTCAGATGAAATGATACAATTATATTTTCTTGATGTGTTTCAGGACATGGAAGAAGCTGCCCAAAGTGGAAAATCTCCCTAATATAAGGCTTGAGAGTGCTATACTTTCTCCAAATGTCACTTACATCCGTTGGAAAGTTCACGGAGACTGGGTGACTCAGGTAAAAACAGAAGGGTCTTCCACAGAAGTGGTATTCAGTAACAGAAGGGTCTTCCACAGAAGAGGTATTCAGCAGGTTTTGAGCAGTTCTGGAGTACTGGTAGTGTAAACTTTGAGTAGTTTAGAGAACCAGCAAATACCACTTCTGACTGGCCCTTCCCGCAGCTATTCTCTGCCTCCCGAGTCCTAGCTGATCAGCTGGGTCTTCTTTTGTTGCCCTTCAGAGGAGAATGGAGTTGGAAAGCAGGTTAGAGGGGTGGGGAGGGAATGGGATTTTGCAGTATCCTTCCTCTGCCATGCCCACCAAACCACACCCATCAAGCCAAGCCATGCCCACCAGGCCACACCCACAGAACCGGTTGTAAAAAATTGAATCCCACCACTGGTCTTCCATCTTCTGATCTAGAGAGAACATGGGGCACTATTCAGGTTTTTTTATGTTTAAGCTTCTTACAGCAATAAAAAAAGATTAATTTTTTCCAGAAAGGCAGGAAAAGTTCATTGTTGAGAAACAGTTAAACTTTGACTCTGTGTCCCATGATCATTTTGGAGAATTGATGGGTGTATTTTTCCAGGATTTTGTAATGATTAGTCAGCTATGATATGTTCTTTTTCTGTGTAAGTTTATCCTTTTCATTATGAAAAAAAATTTAAACAATAATAATGTGATCATCTCACCAGTATTTGGTTGGATAATATTATTTTCTGTCTTTTTAGCTGAATTACTATGATTCTATTAAGGCAATAATTTCTGCATCAAGCCATGAGCCTACAGCCTTAGTTATAGGTAATTATATAATTTCTTATATGTTGTTTGTAAAGTCTCCCCTTAAAATTACTTCATGATTGATTATACACCATCAAGTTGGTGTTGTCTCTTAGTAACCATATAAATATATTTTCTCTGTAAATATCTATCTATCCAAAAGATTTTTCCATAAACATCTGATCCTTCAAGTTTTCCACCAATGCATCCATCATCACTGTTACCAAGTCAATACACCTTCCTGCTGTTCAGCCTCTTCTTCTCTTTCTTTTCACTTTCCCAGCATTAGAACCTTCTCTAGAGAGAGAGGTCTTTGAGTAATGGGTCCAAAATAGGACAATTTGAGTTTGCCTTTGGTCAATCAAGGGCTTTATATAACACTGTATAAGATGGGAAAGGTGTAGATTAAGCTTAGTATATTGAGGCATAGTTACAATTTTCTTTCAAGAAGAGATTGGACTGCCATTTGTCAGAAATGGTGTAGGGTCTCCCACTTGGGTGGGGGGTTGGACTAGATAATGTACAAGGTCCCTTCCAACTCTGATTATCTGTTTCTGTATTTATTTTTACAAATAACACAACAAACATATCCAACATGCCTTCATCCTCCTATATTTCTCCTAACAATCTTGTGGGATGCATGGGGTAAGAGAGAGTGATTGACCCAAGGTCACCCAGCTGGTTTTCATGTCTAAGTGTTCTGACCCAAACCTGGTTCCAAGAAAGTAAACTCAAGACAAAGGCAGCAGCACAACTTTTTATGTTTCATATATGAATCCTGTTTCTTCATAGATGAAAAGCTACTAATTAGCTCCAAAAAGAAAGAGTCTTGCCAAGTTTTTGCAAGGCTACCAAAAAACAACAGATAAGAAAAATTTTACAACATAAGAGTCTTCAAATACCAACTGTAATGTCCATGAGGCTGAGTTTTAAAACATCTTTGCTTCCTGCAAAAAACATTCGTTTCATGGCTGGTTTTTATCTTCTTAAAGGAGGAGCCATTACCTTGCAGCCTTACTCCCAAGTTGCCCGTGCTGTTGCAACTGCTCTTTCCTGTGAGCAATCCTGCACGCACACACACTTGGCACAGGCTCCTCAGGAACCTCCTCATTGCTGCTGCCAGCCCCCACAATCTCTGAAGGCAGCAGTCCACTCCCTAATGGTCCTGGCCCCTCATCTGAGTCCTCGGTCTCCTCAGCCATCCACACCTGCTGCTGGCTAACTACAATACTAAGGCAGGACTAGAACTCATGGTTTCCTGGCTTCCTAGCCTGGTGCCTTAACCACTAGATCAAGCTAACTCTCATAATAATAAAAAAAAAAAGAATATTCACTCTGTATAAGAATGTTGGAGTCTAAATTCTGTATAAGAATATTTTACTGAATTCTCATATCCTTCTACAGGTTGCATTGTGGGAGCTACCAATGTTGAGCAACAAATGAGAGAAATAAAAGAAAATAAGAAAGATTCAAAGATGAAGAAAGCACAGGAAATGCTAGGAACTCCCTCCCAGAGAGCTGAAGGGGATCAGATTATTTTTCGGGTTCATAAAGGAGTTAAAACATTTGCATTTAGTAAAAAAAATAACGCCATAGTAACAGGCGGAATGGATCGAATTATTCGAATATGGAATCCATACATGCCTGGGTAATTATTATATTGCAGTTATACTTCTACAGCTCTATTATAATCCTTTACCAACTGTTAGTTATTTTAAATGCATGTGCTACTTTTATTTAGAATGCATGAATTAGTATGATTTGTAAAGAAAAATGTAAAACAGATGAATGTTTAATTCATGGTTAGTTTAACTCCTTAAGAAATCCTTACTATAGTCATGGAAGAAGGAGATAATATTTTTCTTGTCATTATCAATGATGAAAATAAATCTTAGGTTTTTTTATTATTTATTCATTATTCTTTAGATTTTCATTAGATTTCTAAAGGAGCCCGTGGCAAAATAGGATTTGTTACAGAGAACAAATTTAGGTCTCCATTACCTTTTCCATTCTCACTCATGACACTCTCCTACTAAGAATTTATTAGCTTCATTTTCCCCTCCCTTGACTGTGAAAAATAGAAAGATATGTCACTATCATCTAACACTGATTTGTCTTTTGGGACCATTGAAATATAGCTGCCCCTTCATGAAATCTTTAAAAATATTGCCTTAAGGCAATTTTTCTAGTAATACATTTCAGAGACCTCTTGGTCTTTGAAGAGTGAATTAATAATATTTTTTCAGATACAATTCAAAATTGAGTCAGGTGAAATTATTTTTGTTGTATGTATTTGTAAATCTATCATGCTTCCCCAAAAATATGACCTGCTCCCAAAATAAGTCCTAGCTTGATTTTTACATGTGCGCTCAATATAATCCCAACCCACAAAATAAGCACTAGTAAAGACCCCACCCACTCTGGGGTGCTTGGGGTGGTGCAATTACAATTAAAATTAAACTAGGGGGGATGGGGATGGTGGAGCTGCCCTATTTACCATGCTTTGCATACCCCAACACCTCTCCTTGCAGGCCTACTTGTTCTGCAGCTGCTTGCCGTCAGTCATGTGCATTGCCCCCAGCTTCTGTTTTGCTGTCAGAGGCCTTCTAGAAAGGCCTCTGCAGCTGAGAAATGTACTCCAGATTGACATGTGCAATCCGGAGCTCTGTTATTGGCTGTAGGGGGCTTTCCAGAAGGACTCTGACAGTGAAACGGAAGCTGGGGGCAACACATGTGAGTGGTGGCAAGCAGCTGCAGAAGAAGTGAACTGACAGCGGGCTCCTGTTGGGTGGGGCTGTTGGTGCCACAGCCATGAGGCAAGCCAGTAATTAGACATCCCTAAAAATAAGACCTGGTGCCTTTTTTGTGGCAAAAATGATATAAGACCAGGTCTTATTTTGGGGAAAACACATGTATATTTATAGGCATGGTGTCCAATTAGTTGCCAGGAGTTGAGAATGACTTGAAAGACCAAATAAATAAATTACTATTATTACTGGCTCATTATAGCATGTAGTTCATTATGTGTTCCTGATTGGTCAAGATTTAATGTTCTCATGAATTTTAGAAGACCCATAGGCATGCTCAAAAGTCACATGGCCCCCATTTTCTATGTCTACGTATCTGAGGAGGATAAAATATTTTCCATATCAACAGACAACACAGTTAAGGTCTGTGTTTTTCATATTTCAAATTATATTTTCTTTACCCTAGTTCTTTCTCTTGAGTGTAACACAATTCTTTCCTTGCAGATATGGGATATGGAGGATCAGACTTGTTTATTCACTGCTTGTTCAAAAAACAATGGAATTAAAGGAGAGATTACTACTTCTCATTATGTATCGGGCACTCGATCACTCTGTGTTGCCACAGATACACTGGCCATTCTTCACCTAAGATTACGGTAAAGTACAAAGCAACATAACCAGAGCTCCTGTTAGTTAGACAGATCCAAGAATTGCATTTATGGAAAACTCCAAATGTAAGAAATTGCTGATAAAATTCTAGGTTTTTTTTTAAAAAGTGTGATTCTTATGTTGGGACACTTCAGGAGAATACTTGAAATGTTGTGGCATTTATTAGGATTGCACTCATAAGCAAAATATTACAAGGATTTTCTAAAATCTAGATGAACATTTAATTTCAAATAATTATTACTAATGTGATTTTTAGATTAGCTTGCTGGAATCTATTAAAATGTATAACTTAAGCATTTGTTGATTAATGCTAGGGAAGGTATTACTGCAGTTCTCCCAATATACAAGTATTAACAAGTAGAAGTATTTTCCAATATTTATCAGCCTTTCAATGAATTATAAAGCATCATATAAAATCCTGAGACACAGGCATTTTCATTACTAGAGCATGTCATTATGGTGTTACTTTCTCTTTCGGGATAAGCAATCCCTAAATTTCCAATATTGTGTTGCAATGCTGAATCAGGCTTAGAGGAACTGACATTCATAAGCTTTAATTAACATATGTGCACATATTAAACTAATACATATCAGGAAGGTTAGGAACCACACAGGAAAAGTGATCCCCAAATGTATGCAGGCATCTTTGGGGATACAAAATTGTTTATCTAATGCAGTTTTATGTTTAGATACAGGAGTGACATTCATTAAACCTGAAATACAGCATTTAGTTACTAATATTTACTTCAAAAGACTTTGTGTAAAGATTTTATTTCCTTTATAATTTTAGATGCATTCGGAGAAAAACGTAATTTCAATTCAATTCTACTGAATGAAGAATTAGCCTCAATTAATGAAAGTAAACTACAGTAAGACTAAAAGATACACATTCAAATATGTGTTATTATAGACTTAAATCAAAATACAAACAAAAATGTAATAAGTAGAAATAATAAAGCAAGTCAAAATTAAAACTTCAGCAATATGATACAGTTTATTCAGGTTTGATGAATGCATATTGGCCAAAGAATAGCCAACGAGTTATATAAATGTTTGTTTTAGGGTTCTGTTTATCAGTTTATGTCAGAATAAAACTTATGATGTAAGAGAATATGATCAGTCAACTTGCTCTCCTGTTTCACACAGGGATAAATTTGGGGAGCTGGAGTATTATTGCATTTACTCTGTAAAATTGCCAGTGGGAATGAATTGAAAAGGATACTGGTGGATGCCCAGTGATATCTGGAATGAGTTAGTTTAGATAATCTGCAGGTGACTGTCATTGTTTGAAATAAATCAAATTAAATTTCTACATGTTCAGTTCACTACTTAATATCACCTACAGTTTTTAAAAGCCAGAGAATAATAACAGTTCTGGAAAAAAAATCACAAGATAGCACTTTCTTGTGATTTTTCCCAACCTAGTACATCTGTATGTATCAAAAGTGACTAATGAAAGCAGCCTTAGCCAAACAAAGAGAATAGTGTGTTATCTAAAGATATTATATAAAGAATACTACACATTGACACAAAAGGGGGCACATGGCTTAGTGGTCAAAGACGTTGAACTTGTCAGCTAGAAAGATGAGAGTCTATCTTTGAGACCTGAGTGCTATGTAACTCCTGTTCCTTGCTCCAGCTCCTGCTCCACTTAGTAGTTAGAAAACATGAAAATGCAAATAGATTAATAGGTACCACTTCAGTGGGAAGATAATTCCATATGTATTGGTGTATAATCATGCTGACCACATGGCCACGGAAATTGTCTTCGGACAATGCTGGCTCCCTCAGCTAAGAAATGGAGATGAGCACCACCCCCTAGTGTCAGACACAACTGGTCAGGGAGACTTTTACCTATTTATATATTGATTATAAAAATAATTTTACAATGGATATTTATGTTTGGTTCCTGAAATTAAAAAAAACCCCAAAACACCAAATTATCTATGTGATTTGATAATTCTTAAATAAGGTTTTAATGTCCTCTTTTCATCTGCAGTTTTAGAAGATTGATACAGAAGGCAAGACAGGGACATGTGTCTATTCTAGTGGATATGGAGAAATGGAGACTTCACTTCCTACTATTTTGTTAATTTTATAGGGACATAAAGGAACAGTTTATCTTGCCACTAAGACTGAAGAATAGAATAGAATAGAATAGAATAGAATAGAATAGAATAGAATAGAATAGAAT
>BLBF01000006.1:25712388-25821685 GCA_015471245.1 Laticauda colubrina
CTCCTCCTCCTCCTCCTCCTCCTCCTCCTCCTCCTCCTCCTCCTCCTCCTTCTATAAAACTTAGTCATCAATAAATTAGCCTCAAGTCTCAATAAATGTGTTTGTTTATTAAATTTGTTTGCCTCCCATCTTGCTGCAAGGTGACTCTTGTTACTAGTATATTTTGAAAACTGCTTGGTGCACAAGGGTGAGGAATGCCTGACAAAACCAAGAGATAAAATAGAAATCACATGGCCATGAGCTATAATGCTTATAAATGCAAGTAATATTGCTGTACAAAAGTATGGCTACTTTATGTGCAGAAGGTCAGTTTCAACATTCACCACCTCTTGGCTAGGAAATAAGACTTCTCTGAAACCCTGGGTGTAATGTTAACTGTACTGGCCTAATAGACCATCAGTTGTGTGACTTGTATAAGGCAGCTATACATGTCTTTACATATATTCTACCTTGGTTGTTGCCAAAGAAAAAGGATCTGTTTGCTGTAGCTGTGTGACCTTCAAACTTAATTTAGAAGAAAATAATGTGTAAGCAGAAATATCTTGTCTCTTTGCTCTTTGTTAAAGAAGCTCCACTTGGAACTTGGAACATGCCAATTCTATCATGTGTGTGGAGTGGAAAGAAAAAGATGAGGGATAGGATGTTCTTAGATGACCAGAGTGTATGTCATGAGCGGTTTTATAGGTGACAACTAGCACATTAAATTGCATCCAAAAATCTACTGGCAGAGCAGCTTGTAGAATTGATTTCTCTGTAAGATACATATTTTAGGATCATGGCACTAGTGTTTCAATATATGTCCCTTTTTTTCTTCTTCTTTTAAGGTGGTCAAGGTTTGGGATTTTGAAAGCGGAAAGCCTGTTTTTGAATTTGGTAATGCTCATAGTGACTCTGCAATTACATGCCTCACATTTGATTTTAGTGGAAGAAGGTACATTTGGAGAGTTTTAGGGTATGAGAAGGGCTGTGATATTTTTAACACATTGCTGAAGAAATAATTAGGCATTTCAATCATGTTTCAGACTCATTACTGGAGGAAAAGATGGCTGCCTGAAAATATGGAATTATAATAATGGACAGTGTCTTCACACTTTGAAAAAGGGTAAGTAGAAGATTGATTGAATTATCTAAACATTCATTTCAATAAGGGGGAAAATTTACAAGTCCAGCATTATGGCTTTTTTTTCTCTACAGAAGACAGTTATGACGAAGTTCGCGACTGTGCTTATGTGGAGATCAACAAAAATGAGTAAGTTATCCACATTTGTCATAACATGTGATGTTTTAGTGTAGGAAAGGCTAATGAAAACCATGTGGGTTTTTCTGTGTGGGGGGGGCAGGTTCATATCAACAGGCCTCTTCTTGAAAAAATAAATTTCAATCCATGAGGTTGTTTTGGCAGATGACTTAGGAAAAATCTCATATATTTCCCTCATGTTAGGGATCTATCTGAGTCTTCAGGTTCAGAAACTGAAGAGTTTGACCTGTCTAAGCCCCAGCCTGGACCAGAGCAATTAAAAGAAAAGTGCGCACCTGAGAAGACAAAGGTGCATAATAGCAGATATCCAGTGTCTGAGTTCTGGGAAAGTCATGAGCCTAACATGGTGCTGTACATTCAGCAGAGAAAATCAAAAGAAAACGAAGCTATTTATTTGATAGAAAGAAAACTACTTTTTTCATTTCAGTTGTCAGGGATTAAACCTAAAGACTTTAGTATACAATCTTATGCTCTGCCACTGAGTTATGGGGATCCCCTTAATTGTTGAGGTATGTTATTACTGTACATCAAAGATTACAGATTACAGATTACCAGAGTTGGAAGGGACCTTGTAGATCATATAGCCCAACCCCCCCGCCCCTACGCCATTTCTGACAAATGGCAGTCCAATCTCTTCTTGAAAGTCTCAAGTGATGATGCTCCCACAACTTCCAAGGGCAAGCTGTTCCATTGGTTGATTCCTCTCACTGTCAGAAAGTTTCTCCTTATTTCCAGGTTAAATCTCTCCTTGTTCAGTTTCCATCCATTATTCCTTGTCTGGCCTGCAGGCACTTTAGAAAATAGCTTGATCCCTTCCTCTCTGTGGCAGTCCCTCAAATATTGGAACATTGCTATCATGTCTCCCCTGGTCCTTCTTTTTACTAGACTAGCCATGCCCAGTTCCTATAACTGTTCTTCATATGTTTTAGTCTCCAGTCCCCTAATCATCCTGGTTGCTCTTCTCTGCACTTTCTCTAGAATCTCAACATTTTTTTATAGTGTGATGACCAAAACTGGATGCAGTATTGTCGGTGTGGTCTTACTAAGGCTTTATAGAGTAGTATTAGTATCTCACTTGATCTTGATTATATCCCTCTGTTAATGCATTTAGGATTGCATTGGCTTTTTTGGCTGCCACTGCACACTGCTGGCTCATATTTAATTGGTTGTCCACTAAGACTCCAAGATCCCTCTCATAGTTACTGCTGTTAAACCTGCTTTCACCCAGTCTATATGTGTATTTTTTACGTTTCTTGCCTAAGTGTAGGATTTTGCATTTCTCAACATTGAATTTCATTTTGTTAGATAGAGCCCAGTGTTCAAGTCTTCCAAGATCCACCTGGATCTTTAGCCTATCTTCTTGGGTGTTAGCTATTCCTGCCAGTTTAGTATCATCTGCAAATTTGGTAAGTTCCCCTTCTATTCCCTCATCTACATTGAACTAAGTAGTGCTGGAGAGGGGAATAAATACCTTGGCTTGCTCTTGTCTTTGGCAGTTAAATACACAGAAATAAGTATGTAAAACTTATTTTTGAAGATACTGTTTCATACATATAAAATCCTGTTAAAAGAATCCAATGGTCATTCAGAAGCTGATATATATTGAAGACAAAGTTACAGAATTAAGATGAATGACTGATTGTTAAAACTTGGGGGGAGGGGAATCTAATAAACAAAACCTCTTACAATAATGAAGAACAAATGAAAATTTTGAGAGTGTACTGCTCAAAATACAAACTCCATTCTGCAGAGTGACAACTATAGTCTGAACTGGAGAAAAAACCTTTTTGGTTCAGCTCAGCTGAAAGTAAATGAACTCCTTGAAAAATTAGGATTACACCTATATTTAAAAATGAATAATAGATAATTCAACTCACTGATTGTTCAATAGAATAATTTATATAAGTGGGATAGTAAATATAGCTGGCCCTAGCAACTAGATTATTAACTACTGCTGCATAGCAGAAATAATTCAAATTTTGGTAAACATTAATTGCTTTTGCAGGTATATCATAGGTGTGGGATGGGACAGAAGAATAAATTTGTTTTATGTAAGTAAGAAATTTCTATACAAAAAATGGTATCACTCTTAATTGATTGTTGAAATTGTTGTGCAAAAGTACCTTTGTACATAAATAGTACAAAGTAGTGAGAACACTTTCCATTTTAGTGTAGAACCTGGCTCGATTCGCTTATGATTTTAAGTGGCCAAAATTGAATTACTTAGGTAATTGTGGTCCCTAAAAGCTGGTATTCTGCTTCCAATGTAGCACCTCTGCACTGCCAGTAGCAAATTCAATCATAGATCAGTAAGAAAATCTGAGAATTTTGTTAGCTTCTATTACCTGAATCTATGAGCAAATACCACTTATTATTCACAGTGGTCAATCTACATGCAGCAATGAGAAGGCCCTTTCACAAATGGAAGCACACTATTCTACTTTATATACAAGATGTAACCAGATGGATAGATGGATTGATATGTGTGTGTGTATGTTTCCCAAAATTTGAACTTATTCCTAGTGGTTATATGGGTATGTCAATGAGGGTTTTTTGGCAACAGTATGTTATGATTTCTTTTAGAAAGTTTCAATATTAACAATCACAGTGGTATATTGTGTAAAATGTGGTTTCCAGGCCAGTTAAGATTCAAGAGTGTATAAATAATCAGTTGCAAACTTCCCCTTTATCAGTAGGGGGATAAAGGAAACCTATGAGAAAGAGAATCAGAAAGCTTCCATTATACATTCTAAATATATGTTGTCTCTAAATTGAAAAGACTCACTTTAAATCAGGTAGTTGCCAAACAGCCTCACAATTCCATGCAAACAAATTTCAAATTATTTTAAAAACTGTTAGCTGCTATCACTTATCAGGGCCCTGTTGATGGCAAGAGAATCACAGCTGAAGTAAACAGAAGAGTATGAATACGGAGGATGTAAGGATGGACTTACATTAAACTAATGGGATTGTGAGGCATGAGAAGATTAAAGTCAATGTTTGTGGAGGAGCAGAAATCAGGATTGCAATGGGACTGGGTATACATTCTAGACTGATTTCTTACACCCAGAGACTATTCTGTTATGGCTACTCTTCTAAAACTGCAATAAAGGTTTAGTTGTAGCCAAGTTTGTCCAAATCTCTCCGGCTTTGTAGCTGATTTGTAACTGTGCTTTGAATGACTGACACACTTTAATTTTAGTTTAATGTCAGAACTGGATAACCATTTAGGAAAAATGTAAAATAAAATGGTAGCATTGTTAGGCTTCAATGGAAGGATGGATTGCAGTGTAAGTGTCAAGGGAAGCCACAATCTACTCATAGGAACACATGCTGGTAACTTATTGAATGCACAACTCAGGTGAGAAATGGGCAAGTCAGATTTGGGTACCTTCAAGAGAATAATTGAATTAGAGCTGGATTTTATTTTTGTATGTCTGGAAATGCCAAGTTCATTTTGGAGATTATAAATGATTATCTTAGATATCACTTTATTTGGATATTTTTTGTTATAGGATTCCACAGATGATTTCTATCATATCAAGAAACTTCAGCCCCACTGGCAGGATGACATAGTAAGAAATGTTTGGTATATGAACTGCTTTATAAGCAGTTTGGGATAAGCAGTTTGATAACATTTGGGGAACTGGATAATGTAAGAGTGAAGATAAATCTTTGATCTGATCCATCTTTGAATTGGCACTGTTGACACTGCTGGATAAATGTGAAAGACCTACTTACTTTATACTTTCCTTAGGAATACATCA
This sequence comes from Laticauda colubrina, assembly GCA_015471245.1. NCBI lineage: Eukaryota > Metazoa > Chordata > Lepidosauria > Squamata > Elapidae > Laticauda > Laticauda colubrina. The sequence continues at coordinate 25,717,414 of BLBF01000006.1, forward strand.
TATGAGCTACCTCCAGATAAATTCACACCACCTTTTTGCCTAAAAGAAGGACAAATAAATAAAGAAGCATAAATAAATCAGAGGTAGAGAGGGAGGGATTCTCATCCATACTTTGTGGACTAGAAGCATTATTCTGGTAAATCAGGTGAGGCCTACAACAAATTGAAGCTTTCCACCTCCAAATGGATGATCTATAAATCCTGGAAATACCACATAACCAATTTGTTTTCTTGGCTCATCAGATGTGGAAACCCTCTTTTTCTGATGTACAATAGGATAAAATTAGTCACATGGAATTTCCTTATGGTCAGTCTGACTGAGTCCATCCATAATTAAATGAACATGGCAGTTTCCAAAAATATAGGCTTATTTTTTTTCACAGAAGTCAGTCTATTAACTTTATTTTATAAAGTAGATTTATTTCCAGGGTATATATAGTGGCAATGCTGAAATTGTAGATTTTGCAACTCATGAGAGCTTATACTTATGCTTATGAAGTTATACTGAATTGTATAATTTCATCTACCTGTTGGTTTGCATATTGTGTAAAATACAATCTAAACCAAAACACAAAGAACTCAAAGCAGTTTTGTTCACTTTTTTCTTACTTTTTTCTTACTTTTTTTCTTATCCAGAACTGGGGACACAAAGAAGACATTCTCTGTATTGCTCAGTGTCCCCCTAATCTTCTTGCAACATCCAGTTATGATGGTGAGATTATTGTTTGGAATATGGTCTCTGGTCACATAGACCATAGATTCTACATTCCAATGACCACAGCTGACTCTGTTCATTCTCAGAGTAAGTTCACTAATCAGAAAAAGATTGTAGAATATAATTCTCATATTACCATGAATAATTCTTAATGAATCCTTGCATATGGAATTGCATAGAAATGGAAAATACGGCAGAAATCCACACTTGAAGCCTATAGCCCATGTTGACTAGCCTTGGGATAGTTAAAACCACTTCATGTTTTACCACACTAGGAATAGTTCAGTCAGTCCATTTATTTTGTTGATGTTATTTTAATATATATGTCACCTCCTGATTTCCAGATGGGTGGGCAGGAAATGATCTTTATTTGGCATGAGCCCTAAAACTGTTTATTTGATTTATCTCAGTCATGAGTTCAATTCAGTTTTTTTGAGTAACGTTAGAAACTGCTGGACCTTGGTCTACAGCTCACATCTTTGAAATAAGAATTTGAAAATAAGACCTCTATACCTTTATTTCATTCAAATGTGATTTTATTTGTTGTAGCACAATCTTAGGACATGGCTTACACAATTAAGAAGGATAAGTCACATTCATAAGCAAAAACAAAACAAATAGTAACCAATAAATTATGGTGGGGGAGGTTTAGCAGATTAAAGCAACAAACCTGCCTAAAAAGTTTAATCCCAAAAAAGTCTCCTCCAAATATACAATTCAGATAAAATTAAATTAAGTGTATTTGTAACATATGCATACATTTACAGTTGTAGTCTTAAAAAGTATATAACATCCCCAGAGCAGAGGGCCTCTTATTTACTTATGGAAAGTTTAGTCATAGAAATTAAAATTTAACTTTAATAATATGAATATTTGACAGTGTTCACATATTATGCCAACTCTTGGTTAATTGTGCATAAGAGCACAATCGTGTCTACCATCCCTGTCCTATTGTCCCCAATTATTAGTCCTATTTCTTGTATTTAAGCATGTTTATTCTTGTTTCTGTTATAATGTAAGCTTTTGATAAATAAAATAAACAATAAAATAATTTAATTATGACTTAATTGGCAAGCTATAAATGTCTGGATGCAAAGCCAAGCCAAACAAATTTCATAATAATATATTAGGATGAAAGCAGTTGGGCTATGCCTTTTGTACAGTATATTGAAAAACTCACATTTCCTTATAGTGATTATATTTTTTTCCCTTCCCCACCAGTTGATGTGACACGGATAATTTTTCTAAAGACTCGTGCTGTGAAATTTGATTCAACTACTGCATCTCTGGTTTCTAATGGCCCACAAGGTAGGATTAATGGATGATATAAATCATTAACAAAACAACCATGGTGATAACTTAATTAATTGATGATCCCAATTTGGAAATAAATTCAATTTCAATTAATTTTGCCTATATTTTTACAGACTAGATAAGAAAATGATGTCAGAAACCTTGTTTCCTGTTACCACAGCATTATCGATCATGCTAAAAACATGGAAAGATAAAGTAATGAGATTAGAAGTTTAGGGTCCTAGCAATCTTAAACTTTATATCGTCAAGTCTACACTCACTGTAGTTTTATAAATTTGCCTTAAGGTCAGTTAGTTACAGTTAGTATAAAAGTATGCTTGTTTAAATGCTACCAAATATTTCATCTTGTGTCTTTATGATTTCCCCCTCCTCCAGGTTATCTGCATTTCTGGAGCCTGTTTTCAGAGGATCCACTCATAGCAAGTTTTCAACCAGTAAGTTTAATTGGTAAAATTAATGGATGTAAAAGTTAGAAAGAAAACCAGTTTGCTGTAGAGATTAAAGCTAGAATGTGGGAGACTCTGAGTTCTAGATTAACTGACCTTAGGCCAGTCACTTTCTCTTAGCCCTAGAAAGAAGGCAATGGTTTTCCAAAAACCTTTTGGGAAAATTACAAAGACTTGTTCAGACAGCTGCCAGGAGTCAAGACTGAAAGCAATCATCATAATCATCATAATATACTAAATCTAGTTTCAATATCTGGCTGATTGTCTGATGAACTATAAACAGATCTTCAGCATGAATACTGGTAACATCTGAAATATGTTCAAAACATTCTCTAATTTGCACTCCTTTGTTTTACTAATTGCAGTTTAAGATCATCATTGCATGACGTACTCATTCTTTACTTTGCATTCTGTTAAACCATTATGAATGCAAGATTTTACATTGCCTTGTGGTATAAACCAAAGATGGCCACTACGATATGGATGTTATTGATATGGAATTCAGTCTCCCTGAAATTTAATATGAGCAGATGATAGCTGATGAGAAATTCCTGAACTAACATGCAAATCAGAATCTCATTCTTTGGAATGTATACCTTTCCTTATGCTGTATAGTTATGCAGTTTTCAAAATAGTTTGTAAAGAATATTTTACAGTGTACCACTGTATACTCCAGTCTAGGGGGAAATCCCTGATCAGCAGCATCGCTGTGACTGCAGATGATTTGTATATGTATGTAGCTGATGAAGACGGTTATGTGTATGTCCATGACATCCAAAATTATGCCCTTCAGGATACAAAAGAAGCACCCAAATGTATGTGTATATTACTATGTGTATATTACAGTTTTGTATCTCGAACTGGAAAAATGAATTTTTTAAAATTAATCTACAGTGCATTATTTTAAAAAGTTTAATTGGTCCAGATGTTACTCACAGAGTGATATTCCTACATTGTATGGTTTAATTTTGTAAACAGGCAATATTCTTCAATAAGGCTGGTGAAATAATCACTTAAAATGTAAAATTGAGAGCTGTCTTGATTATATTTCAAATATGCAGTACTCCTATTTAATGATTGCAGTAGACAAGAAACAACAGAGAAAATATATTTATAAAAGGTGTAAGAGGCAAGTTTGGATGGAGTATTTAAGTGACCATTTTGTAATCTTTCTTTAAAGACTGGGTCTACATATTACTCTCGCTCTGCATGTCACCCTCCTATAATCATTACTCAACTCAGTTGTTTCTTAATAGAGCATATTTGTTTATTTGTTGCTCAAATCATGCTTTTGTGTAAATTATGGATGATCCCATAGAAAAGAGACCTAATCTTTATTTTAGAAGATAAAGACATTCCTACCTGTATTCTGAGGGGGATGAACTTTAAATCTGCCTGAAAGCTAAAATGGGGGGGGGGGGAGTTTCCATTGCTTTTTTTTCCTGTTCTGAATGCTAGTGAGTATATACTATGGGAGTTTTAACAGGGCCAGAATGAGGTGCTCCAAAATTGCATTCCCCCTAAAACCACATACTCCAGTCCTGGGCTCGGATATTTTCAGAGACTACAGTCCTAAGGTCTCACATATTTTATGTTCAAAATAAGACCTTAATATATATACTGCAGTGTTTTTCTCTATTAATATAATTCTGAACAGTCCATGAATAAACTGATATTTTTCTTTTTTTTATTTGAGATTTGAACCATTGGCGAGCTCATTTAGATCTGGTTCTAACGTAAGTATGATCTTAGCCATTACAAAAGAATAATTTGTGCTTATACAGTAGGACTGATTATTTTCTTTCAATCCACAGGTTAGAAGTTATAGATGAAGATAATATCCTTTTATCCTGTTCTATTGATTGTACAATTCGTTTGTGGAGTCTGAATGGAGAATACATTGGTAAATCAATATGTTTGTAAAGCATGAGGATAATGAGACACTTTAAATTTTAGTAAACATTTAGTAGAAGGGAAATTGGATAGTTGTAGTAACAGAGTTGACTTAAATATATATCTTTCTGTTTATAATTATTAATGCAATGGAAAACCATGACATAATTTTATTGCCTGACTTTATGACACTTTAAATAAATCATCATGTAAGGTTTTTATCAGATAAATGAGAATGGTTTACATTACAATATAAGATGATATAATTTAGTATAATTTAAGATGTAGTGGAGTGGGTTTTTTTGCAGTAGTAGAATAACATTTCTTCTTTTTTAATATATACACAATAGTTCACACTTTTTAATCATCCTCCCTTTCTTCTTTTGTATAATTCTTCTGGAGAAGGAAAGAGGAAGGAAAGAAAGAGAAAAGTCTAAAGCATGTAAAAATGAAAAATTAGATACTATTTTGTTGCAACTTAGTGTGATTAATTATTTGCTTTAGAACCCAGTGAACTGTCTGTTTTTTGCTATTTATTTTTATAATAAATGTACATTAAAAGATATAAAAAATGGTGGGATTCAAAAATTTGTACTACCGGTTCTGTGGGCATGGCTTGATGGGCATGGTTTGATGGGTGTGGCTTGGTGGGCATGGCAGGGGAAGAATACTGTAAAATATCCAGTCCCTACCCCATTAACCTGCATTCCAGTTCCGTTCTCCTGTGCAGGTCAACAAAAGGAGACCCAGCCGATCAGCTGGGACTTGGGAGGCAGATAATAGATGGGGCGGGGCCAGTCAGAGGTGGCATTTTCTGGTTCTCCAAATTACTCAAAATTTTTGTTACCGGTTCCTAGTAGGTTCCTTCTCGTCAGAACCTGAACACCACCTCTACAGTAGACATAATATATTGGACTTGATCCAGATTTAGTTGTACTAATAACATGATTGCTCATAATAAAGCAAGTTAATCAGTTGGTCTCAGTCCTATTAATATCAACGAGAACTACATGCAATTAGCCTTAAATTTTTGCTATGTGAAAAAGAAAATCCTTCTGCAAGAAAACATTTCCTTCTATGAAAGACCACATCTTGTTTAGAGCTACCAGCTTTAGATTTGGGTTTAGACTTGGGCTACAAAAGGATAGCAAAGAGTTACAGTTCTCTGTGTCTGTTTGCTGCCATCTAATGGTTATTTGGATTTTGGCAATCCAGCTGCAGTAGCCCCTAACATTATTTAGTTTAATGTTATCGTTTTTATAATACCTTCGATGCATATTTTCACTGTAATCCTGTATGCCTTGTCAACCCTAAATTCCACTGATTTAAGGTTCTAAAGTGTGCTACCATGTGAGTAGCCTTACATGAACCTCTAGAGCACTATTACTTCAATTCTAACAGACTCCAATTTGAAGAAATATCTATGCACAATGTATTTCTATATGTACTGATGATGTTGCTTAGTCGGGTAATTATGAGATATCTATAAATAAGTGACCAAGCTCAGAGACTCCATAATTAAAGCCTGAGCTTCATATATTCTCTTCTTATTGAATTATACTTACCCACCAAGTTTGCATATGTTAACAAAAGCAGGAATTCAGTGTCCTCATGGCAATATTAGTAATGCACATACTGAATATAATTGGCAACATCCAATCTACATCTAAATTTGACTGGGCTCACACAATTTATTTCATTGTTTAATATGGCTTTATATAATATAATAGCTTATATAATAATATGTTCTTCAAAGCTATTTTCACAGAATGGTACTCCTTTAATTAGTCTGTTTGGGAGTTTCTGTCACTGCTTTGCCCTGGGCATAGCAATACATTATTCTCTTGGAGTACAAAAAGAGATTATTGAGTTAATGTTAGAAATGAAGCTAAATTTAAATCTTGAAGACGTGAAATCTCTTAAAATGGTAAAGAAATTCTTATAATGGCAAAGTGTCTGTGAATCTAACTGTATTTACTATTTGTATATTAGTTCCCAGATTTTTTTTTATCCTGCATCTCTTTCTCCCAATAATGGATAATTAACTTTTTTTTTTGGGGGGGGGTGTCCTTTCTCAGCATTGAATTTTGAAGGCACCTACTCTCTGTTTTACTAAGTCTTGTCTAGTCTCAGATTCTTCATATTTGCCAGTTTCAGCATTGCAGTATATTTCTTTCTTTCCTTCATAGGAACCTTTGGTCAGGAAGAACCTTGGGAAATTTTTAACACATCCTCCTGGAAACATCCCATGGTCCCTTATGAGATTTTGATAGATCCACAGAGTATGCCCATTCATCCTATGCTGGAAGATACTTCCTCTGACATGCAGATCATCAGTCAAGATGAGAATAAAAATCCTTCCAAGGTTTTATTATGTTAACTATAAGATTGCTCAGACTGTGCTTCGGGACAGTCTGCAGGAAAAATTTAAACTAAAAATTGTAGTATGGGCAGTGTGGGCAGGCTTCCTGTCATAGAATAACCAGATCAATTTGTGATTTATTTGGTTCTTAAATTCAATCCTTTGTATCCTTCCTATTCTGACCCACGCCCTTTTCCAACAAATCAAACACAAACAGTAACCTTGTAATGCTTTTACAAAATAATTAGCTGTGATAAGCACAAGTCTTGCCAAACTGTGCAAGACTTGCCAAAAGATAACAGACAAGAAATAATTTGCAAACAAAGAATCTTCAAACACAAACTCAAGATACTGGAATGTCCACGAGGCTGGAACTTCAAAACGTCTTTGCCTTCTGCAAATTATGTTTGTTTCACAGCTGGCTTTTATCTTCTTGAAGGAGAAGCCATTACTTTGAAGCCTTACTCCTGAGTCGCCCATGCTATTGTAACTTCTCTTTCCTCCGAGTAATCCTGCGCACACATGCACTTAGCACAGGTTCCTCAGGAACCTCCTCGTCACTGCTGCCCCTCATCTGAGTTCTTGCTTCTCCTCAGCCATCCACACCTACTGCCAGCTAACCACAACAACCACTATTCTTCTTACTCTTGTGTCTGCTTCACTCTTATAGAGCTGGAATATCAGTATTTCTCCCTCAATATGAAGCCTACTTGTTTAAGTAGACCTATAGGATTTTATTATAAGGCTGAATTTCAACTTCAACTTCAAATTTAAATTTCTAGTAAATCTCTATAGTGTATATTGAAAGAAGTTACTTTGGGAATAATAGCAATGTTTTTTTCAGTTCCTAGTAAGATAAATGGTTAGCAAAGTTATAGGTTCTAAATCATGTTTGAAACAAATATCACTCACTATCATAGAGACCCTGAATCATCTACATATAGTCCTTGACTTACAACAATTCATTAGGTTCAATTCATTCATTTAAAATTACAATGGCATGAAAAAAGTGACTTATGACTGTTTTTCACATGGCCCTTGCAGCATCCACATGGTCACATGATCAAAAATTCAGATGCTTGGCAACTGGTTCATATTTATGATGGTTGCAATGTCCAGGATCATGTGATCAACATTTGCAACCTGGCAAGCAAAGTCGATGGGGAAACCAGATTCACTTAACAACTGTGTTACTAAACAATCACAGTGATTCACTTAACAACCGTGGCAAGAAATATCATAAAATGGGGCTGAATTCACTTAACTGTCTTACTTCGCAACAGAAATGTTGGGCTCAGTTGTGGAAGTAATTTGAGGATTATCTATATAGTCAACAGATGTTAAATAATCTTTCAGCAGCATATGAGAAATAATACACAAATTCTTCTGTGAGGGCAAGAAAGAAATCCTGATAAGAAGATACCATGTGTATCCTGCTGAAACAACTACCTGTGTCTCTATTTGCAACAGCTATGTATATAAATAAAACCTAAGGATCAGTATAACTATATAGCAATTAGTAAATTAGAATGTTTTCTATCCTTGTTTTGGTCTTTTGCCATCTGACATAGATAATTTGCTGAACAGTGTTTGAAGAATTCTGTAATGTACATTGTGATCGCAGCAATTCTGATTGCTGTGACAATGCTAACATTCGCTGTCTTTATACTTTCTTCAGAAGACTACTTGTATCCTACCCTTGTCACAAATTACTGTTACTGATGAGGATATTGAAGAAGAAATTAACAAGAGGCTTTACTCACAAGCTTCAAGCAGGCGGTAAGAAGTTGAGGCTAGTGAATGAATGCATTTTCAAAGTGTTGCTTTTCTACCTGCAATTTCCTTTTTTTTATTTTTTAGGATGAAGTATGAGAGATCCAAGCTTTCAGATAGATGGATTAAACAAAGGGGACCAAGTATTTATCATGCCATTGACTATTGGGAAATTGACAATTTCCCAGGAAACTGTGAGAAACCTGACTTGTCTGTCCTTGGGGTAGACATATTCAGTGCTAATTATCAAGGAACAACAGAGCAGTAATCTACTAAAACACTTCAGTAACGTTAATCTCATAACTGACATTTACACAATTAATAGATAATTTTCTCCCTGTTAAACCTAATAATTGGTACTGTTTTGCAGACTTGTTTCACACATGCTAAGCCATGGTTTGCTTAATTGGTTTTTACTGAATTCGGCACCTTTGGTTGGGTTAATTAATGAAAAATAACCACGGTTTTCTAAACCACTGACACTGGTTGTAACATATCGTACTAGGCTACAGTATAGAGACTAAAACTAAAAAAAAATTATGTGACAGTACTTAACTGCATGGGGTAGAAAGACAACACAATGTGTTAAACTGTATTTCTTTGGTGGGTACATTTTTAAAAGTTGTGTTAAACTTATTCCATAAATACACTGTCTCAAAATGATGTAAACTGAAATTCAGCAATGGGGAAAGCAAAGTAAGGTTTTAGAAGGCTACATATGATGACCAAGCTACCCACTGAGTATAAATCATGGCATACAGACAATTCTGACTAGATTATCAGAAATCAAAGATAAATCATATTAAGGTTTAGAGGACAGTGTGAACCCATAGGTGCCCATTCTCTCATCAAAATATTTCAAACTGCAGGAATGAAGAACCAAGATTTTCCAAATGGTGGACTCCAATCAAGGACCTGTATACTGCACAGGTCAAAAAGTGGGCTGTGAAAATATTTACAGATTCCCTCACATCCCAGACATAAACTGTTTCAACCCTTCTCAAAATGACGCTATAGAGCACTGCACACCAGAACAACTAGGCAAAAGGACAGTTTTTCCCCCAATGCATTACTCTGCTAAACAAATAATTCCCTCAACACTGTCCCACTATTACAAAGTCTGCACTATTACTGTTAATCTTCTCATCACTCCTTATCACCCATCCCACTTGTGACTGTATAACTGTAACTTTGTCGCTTGTACCCTATTTTTATTGACTGTCCTAGTATGATTTGATTGCTTATTGTACATTATGACTATCATTAAGTGTTGTACCTTGATTCTTGACTCTTGATGAATGTATATTTTCTTTTATGTATACTGAGAGTATTTGCACCAAAACAAACGCCTTGTGCATCCAGTCACACTTGGCCAATAAAGAGTAAGAATAAATAAACTTACTCTTTGTAGGCTGATGGTACCCAATTCTATACATCACTATCTCGGGATATCTCAAGGGAGATACTATCAATGTCCTTTCCCAATTGCCTGAAGTTGGAAGCCTAGTAAAATTACAGTAGCAGTTTATACATCAGAATCCTCCATTGCCATCATTTTTTGAAAGGCAGGTACTACTCGAGAGAGCATATCTGCAATATATGAGTCATTCTACATACGCATCTTCTGCTTAAATGATGGGTAGAAACCATGGCCATTGGGATCTATGCCCAGCTTTGGCAGGTGCACCAATTACAGCAATACACTAACTGGAGCAGCATGACCTGGCAAAAGTAACTCATGCTCTCATTACTGTTTGAAAAGACTGCAACAATGTGCTTCACATGGGCTTTATAAGCTACCTGGAAACTGCAAATGATCCATAAAGTATCAGCCTGCATGTTTCCTTGCTCTCACTACTAAGAGCAGGTAACGCTCATTCTGCTGGCCCTGCATTGGCTATCAGTTGATTTTAGATACAATTTATAGTGCTGGTTTTGACTTATAAAGCTACTGTCTTGGCATTTAAATACTTCCAGCACCACTTGCTTCAATCAGCATCAGACTAATGTATTAGAACATCCCAGGAGAAATAGCACCATGTTTCTGAAAAGACATGATGTATGTGTGCAGAATTTACAAAGTGTTGCTTTTCTGTTATAGCACAAGCAGAACAGCCTCCTGATGGAGATCAGATTAAGCCGGCTTAACTTTCTGGCTTTTCCACAAAATGTTAAAAACCATATTTTGGAGGTCAGTTTATTAAATTTACACTTCATGCTATCTGGTTCTCGGTTTTTGTTTTATTTTTGTATCCTTTTTTAATGGTCATGTGTCAGAAACATATTATGGTTATTGAGATTGATTTAAACCTGACCTTGGAAGTTTTAATCCTTGTTTTTTACTTACTATAAGCTACCAAGAGACACTTTGATTGTGATAGGGAAAGGCTTTTTAAAATAAACTCTATCCAGGTGTGATACAAGTAAAGAAATAAAAAAAATATTGTAGTTATCTGGATGTTTGAAGATTACCTTCATAATTCCTAATGTGGCATTGTCCTCTTGTTCCAGTGGTCGCATTTTTCTTCTATTAGCTTTTATCAATGAAATGTTACATGGAAATATTTTGAATCTCAAACAGCTGAAATTATCATCTGAACTATCCACAAAATGTAGAATTCTACAATACTCATGTACAATACTCATTCGCCTCTATTCCCCTGGTTCAAACTACATCCTTGCCTATCTAGTCAGCTTCTTATTCTTAATTTTTTTCCTCAAACTACCACAGTAAAATACTTAATGGACCTTTAACATTTTGATTTAGTAGACAAAATGTATGTGCTACTGCACATAGATACAATCCTACTCCCATTTATCACATATAAAATGCATAAAAGGTCAAATGCAAAACCCCAAATTTAAGACCGCTGCTTTAATGCACACCTTTTCCCACTAGCTCATTAAAGCAAAAGTTTTGTGTTTTGTCACTATCATCATAATTTTTAATCCAATTCTTTACTAATGACCTGCTCACACTACCAATTCTAGCACTTTTTGCTGTGTTTTCATAAAGTTCTTTTGAAAGCTTTTTTACTCCTCAAAAATTCCCAGTTTGTTTCTAAGCTTTTGTTTTAGCTGAAATTAAGCTACCAACATCTGCTTACATTTTTTTGTCCACCATTTACTATGGTTGAAATTTGAAGATTAGCAGATTTATTCAAGAATAGTTTGAGATGACAGTTCAGTCTTGAAGAGTATCTCTTCGTTTTGGTCAATTTATAAGAATAGAGTTTTCTTTTCACACTGCCCTTAAATATGGCAATACTGTTAGTTTGACCTGGCTATTTGCAATTTTTATGCATAACATGTACATAGAGTTGAAAAACAGGATGGAGACTACCTAAATTTATATAAATTCCATAGGAATTTATATAAATCTTATTAAGAACCTTTTCTGCCCTGATAAGGACAGTCTAAGGATCAGCATTTGAGAATTGGGTCATAAGAACAGAATGGGTGCTGCTGATATACTTTCCCTCTCACTATACAGCAAACTCTCAATGTGAAATGATAATGCTCGTCTTGCTGAAGAGTCCAGAAATTGAGATCAAAGCTCAAGCTGGAGTTTGTTGTGTGCCTCTTGATGGAATTATTTGGCAAAAAATACTCAGTTTTGGATTAATTTTAAGTGAGACTTTAAAAAATATTATGTCCTACTAACTGTTGGCTTTCAAGACAAAGGTAGGAAACTGAATAGGACAAACAAACAAAGCCAATGTTTTAAGAATCATAACCATTTTCATGAACTTTATTAAAGCTCACTAAAGGCATCACAGGAACCAACAACAAAACCCATCTTCATCTGGTTTTCCACACACTATAAAGTGAAATGTAAGCAATTGTGCATGCTGCTTCACATACTTGTTCTCATCTTCTAGCAAATATTTCCGACAATGATAGAAATAACTTTTTAAAGCTTGGCTTTCATTTTGTTTTTGACTGAATGTTTTTTCAATGGAAGAAACATGACAAAATTGGAGACAAAAGAAAAACTACCTTGGCATCTACAAAAGGTCTAAGTGCACTCATTTCAAAGAAGCAGTGCCTTTTGCAACAATTTCAAGACACTTTAGCCTTAATTGATACAAAGGGTTAAATTCCTGCACAGAAGATTTTAGTCAGTGTTTACAATTCCACAGGAATCTGAAAGTTACCAAGGCAATTTTCCTTTTAAAATTATCATGATTTCAACTTCTAGCTTGTCAATATATTCATTCCTCACATAATATAACAGAATTCCAAAATATAAATAACTCCCCAAACATATTTTCCCTAATATCACATAATACATTTTACCACAATGAAATTTCTCACTGAAATACAATAGGCTAGTCTAAGTCCATGCTAACTGGGCTTTCATTCATGTGGCAATCACCATTTTGTTGTGTAGTCTCAATGTTTTTGATTTCTTCTTCTAATTCTTCAGTTTTGTTGATAGATGTATCTGGTGGTTCTTCCTGCTTAGGAGAATCTATTTGTGGTTTTGGTTGGCTAACAATGGGCTCACATAAACTGTGTATTTCCTACAAGAGAAAAACATTACAAGAGTGAAACAATGCAATTCCCGTTGTGAGTCCAAAAAGCAAACATTCTGCTTTTATTTAGACTTGAATGATGACTCTGAAAGTAAGGCTAAAATTATTTTGCAGTACGTTTACGAAGAAATGAAGGAGGCCCTATTAATTCCCAATAACTGAAGAAATTACAATACATACATGTAGAAATTAAATGAATAAATAAATAAATAAATACCAGACATCACTCATTTTTATCTTGCTCAATTTCTCCCTTACTTCATTTTGGCATGCAACAATCATATAAGATATGAGGAGATACAGAGGAACTATTTAATTTTATGCTAATACCATTACATTTGTTATGCTCTGTCCTTTTTTTTATTCAGACCAGATTTAAATTGGACATCACCAGAAAAATGAATCATAAGAAACACACGCGATACAAGAATTTTAGCTTTTTCTTTGACATTTAGATTCTGCATCTTTCTTAATACTTACCCTCAGCTTTCTTCTGATTTCATTTACACAAACAACAGGGTCCTGATCAAGACTTTGTTTAGCTTGGATGTTTATAACGTTGTTTAGCCATTCTGTTGTGTCACTGATACACTTCTCTACTTTATTCATTTCACTTTCATCAATATGAATATATTTCTCATCCTGAAACAAAAATGCAGTATGTTAGTTTTTGCTATAAGCATTTTTCTTCAAGGTTATCTCAAGCTTTAAGTATCCGCACTAATATTCTTGTTCACCAACTAAGGGCAATTTTATTTGCCAATAATATTTATTTATTAAACAAATTTATATAGCTCCCCAACTCAGATACAGTGATTCCAGGGTATCTCCCCATAGCACTAATGGAATCAGACAAGTCACTTGATCAGCTCTGAGTGAGGCTCCCAAGCACAAACCCACTGACATGCCTTCAAGGCATTGCGGAAAAATAAGATAGGCACCACCAAAAAGAATGATGTTTCATACATCATACAGAGTTATATGGTTTGCATGGTTGTTGTATGGTTTCATGCGACCATACAGAGAAGGCCCCTTCCCCCCCCCCATTTTTTTTTATTTCAATCTACATATAACAATACATTAACAGTGTGGCATCAATATATTATACATCTATCATTGCATATATTCATATTAATTCATACTTCTTCAATATTTATTTTCAACCTTACTCTCTCCAAATGCCTACCTCCGTATCAGTTAAACATATCTAGTAATTTCATTATTCAATTTTCTCTGTTTCCATTTTATTTTTTTTAATTAAAAAATTCTCATTTGGCAAGTAGTATGATTCCAGGTTTCACATCTCAATATAAACATGACCATAGTTACCTATTCATTTTATTTGTTTAATTTCATATTATATCATCCTTATCATTATTAAATATTAAGCTTATCTTATTCCAATTACAGTTCATGTTCTCTTATCCTATTTTACAATATTATCTAAAATTCTCATCTCAATTCTATGTTCTTTTATTCAATTTCAAATCCTAATATATCTTCCATTTTTCCGAGTATATTCTCATATCTTATTTTTCAATGTTATCTAAAATTCTCATCTCCTTTCTATTGTAATTTCTCATATTATTTTTTCACATGTCATTTTATCAATCCTTATCTGTAAACATAATTGTTCCCTCTAATTAATAATTTGAGCTAACCACCTTCATTCTTCCTTAATATCAATCTCCATATCTAGTGTAGTATATCTAGTATAAAACACAAATATATATATATATATATATATCTTTTTCTTAGATTCCGCATTATATTTTCTCTATAAATCATCTATTCTACACATTACAAAATGCTATTTTCAATATATTCTTATACATCCCAACACATTACCTTGAGGAATCCCCTTCCTTATCCCTTTTTTTTTTCACTCATTACCTCTCACTCTTTGAACTGTGTACCTTCTTTTAATCCGTGTTTATTTCCAGTTCCTCTTTATTTTCTGGTCCTTTCTCTTGATTCCCTTTTCCCCCATTCTTATTCCCCTCCTTTTCTCATTCCAGTTATTAAACTTTTCTCTCTACCTCTTTTGATTTTTCTTTTGCACTTCCTTTTTCTGCTTTTTACTTCTCTCTTTAACCATTTTCCGAACCATTCTCCCTTTTATCATCACATCAGACCATAAATTTTTAATTCTAATTTCTTTTCCCTCCTGCTTAAATAATTGTTGGTTTTGTCCTTCTGAGTTGGTTTCTTCTTTATAGAACTCCTCCCCCTCTGGTTTATTATGTTCTTGTGTATGCTGAGTCACCATTTCTAATTTCTATAGTAACAATTACACATTTCAAGTTTAATTTTTATCAAGTCCCTTGTATCTTGCATATCCGATCTTATATCTTGTGAGTCCAGTCGTATATCAACAAGTAGCTCCTCCATTATATCTTCTCCTTTTTTCTTTTTTTTCCTCTTCCTTAATAGCTGAAATCCTCTTCTTTAGTATATATATTCAATCCCAGAATCCAGTATATTATTTCAGCCAATATCTTTGAGCTTATTTTCAATAATTCATACTCTTGAGTCTTTATTCCGAATCCTCCAATTGGCCTCTCAACTGTTTCTCAAATTACTGGCAATAGTAAAGTTCCTTTTATTCTTTAAAGTTCCAAAATCCAAAGTCTCAAAAAGACCAGACACTCATTTTAAAACATACTAAAGTTTTCCTGTACCATTGGGTGGCGATCTTGAGTCTTTCTTTAACTTTCTTTGTTGAATATATTAGGTTCGCTAATTTCAATAATTAGCTGTTATTTTCAACACACTCAATTCCAGCATTTAATTATGCCCTTTAAGTGCCCACAGTTCAATATCTGTCCAGTTTAATTTTTAAACCTTTGCTGTGTTAATGTATTTTTCCTTTAAATTTCTCCTCCAGATTAATCCAATAGAATAATCAAATCCAAATTTAAAAACCCAATTTCTTTCTCACTTTCTCTGGTCGTTGCTTCCACACACTTTCCTCCAAAATAGCCCTTAAATTTGATACCAGGGTACCTCAAAAGCGATGTTCTTTGCCTGGTTCACAATCTGCTCGCTACTTCTCTCTCCAGCACAAAACTGAAAGTTTCCCGGAGTGTTCTTCGTCTTCATGGTGGCCATTTTAAGATCACCACTGCAGCTTGCCTTTAGGAGGGATTTTCCTGTCAGGAAGAGGAATTGCGGCTCCCCTTGACCCTGCAGGCAATTTCCTGCTTCTTCACCACCCCACTAGGATGGCTCTGGTCCCCATCGGGACCCTCCAGCAAGTGAGCTCGGTTGAAACCACACATAATCGTGGATGCCGTATCGACACCGATGAGGAACAAACCGGAAGTCAAAGAAGGCACTTTTTTGAGATCAAATAGGATGTACTTCCTTGATAGTTAGGACCTGCAATATATCCTACCTTCTTTTCTGTTGGGCCAGGTATTGGGGAAAGGTGGTCCATCAAATAACCGGGACATAAGCCATTTAGGGCTTCAAAGATAACCAGTACCTTGAATTGCACCCAGAAGCAAACTGGTAACAAGTGCAGCTTTCACTATGTGGCTACTGCATTTTGAGCCAACTGAAGCATCTGAATTCCCTTAAAGGCAGATCCATGAGGAATGAGGTGATTGTGCAACTGGTGGGCGAGCATACAAGCACACACAGCCCCAACTGCATGAGTAGCAGACGCACATGCTTGTTTGTGTGCAAAGTTCCATAAAGTTATGCCCTCACACAGAACCATCCTCTCCTCTCCCTCCCCCTTTGTGCTGGTCCACCAAGCTGGAAAGTTTAGATTAGAAATCAGATTTATGAAGTTCACATAAATTTACATTTTCTGGTGTGGCATTAGGAACTTTAAATAGCCTGCTCATGTTCCTTGCACTGAAAAAAAACTGTTCCCTTTCCGCTAAAAAAAAATCATATCAATTTTCTCATATAACGTTTAGTTCATTAAATTTTCAGCTTGACTAACACAAATATTATGCAAGTTATAAGCGAAAACAAATATAAGGAGAATGGAAATTGTAAATAAAAACAGTTCTAAAACTTGACAAATGCTTGCAATGACCAAAATGTGTTATGTAAATTAATGTAAAAAATAACTTTTATAAAATTTGCATTCTGTGCTTAGCTGGCAATTCATGTTATGAGTGCCTTTTAGGGATATTCAAAATAGTTCATGCATGAAATAGCCAGGTTTAAGTTATCTGTACACAGATCAAAACGCGCAGGTTTGATTTGGAGACAAATGTTTCTTAGCAGAAGATGATGAGAAAAATACCATTGGGAGGACACAACTAAGGGATGCTAAAGGGAAAAAACACACATTAGATTTGGAGAGAAAGGGTAGCTAGACTGGCTGGTTCTCTTGCATTTGATTCAAGAAAATGGGTGAGCAATGTGAGAGTATATATTCTTACATAGTCACAAATAGATACCAGATCAACCCATTGCCAAATAAGGGACAAGTAAAAATGATTTCCTGCTCATAATAGAGTGGAAATGAACAACAATACTATTTTACTCATGACATCCTTCTAAAATGTGTCTTGGACAAACCTGAAATAAGCAAAAATTCCAGGTTTCAGTTTAGCCAAACAATTCAGACTAATTAATAAAACTCGATATTCTATTTTGTGTCCACCTATTGGAAAAACCCTATTGCTTTGCACCATAACGATTGTCACGGTATTTCAGGATACTCTTCTAAAATCTGCGATTTCTTACAATTTATTGTTTTGGTAGCGGTGGAGTCTATATAACCGTAAATAAAAAAATTATCAATGGTTAAGTAATGTCATGCACCACTGATCAGAATACATTTTACAAAGAGAATTCAGAGCACTTCACAGTTCAAGTGTGTATTATAATTACAATTACATACTTTGTTCTTATATTCCTCTGTAATCCCAGCATATATGTGAAGCTTATGTCCCAGTTCCTCTAGCAGCTTTGGCCGCTCCTCTGCTTCTTGATATCTGATTTCAATTGGAGTCCCAAATTTCTAAAAGAGATCAGAATAGTAACAGGCCATTTCAGCAATCACTAGCACTTTTAAAATCCAACATATAAAATGAAAGTTAGTGATACCTTTAACTCAGTCAATTTGTCCATGTAGACTTGTTTAGCTTGGTCTTCTCCTTCTTCATATAGCCAATCTTCTATTTCTGACAGCAGCATAGAAAAATTCTGGCGATTCTAAGCAAGAGTTAATAACAAGTTTTATTTTTTTTAACAGCACTACCCACCAGCTAATAGCTGGATTAGTTGCATTCATAAAACTGCTCTTAATCATATGTAAAATAATAATCATAATTAATACATTTTAGGAAGAAAATGAGTAAACAAGCAGAAGAGAGGTCCATATGCTTAATAGAACTGAACAATGGAATCTTAAATGCTATTGCAAGCTTAAGAATTTGCCACTGAAAGCTGTGACAATAAAATTAAAGCCAGTTTAAATGGCTTTAAATGAGGATTTTATAAATGAACTACCCTTTTTCAAACTGATACTTTGTAGCATGTTGAATCTCTACCCAGAGAATTCCTAGCCAGCACATGCAATGATTGTACTATCAATAAGTCACTCTAATATTTAAGTTTTGCACTGTAAATATCCTAAACTGGTTTTCTGGATGAACTTTTTTAAATAAATGATTTTTAAATAAATAAAACAACTACCTGCTCACACACAAATTTTTCATAGGGTCCAGACAGCTTGTCTCTAAAATCATAAACATATTCTTCAACTGCATTCTTTGCATCATTTCTTTCCTTCTCCAATTTGTCCTGCATGATCATCTTGCCCTGTTTACAAAAAAAACAGTAATAAGTCTTAAGTACTTAAGATTTTGAATAGTACAGTATACTCGCCTCTTCAATTAAATCTCTTCAAAAGCCTTGTTTACAACTTTCAATGAATGATTAGCAAAATGCATCCTATGTTATAAAGTTGTGATTTTGTCTTTAAACACTTAACTTTGCTTGATAATAATGCAGTAAAGAGCATTCTATCGCACATAAGGAATTTATGACAATAATGAGAGTACCTAAAAACATGCACAGAAATAGTGACCAGGTTTACAACATCAAGTGTCCACCTATTGTGGGTTTTGAGTATTTATAAAATATTTTTTATACAGTATAGATTAAGAGATAAAATTTGGCAACGAACTAAATGTAAGCTCTAAAGGCTGAACATCTATTGTACTCCATGAGCCTCCTGGTTCATGGAACTGATTCAAGTAAGTCAACTGCCACTCGTGAAGGGGTAAGAAATTAAACTACACTCAAATACCTAATCAGCCAGGCTTCTAGATTGCATAGTAATTTCCCATGGTGTAAGGGTCAACAACCCTAAAAATGAGTAAAATTGTATCAACAATTAGTTGTAATAAACATGGAAATGCTCCCCTCGACATAAAAATCAACATATTCTCATCTCCAACAGTTTAACTGATCAATTATTTTTTCAGCTACTAATTAGCTTCAATACATTTTCTAGAACCAAATTTGCAACTAAAAGGAAAAAAACAGAATATAAATGCTGAAGATCATTTAACATACCTCTGTTTCAATGTACATATTCAGCAGATCCTTCCCAAGCTGCCATACTAAATTAGCTTCAATAGGCAACTCAACATTTTTCACTTTTATTTTGGGTTTCTTAGCATCTGGAGGTTGATCACTTTTCTTTTCATTTCCCTAGAATGAACAATATAATACCACTATTACATCAGGGCCTAACAGAAACCCCCCCCCTGTATAACAGAATCCAGTTTGTCCCAGTATTGTACTTTTCTCTTGGTGCAATTTCAACATTACAGCTCCATGAGATCTAGCTAATGCGGATTTGCCAGAGCATCAGTAGATCATCAATTATATAAGTGTAACTACATACTGTTACATTTTCTCCCTAACAGAACACATTTAAAAGACACTCACTTTTTCACCACTGGGGATTTTATTTTCTTCAGAGGGAACCTCAGGAGAAGGAGGAGACTGTGATGTTTGCTGACCATCTGTTTGTACCTGGGACTGAGATCCAGCCTCAGTGTTGTCTTGCAGGACATTTTTCTGAAATGGGAGCCCAGGCGCAAAAGATGTGAAAATGTAACAACAAAAAACCATTAAGGAACCAAAATAAACTTAATATTTGATACCTCTGAAATATAAGATAGAGCATTTGTGCACCTATAAGCATCATAAAATGGATGAAAATTTATCTCTTGAGAGCAAAGCACCATTAAGCATCTGTAGATAATTTGCTAGATAATCTTGTGCACTCAGATATTGTAGATTAAAGTTTCAAAATCCCTTACCAAGCAAAATAAAATTACAGTCTGTAATAACTGTACTGCTCCAATAGTTGTTCCCTGTTGAGAGTTTGAAAACATTTGTTTGGCTACTGTAGAATAAAACCCATTCAGGTTAAACCGAGTTTTAAAGTTTATTGCACTTGGAACTTTCATCCATCCCTGGTTTAGAATTTTGAAGACTTCAAGAAGCAAAAAAAATGTTCTTATCGCCCCACCTTTAACGCATTTTGATCATTATATTTTGAAATGCTACCATTGCTAGTTTTAAAAAAGAAGATTCTAAATTTCCTATGCGAGGAGACCAACTTACATTACAGCTCTCAGATTTTTGACTCTGAGGTTCTATTTCAGCCTCAATATTGGGAGTTTCATTTTCTTCCATTTTCATCTGCTCCACCATTGATGCAGTAGAGACACTAAAAATGCCATGGCTATTGATGCGAACTTTAACTTTAACTTTAGTTTTTTCTCCATCATTCTGAGCTGCAATGTTCTGGATAATGTATTTGCCTGAATACAAGAAAGCAATCACAATTATGGAAGGTTAGATTTCCGAAAGAATGAAGATTTTAAAGCTTACTACAGCAAGTTGTTTTTTAGGACATAGAAAATCCACATTGCCCATGATTTGTTATATAATCTTGTTATTAATTTTGTGCTGTATGTTGCAAAGTGGCAGATTACCAGGACATATTTTGTACTCTTAGAGGGAATGTTCCAAATGAATTTCTGTTCTGATCATGAAAGCTAAGATAGGTTAAACATAAATATGCTAAGTAACAACAGTGGAATTCACATCTATGGAAATTTATAATATTACTATGTTTATTAGCAGCAAATCAATTTTCTCCCATACTGGCACATAATTCTATGAAAAAAGCTATTTTCATTTTATGAAACGGGCTTGTAGTGTCAAAAGATTATCAGCCAGCACTTGACTGTCTTATTTCTTTTAAATATTCAATTTCTACATAGATTTCTTTAAGCAGCATCAGTGACTACAGTAAAAGCATATGGCACAATGCTTTTCAGTTATATTATTGCAAGTTTTGGGGAACTTTTATCAATAGCAATAGCACTTAGACTTATATACTGCTTTATAGTGCTTTACAGCCCTCTCAAAATGGTTTACAGAATCAGCATATTGCCCCCAACAATTTGGGTCCTCATTTTACCCACCTCGGAAGGTGGGTAACCTTGAGCCTGGTGGGATTTGATCTGCCAAATTGCAGTAGGAGTAGCTTGCAGAACAGCACTCTAACCACTGAGCCACCGAGGCTCTCTATAAATACTTGTGTTCCAAATAAATATAACTCTATGATTCCATTATTCAGAATTCACTTAGTTACATAAACAAAACAGTAAAATAAACACATATAGGTAGTCCTCGACTTACAATTATTCATTTAGTGACCATCCAAAGTTACAATGGCACTGAAAAAAGTGACTGTTTTTCACACTTACGACATTAAGCATTCCCATGGTCACATGATCAAATTTCAGGTGCTCGGCAAATAGTTCATATTTATGACAGTTGCAAGTGTCCTGAACATGTGTTTCCCTTTTGCTACCTTCTGCCAAGCAAAGTCAGTTGGGAAGCCAGATTCACATAACAACCACTTTATTAACTTAACAATTGAATTGGTCACAAAACAACTATGGTAATAAAGATTATAAAATGGGGCAAAGCTGTCTTAAGAATTGTCTCACTTAGCAGCAGAAATTTTGGGCTTAATTGTAGTCGTACGTTGAGGAGTACCTGTATTATCTATGAACACAGTTAAAGTCCTTTACTACAGAAGTTATTTTTGTTGCTGTTCAACAAAAGGATAAGAAAATTTCATGATTGAGGAACAGATCATTCCTGGAAACTCCAGAATGTTCTGCTTCATTCTCTGGCCTGTGCCATTTTAAGATGATATGCAGATTCTGGAAGTAAATCAAACGGAACATGTCAAACTACTTTCAAATCAGGGTATTTTCTCTCACAAACAAGTCACCCCTGGCATGGCATGGGCCAGAGTGGGGACACAATGTTCTGTTCCTGTATTGCCAAATATTGCAAATATCCCTCTTTACCCAATAATATTAAAAACATTCAGAGATTCTTCTTACACACATAACCACTTACCTATCTTTTTTTCAGGGTAGGGGACATTACTGAGATCAGAATAAAATGCTTGGAGCTCAAATGGTCCTTTTCTGTAAAATGTCAAGACTTTGGAAAAAGGAGCTGCATGATGCCTGCTGAAAACTTCATGAATCCTAGTTAGATTAAGGAGGGAAAGGATTTGGGATTTGTGAAAACAGTCTTATTGTATTATTATTATTGCTCTGCCAAATCCTAACTGCTTAGTTATCAATTTATTCATGAGTCTTACATGACTGCCTATCTTAATCAAATAACATGCATACTAAACAAAAAATACAGAAGCGAATACATACAATGTTTTATCCTCAATCTCAAAACTCACTTTAGGCTCTGGGATGGTATTGAACTGTATTATGCCCAGGGCTTTAAAGGAGTGGCTATGTGAGTGGGTGTGGGAGGGGCACCTTCAAATCGTTTTTAGCTCCTTCCAACAACCTGTATTAGTCTCTACCTTGTACACTGACTGGATATAGGGAGAGAATAATCTAACATTTCAATTTTTGTGCATAAGTACTATATTTCAGTATAACTCTTTCCCCAATTGTTAATAATTTGGAATTTGCTTTTAGGAGGTTCTACTATCAAGCATGAACCAAATAGGAAGCTAATAAAGCCTGCATGTATAGTTCCCACTCATTTCAAGAGCTCTTGCAATGAGAAATCCCTTCTGTAAATATATATTCCAGATAATCCAATGCAAATGAGCTGAAGCCTCAGGCAATAAGATAATTAAGATCTGAACCTGGCAATGTATTCACACCTGTCAATTTGTCATATGAAAGATTTAGTATAATTGCAACATACAACTGACAAATGTATATTGTCTAAAAGGTTGAATATTAAAATCAATGTCACAGATGATGGTGACAAATGAGTTCAAATACACTTTGAAAGGCATGTGAACTAGAATGAAAAACCTGCTCCAGTTCACATATCACTATTGCAACTGCTATTTAGTTATATTATTACAAGTCTTGGTAATATAGGTTCTATAAATTGAATGAATGACATTATTACAGAAACTATGACAGGAGATCAAGAGATTTCTGAATTTGTCTTCACCTCAAGTGGCTACCACTGAACTAGGATCACTAAGTACTCAATAATATACTGTTATTTATGACTTAATTTCTTTTGTTAACTCTTCTGTAAGAATTCAGTCAAATGTGATAGCTTTACTTTTAGAGGCAATGTTTACATTATAGGGCTATTGCAGAGAAATATGAAATTTGATGTCATGACTCACCCATCCCCATCTTCAGTCTCTGTACTCCACATCAATGATATTGGGAATGTAACTGCATCCGTGATAGAGATTTCTCTAACTTTAAAAGCTGGAGACAAAATTGCGCACTGGGAAATGAAAATGCAATACAAGGCATTTTGTTATTGCTTTTCTAAGAAGTCAGATTAAAATAGTTTATATAAAAAAAGTGAGAACTGATAATTTTATTGATTTGAAAAAAAGAGTTCTGGCTAACTATTTATTACAAAGCCTAATCTCACAAAGATTTATAAAATAAAACATTTTTAATTTCAACATAGTTTCAGCAGAGTAATAAGTTAGATTTTCTCCAATAAATACTATAAATTTTTCTTTAAGCTTTATTATCCACAAAGCAAAATTTTCCAGAAAATCCCATTAGCCTGAAACTGCAATTATGAAAGGTTTTTGCAAAACCTTAAAGAAAGAATAGTATAAAATTGAGAAAGATGATATGGATTCACAAATTGGTATCTGAAATCCAGCTTAAGGGAGGAACTAATAGCCTTAATAGGGCTTTATGTGTCAAAAGATTCTTGCTTGTTTTTGTTTTTCTGCTTATATGAGTTAAAGTTATTTTAGGAAAGAAAACACAGAAGTAGATCAGGAGAACATGTTCAATGCTTTTACACAAACAATCCCTACAGAAACAAGACTTTTTCCTGTTGAATTCCAGGCATATCTTTATCAAGTCCTTATTTTTAAATTGAAAGACTACACAATTTATGAGGCACCATTATTTAAGCACCATCACTGTTAGTCATGCCTAATTACATTCCTTCCAAAATCTGTTCTTTTAAAAACTGTCTACTTCATGAAAATATATCAGTATTAAGATTTTTTATTATTTCAGCCTCACTTTAAACAAACTGTTTTTTCATGGAGACTTTTTCCACAATTAGCAATTGTTCAGTATACAAACAAGGTCCATAAAGACCTAGTGATATTTAAGTACACACTTCAAATAAGCAATGACAATAAGGTTAATTTAGTCCTTGTTCTTGTCATCTGCTTTCTGTTAAATTTGCATGCAAAAAAGCCATTAAAAGATTTGGATGAGTTTGGGAAGTGAAAATTCTCATTGAATTAAATTGAGAACTAAACATATTTCTCCATCCAACCCTACTTTTGATTTAAAAAATTGTTTTCCTGAAAATACCTGCAAAGCACAGCCTCTTGCAACAGCTTCGTCTGCATTCAGGGTTGTACTGACATCTTTGCCAAAAAACTTCCCTATCTTCTCTTTAACAGCTGGCATACGTGTGGCTCCACCCACAATTTCAACAGCATTCACATCTTCTACTTTGAGTTGGATTTGCTCCATCAAGGAACGAAGAGGAATCTCTATTCTTTGCAGAGGCTCACCACATAATTCTTCAAATTGGGATCTAAAATGTAAATTGGTATGAAAAATGTGCCAAATTTTCAATTCACTCAAGAATGAGCAATTCCAATTTCAAAAATAGCCACTAAAGTAGTCCAACTTGAACCTGAACCATGTTTTAAAATGAGACTAAACCATTTCTGAAAATTGAGCAACTATGCTTCTTTGCTTTTGGCAAAATGTCACAATAAATGTTCAACATTCCAAATATCCTAGTTAACCTTGAAAGATTGTTTACTTGGTCCAACAGTTTTATTAAAATAGCAAGAAGGTATTAAGAATAATATGTTCTAAAATGCCTGTTGTAAGGAAATTGCTAGCTTTGTCATTCGTGTTTTGAATGTAGATTACCTGGCATGTTTATGTATGCTATAGACAATAACACGTGTGAACAAAGAAATGAGTAGTAAGTTCCTGAACGGCTGGATCAAAGCAAAACACAAAAAGTATTGGAGAATAATAAAATCCACTGTAGCAATGACAAAAAAATGCCCATAACCAAGACAGTGTTCCCAAAACAAAGTTTATCTACATCTACGTTAGTCTATAAATTTGATGAGCTTCTAACACAAAGGGAAGTTGTAAGTAACAGGGTCTCTATGGATTCAGCATGACAGCAGCATCTTCACAATTATAATTTATATATGAGGCAGCCTCCATATTTATGAACTGAACAGAAATTTATGAGCAAGAGAAAGACGGTTCTAATGTATTCAGTGTTCTTCTGGTTGGTCACCATGGGGGAAGACAGAATAGCTAGATCATAAGACCCGAACCAGCAACATGATTTAAAAAAAATACTCTAGCCACATTTATCTCTTACCTATTCATCTTTGAAGAGATATCTGTATCATTCATAAAACATTCAATATTAAGTGGAATATCTGTGCTGTTAGAGCTCATTAACTTTTTCAGCTTCTCACATTCTTGATATAAACGAATGAGAGCTCGTATTTTTGATTTGGGGTCTAGTTTGTATTTGGATTTTATTTCAGCACAAAAGTAATCCACTAGTTTTTCATCAAAGTTTTTTCCTCCCAAAAAGGGATCAAAAGCTGTGCCAAGAACCTAATTTGAAGAAAAAGTATAGAATGTGAATTACTCAATCTGTTATCATCCATGTATGAAACATTTTCAGTACAAATGTAAAGACAAAGAGATGATCCTACCACCTAACATTCTTCAAGAATAATGTTGATGCTTAAGTATGGATTGACTAGTGTTTCCAAGGTATGGCAAACAGCACTACCAGGAATCAAAAGTTTCCACCCATCCAATCAAGTCATGTATTTCTCCAACAGACATTATAAAGAAACCTGACAGATATTAATTCCAATGTAACATTTTGCAACCATGCATAATTTTTTTTTCATTTTTCCACTTCCATTTGTTTCCACTTTAATTTTGAATGCAACTCCAAATCCAGACCTCCATGGGTTGTTAAATTTGATTTCCATTGATAATTTTTGTGTGATTTTGTTGTCAGCACATTCAACTATTGTCAATATCAAACTATTAAATACTTTGTAATGAACAAAGTATTTAATAAGGATATTTCATTCATTCAGATCTAGGGTGTCTTATTTTTGTGTTCCCTTTATTTTTTTGAGCAGTGTATATTTGTGCTGCCTTTTCTCTTGAGAACTGAAAGCAGGATATATTGGAATATTCTCTCATTATATCCTAATTAAAAAATGCTGTCAGGAAGATGAGTCTAGAAAGAAATAACTGGCCAAAAGTCACCAAAACTGGACTTCATACAAAGGCAACCTTGCACTGCTTTCTAAACTCTGTTTACCTTGAGTTTTCCTTTGTTAAAAGCACAGGCTGATACTTGAAATGCTGAATGGCCCATATCTATGAACACCACTATTCGTGGCTTCTCTTCTGCAATGGGAAGGTCCTGCTTATAAATCCCATAGTTCAGAGCAACTGTAAACAAATAAAATAATTCAGTGTTAATTGCGTGTGCCCAGTAAAATCCAAGTGAGGGATGATGCAGCTGTAATCTAACATATCTGAAGAACATCAGGCTGAGAAATGCTGTGTTATTTACAGCCAGAACTAGAATATCAATTACATTAGCATAGGAGAGAAATAATGAAGAATTTGAATGTCTTGACTTGGAAATGTACACAACCAATCCAAATCTTGAAGTGCAAGTATTACATAGTTGTGGCAACTGATCTTTGCTGGACAGCAGATACCAATATTTTGTACTAATTGTAGCTCTTAGATGGTCTTCAAGAACAGTCCCAGTAAAGTACAGTGAGTATGTTAATTTGGCACATAAATGGAAGCTAAACTGAACAAGTTGAGGGTTTCAAATATTGAGATGCTTTACAGACAGTCCTTGACTTACAACAGTTCATTTAGTGACTGTTCAAAGTTACAACAGCACTGAAATAAGTGACATGACAATTTTTCATTACCACCTTTGTAGCATCTCCATGATCATGCAATCAGAATTCAGATATTTGGCAACTGGTTCATATTTATGACCATTGCTGTGTCCCAAAGTCATGTGATTATCTTTTGAAACCCTTTTTAATATAGTTTTTTTATTAATTTATAATATGACATACAAAGAGAATAAAAAAGTAAATATTCAGAAAATTAGGAAAGGAAAAAGGGAAGTGGAAGCAAGGGAAAAAGAAAAAAAAGGCATTGACTTCCAACTCATTTGGTGCAGTAAAATAAGGCACTAACACCTGCCCTCAACTTTTTACTTTTTCGTAAGAATAGAAACTAGCCATGCCTATAATAACAAATCTATCTAATCGATATACTCCCAAATCAAAGTTTCACCTCAAGCACAAAGTTTAGAAGTGGTTTCCAAGTAGAAATAAAGGTATTTGTGTTTTTTTTCTTTAATCAAAACATTCAATTTAGCTATCTCTGCTAACTCCCATTAGTTTTTGCAGCCATTCATCCCTTGTGGAGATCAAGAGGACCTTCCATTTCTGTGCGTAAAGTAACCTTGCTGCCATTAACATATATAACACACAACCTTCTGACAAGCAAAGTCAATGGAGAAGCCAGATTCACTTAACAGCCAAATTGCTAACTTATCAGTTGCAGTGATTTACTTAACAATTGTGGTAAGAAAGGTCATAAAAGCCTCTTTAGTCTGGCTCCTAGGTAACTTCTGGACCACTTTCATGTGGAATCAACTCATCCAGTACATATTCCCAGAAAAAAATTGTAAACAGTTCCATATTAGTAAGAGATTAAGGGGCCTGAAGCAGCATTGTCTTTTTCTTGTGGCCCCATACCACCAAAATCAGATCAATGCCCATCATAAAGGCCTTTGGAAAACTAATAATGTTGCTGAGTATGCAGCATTTGTATTACTGTAAGGGATTATTATTCTATCATTATCTTGGTTTCAACATTGTTTTATTATTGAAAACTATTAAGTGCACATGTAGATTATGCTAGAAATAATGTGAAATTATCTTAAATTACTCACCTGCTGTCATATCATTCATTAGTCTGAGACAATTTAGTCCAACAACCTGAGCTGCATCAAGCAGTGATCTTCTTTCAGCATCAGTAAAAAATGATGGCACCTGAAGAAGGCAATTATAACCATGTAAATCAGATATTCATGAGGGAAACTTTCTGTTTTAAAACTCAAATCCTCTGAAATAAGTCATATGATTTTAACTATGAAGTCATCCACAAGTACATTCCACTTCTTGTGAGTGAAATAATTGTCCTTTAGGAACGTACTAAGCACTGCTTAAAATAAAAATTAAAACAAATTATATTTTTCATTTTATAAGCAATTTTTTGGAAAAATAGTTAACCTATTTCTAAGACAAACTAACTTATAGAAGAAAAAATAGATTCAAGGTATTTTTTGTTTGAGTCAATGGAAAAGAGAATAATTTTTGGAGGTATCATTAACATTTTTGTTTCGTTAGAATGCTTCTTTCTCTTCCGACATGACTAAGATAAAATAAGCTCTAAGACAGGGGTGTCAAACTGGATTTCTTCGAGGGCCAGATCAGCACTGTAGTTCCTGCTGGGTGACTTTGGGCCAGTAACTGTGTTCAGCTCAACTCACCATACAAGGTGGTTGTTGTGTGGAAAATAGGAGAAGGAAGAAGTATTGGGAATGTTTGCCGCCTTGAGTTATTTATAAAGTAATAAAGATGAGATAATAAATGAATAAATTGAAATATTAGATATTACTTTTTACCTGTTTTGTATATTTTAAGTAGGACTTTTTGTTATTTTTTCATTTTAAAAGATTTATATCCTATATAATCATGGGAGTGGGGCACTGTTTCATTCAGATGTTAAAAGTCAATTTTCTTTCACCAAGAGCACAACTGCAAGCATCCCACAGTTGCAGTCCCCAAACCTCTGGCTCCATGGACAGGCAGCAGCAGCAACACAAGGTGGTGGTGGTGGTGGTGATGATTTTGTATGTGCAACCTAACTCCTGCACACATACAAATGAAGTTTCATGTGCTCGCCTATTACTTGCATGACCCAATTCCCAAAAGTCTGCAGACTGGACCACAGACTGAGGGTTGGGGACCCCTAACATACCTGTGCTGTCCAGATAGTTTAGAGTTAATGGGATTTGGGATAGTTACTTAGGAATTGTGAGCTGTTCCCTTAATGGAATGCATCATGGTAAATGTAGTTAAAGGTATCCTGGGAAATGTAGTCCATGTCATGTGATCACATCTGCAATCCTGATTGGTCACTAAACTGACCCTTGTTGGGTTGGGGGAGGCTCCCTCACTCTTGTCAGAAAACCACCATACCATGCAGCTGCTTCAATCATCATGGGGTTGAGACCTTTTTATCTTTCTACTGTTCTTCTTAATGTCCAGTGCTTTGCATATTTGTCTTGTAGTGTAGATTGCTTACATTGTTTGAGAAACTATTAGACAAACAAAAAGCTTCAAATTAAAATTTAGTCAATTTACTTACTGAAATAACACAATCTGTTACAGGTTTTTTGAGGTTATTTTCAGCTGTTTCCTTCAGCTTAGTCAGCAGCATAGCTGTTATCTGCTCCACACTAAATAAATGTTCTTCATCCATATATGTTACCTGCAGAAGGAGGGAAGTAAGCTATATACCATTTCAAATACTTCACTTACTTTTTAGACACTGAATTTCCAACACTCCTCCCAAATTTTGTTTTGAAATAGAAAGCAAGTCAGTGCTTCTTTTGTTTCATCTCCACAATTTTTTCACAACTAGTTTTTGCTTAGGAAATTGTAAATATAATACTGACATTTTTACCTTTATTCCAACACTCCCATTTTTCATTGGAATTACATAGTAGCTCAAATTCTCTTTTTCCTTCTGAATAAAAGGATCATTATATGCACGACCATGGAATCTCTTGAAATTATATACTGTGTTGTCAGCATGTGTAATTAGCTGTAAAAAGGAGACAATAGTATCAGTGGTTTAAAAAAATTTCACACTTCATTTTCTATTGCTAATTAAAAATATAATAGTAAATTTATGGATGAAAGAAGAAATATTTTTAATTTCTTGCCCTAATTATGTTTTATATTGAAGCAAATGTGGACCTGATTAAATTGCTGTAATTATGCTACCTCATAAGAATTGGGTAGCTATTCCCTTATATTTAGAGAAGTGTCGTAGGGACCCACAGGGCCGCTATTTTCATTTTGATCTCATCAGTATCAAATGCCAAGAAAACACAAACACACACCTTGTGTGTTACGGTTCGGTTCTTGATCATGACTAAACACCTAGTGCCATTTAGATGAAGGCAGGATACTGGAAATATAACATATTTGGAAGACACATTAAAGATGGCTATTTTTATTATATGACATCTTTCTGATTTAGTTCTTAGATTTAAACACTACAGAAGAACCAAGTATTTACTTTGCGCTTTACTCCAAAAATATCACTATTATGTTATTAATCACACCTTTGTGTAATTTGTATACCAAAGATACAAATACCATTTATCTTGCTCTTTTCAGAAAGCAACTTACCTGATTTTTAGCAGACACTCCAATTGCCCTGTTTTTGGACCCAAATGACACTATGGAACTGAAAAGTGATATAAAGACAACATCACTGGAAAGTTTATTCATATGACATAGAATGATATAAAAACACCAAGTCATTATATTTAGTATTTCCTTTAAAATTCTGAAGAATTTACTAATAAACCCACAGTGCAAATACCTTAACAGGAACAATTGCTAACATTACAGTTATTTTATGCAAATATTTACATTTGATGTGTTAAAATTATTGAAGAACCTTAACAGTAATGCAATTAGAAACAAATATGAATCTGACAGCACTAACAATTTAAATTGTTTTAAAAGCTAGAATTCTCTACATTTGATCATGATTTAGAGCAGGTGTATCAAACTGGCACGCCACGCCCAATCCAGCTCAGCGAAGGGGAAAAACATTGCAAAACATCATGTGACAGCAACATGATCAAAAGAGTTTGATACCCTTGATTTAGAGAAACAAGGAAGGATTTGTAGGCAACCCTCAACTAATTTAATTTTTTTTAAAAAGCTTAAAATCAAAAGACACCTGTATTCCATGTATGCAAACAGTCCACTGGATTATAGAAAGTACAATCTGGGAATGAAATTTGGGTTGAATTTGTCTCTTTCATATCAAAATGGGAAATCATGAAATACATTACTGCCAAATAAGTATAATAAAAGGTATGTCATATTATTTTCATTTTATTAAGTAAACAAAATAAAGAGTAGTTCTTTTCCAGGCCCCATCATAAATTTTGAGAAGGACTCAACACAAGCTTCACAAAGCCAAGTGGGTCCTTCATCCTGGAAAAAGTTATACACCTCTATTTGTACCTTGGTACCAAGAAGAAGAAGAAATATCATATATATGACATCAATAAACTGTGGTATATCAGGACTAAGTGTTAGGGTTAATATTAGAATATCTGAACAATCATACTAAAGTTAAAAACTAACAATAGGGAATCTTATCACCGAGATTAAAATTATAAAGTATGTTAATTACATACTCAAATTTTGCATGCAAGGGAAGCATATGATAGATCCTCTAAGAAATGTCACTATGTACCTATTTCTTTGAATTAGCAATGTCCAATCACCCCCTTTACTAACTATGACACCTTTTTTCATCTTGTTTGTAAACTTTACCTACTCCATTCTAAAATATAATCCATTAAATCCACAACCTTGGATTTTATAGTGTTAAATACCTAACAGAGGATCATGAATTTAATTTTAATTTAATTCCTGCTGGTGTCAAGGAAAACACCTCAACAATCTCTGAATATGCAAAGAAGTGGGCATCCCTATATCATGGATATGTCAGTCTGATTTTTGTTCTCCCCAGAAGACCCTCTAATACCCTGGGCAAAAAAAACCCCAACCTTTTTGGGGGGAAGGCCCTGTCTTTTATCTCCTCTCTTAATCTAGTAACAGAAAGCTCCAGAAGCTTCCAGATTCTAGTTGAAGTTGGCCTCGTAATCCTCCTGCATCATGATTCCTCAGAAACCAGCAGGCTCCTTCTTCCACCTCCCTCATCACCCTTCTACTCCCACCTCCTTCACAGCATCACAAGTAGAAGAAGCTCATTATGCAGGGAATATGCCGAGGCAACAAAATTGAGAAAAGGTACTGCAGCAGCATCCCGCTTAACTAACACCCAAAAGAAAAGACCAAAAATCAAAATATCCCAGTCATCCTACCATAACAGATCTGACAGTCATATAGCAACTCTACTCCCTGCTATTTTTTGGGACTGTGGGATTATATTATTATTATTATTATTATTATTATTATTATTATTATTATTATTATTATTATTGTTGTTGTTGTTGTTGTTGTTGTTGTTGTTGTTGTTGTTGTTGTTGTTGTTGTTGTTGTTATTGTTATTATTTCATTTCCCCTGGATGAAGGGTGTAATAAGGCGACACTGAGATGTAAAATCCGTGTGCTTGAAAGACGGCGCAGCCATTACTCCGAGCCGCGATCTCTTCTTAAAGAGGGAAACGGCCTTCTGCTTCGCGCAAAAGACAAGGGAAGATTGCTCGTCGGCACAACTACTCCAGAGAAAGCTCTACGGCTTTACAAAGGGATACTAACCCGCCAAAGCATCTTTCCACAGACCTTTGAACGAAAAGCAACGTGGAGGGGATAAAGGCTCTTGAAAAAAAAAAAAAAAGGGGGGGGTTTTAGCCTGATCAGGAAATAACAAGACCCAAATAACCCCCACTTGCAATCAAAAGGGAGGGCTGCTAGTCTAGCCAGGTTCAATTCTTCGCGAATAAGCTCTGTATAAACCTCGAATGCCAGCCACGCTCCCTGAAGCGTTAAACCCTATCCCCATAAATACGCCCAACGTATATTTCCACGTTTCTGAATTGACAAGCCCCGTTATTGATGACGGGTTGCCTCCCCTTCCCCTTTTGCTGGCAATTCGCTACCACCACCACCACCACCCCCGCAGCCCACCCTCAGCTGCCGGCTACGTACGGAGTGCACCGGTCGCTGAACTCGTTGGCCACGGTCTCTATTCCGCCTGCTCTCGCCACCGCGATGTAGCAGCTCTGCGAGCCTAGATCAAAGCCCACCACAGCCATGACTGGGCAGCTCTCCCGGCCGCTCCTGGAACACCCGGTCGCTCGCTGTCTTCAACTCCCAAGTCAGTCCGAGACGCGAGAGGAAGGGAGGGAGGGAAGGAAAGGAGCCTCTCATTCACTGCGGGAAGGCGCCACGCTCACGCGCCCCACCCGCGCGCGAAACTCGCCACCTCCAGCGGAAAAAAAGACTTCGAGATGACAATAGGCAGAAGTTTCCAGAATCTGCGGCGGCTATTCGCCGGCTCCACGTGCGGCTTCCGCTTCCGCCTTCTCGGGTATTCTCGAACTCTCCCGGCCAATGGCAACGCCCGGAATCGGATGACGCGACTGTTACCAGGACGACCTCGGACGCCGAGCATCTCTCAATCTTTCGCCGCTTGACGCAGGTAAGAGGCGTGCGCGGCGGGAGGTCCCGCGAAGGCATGCGCGCGAGGGTTTTGCTCGCCGGAAGAAATGCAGCTATGGACCCGCTGCTGTCTTTGGCTTATCATAGGAAAAAGTTATCGGTGTGATTTGGCGCCTCTTGAGTGGAATGTCGGTCAATAAGGGCTTGCAGTGTCTTGATTTTCACTTTTAAAAAAGTAATTTAAAAAAGTAATCTAATCCTAAGTAGCTTCTTCTCTGGTAAAATCACACTACTAACTAGAGCATACAAAACATTTGCTAGACCAATACTTGAATACAGCTCATCAGTCTGGAACCCACATTATGTATCTGATTTTAACACAGTTGAGAAAGTCCAGAAATATTTCACAAGAAGAGTTCTCTGCGCCTCTACTCGTTGCAGAATACCTTATGCCACCAGACTCGAAATTCTAGACCTAGAAAATCTAGAACTATGTCGCCTCTGATCCAATCTAAATATAGTATATAAAATCATACATTGCAATGCCCTACCTGCAAATGAATACTTCAGCATCAATCATAACAATACAAGAGCACACAATACCGTTTCTCCGACAATACAGCCTCCCCCAATAGGAAGTCCTAGCATGTTTTATAGGCATGAAATGAAATTAAGCCCCTCCCCCCAAAATTAAGGCCTATATTAAACATGCGAAATGGGGGGGAATGGTGGGGGGGCTTGCTATTAGGAAGTACTTTTTTTTCACACCCGGATATGGTGCCTGCGTTGACCCCGATACTAAGTGCCCCACCAACGGCGAGGTCAACATCCAAGCCGTCGTTGCCCAAAGATGCAAGGGGGGGGGGAATTAAGTCACCCCCCCCAAAAGACAGCCTAGCCATTTTTTCGGGGCTTATAAAAAAATAAGACATGGCCTTATTATGTGAGAAACACGGTAGATACAAACTCAAGGTTAACTGCACCAAACTTGGCTGCAGAAAATACAGCTTCAGCAACAGAATGGTCAATGTCTGGAATACTCTACCTGACTCTGTGGTTTCTTTCCCAAACCTCAAAAACTTTAACCTTAGACTGTCTACTATTAATCTCACCCCCTTCCTAAGAGGCCTGTAGGGGGTGTGCATAAGAGCACCAATCGTGCCTACCGTCCCTGTCCTATTGTTTCTTTATATTTTTCTTATAAGTATCTATCTCATATATTCAAAACTATGTTTATTCTTATAGCTGTATCTTGTAAGCGATTGACAAATCAAATAAATACTAAATACCAAAAAAGTGACTTAATTTCGACAACAGCTTGCCCCTTCGGTTGGTGAGTTTGTCACGGTCTAAGTTCACTTGTGTATTTTTGTATGCCACATTTGCAGCATATGAGAAAAAAATACCTCTTTCCAGTGTGGTGATGATGGGTAGTGGTGGGTAGTTAACGAATACGTCATCTAAAAAAATAAATATTTCTTTAGCTCTAATCAGTGTTACTCAATTTCTGCAACTTTTTAAGACCTGGAAACTTTAATGTGTAGAATTTCCCACCAAGAATTATGTGAATTGAAGTCCACAAGTCTTAATATTTCCTAAATTTGAGCAACATTTGTCCAAATCCTTTACAGCACTGACATCCATGTATATTACATATGGTATTTGAATAAAAATGAGTAACATTGCATAAATAATGGAAGATAAGAATTGCACTAATTTGTTCCTTCACTATTTCATAGGGAATTGAAAGCTATTTCAACTCATCTTACTGTATTTATTTCAGTATGACATACTTTGAAGTATGTTATCTGTTAATATATTCAAATCTTTAGCCTAAGAGTCTCCTCATACTTTAACATTTTGAAAACCCATGTATCTTTGTTGAAAGGTGCCAAAATGCCTTTCTTTCAAGAATTTGATTTTCCTGCTGGGAGAGCTCCAGCGCAAGGATATGGACAACTGCTTGAAAACTGGATCTTTCTATTTTTCAGGAAGGGGGGGAACAACGAGAAGTCTGTGTTCCTGGGCTAGCTAGCTTCTTATGGTAAGTCCCTGGGTTTTTATACCCTTTTCTCTCTTTGTAAGTTGATTTTGTGTGAGTGTTTGCATTTGTGCCTAATGTTTCAAATCCTGTTTGAGTTTGTCTTTATTTCCACCGGAGGGCAAACTCTGCGGGGTGGCCAGATTGTATTATTGGTTTTCTGTAATCTCTTTAAGATAGTTTTTCATGGGGGGAGGAGTTGGCGTCACAATGATACTTCATGCAATCTTGGAGGTCTGAGATTGCAGCCGATATCTTTGCCCCTGGATGGTCCAAACGGACCTAAACCGTCCCAAAGAGACGGTGACAGTGAAGTGCGCGTCCTGTAGGTCCCAGGGATATTGCAAAGTCCCTGGTTGATCCAGGAGAAGCCCTTTTGCCAGCGGCAGAGAGGCAGCCACCAAAGCTGCTGAAGTTGGGACAGCTCCGAACGGAAGAGGTTGAAAGAGAAAGTGTGTCGGTCTGGTGAGAATTGTTCTTTTATTATTCTAAGACTTAAAAGGTCTTTAAAGGACACCCTAAGGGGAAAAAGAATCCGTAAAAGTTTTGACAGAACTGAATAAGTGGCGGTTTTTAAACAGAAGTGTCAAAGTAAGGCTTTGCTTTATCTTTTTTTTTTCTCATGGCTGGACTTCTATAGTGATTCTGCATTTGCTAACTGGACTGGTTTTTTCTCTATATATTTTTTCTCTTCTTTTTTGACTTGGTAATATTTTAGGTTAGAGACTCCCTTAAGTTATACTTGGTTTTTTTTTTTTAACTTTTATTACGTTTTGTCCGGGAAAGGAGGGGGAGAGTGAGAGTAAAGAAACTTTGTAACACTGCCAACTAGAGGCTTGAAAATATCTTAGACAAAGCTGAGAAAGCTGAGAAAGAAAGCTCTGAAATTCTTTTTCAAGGACATTGCTACGTGATAAGATAGAGGGAAGAACACGGAAGAGTGTTACTGCAGGTGTTCTTCTGGATTTCTGTCAACAATTGAAACTTGGCTTTTAAGTTTGGAGAGAGCGATGACAAGAGCCTTGGATGATTAAATAAAGTGCAGTGTGTCTTTTTTATTTTCTTAAGTTGGGTCACCACACACCCCTTACTAGCTGTACTGTTCATTTTTTCTTTTTAAAACCTTTATTTTTGTAATATTTTCATCTTTGCTTTGTATTTTAAAGGGAAAGCCTCAAAATTTTCTTTTTTCTTTTCCTTTCTTCTTTGGGATTTTTTGTTTTTCGATATGTTTTTTTTTCTTTGAAAATTCTCAGTTGGATTAAGGTGTTGAAGAACCTGAAGAATTACTTTTATTTTTTTTTAAATACTTTTTTACTTTTTGCTCTTTTTTATTCTTCTCCTTTCTTTCTATCTAATTACTGACTGGATTAAAGCCCCTGTCACACTGCACCAACGGATGCAAAGAGGATGTAAAACAGACAAAAAAGCTTGCCATCCGTTGATTAACGCGATGTATCCGTTCTGTACTCACTGCCTCCGTTTTGCTTCCTCTCTATCTGTCCAGTATCCGTTTATGGACGTTTTATCCGCTCAGAAAGTTTTGAGCTGGTCAAAACTTTTGAGCAGAAAATGTATCCAATTCGTCCGTTCTGCATCCGCTAGGCATCCGTAGGCATCCGTTCTGCATCCGTTATGCATTCGCTATATCCGCTAGGCATCCGTTCCGCATCTGCGCAACTCGCATCTGCTCGGACGCAGGGAGGAAGCGGAACGGACACAGAACGGATGCAGAATGGATGCCTACTGGATGCAGCACGGAAACAAAGCATTTAAAACGGAAAAAACGTTCGCAGAGGGGACCTATCTCGGATATTAAGGATGTCTACAGGATGCCTAGAGGATGCCTAGAGGATGCAAAGGGACACCTAGGGGAAAACCTATACTGCCTATAAAAAGGGGGAGCAACTCACCTGCATCTCACTTTCAGACCAGCAGCCCAGCTGTGCAGACCTCTGCAGCCTTCATCTGACTCTTGCTCTTCCACAGCATCCAGTCATGTCAACCGTGGATCATAACACAGATGTACTGAGGCCGGGCTTGGCTGTGGGGTGGAGGAAGGAGCAGTGTAGTGGGGCTGTCTGGTCTGCAGCTGGGTGAGGACTGGCGTTGGTGGCATCGCTGTCGTTGGTGGCATCGCTGTCATTGGTGGCATCATTGGCGTGGGTGGCATTGGTGGCATCAGTGGAACCGGTGGCAACGGTGTCGCCCAATGACTCTGTGCCTGGACTGGGAAGGGCTGCTTCCTGTGCTGCTGGACCTCCTGGTAGCCGTAGCCCTGGTAGGTGAGGGGCTGTGGGAAGCCTTGGAATGGGAGGGACATCACCTGGAGGAGCAGACCTGGACTGGGTGGGAGCAGGTTCCTCTGGATCTGGAGGGTTGTGAAGCAGCTCGGTGATCCGGTCCTTCACCACCTGGTACTGGGGTTCCACCATGTCCCTGAGGGTCTGGTTGACATAGGTGAGGAAGGGCTTGCGGTTGGAGGATGAGGAGTCGGTGTGGACCAGCTGAGAGAGGAGATCTATGCTGGTGCGGATGGTGTCCCTGATCTCCAGCAGGACAGTGTGGCTCTGCCCCTCCTGCTGTCTGGCTCTCTGCCTTTCTGTGGAGGTGGAGCTGGGGGGGGTGGATGCGGGTACGGCTGTGGTGGACGCGCCGTCTGCTTTCTCCCACCGCACCAGGGAGTCCTCCACGCACTCCACCATGGTTACAACACCTGTCTGCGGGTTCTCCGCCGTGGCACGCTCCACAGAAACCTGCCTGGAGACAGGGACTGACTCTCGGCCAGAAGAGGACTGGCTCTCTGCAGGCTGCCAGAGAGAGAGGGTAGTGAGAGGGGCTCCTGGTGCTCCTCGGTGGTGGATCCCACCCTCCAGGAAGCTGCACCTGGCCATGACATAGGTCTCTCTGTCCGTCAGCTTAACCATGGCCTAGCCAGATTTCTTCAGGTGCAGCTTCCCGTACCAGGTGTGCATGTGCTTCTACCAGCCGAGGAGCATCTCCGAAGGTAGCCCATACTCTCCACCTTCTATCTCCAAGCAGCCTACTTCCTTTTGGTGTCCCTGTACAGCTGGTGTCCCTTCCGCCACAGATAGTCATTCTCTCTCAGCCACTCCAGCACCTCATCCTCGTGTTCCTCCTCAATATAGTATTGCCTCCTCTCCCGTTGTCGCATACACCTCTTCCTCCCTTTGGCAGGACCAGATGGGCCCTCATCAGAGGGGCTCCCAGGTAGTAGGGGCTTCTCCTCCACACCACCAGCAGCAGAAGCACCAGCAGGATCATCATCATCATCATCATCACCAGCAGGATCATAATCATCATCATCAGCAGCAGCAGCAGGATCAGCAGCAGCAGGATCAGCAGCAGCAGCAGCAGCACCAGCAGCAGCACCAGCAGCAGCACCAGCAGGACCAGGATCAGCAGCAGCAGAGTAAGCACCAGCAGCACCAGCAAGACCAGGAGCACGAGCAGGACCAGGAGCACAAGCAGTACGAGCAGTACGATCAAGTCCAGGAGCATGAGCAGGACCAGCAGGACCAACAGGACTAGGAGCAGCTTCAGCAGAGTAAGCACCAGCAGAAGCACCACCGCCAGGAGAAGCTTCAGCAGAGTAAGCACCAGCAGAAGCACCAACGCCAGGAGCAGC
The DNA here is from genome assembly GCA_015471245.1 of Laticauda colubrina. Taxonomy (NCBI): domain Eukaryota; kingdom Metazoa; phylum Chordata; class Lepidosauria; order Squamata; family Elapidae; genus Laticauda; species Laticauda colubrina. Next base: position 25,757,211 of record BLBF01000006.1, read on the forward strand.
TTCAGCAGAAGCTCCAGCACCAGAAGAGCGAGCCCGAGCAGCAGAAGCCCCAGCAGAAGCAGAGTCAGGGACAGGGGGCGGGAGGGTGGCCCTGTCCCTCTTGCCAGGGATGGCGGCAGGTTGCTGAGGCTTTCGCTTCTTCCCCATGGTTGTGGAGTTGCTGGCTGGCAGGGAGGCTGGCAGGCACCAAGGCTGGCAGGAAGGCTGGCAGGAAGGCTGGCAGGAAGGCTGGCAGGCAGGCACCAAGGCTGGCAGGAAGGCAGGCAGGAAGGCAGGCAGGCAGGCAGGCAGGCAGGCACCAAGGGTGGCAGGCAGACTGGCTGGCAGGGAGGCTGGAAGGCAGGCTGGCAGCAAGGCTGGCAGGCAGGCAGAGAGCAAGGCTGGCAGGGAGGGTGGCCGGGACGCTTGGAGGCAGGCTGGTAGCAAGGCTGGCAGCAAGGCTGGCAGGCAGGCATGCAGGCAGGGCAGGCAAGGCAGTCAATCCGTCTGGCAGCAGGTCTTTCCTCCGAATGGTGACCTGCTTGGGAGCTGCTTCCTTTTATATCCGTGGGGCTTACGCAATGCATCCCCCCCGCATGCGCAATTAACGCTCGGCATCCGTTCGGCTTCTGCTCTGCATCCGCTAGGCTTCCGCTCTACATCCAATTCATCTGTTGTGCATCCTCTAGGCTTCCGCTCTGCATCCGCTTCATCCGCTGTGCATCCGCTGTATCCGTTCCGCGTCCGCTTTGCTGAGGTCCCCCGGAAGCCTAGTGGATGTGCCATCTGCTCCCATCTGCTCCCGTCCGCTGGGCTTCCATTCCGCATCCGCTTTCCATCTGCTCTGCGTCCTCCCCGCGTCTGTTCCTTTCCGTGTTATCCGCTCTGGTTATGCAAATTTTTGCCATTTTGATAGCGGATAACAATGGATGGAACATTTTGCTCATCCGTTGTGTCCTTTTTACTCACGTTTTGCATCCGTTGGGCAGTGTGACAGGGCCTTAAGGTTAAGAAGAACCTGAAGAATTTTTTTTTCTCCTTTTCTTTTTATTATTATTGGGTTTTTCTCTCTTCCATTCTTATTTTTCATTTTGAATTATAATTGGCTATTTCATAATTGGATTAGGGTTTAGAAGAACCTGAAGATCCTGAATTGTTTAAAATGAGTAGGAAGTTTATAGCTTCTGGCTCCTCAACTTCTACTTTTGCCTCCCCACCATCTGGAGGACAACATTCAATTCAGACAATGTTAAAGCAAGATAAAGATCAAGAAAGAGTGATTCTACAGATGATTATGCAAGGAATCCAAGACCTTAAAATAAAATCAGATACCATTGAAAAGAGAATAGAAAACATTGAGCAAAGAACAGAGAAAACTGAGGAAAAGGTGGAGAATATTCAACAAATGATGGTGAAGTCTGATGAGAGGTTCCAAAAAATTGAAGAAGATAAACAAAGAGACAAGAAGATTGGAGAGATATCGATATCAGATTAACAGTGGTTGAAAAGATAAAGTGGGATACTGAAATGGGAGATGGACAGATCAGAATTCTATCTCAGATTTCAAGACATAGAGGAAGAAAAAGGATAAAATCTAGCTGAGATAATGATAGAAATATTGGCTGAAGCTTTGGAAATAACAGAAGAGAAGATGATGGATAGATGAGGTATACCGAGTTTTTACAAGATACGCGATGAGAAATAACCTACCAAGAGAAGTTCATATTAGATTTACAAAAAAAGCCATTAAAACACAAATATCACAAGTGGTCAGAGAGAAAACATTGAAATACAAAGGCAAGGAGATTGTGGTTTTAAAGCAAATACCCAGAAGAGTGAGAGAGATGAGAAGACAATATTGATTTTTGACTAAAATGCTATTGAAAAAAGAGGTGAAATATAGGTGGCTAATCCAGAAGGGTTAATGTTTACATGGCAAGAACAGAGATATAGAATTAACTCAATTGAGAGGATTGCAAAGGGACACCTATACTGCCCATAAAAAGGGGGAGCAACTCGTCTGCATCTCACTTTCAGACCAGCAGCCTAGCTGTGCAGACCTCTGCAGCCTTCATCTGCCTCTTCCTCTTCCACAGCATCCAGTCATGTCCACTGTGGATTGTGACAAAGTCCTTTCGGCAGCCACCATCCTTCTGCAACAGTGTGAAGCCATCTACAGGCTCTGTGAACTCTACTACGGGAAGAAAAAGAAGCAGCCAAGAAGTGCCTGGGTACGAAGATGTTTCGCCAGAAGAGCAGAGGACGGACTGTACAACAAGCTGATGGTGGAGCTCAGGAACGAAGACACTCGTGCATTCCAGAACTTCATGAGGATGCCTCCAGCCATGTTTGACGAAATTGTGCAGCGTCTGACACCCAGGTTGACCAAGCAGAGCACCAACTTCCGGCCCAGCCTGGAACCTGGGCTCAAGGTGGCACTCACTCTGCGCCACCTGGCCTCAGGGACCACCTACAGGAGCATGCAGTACGGCTGGAGGGTGCCACCCAACATCATCAGCATTGTGGTCAGAGAAGTGGTGCAGGCCATCATCGAAGAATACAAGGAGGAGCTCCTCCAGTGCCCCTCCACTGAAGAAGGATGGAAGAAAATTGCAGAGCAGTGGTATCAGAGGTGGAACTTCCCACACACCGTTGGAGCCATCGATGGCAAGCACATGGCCTGCAAAGCACCAGCCAAGTCGGGGTCCACTTATCACAACTACAAGGGCTTCTTCAGCATCATCCTCTTCACCATGGTCGATGCTGACTACAGGTTCATGTACATCGATGCTTCAGGCAACGGCTCATGTTCAGATGCCCAGGTATACAACGCCAGTGACCTCAAGGGTGGTCTGGAACGCAACCTCATGGTGGGCATCCCAGATCCAGACCCCCTGCCCAACGACATGCAAGATGTGCCCTACTTCATCATGGGGGATGATGCCTTCTCCCTCACAACCTACCTCATGAAGCCCTACACTTCCAAATACCTCACCCATGAAGAGAGGATCTTCAACTACAGGCTGTCCAGGGCAAGGCGGGTGGTGGAGAACGCCTTTGGCATCCTGGCCAACAGGTTCCAGGTACTTCTCACCACCATGCAGCATCGCCCAGAGACCGTGAGAAGGATCGTGGAAGCTTGCTGCATCCTGAACAATCTCATGCGCACCCGCTACCCAGTGTTGTAGAACAGGCTCATGGACCTCCAGCAAGGCAATGGGGACATGGAGCCTGGGAAATGGAGGCAAGGGCGAAACCTGATAGACACTCAGGATGTGCAACAGACCCTCACGTGAAGGGAAGAAGCAGCGCAATCTCCTGAAACACTGGTGCAACTCCCCAGCTGGAGCGATGGAGTGGCAAGACAGGATGATAGATGCTTAATGGATGCTTCCTTCAGCCTGTCTCATCACACTGATGAGATTGTGCCATGTATGTTCAGTGGCCCTACAATGATTAGGGCATTTAATAAAGAGTTGTGTTTGTGTTGAGATGTGTGGATGATTATTACATTATTATTGATAATAAAGGGCCATAGGTGTGGCACCTGGGAGGGTGGACCATCCCGTCCCACTATGCTTGCACTGGAGGTTTATCTATCTCACAGCTATTACCCATCCCAAAGGTATCCCTGCCCATCCCACTGCTATCTCAACCCGTCCCACTGCTATCTTAACCCATCCCACAAGCATGCAAAGGCTTAAACCATTTCTAAAAGTTTCCAGCAAGACTTTATTAAAAAAAAGAAATGAAGCAAGTGTGTGAATCAAAAATAGACTTTATTAACAACAAGCTATAAAAACAAAAATGAGTCTCTGGCACTCCTCTTGGTCGCTCAGTCTCAGCGGTGAAGGGTGCAGGTGCTGTGGAAGTGGCTGGTGCTGGAGTGCTTGTCCTCAGCTCCTCCAAATGCAGAAGCAGCAGAAGCCCCAGCCCCAGAAGAGCGAGCCCATGCTGCAGAAGCCCCAGCAGAACCAGAGTGAGGGCCAGGAGGCGGGATGGTAGCCCTGTCCCTCTTGCAAGGGCTGGCAGCAGATGGCTAAGGCTTGCTGTGCTTCAGCATGGTTGTGGGGTTGCTGGCTGGCAGGGAGGCTGGCAGGGAGGGTGGCAGCAAGGCTGGCAGGAAGGCTTGCAGGCAGACATGCAGGCAGGGCAGGCAAGGCAGCCAATCCTTCTGGCAGCAGGTCTTTCCTCTGAATGGTGACCTGCTTCCCAGCTGTTTCCGTTATATCCGCGGGGCTGACGCAATGCATCCTCCCCGCATGCGCAATTAACGCCAGGCATCCGCTAGGCTTCCGCTGTGCATCCTCTAGGCTTCCGCTGTGCATCCGCTTCATCCGTTCGGCGTCTGCTCTGCATCTGCTGTATCTGTTCTGCATCCGCTTCGCTGAGGCCCCCCGGAAGCCCTGCGGTTGTGCCATCCACTCCCATCCGCTTCCATCCGCTAGGCTTCCGTTCCGCATCCGCTTTGCATCCGCCCTACATCCTCCCCATGTCCGTGTTATCCGCTCTGGTTATGCAAATTTTTGCCCCTTTTGAGAGCGGATAACAACGGATGGAACCTTTTGCTCGTCCGCTGTGTCCTTTTTGCATCCGTTGGCCAGTGTGACATGGGCTTTAGGCTTTTGTCTATAGGGATTCTTTAATACTTTTTGTTTGATTCCTTTTCCTATGTAAGTTTGTTTTCTGGCTGACCTGATGTTCCCCTTGGGCTTTTCCTGCTTTTTGTGACACTACTGTCTTCATGAAATTCTGTTTCCACATCTTTTCCCACTAAATACAAGTATTTCCATATAAATAAGACTATCATCTCTGAAAACAATGCCTTCTAGAAAAAAACACCGTGGAATCAAATATTTCAGAATTTTCTATCAATAAGGAGAGTTATAGATTATTTGATTTATAATTCTAATTCGAGATCTTTTAGAAAGCAGAACTTATTCTGCAAGTTATTTCATATGGTTTTGATAAAATGGAGGCTTGCTGTGATAAGTAGTATAGCATTAAAATAAAGGCACACAAAATCCTTAAGCCTAATTATAATACTAGGGGGAGCTCTTGCCCCACAGAAAATATTAGCATTATTCACTTTTTGCTGAGATTCAACAGTATTAAAATTATTGGAGATGGTCATTATTTCCTCAGAAGTTCAGATAATCAGGTTTGCTCCCTGGGATGACTGACAATGTCTCCTAAGTGATAAGCAATAGCACCTGTTTTTAGCCTAAAAGCTTAAGAAATTTTAATGAATACCGCAGAACATGTATACAACCTTTCTTTGGTATTATATAATTGCTGCAGGTGCTCAGATACCTTTGTTTTTAACCTTAAGGAATTTTATATAATGACATAGGTAATCTGAAGTATAATGTTATGGCATGTTTTATTACTATACAGTTATCTGCTAGGTTTGAGAGGACCTGGAGCAAAACATCCTTTAAAGTGTCATATTGTGCACCAGCAAGCTATTCCAAGCTGGTATCTTGCTTTACCTCCCTCATATTTTACTATTGACAGCCCCTCTTCTCCAAAATTCTGCTTCTACTGATGTTTCAATTATCCTGCTTTCTTTTGCATCCTTATCATATTCTTTCAAGGCTTGCGCTTAGCTTTGCAAAATACTAGCTTCCTGAATTAAATTAAAATTAAATTAAAATAAAGTAAAAATGGTGAAGTATGTTGTTACTCAGTTACTAAGTCATGTCCATTCCCACAGATTATAGTATGTCAGGATCCCCTGTGTCCCAGAATTTGCTCAAATTCATGGTCATCGACATAATGAACATGAATTGGGGTAAACTCCAAGAGACAGTGGAGGAGTGGAGAACCTGAAATGTTATAGTCTATGGGATAATGAAGAGTCAGATATAATTTAGCAACCGAACAATTACAGCATGTGTAGTCTTATAACGTAGTCCAGACAAAAAGCATAACTAGCTCTATCCCTATTGTAAGGTCACATAATCAGAATCTTGCAATTCTGAAAGTACCCTGCCATCCCTTATTATTACACTCCTGGAAAGTAGGGAGGGTTCCTTCTGAGGTCTCCTTTGAACTTAAAATTCAGTTATCAGACTGTAGTCTAGGCTGTGGACCTTTCTCCTCTCATTCTCATATACCAATCTAATCCAGGCAATCTTAAGCACTCAAAGAGCCATTTGAACCAATTTCCCACAGAAAAGAAAACATTGGGGAACCAATAATTTAACAGCCAGTGTGACTGGGTGGGAGTGGCCAACTTGATGTCACTGATTCCCACCCAGTCAGATGACAAACCCGCCCCCCCGCCATGCCTACCTAGCTGGTCATTATTGCAGAGAGCAGGATTGTTAAATTATTTGTCCTGCCCGGCCCCACCTCACCCCTCCCCTCCCAGCCACCTCTTGCCACACCTGGCCTCAGGTTTGTTTTTCACCTTTCTCCTCCTCCCCCCCCTCTCTATATCTATCTATCTATCTATCTATCTATCTATCTATCTATCTATCTATCTAAAACTAAAATATAACTAAAAGAATTATTTTTTTCTCAAAACCCTGTTTGATCCATTTCTCAGTTGTATATACAAATGCAGAGTGTACCCAGGAAATGGCATAATGAAATGCTGACAAGGTACTTCAATAAAACAGGACTGTGACTAGGAAAAGATTATAAGGAATAGTCTGGGAGATCAAGTGAATTCTGGGTTAATTGAGACAGAGCTAAAACTTTGAATATGGTAGGAGACAAGACAGAACAATTAGATGCTCAAATCTAACTTCCATTGGAGGCTTCAGAATGAGCTGAAAGGTATTGATGGGATTGTCATGGAGTAGAACAACAGGATCAGTGCTACTACTTCACTGTGTTAGTCAGCTATCTAAATCTGGGGCTGGTTCCTGTTCTGGAATTGAGTGTTTAGGGAGATACAGTAAAAATATAAGACACAAGTTATATCTGAGTGGAGATCTAGAATCTTTGAACTCATTAATTGTTGCAGACTTTCATTGATGAGTCTTTAAACATTATAGAACTTGTTAAAGGGAAACATCCATAGTCTGGCTTTAAAAAACTTGAACCATTTGGTCAGAGCCAAGTAAATAACTTGCTGATTCCAAACCTAATTTCAGTGCAAATTGGACTCTGATGTATCCTTGGTATCACCTGGAAAAGAACAGAGCCTAATTCTTTGCTAATCAACTTTCTAACCTCTCTCTCCCCCACTGCCTTTCCTACCCATCGGTTTGCTGCTTTCCTTTCTTCCAGTTTATCATCTCATCTATCTCCTTGTTATACTGAGAGGGCACAGAAAAGAAAAAGAAATAATTTCTTATCAGTGCTGGAAATTTGTATTCCTCAGTGGCCTTGGTTCTCATTTGTAACTCGGTACCAGATATTAGGCATTTTTGAGGGGTAGAGTAGATTTCTGTTGCTCTTCCCTCTGTTCCTGAATAGGTTGCAAGGATAGCAGGGTAGGGATGGGAGAATGAAAGAAGTTATTCTGGAGGCAGATGAGAGATGAAGAACTTTGTTAGATCTTAGATTTAGACTTAGAGAAACTTTATTGTCACTTTGAATATAGACTAATTGGCATACATTAAAATGAAATTCCGTTGCATACAGCTCTTAAAGGGTCATCACCTCCAATGTACACGACATAACCATGACAAAATAAATATATTTTGTTATGTATATACCCACATATATCATATGACACGGAGAAACAACATTGTCTAGTTCAGATGTATGCATGTACATAGCAAGAAACACGAATCTTGCAAATTTACCAGACGGATGGCATAGGGAACAAAATTTCTGTTACAAAATCTGGTAGTCTTGCTGGAAATACTTGGAAACCTCCTCCCAGAAGGGAGCAACAGAAAGTGATTGTAAAGTGAGTATAGGAATCTCTAACAATGCTTTGAGTTCTAAGCATGTAGCACTTATAAGAAGTATCTTGAATGACAGGAAGTGAGTGTCCTATAATCCTGTCCTTACCACTCTCTGAATGGACTTTCATTCTGAGGCATTGCAGACACCAAATCAAGCAGCGATGCAATTTGTTAAAATGTTCTCAATCGTGCCTCTGTAAAAAAAAATAAAAAATGGCCAGGACAGGAGAAAGTTGTTCTCTCCTCCTGTTGGGTCTCCAAGCAAAAACACGAGATGAATTTTGGAGCATGCTTTATATTTAAAATGAGATTATTATCTCCTCAAGTTTGCATTCCAAAAGCAGGGAAGATGAGCATTTGTGGTATTATAACATTGTTAATTGAATGTGGAAACATAGCAATTGGTTTTTTAAAATAATGTTTAGATGAGCAAACTCATGTGATTTTTGTTTAATTGATCTGCTTACTTGTAGTATCAACTTTTAATTCTAACAATATTTATAACATGATTTCCAGCTGAACACATTTATGAAAACTCCCCTACATTTGGAATCCTTTTTCCCTGTATTTCATTATTCTGACAGCTGGAAAAAATCTTAAATAAATATCTCCATTGCCATTTTTTTTTTGCAGATCCTGGGTACAGGCAGTTTGGTGCCCAAATATATGTTTTTGTCCTTGCAGGTTAAGATCAGTCATAGACTGCCAGAGCTGCACTTTGCAAAAAGACCTTCGTGTTCCAAAGTAATATATTGTCATTATCTCGTTTAGGTAGAAGTGAGCACTGAAGGTCCTTGAAGCATGAGAGACGGCCTGATTGTTGCAGAAAGAAGGCATGGTGGTATTTCATGCTCAGAGTATCTATGTGTTTGGCAAAAAAGAGAGTCAACTTCTGTTGCACCAGTTTACTGGGGGGAACATGAATTTTAGATAAATCCTGTGCCTATTAACTATGTAATGCATTATTGATTTAAAAATAGGGGCATGGGCCATTTGTCAACCACTATTTATGTCGTAATTATAATTTAGGTAACAAACCTTTGGTCAAAACAGTTAGAAATCTATTAAAATCTCCTCAAGCAGAAAATTCAGTTTTCCTGCTTATAAAAGGTAGTCTTTGAAAATAGTTTGACTCCTGGGCACTTCATGGATGTATCTATGTAGTTTTTGTCATGTAATATGGATATGGCCTGCTGTTCCTTTGCCTGGCATGTCTTTCAACTTCCCTGTCCAGCCTACAGTCTGCACATTTCCTGATTTCCTATCCAGCAACTAAGCAAGTCAGTAGGTGTTTGAGATCATGTTTGGAACAGTGTAAAGCACAAGTGTCAAACTCAATTTCATTCAGTGCTCTGCCTAACCACCGAGGGAGAGCATGGCTGACTGGGTAGGCGTGGCCAGCTTGATGCCACTCACTGGGTGGAGCCAACTGGGTAGGCGTGGCCAGCTTGATGCCATTCCCCAAACTTTTGGCATGTTTCCTTTTCGTATTGGGTAGCCTGTGACACGGGCCGGCCCCTTACATTTTCCAGGCCAGACCCGTGTTTTACACCCCTGGTGTAAAGGATTCTATTGAGCATAGCCAGACAAAACATAAGTGTATTTTGTACACAAAGCCAATATATTATTTATTTTAAAATGCATTTAAAAGTTTATTAAACTTTTTAAATTAATGTACTAGTATTAATAATATTAATCATATGAGACAAAACTAGTTGGGTTGGCACTAGACTTCAGGATATCTTTGGGTATAATATACCAGGAATTGACCTGTTACCAAATATCTTAAGTACCCAGCTATCATTACTACCACCAAAATAATAGTAATCCCTCACCTTCCAGATACCAAGCTATTCCCAGGTCAAAAAAAAAAAAGGAGGCTATTTCAGCCACTCCTGCATTACATACTGATTAAGAAAACACCCAGCTTAGATCCCCATTAGGTGATGATGCAATTTTTGACTCCAATAATTTTTTTGCTTGTGGATGCCATATGGTACTTATTCTCATAGTCAGCTATATAACACAGCTGAAGAGAATTATTTGGCTTTCAAACTTGAACAGATCTGTTGGATGCAAGGAAGGACAGTAAAACATTCATCTGTTCCTAGAAGTCCAGCCGTACATCGTAATTATTTGGCTGCAAGCAAAGAGGGCAGAACATGTTTGACATAACTGGTACCACTTTTTGCTGCCAAAAGTTGCATGTGGTCTGTGGATTACAGGTTTTCCATTTTAATTTGTGAATTTAAAAGACAGAAATACTGTTGGAGTCAACTTCTCAGCAGAAATGGAATAGAATAGAATAGAATAGAATAGAATAGAATAGAATAGAATAGAATAGAATAGAATAGAATAGAATAGAATAGAATACTTTATTGGCCAAGTGTGATTGGACACATAAGGAATTTGTCTTGGTGCAAATGCTCTCAGTGTACATAAAAGAAAAGATACATTCGTCAAGAGTTGAGAATCATCAGGTACGACACTTAATGATACTCATAGGGTACAATAAGCAATCAAATCATACTTGGAAACAGTCAATATAAATCGTAAGGTACAAGCGACAAAGTTACAGTCATACAGTCACAAGTGGGAAGGGATGGGTGATAAGGAGTGATGAGAAGATTAACAGTAATAGTAGTGCAGACTTTGTAACAGTTGAACAGTTTTAAGGGAATTTTTTGTTTAGCAGTGATGGCTTTCAGGGAAAAAAACTGTTCTTGTGTTCTGATGTGCAGTGCTCTATAGCGTCGTTTTGAAGGAAGGAGTTGAAACAGTTTTATGTCCAGGATGTGAGGAGTTTGTAAATATTTTCACAGCCCTCTTTTTGATTTTTGCAGTATACAGGTGCTCAACTGAAGGCAGGTGGGTAGGAATTGTTTTTTCTGCAGTCCTAAATATCCTCTAAAGTCTGTGTCTGTCCTGTTGGGTTGCAGAACCAAACCAGACAGCTATAGAGGTGCAGATGATAGACTCAATAATTCCTCTGTAGAACTGGATCAGCAGCTCCTTGGGCAGTTTGAGCTTTCTGAGCTGGCGGTGCGGCTGCTAAAATAATACTATATTTCTCTGTTTTAGGAGCATAATGAAGAGATGCCGTGGCATTTACAAAAATAAGTGATTTCCTTTATTTGCAAACAAATTTTTGCAAACAAAAAAAACAAATTTAATTTAGTCTTCTTCTTCTCGAGTCACTACACAAGTCCTGTCCAGTGCAGAGCGCAGGATCTGGCTTTGGTGTTGAAAGTCTCCAAGTCATTGACAGTGCATGGCTCTGGTAGGAGAGGGCAGACCAAAAGATGTTGCATTGTCTGATCCTGCCCACAGTCGCAAGCAGTTTCTCCATCCCTATTGTAGCCCCATTTCTGCATGAGGACTTTGCATCGTCCTGTTCCTGTCCGTAGGCGATTCAGGCATGACCAGATGGGCCATGCCTCACTTGAACCTTAATTTAGTGAATCTTTAGTGATCTTCTTTTATCCTCCTTGTGTTTCACAGCCAACTTGTAAGCTCAGCTACTTAACATATATTAGACATAGGTACTTTTAATTGATTTGTGGATGATACAATGGGAACAGGATCAAAAGTGACTAAGAAAAATGCTAATATCCTGGAAACAGTTTTGATCATCCATTCTTCTCTGCCATTGTGTTGCCTGTTAATGTATTCAACAAGTATTATAATAGAGAGGCATTGATGAAAGATTTTAGGATTTAAATGTAAATTATTCTAAAGTTATATTTTAATGATAAAAATAAGACAGTCCTTAAGATGAAAAACAGTAGTGGACACAAAAACAAAGTTTTGGCCCAAAGTTTTCCTACTGAAGTCTTTCCTATTTGACATCCATAATGGCTGGGAATCCTAGGTGTTGCAGGCCTCATTCAACTTACAGGGGTCTGCAACCTTAAGCACTCCAAGAGCCATTTGGACCCATTTCCCACAGGGAAAAAAAAACATTGGGAGTCACACAACCTGGGTGTGGCCAATTCCCACCCAGTCACATGATACCAGCAGCCACACCTACTCAGGTTTTCTGTGAGAAATGGGTCTTTCCCTCCTTCCCTCCCATTTTTGTTTTTCTCTCCTTTTCCTCTCCCATTCCCTCTCTTTTTTTTTCTGTCCCTATGCCTAATAGATCTACTTGATATACCATGTTCAATACTTCAAGAAGCAAGTGTTATATGCCTTTACTTTGCCTTTTGAATCCTTACTAGGACTTGAACTGCCTGGGTTTTCAGTCAGATTATTAACCTTTAGTATCTTCTGGTTATGAGTAATTCATTTTAGAATTAAGCTGCATAACTACTATTTTCCTTCTAATCTCTGACTGAGAATGGGACATTAGTTATATGTAATTGAATGTGGTTACAGCCTAGTTCCCAAACTTTGATGGTTCACAGCAACCTTAATGTCTCAGTATTTTTTTCACAGTGCTCTAGTGGCTCTCAAAATATGAGCCATGATTCTCTAGCATGCTGAAGTGAATTCACTAACATCTTCATTCATTAACAAGTAAAATATCCTGGTGCATCTGTGAGTTTGCTGCACTGACCCAGGGCACTGTGGTTACAGTTTGGGAACCAAGAGTCTAGTGAATAATTGAGCACCCTGGAAGATTTACTGTTCCCTGTATTAAAGAGGACATATTGCATTCAGCTCAATAGGGCAACACTTTCTTTACATTATTTTTATTTACCATAGGAAGTTTGTGGAAAGAAGGGGATACATGCATTGAGTAGATTTGGTACTCTTGAATAAGTCTTCTGGGTGTTATCATCTCTGGTTTTCTCAAACTTGACTTTTTTGTTACAGTATTTGTCTGTTGCTATGTATTCTAGAGAGGCATCTTGTACTCTTTGTTCTATTTTCAAAGAAAAAAGCACATGAATCAGTTACAAATGGAAATGTCTGCAATATAATATATAGCTATATAATAGCAGTTACACATTTATTGCTAGTTCCTAAATGTTTATGACAGCATTTCACAGAGACAATGCCTTCAAAATTCAAAATAAAAACACAACATGCTGCTTCCTAAATTATCCAAGATTAATGGCCCTGTATACTAGTCACTCATAAGAAAGGCATTTGCTCAGCTAGTAATTGGTTAGGATGGGATGTCTGAACCACAAAACTAGGAAGTGTTTCATATTATTCCATTTTGTATATTACTGAACTGGGGAATGTATATTTCTAAACAAAAGGCTTATATGTTCAAGTAAGTTAATTATTGTATTTTTGTATTATTGCCAAGCACGTCACATGCTGCTTGGCCTTGCTGGATAAAGCAGATAGGAATCATGACCAGATGAGCTAATTCCATTTTATTGTAAAGCTACATTGATGGGGAGGAATTACAATTTTACTCCGCTTCTCCTTTATAGCCCAAAAGACTAGGAAAGGTCTTTCCTAAGCCTCCCACTTTTCAGCTACACGTTTGGCTGTCTCTGTCTGATTGTTTCCTTGGTAATGTCCATTCACCTAATCTCCCAAGGTCTTTCCCATTACACATATCATTCCTACCATAGTTTAATTTCTGGATTATTCATTTGACTTCCAAATGCCTGGACTAGAAAATGAATATGTACAAATATCTACATTATGTATAGTTTTCATTAAGAGATAGATGTTCAGCAATTCTGCAGTTGGGTGAAGGGTGATGTCAAATTACCCATAGTGAGAACATTCAGTATATTTAAAAAATGGTATTTCAGTATTTCATACAGTGATTAAAGGCATTCCATTAGAAACTGGAAGACTCTGAGTTCTAGTCCTACCTTAGTCATAAAGCCAGCTGGATGACTTTGGGCCAATCACTCTCAGCTTCAGAAGGAAGACAATGGAAAACTATAGTACTTCCAAAAATGTTATGAAGATAACTGAAGGGATTAGTCCAGATAGTCACCATATATTAATCATAACAGTGTATGTTTGCATAGAGATAGTCCTCACATAGCGATAGTTGGGATTGATAAGTGCCATGATTGTTAAGTGAAGTATCGACAACTGCAATTTATAATTTTACATCTGAATTCTCTATTAATTGTGCTAGTTGCAAGTGTTTGGGAAGCATGCAAATGACAATCATTTGACTACAAGATGCTGCAACAGTAGTAAATGGGAGGATTGGTTGCAAAACTGCTTCTTTTACGTTGTTGTAACTACAAAATTAGACAGTTTGTAAGCAAGCACTACCTGTACAAACTTTCTGAAATTCATTATTTTTCCAACTCCCAACTATACACTTAAAGTTTGAAGGTAAGTATAATCTTACCTTTACCTAAATCAGTGCAGCTTAACAGTCTAATCTTTAATGTAATTATTTAAAGAATCCTATTTCCTCAGTGCATCTGCTAGAAAAATGGAAATCTTAGGCTACAGAAATTTATATTTGTCTGGATGCTGTCTGAGATTGCCTTTGGTGCTAAATTTTATTTTAAACATTTCAAAAGATTAAGCGTCATCAACTCATTTTCAACTCATAGTGATTACATGAGAGATAGATTTTCTCCATATTGATCTTTCCCTAACCTGTTCTTTCAAGTTTCCCAATAGTGCATTCATTGCCACTGTAACTGGGGCCATCCAATTGTTGTTAGTTGTCTTCTTTTTCTCTTTCCGAGCAATATAACTTTTTCAAAAGCTCAATCTTCATGTAAAATATCCAAAATTGGATAATTTGAATCTACTTTGAGTATTCATTATTAGAACAATACCAAATACAATTAAAAAAAAAATAGAAATGCACATATCATTAGAATTTGCTTTAAATGCTATTAATGTACAGTATTAATCTTGTAAAATTTATCCTGCTCAAATCCTTTGAAAGACTATTTGTATTGATATCTACCATATATTGTTTCTGTACATAAACTAATTCATTTTAGTCAATAAGATTATCTTAAACCAATGAAAAATCTTTTTGTTGCACATAACTGATTCTCTTCAAGAAATCATATGCAATCTCTTCAAGAAATCATATACTAAAATCCTGAATATTTTAGTAAATGGCCTTAAATCTCATAAAATTTAGAACACAAGGCATATCTACTTAGTAATAAGTGTCCTTGCTCCTTTTTTGTTGTTATTGTTTGCTTAGTATTAAAATCTTATGTCGAAAATATTTTTGAATTCCATAAACATAATTAGTGCAAAATCTTGTTATCATTATGACATGGGTATAAAGGAGTAGCTATCAACCTTTAATTAATAAACCTAAACTATTTGGAGGGGGAAAACTGCCAGACAGCTGCAAGAAATTGGTTTAATTGATTGGTGCACAAAACTAATTGGACACTTTTTGGCAGGGGAAAAAAAAGAACAAGAGCTGAAACATATTTGACTGAACTGAATTCAGTGAGATATACTTCCAAATACAATATTTATATATCACATTAAAATTGCAGAATGCAATAGAGTGTACTGCTGAATTCTGTTTTTTTTTCTCCCGGATGAGTATCTATAAATTACAGTCCTAATTTCATTTCAAATAGATCAGCATTTCCACTGCATTTTTTAATATGTTACTTTAAAGGGCAGAACAGTCTTTACTTTTGTTAACCTTTTGAAATGCCCTTACTGAAGTGTCATGGTTCAATTCAGTTAATCATGTTAAATATAATTGTTTTCTCTTAAATTTTTTGAACACTTGGTGATGTTATAATAGAACCCATAAATAATTTTCTAAACCTTTAACCTGTTCCTTCTTTCCCTTTAAGCTGGGGATAAGAACTTGAAGCCCCTGGATCACTTCCGTGCCTTGCTTGTATTTAAAAACCATACATAATATTTTAATTAGCAAAAATGTTGAATGTCCAGGCACTTATGATCATCACACCACCCTGCCTACATCATGTAATCACAATTTGGGCCTTACACCACCCTGCCTACATCATGTAATCACAATTTGGGCCTTGGCAACCAGCTTACATTTGCAGTGTTCTACAGTCATGCTATTGTGATTTGCAACCTTCCCAGCCTCAATTGACAAAAAGTCAATTGAGGAAGCTGTATTCATGTAATATCCATGTGGTTTGCTTAATGACTGTAGTAAAAAATTGGGCTTGATCATGTGATTGCTTGTTTTATGACCTCCTTGATTTATGATGGAAACTTTCGTCTCAATTGAGGTTGCTAAAGCCCCTGTCACACAGCACCAACGGATGGAAAGAGGATGCAAAATGGAGAGAAACACTTGCCATCCGTTGGTTAACGCGATGCTTCCATTCTGTACTCACTGCGTCCGTTTTTCATCCTCTCTATCCGTCCAGCATCCATCTATTGAAATTTCATCCGCTCAAAAAGTTTTGAGCTGCTTCATCTGGCTCTTGCTCCATTGATGTCCACCATGGATCGTAACACAGTCCTTTTGGTAACCACCATCGTTCTGCAACAGTGCGAAGCCATCTACAGGCTCTTTCAACTCTACTACGGGAAGAAAAGGAGGCGGCCAAGAAGTGTCTGGGTCCGAAGATGGATCGGGAGAAGAGCAGAGTACGGACTGTACAACAAGCTGATGGTGGAGCTGAGGAACGAAGACCCTTGTGCATTCCAGAACTTCATGAGGATGCCTCCAGCCATGTTTGACGAAGTTGTGCAGCGGCTGACACCCAGGTTGACCAAGGCAAACACCAACTTCTGGCCCAGCCTGGACCCTGGGCTCAAGGTGGCACTGACTCTGCACCACCTGGCCTCAGGGACCACCTACAGGAGCATGCAGTATGGTTGGAGGGTGCCACACAACACCATCAGCATTGTGGTCAGAGAAGTGGTGCAGGCCATCATTGAAGGATACCTGGAGGAGCTCCTCCAGTGCCCCTCCACTGAAGAAGGATGGAAGAAAGTTGCAGAGCAGTGGTATCAGAGGTGGAACTTCCCCCACACCGTTGGAGCCATAGATGGGAAGCACGTGGCCTGCAAAGCTCCAGCCAAGTTGGGGTCCACTTATTTCAACTACAAGGGCTTCTTCAGCATCATCCTCTTTGCCATGGTCGATGCTGACTACAAGTTCATGTACATCGATGCTTCAGGCAACAGCTCATCTTCAGATGCCCAGGTATACAATGCCAGTCATCTCAAGGTGGGGCTGGAACGCAACCTCATCATGGGCTTCCCAGATCCAGACCCCCTGCCCAACGACACACAAGATGTGCCCTACTTTATCGTGGGGGATGATGCCTTCTCCCTCAGAACCTACCTCATGAAGCCCTACACTTCCAGATGCCTCACCCGTGAAGAGAGGATCTTCAACTACAGGCAGTCCAGGGCAAGACGGGTGGTGGAGAACACCTTTGGCATCCTGATCAACAGGTTCCAGGTACTTCTCACCACCATGCAGCATTGCCCACAGACCGTGAGGAACATTGTGGAAGCTTGCTGCATCCTGCACAATCTCATGCGCACCCACTACCCAGTGTTGCAGAACAGGTTCGTGGACCTCCAACAAGGAAATGGGGACATGGAGGCAAGGGCGAAACCTGATAGACACTATGGATGTGCAAGGCCCCAACAGAGCTTCACGTGAAGGGAAGAAGCAGCGCAACCTCCTGAAACACTGGTGCAACTCCCCAGCTGGAGCAGTGGAGTGGCAAGACAGGATGGTAGATGCTTAAAGGATGCTTCCTTGAGCCTGTCTCATCACACTGATGAGATTGGGCCATGTATGTTGAGTGGCCCTACAATGAACAGGGCATTTAATAAAGAGTTGTGTTTATGTTGAAATGTGTGGATCAATGATTACATTGTTATTGATAATAAAGGGCCAAAGGTGTGGCAGCTGGGAGGGTGGACCATACAGTCCCACTATGCTTGCACTGGAGGCTTATCTATCCCACAGCTATTACCCATCCCACAGGTATCCCTGCCCATCCCACAGCTATTACCCATCCCACAGGTATCCGAACCCATTCCATAGCTATTACTCATCCAACAGGTATCCTAACCCATCCCACAGCTATTACCCATCCCAAAGGTATCCCTGCCCATCCCACAGCTATTACCCATTCCAAAGGTATCCCTGCCCATCCCACAGCTATCCTTACCCATCCCACAACATGCAAAGTCTTAAACCATTTCTAAAAGTTTCCACCAAGACTTTATTTAATAAAATAAATGAAGCAAGTGTGTGAAGCAAAGATAATCTTTATTAATAACAAGCTGTAAAAGCAAAATGACCCAAGAAAAGTGTCCCAAGCAAAGATAAAGTCAACAGGTAGCCACCCAGTCTCTGGCACTCTTCTCAGTCACTCTGAGGCGTGCCCATAGTCTCAGGGGTGAAGGGTCCAGGTGCTGTGGAGGTGGCTGCTGCTGGAGTGCTGGTCTGAGGCGCCATTGGGGTGCCTGGCCCCAAGAGGACAACAGGGGATGGTGTGTGGAGGAAGCTCTCAGAGAGCTGGCTCAGTCCTGTGATGTTGAGAGCCCCTTCCTCCAGGACATGGGGTGTCAGCCCCAATACCGATGACAGATGTTCTGAGGCCGGGCTTGGCTGTGGGGCGGAGGAAGGAGGAGTGTAGTGGGGATGTCTGGTCTGCAGCTGAGCGAGGTGAGGCGTGGGTGGCATCTGTGGCATTGGTGGCATCAGTGGCATCGGTGGCACCGGTGGCATACGATGTACCTGTGCCTGGACTGGGAAGAGCTGCCTGTGCTGCTGGAGCTCCTGGTAGCCGTAGCCTTGGTAGGTGAGGGCCTGTGGAAAGCCTTGGAAGGGCAGTGACATCACCTGGGGTGGAGGAGCAGACCTGGACTGGTTGGGAGCAGGTTCAGCTGGGTCTGGAGGGTTGTGAAGACCGGTGATCCTGTCCTTGATCACCTGGTACTGTGATTCGGACATGTCCATGAGAGTCTGGTTGACATAGGTGAGGAAGGGATTGCGGTTGGAGGATGGGACGTCGGTGTGTACCAGCTGAGAGAGGAGATCTAAGCTGCTTCTGATGGTGTCCCTGATCTCTAGCAGGACAGTGTGGCTCTGCCCCTCTGGTCTGCCTCTCCGCCTTTCTGTGGAGGTGGAGCTGGGGGGTGGATGTGGGTTGGTCTCTGGTGGAAGTGCCCTCTCCTTGCTCCCACTGCATCAGGGGGTCCTCCACGCGCTCCGTCACGGGGAGTGCAGCTGTCGGGGGGTCTCCGTCGTGGCACGCTCCACAGATACCTGTCTGGACACAGGAGCTGACTCTTGGCCAGAAGAGGACTGGCTCTCTGCGGGCTGCCTGAGCGAGAGGGTTGTCAGAGGGGCTGCTCCTCGGTGGTGGATCTCACCCTCCAAGAAGCTGCACTTGGCCATCACATAGGTCTCTCGGTCCGTCAGCTTGACCGTGGCCTGGCCAGATTTCTTGAGGTGCAGCTTCCCATACCAGGTGTGCATGTGCTTCCACCAGCCGAGGAGCACCTCCGAAGTGTAGCCCAGGCTCTCCGCCTTCTCTCCCCTTCTCTTCCTTTTGGTGTCTCGATAGAGCCTGTGTCCCTTCCGCCAAAGATACTCATTCTCCCTCAGCCATTCCAGCACCTCATCCTCATGTTCCTCTTCGATGGAGTATTGCCTCCTCTCCCGTTTTCGTTCTCGCATATGTCTCTTCCTCCCTCTGGCAGGGCCATCTGGGCCCTCATCAGATGGGCTTCGAGGTTGTAGGGGCTGCTCCACCACACCACCACCACCACCAGCAGCAACAACAGTAGCAGCAAAAGCAGGGCCAGCAGCACCAGGATCATCAGCAGCAGAGTAAGCACCAGCAGGACCAGCAGGACCAGGAGCACCAGTAGCACCAGCAGGACCAGGAGCACCAGCAGCACCAGAGCACCAGGAGGACCAGCAGGACCAGGAGCAGCGCCAGCAGAGTAAGCACCAGCAGAAGCACCAGCACCAGGAGCAGCGCCAGCAGAGTAAGCCCCAGCAGAAGCCCCAGCACCAGGAGCAGCACCAGCAGAAGCTCCAGCACCAGAAGAGTCAGCCTGAGCAGCAGAAGCTCCAGCAGAAGCAGAGTCAGGGCCAGTGGGTGGGATGGTGGCCCTGTCCTTCTTGCCAGGGCTGGCAGCAGGTGGCAGAGACTTTCTCTTCTTCCCCATGGTTGTTGCTGGCTGGCTGGCTGGAGCTGTGTCTGGCAGCAGGTCTTTCCTCTGAATGGTGACCTGCTTGCGAGCTGCTTCCCTTTATATCCACGGGGCTGATGCAATGCATCCTTCCCGCATGCGCAGTGAACGCTCTACATCCACTTCATCCGCTCTGCATCCGCTCTGCATCCATTCCTTCCGCTGCACGTCTGCTTCACTGTGCTCCCCCGGAAGCCCTGCGGATGTGCCATCCGCTTCCATCCACTTCCATCTGCTAGGCTTCCATGGAGCATCCGCTTAACATCCTGGCTACATCCTCCCCCCGTCCGTTCCTTTCCTTTGTTGTCCGCTCTGCTTATGCAAATTCGGGGCACTTTTGAGAGCGGATAACAACGGATGGAACATTTTCTCATCCGCTGTGTCCTTTTTACATATGTTTTGCATCCGTCGGCCTATGTGACAGGCCCTTAACTATCTGTATTAAAATGTTTACTTACTATACTAATCATATTGAACACTCATATAGTTATGTTCACACATTAGTCATATAGTAGCTTTCCAGCCTGAAATTCCGATTACCCTTTTGAGTATTCTGCACACATCCAGACTCAGATGACTTACCATCCCATTTGCCCAAATCTTGTGCTCTGACACTGAAAACAAAGGGGAATCTGAGTGTAAGTGATGTTCACACTCCATACACTTGCCAGGATACAACTGTAACTGACAGGTTAACTGCTTTGTGAAGCCATAGTGCTTGCATAGAACTGACAGCAAAACATAACGTGGCCTCCCTAGCCAATAGGTAAGTACAAAGATGGCTCAATCAGTTAATGTTTATCTGATGGCCAGCCTGGAATCCCTTTCTTCCTCTACTCTTTTCTCATCAAAAGTATCCATGTAAAAACAAACAATTTCAGGTGCTTTTATTTATTTATTTGTTTGTTTGTTTATTTATTTAACACATTTATACGGCTTCCCAACTCACATGGTGACTTTTCATAGAGGCAATCTGCCAAGCCACATCTTCTGCCCTGAATTTGGAACCTTTTCAATACTGATTTCACTCACAGCAATAGGATAGGGTGAGAGGCAAGTTACTGGACATCAAAATCATCCAATAGTGAAATTCTGTTGTTTTGGAGGCAGTGGGCGCAATTGTTGCAGCCTCAACCAAAAATCCAGACTGCAGCAGTGCAGGACAGCAAAAAGATCAGCTTTGACCTGTTGCTGAGTTAGATTATTTCAAAGGTTACTTCCTTCAGGTCAGGCTCTAACAGCTAAGCGGTGCTGTGTCAGCTTTTTCGCTTTATACATTAAAATCAATCTGTGGACCTCAGGGACCCTATCCAACCCGTGGACCTCAGAAAAGCAAAAGAAAACGTGCATTCCCAAGACCAAAAGAAAAGCTACATCAACACCAGATATTTTTCTCTGTGATGTACCACAACACTCAACTTCACATTGTATATTGAGCTGAACTAGAGGCACAGCTGAACTGGGGTGGGGGGTGGGGGGTGGGGAGGGGGGTGTTGCTCCCTGCAAGTGCAACCCGAATGCAGCAGTACAGGGCAGGCTACCTCTGCTGTTCAGGTTTTACCAGCGCTAGAAACGGCCAAAAACCGAACCGCAAGGAGAGGGTAAGAAACCAGGAAGCCCCGCCGGTGAAGGGAGACGGGTCTGGAGGGGTGTGTGAAAAGCTACTCCCGCAGGTTGGGGTCGACCCCCTTCGCTTCTCCGCGCCGACCGGCGAGTGGGCATTTCTCTCGCTAGGGGGCGCCGCCACCTCCAACACGGCTCTTGTTTTCTTTCCACAGAGCTGCCCGGCACCCAGACCATCCCGAAGCCGCTGGAAATCGGCTCTCGCTGCAGCAAGACGCGGAGGCCAGCGCAGGCGAGCGCTTCCCGTCCCGGGGAGCTGGGAACTCGAGGGAAGAGACGCGGTTGTTGCTGCGGTTGCTGCCGCCGAAATGCAGCGCGGGGAGGAGCGCGGTTGGCTCGGGACTCCCTCCGCCTCGGCTGTTTTTTTCCTCCTCTCGTGCTGCGCCTGGGGTGAGTGAGTTGCCGAGTTGCGGGGAGCCCGAGCGAGAGCAACTGCTGTCTTCTTTCCCTCTTCGGGGCGGGAAAGGAAAAGGCGGCAGCAGGCGCCGCACGAGAGCTGCTTTCCAGCCGCTAGCCCTGCCCGGTCCGCTTTCTTCCCCTCCTTCCCCCGTCCGAGAAGGGAAGCGGATGCGGCGGGCGCTTTCGCCCCCCGCCTTGAAGTTTGTTCGCGGGATAGGCTGGCGGGGAACCGAGGGAAGTCATCTGCCCTTCGCCCCTCGGCGTTGCCGCTGTTTCCTGTCCCTCTTCTGTCAAGCGTTGCAGAGCCTGTCCGGCAGGGGGGAAAGTCCGGAGCCCAAACCGTTGTTTTTCCTGAGGCTGAGGGAGGGGGGGAGAAACGAGTTGAAAAAACTCCGGAGAGGCAGGGCGCGTTTACACTTCTCTTCAAGTGCTTTTCCCCTCAGTCCTTAAACCGGAAAGCGGGCATGGCGTGAAATTTGCTGCCCGCACCGGGTGATCCTTATGCCGCCGATGCGACGACGGGAAGCGCGTTGGCCTGATGTGTGGTGTGCAGGACATGTGAAAGACAAGGAAGGGTGAATTCCCCCAGGCTTGGTGTCTCCCACCACATCAGTCAGGCGGGAAACGTCTTTCAACCATTCAGCCTTATAATTGGGGCAAAGGCAAATTTTGATAAATGGCTAGCGGGGCAGATTTATCCGTCTGTTAAACATTTTTGCCATCGGGAGTTCGGCTTTTTGTGCCAAAGAAGCAGCCCACGAACACCCGCCCTACCTCTCTGAGCTGCCACAGAGCCTGCTGCTTCTCTGAGGCGGGGCAAAGGGTGTCGTGGTGTTCCTTGCAAGTGTGCATTTGCAAGGAACCTGACTGCGGCGTCTCCTTTCCCAGTTCAGGTAGGTTTTTGCAGGTCGAAAAGCAGTGAAAGGATATCGTTGGAAAGGCAGACCACTGAACAAGTGATGCATGAAGTTGAAACATGACAAAGGAAGGAGAAACAGGCATCTGAGTCATCTTGGCAGTACTGGCTTGGAATTTACACTGATCATGTATTAAATGTAAAGAAAAAAGCAAATCAGTTTCAGATTTGTGGGAAAATACATTATGTGCCCACAAGTACATGAATGGGCCATGTGATTCACTAGCCAATTTCCCAGTGCCTATGTCTGGGTTATGGGCTTGGAATGAATGTATGTCTAGTTAACATTCCCCTTTATTTGAGGCATGGTTTTTCGTTAGTTTAAATTTCTAGTTAAAAATGGCAGCTGCTGTAAGTTTGGGCAATACAATTAACTGCAGGAAAGCCACTGGGGAGCTTCATGAGATGGCTAAAAAAAGCTGGCCAACATAACGCACCTAGATAAGTTGGAGTGATTTTCTGAATCATTTCTGAATCATTTATGTTTCTGAAGCCTCTCGCCATATTATAGCTATACCGTTAAGGATTTAAGAGGCTTCAGCATCTACAATGACATGAGGAAGATGCTCCGGAACTAGTGAAATATATTTGAATACTATACAGTACCATACCATAAATTAATAAAACATGAGTACTACATAAGGCAACATTTTTAAAAGCTAAAAATGCTTGTTATGGTAGGAAAACATTTTAATATTTGTATGTCTCCAGGTTTAACTGATTCCTGGCAGTTGATTGATGGAATTTTAATGTTGAATGTTGAAAAGGGATTATCATTTATCTTCCTGTCTTTTAGTAATCATTTCTTACCCAGATTTGCACACTGACATTCTCTTAAGAGTAAAATGGAGAAACTAGAAATGTATTAGCATAAAGTATTATCAGGTAGTAGATAAAAATTGGCTAGTTGGATCTCTTCTTTTGACTTTCACTTTTATTTCTGTTACCTGGTGGAGATATATATACACACACACACACAACACACACACATGTATACATATACACATACATATTCAAGAAAGTTAAGTTGCAGTATAAATATTAGAAGTACTTCTGTTCATCCTGATGTTTTACAGCAGGTGTTATTATTTTGCACCTACAAACATGAGATTTTTCCCTCTAGAAACAGACTTTTACTTTCTCTATGAAGCGCAATCTATAACTAACTAAGATTATAAGTCAGATAAAATCTGTGTTACCTTATAGAGCTATCAATGAAAGATAAATAAAGGAAAGCACCAAACACGTTGATTTCAAAGAAGACTAAAAACATGTCCCAGGAAAGAACAAAAATGAAAGATAAATGTGTGTGTGTGTATTTTGAACAGGTTTTAATGGTAGCATTCATCTAATTGCTATTAAAATATAATGTATGTAGGCATACAAAACATAATACATAAGGAAAAAAAAACAAGGAAAAATATATATTAAGTTCCAAGTTATATAATCTTAGTTATATCACTTGGCATAGAGAGTTAGAAAAAAGCAGTTTTTGAGATCTGTCACTGCCTTTTGTGTATCTGTCAATTACATAATAAAACTTAAGAGGAAGCCCAATAAACTTCTGTGATTCATTTTAATGGTCTTTCATTTGTAGAAAAGCTTTGGATCCAGCATAGGCTTGTACTATTCATAAAGGAAGGGAGGCTGTTGATTCCCCATTTCCCCTGAAAATGCTGCCTGCTGAAAATGTGCTACCAGCAGCAATAGGGACATTTCAGATCAGCAAGAAAGATAGTGTTGAGAGGCAAGAGAAGAAATTGATGAAAATCCTCTGTTACAAGAAGCTTCTGCTAGTTCACATGGAAAAGTAACAGTGCAGGCATTGTTAAAATCATACTATCGAAATGTTAGCAATTAAAAATGTTGTGTAGAAGCATATATTATTGTTTCTTTCTTTTTCCCCTGGGGTTTGGCTTATTTCATGTGGCCAAATAAGATCACCCATATATTGACAGGCCAAGAGAACCCAAGATTCAAATAAATGTTCAAAAAAATCTGCAGTCCCATGTTCACACTTATCTCTGCCAAAATCCCAAGAAACTCAAGGGAGTTATTTCTGAATAATACATAAGACAACACTCTTAGTTAAATAATTAAATCATTTTCTCTGGACTTTTCAGTTGTAGAAATCTAAAAGTAAGCTTGTATGACTGCTGGGCTGAAGCTTCATCCCCATTATTCGTTAAGTGATTATCTGGGAGTATGTTTTATTTATTTATTCATTTTTGACATCTAACTGTATTATATAATTTACCAAACCAAAGGAGAAAAGGATTGGAGAAATGGAAGAGGAAATAAAAATATGATCCACATTTACATGCAAAAGGGAATTGGCACGTAATACCCATATGGATTCAACTTTGGGGCATGAGGCAGTGTAGCAGTAAGTAAACAAATGAAAAAGAAGTAGCGACTCAATGTAAAAAAGAAATGTTCTGGTAAGCATGACTAAAATGAATTTTATATTCCCATCAGTGTCAGTGAGTCTCCTTAAACTTAACAAGTCTAATTTGCATTGGATTGCATTAGGAAACACAAGATTTATTTAGTTTCTTTCATCGAGTTACGGTTATAAAAATAGTTCTGACAGAATTTTTGCAGCTCAGGGATGAACTGTGGGTCCTTGGTGCCTCTCTGAACTTGGTTGTTTTCTTGCAGACATTTCATTACTCAACTAGGTAGCATCATTAGTACTAGAAGAGAGTGGGGTTAGCTTTCTTTTCATATGCTAGCGCAGCAGCCCCTCAATCTTTTGGGCCTCAGGGACCGGTTTTTCCGCAGATTGAAGGGGGCATGGTTTCGCATGCTGCTTCCATCCCATGCTTTGCTTGTTTGCACAGCCTGGTTTCTGGCATGCCACAGCCCGGTGCCGATCCAGGGACCGTGATTTGGGAATCCTTACACTACTGGCTTGTTCTGTCATTGTTGGTGGAAAAGTTTATCTGTTAATTTAAAAAATGGGTTATCTGTTTTAATTGTGGATGGATTTAAGGTATTTAAAGTATTTAAGGTATTTAAATGTAAGTAGATACCATTTGACAGAATATGGAGGTTTCCAGAGGTGGTATTCAGCAGGTTCTGACCAGTTCTGGAGAACCGGTAACTATTCAAATTTTGAATCGTTTGGAGAATCGGCAAATACCACCTCTGAATGGAGATTTTACAGCATCCTTCCCCTGCCACGCCCATCAAGCCACGCCCACAGAACCGTTCGTAAAAAAATTTGAATCTCACCACTGGAGTTTTCCTACGTGATTCAACAAGTTGATTGCTGTTTTCTTAACAAAATATTTTTTCTACATGGCATTTATCACCATAATCTTCATTACTCCTGGAGTTGTGCAATAAAACCCACTAGGACAGATGGTGCACTCTCATTATCTCCTAAATGCTCTCCAACATATTAGCTGATAATATTTTTGATTATCCAGTCATAATCTAAATAAAATTAATAATGCAATAAATGCCTTTACTTAAGTTTGCTAATAGGCTGAGTAAAGAAAGCCAGTCTGAAATTAAATCTGGACAGTATTGCGGGTCAATAGGAGATAGCACTTGGGAATTCACATTCAGCGTGTTGTGAAAAGGATTGCATTCCTCCTGAAAGAGCAGGCTCACAGTTTAAGATGTCATCGCTGGACTGAAAGATAGTGGTTGCATAGAATACATTTGCTCTGTAGTCTTTTATTACTCTCATATGCATAAAACAATACAAAAAAGGAAATAGTTTTTTTTACAATGCAAATAAAAACATCAGCATCAGCATTAAACTTTGAACATCCAAAATAATACTGGCCAACCTTTCCAGGATGTAAATAGAAAGCCGCTTCATAGGCACAGATTCAAAAACAGGTCTTCAAAACTGCAAACTAGAGGTAGTAGCTTTCCCTCATAAAATAATAACTTTTTTGCTAACTCTCTTGCTCGGTTAATCCATGTCTGCCTTTGTGAGTTATTAGGGAAATACAAGGCACAACTGGATGAAAAAGAAGAGTAAAGGAAGAAACAGCAGAAAAACTGGGAAAAGTAAACATGACTGATGTGGTTGCCTGACTAGGTCTACAAAAGGGATGGTCAGAGAAAACTGACAGAAAGAAAAAAAATTGGAAAATCAGAGGAGAACCTGAAAGGCTACAGGCTCAATGCAATATTTGGCAGTTGTTTCATCTGTCCCCTGTTGTAATTTGCCTGTGTAGAATTACACAGTGACTTGTGAAAGAATAGTGGCTATATAATTGGAACTTGTGTGAGATGGGTGGCCATATAATTATTAATGGGTGGCCATATAAAGATGGGTGGCCATATAATTAATAATTATACCATTATGAAATGGAGGGGGAGGAGGGAGAGAGAGAGAGAGATTGAGACAGTAAAAACCGATGTTCATCCATCTCTTTAACTTCCAGAACAGCATTGATTGAAGTGCATTGAACAGGGAGATTTAACCAGGGCAGATGGTCCCAAAAGTAATCTGATCCAAATCATGCAAAGCTTGAATTGCACTTGGAAGAAAAGGGAGATATCTAATACAGCACCTAAATCAGTGGTTTAATCATCCCAAAGCATTTATCAGTTGTGCTGCTATATTTTGCTTGAAAGAGGTGACTGAGCAGATTAACTTTAAAATATTTCAGTTTTAAAAATATTAATTCCTGAAAAATGCATTGTCCAAAAGGAATCCATACTTTATTGTACAATGGTCTTAAGCAACAGGCTCACTGGTAAGTTACCATTATATGTACAAAGTTATCATTGCTGAGAAAAATTAGGCACCATTACAACTAGTAATGTTTCACACAATACAACCATACTTGACAGGTATAACACCTATAAAATCTTGCTACAAGTCTTTTCATGACGGTATCCAACTGCTTCTTATAGATCATATTGCTTTAGAAATTAAATGCATTTTTAATACTCATATATCACAGTATCACTTGCCTGTGTGCATTTAGGTAAAGTACTCTGGCCAAACACGAAGATGGTATCAAATTATTCAGGATAATGGGTTTTAAAGCAGAATAAGAAAAAAAAATGATGAGAGGAAGAATCATAAGAAGAAATAAAATTCTGTGTAAGCAATACAAAATAATGTATATAAAATATATTAAAATTCTTTTAAAACTTGAGGTTGTGGCAGACAATTCATTGAACTAACTAAACTACATTGGCAAATACTGTACTATGTATTATTCCATTATTTTTCAAATAAATTTGAACTCAAACAGGTCTGCTGATCATATATATATAAAGCATGCTCTTAAGAAGAACACACATGCCAAACTACTGCTATACAAAACTGAAGTGTATGTCTCTTGTAATTTTCTGAAGCTGTTCAGTATTACCTCTTCTCATCTCAAATTTCCATGCTGTTGTATGGCAAACTTCTTTTCAAATTATGCCAGATAATGTTAGTTTTGTCTATCTTATGACTTGAGGCCTTCAACTGTAAACGTTTGGGGAGCATATTATGGTGCTTCTGCTGATGTTCAGATTGTACCCAGATTCTGATTGTGGCTATTAGATTTGTTATCTTAGCATTATGGACTGTGAACAATTTCAGCCTCTAAAGAAGTCCTCTTTCATAAATATAAACATTAAGCTGAACCTAAGGGTAAAGGAAATATATGCTCATTTAGAAAAGTGAAGTGCTAGATGACAAAGCTATATGTGTATTTATATAAGGCTGTATAGGTTTTATTTTGACTTGAAACTATCAAAATTGGCTTCAGATCAGATCAGTATTTTTTTTTTATTCCAGGAAGAATGGGAATAACACTTTCACACTACAGCAAGCAATGTAGTACTAATTTGTATCAAAATTATCACATGCTTGAAACTAAAAATTGCTCTTTAATATCTATGTAAACATAATTTCTCATATTAAAAAACAACAAAAAACTTGAGAGGATAACTTTGTTCCCCTTTTTTCCAGCTTTAATTCTACGTGTTGCTGCTGAAAATGGAAAAGATTGGATTGAACTTCTGTCAGAGGTATTTGAAAAGATTTACCTGTAAAAATATATCAAGTTTTGATATAAATAGGTTTGAAATGCAAAAGAAGTTTTTCACAGCTCTGATTGTAAACAGCCTTATAATCTCGTACATTAAAGCTCTGTTTTTATACCCATCATGTTTCCTGTCCATTGGAGCTGAGCGGCAAAAGAATATTGTTCATTTATGGTTCAATATCTACGTAATCTTGTACTTAAAACTGTAATTGAGCCTAACTGGTATTCATGTGACTGCACCCGATTTTATGTATTTATTTCTTTGCACGATCTGTGTTTTTGCTGGAAACAGGCAAAAAGTGCTAAAAATCTCAATCACATGACAGTGGGACATTGCAAATGGCCATAAATGCAAGCCGGTTGTCAATGCCCCAATCGTAGGGCTTTAATCAGTGGTGAGATTCAAAATTTTTTTACTATAGTTCTGTGGGCATGACAGTGGGCGTGGCAAGGGAAGGATACTGTAATATCTCCAGTCAGAGGTGGTATTTGCTGGTTCTCCAGAACTGGTCAGAACCTGCTGAATACCACCTCTGGCTTTAATTTATTACATTAGAGATATAGAATGATTTTTATCACTGACTGTAATAGTTTAATTATTTTGAAAGCTTACTTTTTGCAAAAGAAAATGTTCCCAGTTACACAAACTATATTTTAAAAGTGTATAAATGTATAAACGATCTGCCAAAATGAGTATTAGCAGTAACAATTTGAGATGCACAATAGGTCCTGGTTCAATTTTTAAAAATGTAAAATGCCTTTCTAAAATAGTGTCAAACTCAAGGCCCGGGGACCAGATCCAGCAGGGCTGCCCTGGAAATAGTGATGGACAGGCCTGCAGTGCCTCTGCCAGAGGAAACGGCTCCGTTTTCGCTGGCAGAGGATTGCAAGAGCTATCTCAGCCGAAAATAGAGCTTGGGAGCTTGTATGGCAGAGCGCTCGGACCACTACCAAATGATGTCATGCTGGTCACACCCATCCTGACCATGCCCCTCTCCCCCAAGATCACACACAGTCCTGATGCAGCTCTCAATGAAATTGAGTTTGACTTCCCTGCTCTAAAAGAATAGTACAGAACGTGTCATAAAAGCACATAAAATGATATAAACAAAGCTTTTCTAAATGACATTTGTAAAAATCATTACCTGATTGCAGGGACACTGGGACAGGTGAAATTTGGAGAATCAGTCTCATCTATTCAGCATCGTTGTAAGTTTGAACAATCACTCAGTGAGTGGCCATGAAGTAAAGTCTTCACATTTCAAAACAAAGTCTTCCCAAAACAGCAAGCAAAATGTAATATCTGCAAATGCAGGCAGTTTCCATTAATTTAATATCTAGAAATAGACATTTTTCTTTCTGCAGGAACATTTCTGTTGTTTACACTTTTGAAAGAGGCTCCATGAAATAATACTGTGTAAATTTACATCAAGTATCTTTTTGTGTTCCTATATGCACTGCCATTACTGTGGAAGATGTCAGTAATCTTTTGGTGCCAAAGCATCGTGCAGAATTTTGAGGTTTTTTTTTTATGTTGATGTGTATGCTTTAATCTTGTAGTGTTATTTTCCTCCATATTTTACTCTCAAAATGTCAGGAAAGTTTTCTATCTCAAAATGAGAACCATCAGTAGTTAATAGCCAGACTATGTCCTGAACGCTATAAAAGGGACCTTGAGGGCTGTAGACTGCTAATATCTGATGGAAGGAAGAAAAAGGAAAAGCAAAGTGATTACAGAGCTGCAGGAGAAATTCAGTAAGCACTACTTTTAAAGTTAGATCAAAGTGAGCAAAGATTTGGAATAAGTTAAAGAGGTTATATGGTGCAAGTTGTTGAAAAATACTTTAAACAAATAATTCCTTTGTGCCTCTTTATGCTGCTGCTGTATTTCATTGGTTAGGAAATGCTTTCTCTCGAGTAGTGAGATTGCCACATGACGTATAGGTGATTTCAGCAAGTATCTGCTATCAGTTGCTTAGTCACTACGGAATGATAGTTAAGATATTTTTAGAACTTGGTTTCCAAGGTGATGCTATGGTGAACTTTTTGCTCCAAAGCACAGTGCTAAGTTCTGACATCTCTGTACATAGCACTGAATTATTAGATTTTATTTTGGCCTTTTCAGCTGTATTTAGATTGTAATATAATTTGGATTTGAGCTTTCCTGGGATATATGTTCCCATCAATATTTGGCCATATGGATTTACTTGAAAAAGTAGTTTCTTTTAATTATATAAGTTCCAGTCGCTTATAACACAGATAAATTTAAAATGGCAAATTTGATCAAAGGAGCTAATTTTTTTATATTACAATTTCTAATAAAGTGGTATATAAAATAATGTTCTGCCAGAGGCCCATTTAATAAACCTACTTAAGCTAGGGATGGTATAGTGTGGTAACTAAGAATGTGAACAGGGAATTAAAGACTTAGCTACCAATGCATTCGGCAGCTTTAGGCAAAGTCCTGTTTTCTGCTATAGGGAAAATAGTAAGATTAGCCTAACTTTTGCTGGGCTTCTATAAGAATTATTGAGTTGGCAAGTGTGAAGCTCATTAGATACTTGAAACTTGTAATATAAATGGTGCTGATATACTAAGATTTTTATGCTGATATACTAAGATTTTTGTTAAAGGTTGTTAATATTTTTAATCACTTGTAACTTTGTTAAAGAGTTATTTTTCCCTCTTCAATTGCATTGTCAATGTAGATTTTGTTTTTTTAATACAGATGCCAGGAAACAATGAGCATTTAAGCCAAATAAGCAAAGGTAAGCCAGTTTATTTGATATTAACATTTATAGTAAGTCTAATAGTCATGATGAATAATATGTGTTGCATTCATTGTCACAGTATGCCTGGTAGTACCTTTTTAGACCTTAATCCTTGTAACTGCTATCATACATTATTTTCTTTATCCTCACAAGAACAATTTGTAAGAATATAAGAAGACTTCACATTAGATCAGACCAAGTGTATGCTTTATGCAACTGTTTTCCCTCAGACACCAGTCAGATATCTTTAAGAAGTTCACTTGTATAATGAAAGAACAGCAATCACACTTTTGTTCCTGTTCTGTTCTAGTTGATATTAACTGTAAGCTCTTCTGGGAGGCTACAAAGTCTAGAATAATGAATGCCCTCTGCTCTATATTAATTTCTCCTTTCAGTAAAAATATGTTGATTTAACTAGGACAGATTGTCCATCTAGCCTAATGCTATCCCATGGGTAAAAAATACAATATCTACTTGCACTGCAGTTATTTGCTATCAACTGTGTTAGCTAATGGGAGCTGAAGTCCAAAAGATTGGAGTTGGAGTGGGACTTGCAGCTAGATCTCGATGGATAGGTATGGAGTTCTTTCCCCTCTTCTGCCACTGCAATGTGAATAATTTTAATGAAGATCCAAGGGACTTATGCATTGACTGCTGAATTATGGACTCTTCCTCTTCCTTCTGTTTCTGATGAAGTACTTCTGATAAAAGATATTCCTATACTTCATGTTGGCAAGGTTATATTAGTCTCTGCATTAGACTTTTATCTGCTTGATACCATTTTTTCCATGATTATGTTTATAAAAGGTTTGAAACAAGATGGTAAGAAATTATGTTATTGCAAAAAGCATTAGAAGCTGAAGACTAAGCAACATAATGACAGTACAGTTGGATCTCCATAGTCATGGAATACGGATCCTATGTGTTAGTGAGTGATGAAGAGGCACACACATGTTTTTAGTCTTTTAGTAAGTGTCATCAGAGTAGGATAGTTTGTGACCTTTGTGTGCATTTGCGTTTGGTTATTCTGACTTGACTTCAGGCATCTGTAATTATTTAGGCACAGAAAACCTCTTCGGGAATTTGAAAGAAGTTATGCATCTGAATACTGTAGAAGTTGTACAGTCTATATTCCTGAGACTGTGCATTATTAATGTGAACATTAATATAAACTTGTTCTTATTTGCTGACTTTTGATAAACAATTTAGTCTTCTATTTTTATATTGTGAACTGCTTTGTGTATTTTGAAATGTGGTATAGTATAAATGCAGTAAAGTTAACTTTTGTATCCATAGCCCATATTAGCAGAGATGGTTCCTGATGTTTTTGTCTTCGAGCAAAACACAAACATTGTTTTTCCCTTCATTATTTGATGAAAGATTAAATATTTTAAAGAGAAGGATGCAGGCAGAATTGGAGAAGTAAAGCCTCTGAAAATCTTTCTGGGTGGCAATGAAGCTTTAAACGTCTCATTGATTAATGTGAAAGCTGTTTTAAAATGTTGATATGAATATTAATCAGCTTGGTTTATCAGTAAGAGCCCCTTTCTCTTGATCCTAGTAATAGTTGAAACAAGGGCCTAGTGTCAGGTATGGCCTAGGAAATGAATTGGTGGATAAGATGAATAATTCTTTTGAACAGCTGTCTTTGGACCATGGAGACATGGACCATTCATCATGTTTGGATCAAAATTTAGAATGCCATAATTAGCATGGATGGTAATGTAATTGTATCTACAGTATAGCAATCTTGACATTAAATCCCCCTCTAAGGAAGATGGGTGGTTAAGAATTATGATGGATGGATGGATGGACAGATGGATGGATGGATAGATTAGATTAGATAGATAGATAGATAGATAGATAGATAGATAGATAGATAGAAGACAGAAGACAGACGGGGTAACCTATTGGTGCAACTAATAACATGGCAGTATACAGTTCTTTTGGTAGAAGAAATCAATACCTTTTAATCATCATACGTATAATTATCTTCAGGATCTGATGATTAACTGGTAGTTGAAACAAGTGAAGAGATCATTAAAATTCCAATAGATTCTATTATATATGTTAAGGAAATCATCATTCTTATAAGCACCATGGTGTGAATTATTTTGCACCTGTGATACAAGTTTAGATTAGTTTTTATAGGGGCATAATGCATCTGAGAAAATGAGTAGCATTTAAAACTGTTTACTCTAAATGAAATAGTAAATTACCTTAGATTCAACGTACAAATACTTTAAAAATCCAATTCGCTATATAAATTCATGTAAAATTACATGAGTATTTTTATTGTATCTTATTTTCCACATTATGGTTTGTGAATTGGATTTTCAGTGGTTAATAAGGTTCTGGCACTATTCTTTTATTTAAATTTAAAACTTTTTCTTGCTTTTTTCAGCCAGTTTATGAGAATTCAGGAGATACTCATGTAAGCGTACATTACTTGAAAACCCAAGGTGTTTTTTAGTGGGCTATTTACAATAATACTGAATTCACTTAACTATTGTTGACATCATTTATTTATTTATTTCTATTTACAGAACTAAGGGAGATAGTATTTGTCATCCAGAGTCAGAAGAATTCTTATCATTTGAAGAAAGCAGATGATCTTAAACGAAGTATTTTAAAACAGGCTGCCTCTTTGGGAAAGGTACGCTGTTATGCTAAATATATTTATCTTTCTCCTTTTAATTTGAAATTTGAATTATAATTCCAGGATACATTTTTTATTTAAAGCTAAAAAGATTCACTTGAGACAATTGTGTAATAGTTGATTTCTAAGCTTCCATTTATATATTTTACATTATTTTTTAATAGATGCTTATATTTTAATAGATGCTTATGCTATTTGACTTTTCCTTTGTTTTGCATGAATTTTTTCTCCTCATTTAGGCACATCATGCAGATTAAAATGCATACCTGAGTTTTGTTTAATAATTGATCCTAACAAGATCCTAACTTATTAATACGTATTTCTTACAAATTGGCTTTTATTGACAAAATAGATGATAAGTTCTTAATTTAAAGTCAAATCGAACTTTATTTGCATTGTTGTCTTTTAAATAAAATCAAGACTATTTGGAGTTCATGGGAATTAGAGGAGCTTACTGCAAATTAACAAAGTTAGCTCTGTCAGAGTAATTAATTGATTACAAGTAGTCCTTGCTTAAGGCTAGGTCACACTGGCCAACGGATGCAAAACATATGCAAAAAGGACACAGCGGACGAGCAAAATTTCGGGGGTGGCTCCATCCATTGTTATCCGCACTTAAAAGTGCCCCAAATTTGCATAAACAGAACAGAAAACAATGGAAAGGAACGGACGTGGGTAGTACGTTGCGAGGATGGTAAGCGGATGTTCGTAGGAAGCCTAGCGGATGGAAGCGGATGGAAGCAGATGACACATCCGCAGGGCTTCCGGGGGAGAATAGCAAAGCGGACGTGTAGCGGAAGGAGCGGATGCATAGCGGATGATGCGGATGCATCACGGACACCTATAGGATGCATAGCGGATGCGTAGTGGATGTGTAGTGGATGCGTAGCAGATGCAAAGCGGACACTGCGCATGCGGGGAGGATGAATTGCATCAGCTCTGCGGATATAAAAGGATGCAGCTCGCAAGCAGTCATCATTCACAATCTGTGGGTGATGCTGCATGGTGGTGAGAAGTACCTGGAACCTGTTGGCCAGGATGCCAAAGGCATTCTCCACCACCTGTCTTGCCCTGGATAGCCTGTAGTTGAAGATCCTCTCTTCACAGGTGAGGTATCTGGAAATGTAGGGCTTCATGAGGTAGGTTCTGAGGGAGAAGGCGTCATCACCGATGATGAAGTAGGGCACATCTTGTGTGTCATTGAATAGGGGGTCTGGATCTGGAAAACCCATGATGAGGTTGCGTTCCAGCCCATCCTTGAGGTCACTGGCATTGTATACCTGGCTATCGGAAGCTGACCCGTTGCCTGAAGCATCAATGTACATGAACTTGTAGTCAGCATCAACCATGGCAAAGAGGATGATACTGAAGAAGCCCTTGTAGTTGTGATAAGAGGACTCTGAGTTGGCTGGAGCTTTGCAGGCTACATGCTTTCCATCTATGGCTCCAACGGTGTGGGGAAAGTTCCACCTCTGATACCACTGTTCTGCAACTTTCCTCCAGCCTTCTTCAGTGGTGGGGCACTGGAGGAGCTCCTCCACATATTCTTCGATGATGGCCTGCACCACTTCTCTGACCATTTTTCTGATGATGTTGTGTGGCACCCTCCAGGCATACTACATGTTTCTGTATGTGGTTCCAGAGGCCAGGTGGCGCAGAGTCAGTGCCACCTTCAGTCCAGGGTCCAGGCTGGGACGGAAGTTGGTGCTCTGCTTGGTCAACCTGGGTCTCAGACGCTCCACAAGTTCATCAAACATGGCTGGTGGCATCCTCATGAAATGCTGGAATGCACGAGTGTCTTCATTCCTCAGCTCCACCATCAGCTTGTCATAGAGTCCAAACTCCACTCTTCTCCCAATCCATCGTCGGACCCACACAGCTCTTGGATGTCTCCTTCTTCTCCATGCGTAGAAAAGGTGAAACAGTCTGAACAGGGCTTGGTTCTGGTGTTGAATGATGGCAGCTACCATAAGGAGTGTGTGATGATCCATGGTGGAGAACAATGGATGATGTGGAAGAGCAAGACCAAGGGTGAAGAGGTCTGTACACCTTTGGTTGTTAAATAAAAGGCTATAGTCACTAAGTGAAACATCACCTGATCATGGCTTATGATTTTACTTCCGCCTTCTTTGTTGCTTATAAACACACAAATGGTGATCACATGACCACAGGATACTGCAATGTTTGGAACTTTCGGTGGCACTTCCATCTAGGATGGACGGAGACCATGATCATGTGCGGCTTCGATCCGTACTTACCCTGTTGGAGGGGTCCCTAAGGGACCGGAACCATCAGACCCATCTTGGAGAGGTGGGGGAGGAGGGGGAGACTGCCAGCTGGGTTGAGGGGAGCTACATCTCCCCTCCCTGGCTTGGTACTATTCCTCTGGAAGACAGGGAGAAGCGGCAGTTTTAATGGCTGCTCTGAAGACAGGAAGCTACCGGGACCTAAGTGTGTGCTGGAGCGGTGAAGCAGTGAGCGGCGTAACTAGATAAGATAAGCTGAACATTTTGTTTTAATAACCCTGAAAAGCAGAGAGAAAGATTCCTCGCTTGAGAGTGTAACAGCGGTGAATGGAAAACAAGAGGACAATATAAAGTTAAAAAAAAACTGGACAACAAAAGAGCTATAACGAAATTAAGGATGGAACTGGGAATAATATACAGAACCTGGCATTAACGAGGCATTGGATAAAAGGCTGAACTTGCTTGGAATTGATTATACTGAAAAAAAAAGCCAAAGGATGAAAATTAACATAAATATAATTGAAAAAAAGGAGGGAAAAAGAACTTTGAAAGCGATATAGAGCACCACCTAATGGTACAAGATATTTTTTCCTGGATGACTTTATGGAAAATTACTGGCCTTTTAAATGCGTAAATGAGAAAATATATGAAATAAAAAACTTTAATATAACAAGAACCCCGGAAATTTAAAAGAAAAAGGGAGAGATTGCAGCAAGAGAATAAATGAAGGCAATATCTTGGAACCGCTGGGGGTTGACTGTGCAAAGGAAATAGAAGGACCCATAAGAAAAAGAGAAATAAACGGAGTCTCTTGGCAAGGATTATAATTAACTTTCATAAAATAAAAAATAATACAACTGATTAAAAAATGGAAGAAGCAAGCAAAGAATTTAAGTTGGAACTGCAAACTGTGAAAGAAATGTTAAAAGAAAGAAGGGGATTATTGGACATACTGGAAGAAAAAGTAATGCAATTTATAGCAAAACAAAGGAACTAGAGAGGAGGAGCCAAAGGAAGAGGTAAAAAGCCAAGATGGACATGAAGATTCAGAGACATTGCCAAAAGACATAAAAGAAACTAAAACTAAGACATGAAAATAATAATAGATAACAGAAATAATAAATAAAAGAGAAAAAGCTCCCAAGACTAAGCAAAAGAAGAAGAAGCTGTACAAGAAGTTTCAAAAAAGAGAAAAGGAAAAGGTAGGAGGAAAGATGGGGGACTGACAGAAGGAAATAAAAGTAATATTAGAGGAAAAAAGAGGAATAAAGAGAAAAGGCCAGGAAAACTTAGTAAAGGGAAAGCTGGCTAAAACTAAGAAAAATGACAAGGCTGAGAGATTTAGAGATAAGGGTTAGATATAGCATTAAAGGGGAATACCACATGGAAATGTATCATTGTATTTTTTATTAGAAATGTAAACTGGGGAGATTTGAAGTTTATAACTTACTGGGAATCACCTTAAGATTATTTGATAATTACAGATGAGAAAAATGAAAAAAGTTGAGCAATATTAAGAGGATTCTATTGTTATCAATCCTTTCTTTTTATATGTGTACATACACATTCTAAAATAGTCTAATTATTATTTAAATGAAATAAGGAAAACAGAGAATATGACGGGTGAAAATATGGTAAGTTCAAAAAGTGTGAATTAGGGTTATATAAATGCTATAGGTTGAAACTGGTTAAAGCGAAGTAAAAGCGGAAATTCTGTTTCTATTTTTATTTTTGTTTCTTTGTGGTATACATGAAATAGAAAATGCAATTGATTATATAAAGGATATGTAAAAATAGAAAATACAATGAACTAGAAGTGATTATGTGGGAATGTAAAATATTTATAATGAATGTATTATAATCAAAAACAGGGGAATGAAGATTTATTAAAACTATATAGGTAAATTTTGGAAACTAAGAAAAAATATGGAATGATTATATGAATATCTTGGGAATATATATAAGATATATTGTAGGTGGGGAGATATACCATGTGGATTCTAAATGTATTAATCTTATTTTACTTTTACTCGCTTTTTCTTTCATTGACTGTCTAATTATATGTTAGTCTTAAGAAAGTTATAGATGATAACAATACATAATGTAACATAAAATAGGTGGTAAGCTGAAAATGAAAATAAGAGGGGATAAAGAATTGAAAATTTATGTGAGTATGAAATGATTTTGCTATTGAATCAATGAAATAAAATATGAAAGGAAAATTTATCTAAAGATTAGTCTAATGGATAATAATTTAGGTGATATTACTTAAGCAAGTTGAAAGTGCAACTATGACTATGTATAAATATTGTAATCTGGAATCACGTTGCCCACGTGAAGAGATGTGTAAAAAATAAAAATAAAAAAACTTTGAGGGGAAAAAAAGGATACTGCAATGTTTGTAAACATATGCTGGTTGCAAAGCACATGAATGGTGGTTACATGACTGAAGGGCACTGCAACGGTCATAAATGTGAGGATTGGTCACAAAGCTATTTTGTTTATATTGGATTAATTTAGAACACTAATTAAACAAGACAGTCTATAAGCAAGGACTTCCTGTAGAATCTTCTGGCAGGCTCTAGCTACTGCCTGAAACTGACCAGATTTTAATCAGTTTCACACTGAATGCTTTTGTTGTTCTAAATGTTGGCATTCAGCCAAAGTTACTTTCTCATAATCCTAATTGCAAAAGGTTGCTATTGGAGGAAATTACTATCTGTAATTATTTATCAATAGGTATATTTTGAAATTATAAGCAAGGTGATTGATAACTAACAGCAGTTTCTCTTTTTATCAACAAGACAAGGAAAATCAATATTTCAACCAAGGGAAATTATCCCTGCCTGTATAATTTTTTTAAAATGAGTAAAATTCATGAAATGTCAGGAAAGTGGTAGTACGTCTAATAAGATTTTACATTGTTGTACTTTTATTTTTTTCCTGCCTGATAGGAAATTATACATTTTCTTTTTTCTACCTGAATGTTTGTAGTTTCTATCTGCTTTGCTATTGGATTGTTAATTTTCCTGCACTCCATGTTACTTCAGTATCCTTGCATTTGTTGACTACAATATATTTTCAAAAACTAATGAGTGGACAGTAATAAAATAGAATGAACATTTTTCTATTATATTTATTTAGAATTATTAAATGTTCTGTTATAAACAGTATATCTAAGAAGAAGAAAGAAATGAGCTGCATTATTGTTATATACATTGCCTAAAACTTCGTAATTAAAATATAGAATATGTTTCCATATTATTTCATCTATGTATATTCTTTTATTATTAGGTGGGCAGGTAGGTGGAGAATAAACCTACATGTGTTCTATTATGTAGTATTTAAAATGTGTGATACTGAGAAAAATATATAGGTGGGAAGTGGATTACCATTTTGTCCTAGAATAATTTCATGTAAACATCAGGAAATGGACTGAAATGAAACCTTTATAATACGCTGCTCTGTGAGTTGGTCATGCAGTACATATTTATTTTAGTTCACATTTATTTTATATATAGATTATATATAATCCCCAACCTTTTCAACTTGATGGCCCAGCTGGGAGGGGGAGGGGAACCAAGCTGTGCGAATGGTGGGCCAGCATTCACGTGTGTCCTTGTGCAGCTAAACAAACGCAAGCATGGGCCTGTGCACATGTGGCATGCTGCTCAGCTGCAAGTTGAGCTGTATGTCCATGCGTGTGCTTGCCAGCCCACTACTTGTGTGAATTGAGCTTCGCATGCACACCAGTCTGCTTCTTGCATGGCCTGGTTCCAAATAGGCCATGCCTAATAGTGGGCCACAATGCAGGGATTGGGAACCCCTGCTATAATGTATTTGGAGAACAACAAGTAAAAATACTGTGAAAGATAATGAATTCTAGCTAAATGTAGATCAGGACTTCTTTATCAATACTGGAAAAGACAGGTGGGACAAGGGGCAAAGGGCACAAGGCCATAAATGTTTGCCAGTAATACATAATAAAACATGGTTTATGACATCATGGATACATTTTAAAACATGATCTGCAGCATTATATTTTTTATTACATTTGTATGCAAGATCTCTTGATATATGAATTTGCATTACTATTAAAGCATGAGCTAAAATCTGGTTGACTCTATAACTCACAATAGTTGATGAGCAAGTGGCAGTTAGCTAAGAGAACACAACTCCATTTTGTGCCCCAATAACAACCCCTCTTATAAGCCACAATTGGTCTGGAATAGAATTGTTATAGGGAGTCACAGGAACTTATCAATTTGTTCATTTCATCCCACTAT
This sequence comes from Laticauda colubrina, assembly GCA_015471245.1. Classification (NCBI taxonomy): domain Eukaryota; kingdom Metazoa; phylum Chordata; class Lepidosauria; order Squamata; family Elapidae; genus Laticauda; species Laticauda colubrina. Next base: position 25,798,056 of record BLBF01000006.1, read on the forward strand.
TTTGACAGCTGCACTGGTTTCCTATTAGCTTTGGATTTAGTTCAAGTTGCTAGTTGTCACCTTTAGAGTTTTACATGACTGGAGGTCTTGGTATCTTTGGGACTTCTTATTTTTACATCCAGTACAATTTGGAAGTGCAGGCTTTCTCCTATTTTCTACTGTTGGGGAATGTCATAATCAAGACTGAAAGGAGAAATCCTTTTCAATTCTTGTCTCTTCTGTGAAATAGTATCCTGGAAATATGATTGCATTTTCTGGCCGATGTTGATTTGGGAAGATCATTAAAACTTGCCAATTTCTAAAGGCCTTTGAGCTGGGACTTTTTATTGTTGTTCCCTGTTATTGTGAGGTATTTGTCTAATGTAATTATGTTTGAAGTATTATATGATGTTGCTTGATTTTTCATGTTATAATCGTGTTATTTTAAAACTTTTTTCATAATCTTTCTAACAATACTTACCTTAAGGAAGAAAGAAAATTTAAAAGTTCAAATTAAAAATTTAAACAAAGAAAAAAAAAGGCGGAAATGTATCTTTATCTAATGCTAAACAGTGAGGTTTACCGATGAATTCATTACTATAACATGAATAACAGAAGATATTAATGTAAGATATCACAAAATCTCTGCCATACTGCAATATTATTTGTAGAGAATCTTGCCTTTTCCAAAATTAATAAATCATACATCCCCAGCAATCATAACTTATCATCTCAAACATATAACTTTTCCCTTTTCTTAATATAATTATTTTTACCCACATCCCTCAAGGCAAAATACAACTGCAATTCATAAGTCTGGTAGTGGGGATGTGCTTCTTTCTGCTGATCACCCAGTCCTTGACCAAGTGGTACCTTGTTCCATCATAGTACCCGAACTGCTACAAGTCCTAGGATGCTTCCAGTTTAGGTCATGTATAGCAGACATCCCTGCCGCACTGCTTAAATGTGTTCTATGGAGGTGCTGGGCCAGCAACCCGGTCCTCCTTACTCAATCCTCTCGCTAGAAACAAGAAAGGAAAGCCTCGAACGGATGGATTTAAATGGAATCGATCCCTGACCGTCCCACAACTACGAGATTCGGATCTGACTATACTGGAAGTCAACATTAGAGGTCTACGAACGAACATAGGAGAACTGAGCAACATTTGTCACAAACTTAAGCCTGCCATTGTTGTGGTGGTGGAGACCTTCTTAGATTCTACAGTAAAGGATGGAGCCGATTGCATTACCATCTCTGGTTACTCACTTTGCTGCCGCAGAGACCATCTCAACACATCTGGTGGAGGGATTGCCGTCTACTGCCTTGAAGGACTTGCCATCCACCATGACCGGGAGCAAGACCCTGCAGACTTTGAACTCATGTGGTTCACAGTGTCCCTGAAAACAGAGAAAGTCCTGTGTGCAGCGGTGTATAGACCGCCAAAAGCCAACAGCGACATTATCAACTATCTTGACTCTGTCACTTTCTCCAAATTAACAGAATGTCATGCCCAGTCTGTGATCCTCCTCGGAGACTTTAATGTGCATCACACAGAATGGCTAGGCAGCCACACTACAGATACTGCTGGTAGACGTGCACAAGAAATGTCCAACTCCCTTGGACTACAACAAGCTGTACATGAGCCCACTAGAGAAGACCAAATCCTGGATCTTGTCCTGACTGATATGGTTGTCAGTACAGAAACACTAGCCACACTGGGTACATCAGATCACAATCCAGTTTTTGTCAAGTTTAAGGTACCAATCTTCAGAGACAAGCCTTACAAAAGGAAGGTATGGCGACATGACAAAGCTGAATACTGGGGAATGCGAGGTTTCTTCTCCTCTACAAACTGGAGCCAAGCCCTCAGTACTGACCCAGAGAATGCGTGCAGCAATATTACCAACATCATTCACACAGCAATGGATATTTTCATCCCTAGCAAGCAAAGTGAGAAAGACAGGAGACAAATCATGGTTTGACGATCACTGCCGGAGAGCCGCTAACAGAAAAAGGCGGCTCTACAAGCAAATGAGAAAAAACAACACAGAAGAAACCAGACAGAAATTCAAAGAAGCAAGATCTGTATACAATAAGGCAGAAAAAATTGCGAAGAGACAGCACGATGAGAATCTGAAAAAAGATCTAACAAATGGGAGTCTTAGTAGCAGGGAATGGTGGAATAAGGTGAATTCCCTGTCTGGAAAGAACACCAATGTAGATATACCAGTCCTGAAGGAACAAGACCAGGTTTACACTACTGCAAAGGAGAAAGCAGAGCTTCTCAGCCAAACCTTTGCCAAGATGTGCCATCTTGATAATGCCAGAGACTCTGCACCGGAGGTTCAGGGTGATACACAACATGTGCTAGACAACATCACCTTTAGGGCCAAAGATGTCAAAAGAACCCTTAGGAAACTTAAACCAGACAAAGCAACTGGCCCTGATGAAGTCCCAACGTGAATTCTCAAAGAGTGTAGTGCAGAACTAGCAAGACCACTTAGCCGCCTCTTCCAGCTATGTTTCTCAAATGGAATGTTTCCCCACCAATGAAAGATGGCGCATGTCATCCCGATCCACAAAAGGGACTCAAAGTCTGACCCTACAATGTACCGCCCAATCTCTCTTCTGAGTAATATAAGCAAGGTTATGCAGTCGATTGTTCAATCCCAACTTCAAACCTACTTATTCAAGCATCATCTTATCTCAGACAGACAATTTGGCTTTAGACCTCACCACAGTACTGCAGATCTGCTAACCCTCCTCTCTCAACAATGGTCTAACACACTAGACAGAGGGAATGAAGTTCGACTCATTGCGTTGGACATTAAGGGAGCTTTTGACAAGGTCTGGCACAACGGCCTCTGTTCCAAGCTGGAAGGGAAGGGTAACAGAGGAAAACTGCTCAACTGGATTGAAAGCTACCTGTCAGATAGATCAATAAAGGTTGTCTTGTCAGGCCAGTCATCCACAACTACATCCATCAATGCTTCAGTACCACAGAGATCAGTTCTAGGTCCCCTGTTGTTCTCGGTCTTCATTGATGACCTGGGTGATCTCTGTGAGAATGCCCTGTATCTGTATGCGGATGACTCCACCCTGTTCTGTGAAATTAGATCATCAGGAGAAGCGGAGCCAGTTAATGCAAGCCTAAACAGAGACCTGGAAAACATGAAGCAATGGGATGATAAATGGAGGGTGTATTTTGAGCCAGCCAAGTGCAAGGCTATAACAATATCAAGAAAGAGGCAACCATCGAGGGTAGACTTGCACTTTGGAAACACAAAAATCACTGAAGTAGACGAACTGGAGATACTGGGCATCACGGTTGACAAGAAGCTCACCTGGAATAAGCACATCAGGAACATTTCGTCCAGAGCTGGACAGAGACTTGGTGCTCTTAGGAGGGTAGCATCGAAACTGGATGCCCCTGGGAGAGCCACAGTGTACAAGGCCCAGATAAGAAGTATCATGGAATATGCCTCTCTATGCTGGCTGAATGCATCTCCTACAGTACTTCAACTACTTGATCGTATACAGAAGAAGGCCCTACGCATAATCGGAATAAATGAGGACGAGGCATGCTCCAACTTCAATATTCCTTCGCTTCACCATAGACATCAAATTGCAGCTGCAGTTGCCCTGTACAAAATGCAGACGGGCCTCTGTCCTCAAGACCTGAAAAAGCTGGTTCCCCAACTTATACAATGAGAAGAACAACTCGCTCTAGTGTGTCAACTCCGAGACATGCTCTTGTGGAACCCAAGTCCAGAACACACTCAACTGGCAGGAGTTTTGTACACACTGCAGTCAGAGTCTGGAACAGCTTACCAGAAGACATTGTAGGCATGATTAGTGACAGAGGGTCTCAGTCATTCAAGAGTCGCGTCCACAACCACCTTCTTCAGATTGTATAGTATATTATTTATTAGGCCCCACTTTTTTCTTTTTGTCATTATTCTTCTCTTAAGCTGCTGTGAACCCTTGATTAGGCCATGAGGTTGTCATGTATAGTGCACAGCATTGTATGCATGATCTTGATACTTAGTGTCACGCCTTGTGGACTATTGTTCACAATAGCATGTATATATATATATTAAAAAAAGTCAAATTCCAAAGGTTGGTATATATGTGTTGTATTAATATTTTTAAAGATTTAAGCATTTTTTTCTCATCAATTTCCTCCAAAATACTAAATGATCACATGCCCATAACATGGGGCAGTGAGCCCTTAATTTACACCTCCAGCACAAGGCATCTGGTGTCCATCCTTTAGATTAGTAGTTCACAAAGTGGGCAGTACTTCCCCCTGGGGGGCAGTGGGATGCCTTAGGGGGGGTGCTAAGAGGCAAGGGAGCTGGCAGGGGTGCTAAGAGGCAGCAGGGGGGCGTTCGAGACACCGGCTCCACAGGCTCCAGTGCAACAGTCAGTGGTCACTCCATTGACTGTTGCACCAGAGCCTGTGGAGCCAGGGCCTCAAATGCCCCCCTGCTGCCTCTTAGTGCCTCCAAGGAAGCAAGGTAAAAAATGTGCCTCCTCGTAGTTGTGTCGCAGGAAGTTTACGTAAGGCAGGTCTTTCGGCATGTTGGTCGAGGCGAGTGTTGGGAGATTTTGCTTGGTGGGCCAAGGCCTACAAGTCAGTGCGAAGCGATGTCAGGGATTATGGGAGGTGGGATGGGCTCTGTTCAGAAGCGGCTGCTGAAGGGGGGGCACTAAGAGGCAGCAGGAGGGTGTTCGAGGTGCCGGCACTGCAGGCTCATCCCATTGACTTGCACCAGAGCCAGCGCATCAAATGCAGTGGCAGCAGCATGTTGGGAAAGTCACTCTGGCTTTGCTCTACTTTCCCAAAGTGCCGCCGCTGTCGCATTCTGTCTGTCTGCCTGCCTTCCTGCCTACCTACCTACCTATCAATATAGATCTATCTATCTGTCTACCTACCTACCTATCTATCTTATCTACCTGCCTACCCAAACATACATTCATCCAAAAGGTCTGCCTACCTCCCTCCCTCCTACCTGTCTCTCTCTGTCTCTGTCTCTCTCTTTATCTATCCATCCATGTTCGAAGCGCCGGTCCTGCAGGCACATTGGGAAAGTAGAGCAAAGCCAGTCTGGGGGTGGGGGGAAGCGAGAGAGACAGAGAGAGACCTGATGCATCAGATTGAAATGAGGCCTAGTTTAGACTGAGGCCCTTTTCCACATTGAAACATCTTTGCTAGCGCATTGAAACATCTTTGGCTTCTATTAAAGGTTTTGTAGACGAAACATGGTCAAGACTATCAGGAAGCTCTCACATTTTGTTGAGGCTTTAAACAGGATCCATTGGACCAGATCTCCTCCCTAAAAAACCACTTTTCCCCAATGTATTACAGTGCCAATTCTGAAGAAGGCAAAACCAAAATGTATTGGTAAATTACAAGGCAAACACACACACACATTCCCTTCTAACCCTGCTGGAGCAGGTGATTGGACTAGAAGAGATATCTCATTATCTTTCTCCTCCCTCCCTCCTTCTTTGTTTCTTTTTCTTTCTGTCCCTTCACGGCAGTGGCTGCACATTTGAAAAGTAGAGCAAAGCCAGAGGTTGGTAATTTTTGCTGCAAAGAATCACAAAAGCTTCTGGGCTATGCACAAGAAGGGACACACATGTCAATGCAATTCAGTAACATGAAATAAAGAAATACAAATAAATCAACAAGAATCGGCAAAGCATCTCTGATTAGATTCTATTCACTACTAGAATTTAATCAGAGATGCTTTTCTGATTCTAGTCCAATGACCTGCTCCAGCAGGATTAGAAGGGAATGTGTGGGTATGTGTGTGTGTGAAGGGAGAAGGGAGTTAGAAGGGAGTGTGTGGGTATGTGTGTGTGTGTGACAGCATGGCTGTCAAAACTCCAAAAACAGGTCAAATAGCTCTGGGGAGGCCAGTCATAAATTAGAACACTTGCTAAGCAACCGGCCACTAAGTGAGGACCACTTGTATTTGATTTGCCAGTCACTTGGCCACACCCATTTGGTTTGCCAGCACATGACCACCAAACCACACCTACCCAGTCATGTGACTAGCAAGCTATGCCCAGCAGGCAAGCCATGCCAGCCAGTCACCTGACCAGCAAGCCACGCCCTCAAATTACACCATGCCCATAGAAATTTGAATCCCACCCCTGGGTGGGGGGCACCGAGGATGAGTTTGTACTATCAAGGGGATGGTGAACTGAAAAAGTTTGGGAACCACTGCTTTAGATACATTATTTGGGAATACTAGTACACCCTCAATACAATTTTTCAACCTCTTTACAATGTACCTATAAAGATACCATTTTAATTTTTTTAAGTATCTGAAGTCATTGATGTAACTTCATCAAAAATTCCAGGACTTTAGTCCTCATTGGTAATATCCCAGAAATATCCACTTTAAACATACTCTTGAGCTTTTGATAGAGATGCTATAGATTTTATTTTTGTCATGAATTTCAAGTAAGAAAGCAATTCAGGTGCCTTTGAGAGAGCCAGAGCATCTGGTCCATTTTGAAATACAATGGAATATTAGAACATTGTTAAGCTGAATGTACCTCCACTGTTGTGTATTGTGAAGATGAAATAGGAATTGAAGTCAGGAAAAAACCTTAAAATAGTGATTATACAGTAGTTGATTTAAAGTATTGATCCCAACTTGTACCCAAGCTCTCCAATAAGCTAATCCATTTTGCCACAGCAGAATTTTTCCAAAGAGTGAAATATTCATAAAGCACATGATCAAAATTCAATTTATTTCTCAATATGGCCTAAAGATTTCTTGCCACAGATATTCCTGGAAATAAAACACCTTTTTTGCTACATATTTTTCCAAGCACTTGCCAAGATCGCTAAGAAAATAGACCATAACCTTCAAGTTATTTGATAAAGAATAATATTCCATTATATTTTCATTCCATCAACAGGTGGCTGATAAAATATTAGACCAATAGCATTTTTGCAAATGAGATAAATTAAAACAACCTTCCTGAAATGATCACATTTTTGACAACTCTATCGAAGAAAAAAGGTTGAGATCAGCATCTTTCAAACTTGGCAACTTTAAGATGAGCAGACTTCATCCCAGAATTCTTCAGACAGCATGACTGAAGAAGTCTGAGAGTTGAAGGTATTGAAGGCAACATCTTAAAATTGCCAAGTTTGAAAAGCACTGGCTTAGATATATGGCTTCCTAGAATGAAATATAAACAGTTTTATGCAGATACATCTCAAAATAACCAGATACCTTCAGCAAACAGGAGAAAAAGCTGTTCAGCTGAGGAGTTTTAGTGGTTAAATGGCTGTCATTGGGAAGTTCCTACATAGGCATAATTCTTATAACTTAAGTGTTATGCTGCAAAATTCCAGGAATCTATTTGGAATATGCCAACTTTACAACTCATACTGATGTAAATAGTTGATGGTGTAACTGCTTGCAGTTAAGCTACTCTCCTATTTGATTAGTCATCAAAAGGATTGTTATTTGGCATTTGTGCAAAATTAGAAATATTATGAACTTGGAAAATAGTAAATTCTATAGTATTTCAAATTGATTTTTCAGTTTGAATATATAGAGATAGTTTTTATTCATTACAATCTGTTCTATACTGGAGTCTCTTCTGACAGATCTCACAAATCTACCCTTATAAAAATGTATCATAGATTTCTTTTATATCCCCATTTAGAACTCTCAACTGTATTTAAAAAAGGACTCACAAAATACATGCAATGATGAAGTAAACTCTAGCTAATCACTTGTTTAAAAATTGTTTTTAAAAATATGAATAAAAGCTATAGGAGAAATGTATAAAAATGTGCACATTTTTATACAGCCCTCCCTGCTTTTCAGGGGAGAGGAGGAAGAAGCAAACTCATAAATCACTGGAGAAATTGGCTGGAATAAACTTATAAAAATGATGAATGGGTGGATATAAAATTGATAAGAGTCAGCCATTTGCAATATACCCTCATAGTTGATTCTTGTATAGTCATTAATGTGAAAGGGAAGAACAAGAAAAAACTGCCATTTATTTAAAAACCTGTTCAGCCACTTCTCTGCATGTTCTCTATCATGCAAATATAAAATAAGCAGTAAAGATATTTTTACTAAAAGTAGTAATATACAAGATACCATTCTAAAAATAGCACTTTTATTAAAAATAATTATGGATCTCAGTAATATATATCTGCATGGACATACATATAGTTAGGCTCACAAAATAACTTTTATACTATTGCTTAAAAAAATACTCGACTAAAAAATGGGTATCAAAAATCAATATGTTGATTTTTTTTTAAACAAAACCAAAACAGTGTATTTAAAATATGATTCACACTCTCAGTGTCAGATCAGAATTTAACTCCTAGGCTGACTGTTGCAACTGCCTGATGTTTTTTAGTGCCAATCAAATATATTCAAATTAATCAAACCTTGAGATGCATCTGATGCTAAAAAATATGCATGTCTTAGGTAAGTAGAGTTGCCTGCAGGTAGGTTTTTTAAGCTAAATAAATGTTCTAATGCATTTATAGTGGGATTGGGATATATATACTCCTAATAATATCTGCACATTCAATTTTTGCAAAGCAATGAAATATAAAAATATTCTTTCTTTCAGATCTGTGGTAAAATGCCTTTCACTTAATTTGTATTGTTTTTGAGCCTTCCAAAAGGTATTTTGTTAGGTGTTCAAAAACAGCATTTTGCCTGTGCATTCCATTGTAGCTTAAAAGAATAATCAAGTTTAAGGAATTTAATAAAGGTAGAACTGCAGCTCAGTTGCTTTTTTGCAGATCTCAGAAATGCTGAGTTATATCCTTTGGGATTAGTAGCTGAAATCTTGCACAACTTTTATGCCTGATATTTGCATTTCATTTACCTTCAAGATTCTATGTGTGCTCTATCAATGCCAGTATTCTAAACGTATTCAGTTGATCAGAATGTAATTGCATTTTCAATAAGATTCTTATGTGAATCTACTTGCTTGAATAGCCAATCTTATACTAATTACTACTACTGCTCCTAAGAAAATACTCTTAGTTTAAAGTAATTTTGGTATTTATGAATAGGAATGTTTAATTTATGGAAAATATGAAACAAAGTATTCAATTTTTAACTCTGTTTAAGGTATTCATTGCTCTCTGGTTCATGAAATATGTTTTCTTAAAAGGAAATGCCTACTGTTCTTCTTACGCATCAGATGGACAGACATGAAGGGACATGGACTATTTTACCATTAATGCATGAGTAAGTGTAAAAACAAGGTATGACATTGTGAACTACAGTTGAAAAGGATCATTTAGCCCGTTAATTTTCATTCCACTGCTGAATTTATGAATCCATTTAAATCATCCAAATAGATGGCTTCTGGCCTCCACTTGAAAACATCAAGCAAAGGAAAGCTCACTCCCTTGATAATTGGTTCCATATAAAATTTACAATTAAGATTTTTTTAGAAACTGCCTTATACTGTAAGAAGAGTATTTTTCTTTGCCCTGCATCTGTGATGATAAAAAACAGATCTTGGCTTTTCATGTGACAATTTTTCAGACACTCAAAGAGTGCGATCACAGTCCCCTTTCAGTTTTCTTTTCTCAGTGGTGAATATGCCCACTTCCCTCAGTCTCTAAGACTTAATTCCATAACTTTGATCATCCTTGCAGAACTTCTTTTCTTTCTTTTTCATTTTTTTTATTTTTATTTTTTGCAAACATATCAATGCATGAACAGTGTGGCATCTGAGTGTCATACATTTAGATACAAATAAAGTAGTATTAATCATATTTGTTTTATTTAACAAGCTTGTATAATTCTAATAATATGTTAAATTATAATCTTTCATTATTTAGTTATTTAATATTTCAGTGTATTATGTTAATCACCTATTCTAAATGTAATATCTTTTAATACAAATAAAATATTAATCATATTTATTACATTTAACAAGCTTATATAATTATAATAATACAGACATGTTAGATTATAATCTTCCATTGTTTACTTATTCAACTTGTAGTCCTTCATTATTTGGTTATTCAATATTTCAATATGTTATTTTTATGTCAAACACTGTATTCTGTGTGTTGTACATTTTAATACAAATATAATGTCAGCCTACAAGATCTTCTACTATTGCTTTGCATCTTTCGACTGCCATAAGTAAGGGGGGGAGGAAGGGAAAGTCTGGGAAGTGAGCTGGAGGTGTTAAATTCTTCTGTTGTGTAAATGGGGGGGGGGAAGCATACAATAGAGTTAGGTTTCTATTTCTTGCTTAGCTTTCTTTTCTCTGCGCAACTGCAACCCGTTATCAAAATATGCCAAGGTCAATGGACAGAGGCCTCATCATCACCTGAAGATGCCCACATGATCATATTCACAACTTCTAATTGGAAGTGTCATCTGAACTATTGGGGGTGGGAACATTTCCATCACTTTGTATATGTGAATTGCGCGCCTAATTTCTCAGATTCAGAATTCTTTGGTTGCTACCACTTCACTTTCAGTAAAAGATATATTTTCTCTAAACTAAAGAGTCTAAGTATTTCTTTCCTGGATTTTGAATGGAGCTCCGCCTGACATTATTCTGACATATAATATTATTAATCATTTATTACATTGAGCAAACATACACATATTCATGTTAAATTATAATCTTTCATTATTTGTTTAATCAATAGTTCAATATATTTTATGCCAATTGCTATATTTAAAAATACCTTCAAATTCTGATTTTCCCTTTTATTATTACTTCTCCTTATTATATAAAAATGGTTGTTTTATTAATTTTCCTCTCTCTAGACTCCATCTTTATTCCATCCCTATTCTAGCTTTTGATTATGCCACTACTGTATTTAAACATATTCTCTTTCTAACCATCGTCTCTTACTTACTTAAAAGCTTTAATTGTTCATTTCTTGGTTTGGCTCCCATATTCCACTCTTGGATCTTTATATCTATCTACTTCCACATCTTGACTACTCATTTTAAACATTTCTCCCTTCTCTGCCCTTTTCCATTGTCTAGTTTTCAAAATATCAACTCTTGTCCCTATCTCTCTTCCAGAAAAATCTTCCTGGTTCTCTGGCTCCTTTTTTAATTTGCTTAGACTATTCTCTTGGCTTATATCATCAATCCTTATTATTTTTGTTATTATCTCCTTTTTATCATCTGGCTTTATTTGTTTTGTCTGTTCCATTTTTCATCTACTCTTCAATTGGCTCTTCCTCTTCCTGGGTGTCTTGATCAATCACTGTCCTTTATGTTATATTTCCCAGCATTCCATCTATGCTCTCCATTCAGCCATAATTTCCTTATCATGTCTTGTCAGTTCATAATTTCCTTATAATTGTCAGTTTCTCCCTTGTACTTGTACTTTGAATTTACAGCACCAGCTCTTCCCAGATTCCACTCATTTCTTCTTGATGAACCATCTTGTTAAATTTTATTATATCCTTCTTCAAAGTCCATATATTCAAATCTAAAGTCACTTCTCAAAAATTCAGCTTAATTCTTTGTACCCCAAAATTGATCAACCTATTCCTCTGCATAGTCCCCTAAGTTTTCCAGAACCTCCTTAAGTCCCTCTATAATTTCAGTCTTGTGTTGTAATCTTTAGGGGTCATTTTACTGATAGTGTCTTTCTTAAGGCTAGGTCCCACTGGCTGACGGATGCAAAATGGACACAGCGGACAAGCAAAATTTCGGGGGTGGCTCCATCCGTTGTTATCCGCTCCCAAATTTGCATAAACAGAACGGAAAAGAACGGAAAAAAACGGACAGGGGTAGGATGTAGCGGGGATGTTAAGCGGATGTTCACAGGAAGCCTAGCGGATGGAAGCGGATGACACATCTGAAGGGCTTCTGGGGGAGAATTGCAAAGCGGACGCATAGTGGAAGGGGTGGATGCATAGCGGATGATGCGGATGCATCACGGATGCCTGTAGGAAGCAAAGCGGATGTATAGCGGATGTATAGCGGATGCAAAGCATTCACTGCGCATGCGGGGAGTATGAATTGCGTCAGCTCTGCAGCTCGCACGCAGTCAGCATTCAGAGGAAAGACGTGCTGCCACATACATCTTCAAAGAACACCATGGTTCATCAGTCAGGGAAGAAGAGAAAGCCGGTGCCTACTCGTGCCAGCCCTGGAAAGAAGGACAGAACCAGCATCCCACCCCCTGGCAATGACTCTGAAGCTGCTGGTGCTGCTGGTGCTGCTGCTGGTGCTTCTCCTGCTGCTGGTGCTGCTGCTACTGCTGGTGCTGCTGCTGCTGTGGTGGACCAGCCCCAAGGCCCTCAAAGCCCTGCTGGTGAAGGCCCTGACAGAAGGAGGAAGAGGCAAGGGAAGGAGAAGGGAGAGAGGAAACAGTACACTGTTTCCGAGGACCATGAGGATGAGGTGCTGGAATGGCTGAGGGAGAACGAGTACCTCTGGAGAAAGGGCCACAGACTCTATCGCGACACCAAGAAGAAGCAGGCAGCTTGGAGAGACAAGGCAAAGAGCCTGGGCTACACTGCGGATGTCCTCCTGGGATGGTGGAAGCACATGCACACCTGGTATGGCAAGCTACACCTCTAGAAATCTGGGCAGGCCGCTGTCAAGCTCACTGACCGGGAGATGTACGTCATGGCCAAGTGCAGCTTCCTGGAGGGTGAGATCCGCCACCGAGGAGCAGCCCCTCTGTCAACCCTCTCCCTCAGACAGCCCACAGACAGCCAGTCCTCTTCCAGCCAGGAGACAGCTGCCCTGTCCAGGCAGGTGTCTTTGGAGGGCCCCACGGCAGAGACCCCCCCGACAGCTGCACTCCCCATGCCGGAGGACTTGGAGGATCCCCTGTCATAAATGGAACAAGAAGCAGCAGCCGCCAGAGACCAACCCACCCCCACCTCCAGCTCCACAGGATGCAGGCAGAGAGGCAGACTGGAAGGCCAGAGCCACACTGTCCTGTGGAGATCAGGGACACAATCAAGACCAGTACAAAACTTCTCTCTCAGCTGGTCCACAGTGACATACCATCCTCGGACCGGAAGCCTTTCATCATCTACGTGAGCCAGATCCTCATGGACCTGCCCGAGGCCCAATACCAGGTGATGAAGGAAAAGATAACAGCACTTCTGCACAACCCTCAAGGCCCAGCTGAACCTGCTCTGACCCAGTCCACGTCTGCTCCTCCACCCCAGGTGATGTCACAGCCTTTCCACGGCTTTCAACAGCTCCTCACGTACCAAGGCTATGAGTACCAGGACTTCCCACAGCAGAAACAGCCCTTCCCAGTCCAGGCCCAGGTTCATCGCACGCCACAGATGCCACACCGTGCCAAACTGCAGACCAGACAGTCCCACTACACTCCTCCTTCCTCCACCCCACAGCCAAGCCCGTCAACAGACAATCTGTCATCAGTCTTGTGCCTGACATCCCAGGTACTTGAGGAAGGGCCTCTCAACCTCACGGGACTGAGTCAGCTCTCTGAGAGCTTCCTGAACACACCATCCCCTGTTGTACTCTCGGGGCCAAGCACCCCAATGGCGCCTCAGACCAGCACTCCAACCATAGCCACCTCCACAGTCCCTGCCCGCTTAACAGCTGAGACCATGGACATGCCTCAGAGTGACTGAGAATAGTGCCAGAGACTGAGTTGTTACCTGTTCACTTTATCTTTGCTTAGACACTTTACTTGGTTCATTTTGCTTTTTTAATAAAGTCATACAGTTTACTTAAAACAGTTATTAATAAAGGTTATCTTTGCTTAACACACTTGGTTCATTTTTTTTACTTAATAAAGTGTTGGTGAAAACTTTGAAAAAATGGTTAAGCCTTTGCATTCTTGTGGGATGGGTAAGGATAGTTGTGGGATAGGGAAGGATAGTGCAAGCATAGTGGGACTGTATGGTCCACCCTCCCAGCTGCCACACATATGGCCCTTTTTTATCAATAACAATTTATTCATTGATCAACACATTTCAAAATAAACAAAGCTCTTTATTAATGCCCTATTCATTGTAGGGCCACTCAACATACATGGCACAATCTCATCAGTGTTGTGAGACAGGCTCAAGGAAGCATCCATTAACCATCTATCATCCTGTCTTGCCACTCCACTGCTCCAGCTGGGGAGTTGCACCAGTGTCTCAGTTGGTTGCGCTGCTTCTTCCCTTCACGTGAAACTCCGTTGGGGCCTTGCACATCCACAGTGTCTATCAGGTTTTGTCCTTGCCTCCATTTACCAGGCTCCATGTCCCCATTCCCTTGTTGACGGTCCACAAGCCTGTTCTGCAACACTGGGTAGCAGGTGCGCATGAGATTGTGCAGGATGCAGCAAGCTTCCACAATGCTCCTCACAGTCTGTGGGTGACGCTGCATGGTGGTGAGAAGTACCTGGAACTTGTTGGCCAGGATGCCAAAGGCGTTCTCCACCACCCGCCTTGCCCTGGACAGCCTGTAGTTGAAGATCCTCTCTTCACGGGTGAGGAGTCTGGAAGTGTAGGGCTTCATGAGGTAGGTTCTGAGGGAGAAGGCGTCATCACCGATGATGAAGTAGAGCACATCTTGTGTGTCATTGAATAGGGGTTCTGGATCTGGAAAACCCATGATGAGGTTGCGTTCCAGCCCATCCTTGAGGTCACTGGCGTTGTATACCTGGCTATCGGAAGCTGACCCGTTGTCTGAAGCATCGATGTACATGAACCTGTAGTCAGCATCAACCATGGCAAAGAGGATGATACTGAAGAAGCCCTTGAAGTTGTGATAAGAGGACCCTGAGTTGGCTGGAGCTTTGCAGGCCACGTGCTTCCCATCTATGGCTCCAACAGTGTGGGGAAAGTTCCACCTCTGATACCACTGATCTGCAACTTTCCTCCAGCCTTCTTCAGTGGTGGGACACTGGAGGAGCTCCTCCACGTATTCTTCGATGATGGCCTGCACCACTTCTCTGACCACTTTGCTGATGGTGTTGTGTGGCACCCTCCAAGCATACTGCATGTTTCTGTATGTGGTTCCAGAGGCCAGGTGGCACAGAGTCAGTGCCACCTTCAGTCCAGGGTCCAGGTTGGGATGGAAGTTGGTGCTCGGCTTGGTCAACCTGGGTCTCAGACGCTCTACAATTTCGTCAAACATGGCTGGTGGCATCCTCATGAAGTGCTGGAATGCATGAGTGCCTTCATTCATCTCCACCATCAGCTTGTCATAGAGTCCAAACTCCACTCTTCTCCCAATCCATCCTCGGACCCACACAGCTCTTGAACGTCTCCTTCTTCTCCTTGTGTGGAAAAGGTGAAACAGTCTGAACAGGGCTTGGTTCTGGTGTTGAATGATCACAGCTACCATAAGAACTGTTATGATCCATGGTGGAGAACAATGGATGATGTGGAAGAGCAAGACCAAGGGTGATGAGGTCTGTACAGCACGGCTGCTGGACTCATACTGAGATCCAGGTGATTTCCTCCCCCTTTTTATAGGAAATATCGGTTGTCTGCTAGGTGTCCTTCCATATACTCTAGGCATACTCCAGACATCCTAAATATCCGAGATACATCCCATATACAAACGTTTTGTCCGTTTTAATGCTTTATATACAAGATGTATCCGCTTACATCCTTTCTTTTTCCGTGCTACTAACACTGTATGGACGTTCGTGTACCTTTTGTTTCCTCCCTCTTTCCGTTTTCAGCAGGAGCGGATGTGAGTTGCGGGGATGGCCAGAGGATGCCGAGAGGATACAGCGGACGTTTAACGGATGATAACGCACATAGAACGTTTGTTGCCCGTATATGTCGTGGATGTACATCGTACGCGGTGGAAAGTTCATCCGCTCAAAAAGTTTTGTGCAGCTCAAAACCTTTTGAGCGGATGAAATCTCAGTGGACGGATGCTCGACGGATAGAGCGTATGAAACAAGTATGCAATGAGTACACAACGGATGCATCGCGTTTTCCAACAGATGGCAAGCTTTTTTGTCCATTTTACATCCTGTTTGCATCCATTGGTGCAGTGGGACAGGGGCTTTATTCTTACAATTAAATCTCCAATAGTCAAATATATCCAAGATTTTGGGAATGTGTTATTTTTCCTTTTGTCGGCAGGTGGCACTGTTAGATTAAATTTTGATGTTAACCATTTTTTTTCCAATTTCCCATAATGTAAGAATAATGTTAATTTTTTAATGAATAATTCCAGCACTTCAAAATGCCTATCAAAAACAATGCCTGTCCAATTTAAAAGTCCAATTTTCTATATTTTAATGATTTTTCTGCCTTTTCCTCTTAAATTCTTTCTCTTTCAGTTTTGAAATTTTGCTCAATGTTAAGCTGCTACTATTTTTAAAAATAGTTGTGATCCTCTCTTTTCTTGGCTATTCTTTTGGGGTTGAAATTTGAATAAAAAAGATTCTTCTTACCCAGTTCACACACTGTTCACCAAAGTCTGCTCCTACACTGTGCTTAGATAGTCATCAGTTGTCCCAGCTTCGTGGTAGCCATCTTTAGACTGCCTCTTCTCCTTGCTGTGGCTCCAGGGTTCAGCAGGAGAGTTGCAGTCTCTCCTGCAACCTCACAGAGCACCCATTCTTAGCTTTGCCACCCCTACAAGGTGGCTTTGGCTCCTTTCAGAACCCACAAACAGAGAGAAGCCAGCACTGGAATGGAGAGCTCCATGACTGGTAGCACAGCAACGTCAGCTGGAAACCTCAGACCTTCTTTTCATGATCTATAATTTTTCTGCATCTTTTTCAAATGTGTTGCTCTGTAATGAATGTGGCTCTGAAAATGCAGAATGGCTAGTGTAGAAGGGAACAGGTTTCTTCTGGTAATGTCAAACTTCAATTCTTTTTTGTGTAAATTATACTTCCACTGTATTAACTTTCCATTTTTAGTAGCTGCACTGTTTGTTTTACTGATTTTTATTAACTACAATAACACATCACCCTAGTTGATGTATTACTGAAGGTATTGCTGAAGGTATTACTGAAGTAATACTGATGTATTACTGATGTATTACCATCCACTGAAGGCTGTCAGTGAGCAATCTTTGTACAGTCTTTGTCAGTGAACATTCTTTCAAGCCAATTGCCGCTCCTTCCAGTGAACTTTATGATATGTTACAAGATACTTTATCGAATGCTTCTCTGAAAGTCAAATTATACCCATATTATTCCCATGATCCACTAAACTAAAGGAATTACCTAATTGAAAGGGGAAATAACATTAGTGTGATTACTTCTTTATAAATCCATATATACTTCTGGCAACTAATGGTGTTTTGATGGGTTTACAAATGGTCACTTTGTCATCTGCTCTATAATTTTCCCAGGTATCCATTACTCTATTTCAACCTTAGAAAGACAGAAAACAGTTTACCTCCTCTAGCTATCTGGTTCTTTCTACTTTCTCAAAGATAATAGATAGAAATTCCTTCAGTCACCTAAGATGCAGTCCATCAGGCTCTGGAGATTTAAACATATTCAGGGTCAGTTGTTCTATGCCTTGCTTTCTGTCAGCTTTCAGGTAAATCCTGCCCTTCAGTCAACTCTTCACATTTTCCTGACAGAATGCACTTCAGAGGACACTGAACCAAAATAGTAGTTATGTTTGTTCTTTGCTACACCTTTTACCATTTTCACTCTGAACAATTGAAACATGATTCCATTAAAATTTAGAATGTAACTGAAAAGTCCCTTAATGGTCTCAGTAACCTTCATTAATCTCATTCTTGTTCTGAACTTTAGCTTTCTTGATACAGTCTGTACAATACCAGACTATCTGTATATGCTTTTTTTGTGATGATTTTTACACCGCCTATGTATACTATTTTTTATGTTCAGATCCTTACTAAGTTTTTGTGTAGCTTCTTCTAGTGTACTTTCTTTTTTGCCTCATTGAAATTATTTTCAGTAGTACTTTTGATATTTCATTTTAGACTCTCTTACCAATCATGAATTTTCTTCTCCATTTGCATCTTCTAATATCTGCACTTAATGATCATTACTCTGAATTTTTAAAAATCTACCTCTTGAAGACTAAGACTGTTTGCTTACATTTAGTTTTAGTTTCCCTTAATGTCCAGAATTCTTCCAATGTTTCTACTGCTTTCATTTCATCAACCAAATCTCTCCTATTTGGTGGAATCAAGTCAAGAATAGCAGATCCTATTATACCTTTTTTTATCTTTTGAGGGAAAAAGTAATGATCAAGACAGATCCTACATTACCTGGAAGAACCATCCCTGGCAGTATCTCTCAGTGGATGTTAGGTAATTCTAAATTCTAAAATCTCTTGGTTCTTTGAAAGATTGGCAGTTTGGTTTAGAGTACATCATTGCTTTTCTTGGTTTTGTGATTGGCTGGAAACATCAGCAACATCTGTTGTTATTATTCTTTTACTTATTTTGGTCTAGATTCTTTAAGTAAGGCCAAGTTCATTCCCTTGGATCTCCATACAGTATTTTCAATATTTAGTGGAATTTTGCCTTCTTTCATTTCGAACAAGCTGCATTTGTATGTTCCTGTGCTCTAACCATGAAAATCATCCCAGTGTTCTCATTAAACCATACCTATTACATCATATGTACTAAGCTTATCTTGTTTACCAGTTATAGTCTGAGCATTAGTGCATACTTTTGAAAATGAAGAACATGCACTTTGTAAGATGTTGTCTTTGAGTTTTCATTGAGTCATCGAACATAACAAGTTTAATAATTATTTATTTCTACAGTATACAGAATATTAAGGAACATTAAGTTCTTTGTCCACATATATCCTAGATTACCTTAAAGTTGTCCTAATCAGATATGCTTGCATCAAGGGGTATTCTAAAGCTTAGTATATGTAGATAAAATCAAAGGATCAGAGTAAGATACCAGCCTGTACTAGTGTACATCAAAATTTATTAAACTATTAAGATTCATATGACCAATAAATAAACCATCATGATATACTATTGTATGAAGAGGGAAAAGTTAAACTTACAAATGCATTTATAATTTTGAAGGGCTTTAAAATTACTAATAGTCCATATAAATGGTCATAAAATCAACTTTGTAAACTTCTGCTCTTTAGTACATGAGTTGAAACAGAATGGAATGCTGAAACTGCTGTATAAATTATAAGGAACTCCAGCTAAACCTAAAATGTTTATTTCATCAGTGGATGCACAGAAAGTTGGTATCACGTTACACTATTTCTATATCTAGTTATTGTGCTGGAATATTAAGCTTTCCCTTTCTAGTCATCTTCTGTGGACTATGAAAGTTTTGGCAGCTTCTCCATTATTTGCCTAAGCCATGCTCCCAGATATTAACACACAAATCACTCAATCAGACAGGTCCTAGAGTAACCAATTATTATGATTTTCTTATCCTTTTACTGGTAGCAGCAACACATCCCCTCTGATTGTCAGAACTGTTGTTGATTAAGAGGTGTTTCTTCTCTACGATACTCAGAGGCATTTCTGTATTCCTTTGCTGTTGAATATCTCCAATACCTCTTGTTTCTCATTTCTCTCTCATTCATGGGCTAGCTATTCTAATTACTTATTCCATCAGTTCTTGTTGTAAAACTGAAGTTCACTACTCTATGTGATTCAGTTATTTGAAAACTACTGCCATTTTCTTGTGAGTCATATTTTTGGGGCTAATCATATTCTTTAACCCTTTTTCGTAGGATTTCATTTTCAAACTCCCTTCCCCCACCATCTAGAAATCACTGGGAATCTTCCAAACTCATTCTATTTTTTGTCTTTTTTAAAACTGGTGCTTGGAACTGGGTAAAGTACTCCAAATGGGGATGGACGAAAGGGAACCCTTACTTCTAGTGGTCTGGGCTTTTTGCTTCTCTTAATGCACCCAAAATAACATTTGTCTTTGTAGCAGCTGAATCACATTACTGGCTCACATTTCATGTTTGTTCAATAAAGATGCAAAGATCGGCTATCTGTTTCAAATGTGCTACTGGCAAGTTTTTGCTCCCAAACTTATAACTTTGTCTTATATTTTTCTTACTCAGGTGCAGTTTTACATTTTTCCCTGTTAAGTCGCATTCTATTCAGTTTTGCCAAGCCCTCAAGCCCATTTAAATCCTTCCGAATCTTTCCTGTTTCATCTAAACTGGTAGGCCAGCCCTTGGAGGTTTGTATCATCTGTAGATATTATAAATTTCCCTCATCCAATTTCACTGATAAAAATGTTGAACAGTCAATGCCATGGAAACTGACTGGCTGCCTCATATAACTTTTAACATCTCTGCAGTACATTCTACTTATTTTCAAGGAAATAATTGGTCACTTGGACAACAGTCAGCAGCACAATGCATTCTTTGCAGGAGATGACATTTGAGTTGTTCAGATATATATGTCAAACAATCAATATAATTTGCCATAAAATGGGTGAAAATAGTAGCAGCAGTAGCAATATTTTTTCTTTAGAATGGGCTTATATATCCAAGTATAGTTCAGACAAAGCAGTAATCTCTTTAACATCCCTGAAGCTACTGAAGATGAACTTTTCCAAAGAGCATTTGGTAAATTCTTCATTATTGCCATTTTACTCTATTTTACTTTGAGTTGTTCATATTGATTTGTTACTATTATTTCATTTGACTTCGATGACCAATTTTATGTATTTCTCAATGTCACTTTTATATTTTGTCCTTGCATTTCTGTAAGTTTGATTTGTTATCCATTACTTTAAATTACTTACCTTTACCATAGACATTTTAACGTTGCAGACAGTGGTAGTTCTTTTTTTTTTTACTGTTTTGTAAATCACCAAGACTCGATATTGATTTGGTTTTAATAAATAATATAATGTCCACAACAGAGCAAAATTATTAATATAAATGTTTCCCAATATCAGCAAAAACACTTGAGTTACAGAATTCTTTCTAAACCATGTTTGCAATAAATTACATTCTTTTTTTCTTTCAGGTTTTCTGTTTCATACAGCAAAAACACCTCATGGATTTTTTTCTGTGAAGAGGATACAAGAATACAGATTGTAAAACTGCTGAAAACGCTTCGAAGATATGACAAATCTAAGGTGATATTTTTTAAAAATGATTTTTTCAAATGTTTGACTCCAAAATGTACTACAAACTGTGAAAAAGAATAAAAAACTAAATTAATTTGCACTTTGATAAAACAATTACTATTATAGATGAGAAAGAACAGTTTTTTTCTTATTTAACATGCCTCATGCCTAAAACTTAGAGCAGTGTAATTAATGATAATAAATTATATACTGACACTTGCATTATATTGCAATTACAATTTTATATCAACATTGTAAGAATTAAATCTCAATTATCAAGCTCTCTATTCAGTAAAAACATCAAAACTATTATTGCATAGAAAACTTTTTTTTAAAGAAGTGTTTACAAAGAACTGAAATACAGAAAGTTACAAGTTATTTTACATCTAGTAAAAATAGTACAAGACATTCTAAAATAATAATTATACATGTACATATATCAACAATATAGCGATAGGAATAATTTTAAGAGCACTGGTTAAGGTTCTCACCTTAGTTCATTTACTACTAATAAGAAACAGATGTTGGGAGATCTTGCATACATGTGTGAAAGTATTATTTCTGAGTGGTTTCTTATCTATGGCTAAAATTACATTTGGACATGGAAATATTCTTTCATAAAATTAATACCTATTAATTAGCAGTCTAGGTCACAGTTATTCATATAGTGTTACTTAGTTTGCAAGTAGCTGAAGGCTAGGAATTTGCATACCATAGTAAACATATTTCATTTGGAAAAAAATGAGCCCTAAACCCAATACAAGTGGAAGAAACACACAATAGAATTTGTGTCTGTTATTCTATGTTGACATTTTCTGTCCTCATGAAGAATATTGTTGAGTGAAATTACTTTTTCTTCGGGGGAGGAGGATAATGTGACAAGCATTCAGAGGATGTATTTAAAGAAAAGTACTCTTTGAGAAATTCAACAATTGGATTGAGGAAAATCTTTTAACAGATTTTTATTCTTACCTGATTTTTTGTTCCCGTTTTTCCCTATCCCAAAACAGGCATTTTTTGGGTGCTTTGGAGGTGGTAGTGGGGAATGTGCTTTGTTTTTTTAAAAAATCTTTGACTAGCTTTTTGTAAATTAGATAGTAGTTAGCATGTATTGTTTATTCACCTATTCTTGCACAGTGGTCTGACTTGCATAAAAGCTGCTAAGATTACCCTTTGTTTTGGGTTTGGAATGATGTTGGAACCATCTGTTTTGCACAAGTCCATAAGATGTTCATCAAAACATGCTTTTAAAAATATGATTTTTTTGATATTATATATGAATATATCAAGTAAGCCAAAGACTTATTTGTTATTTCTCTTATGTCTTGGTTAAAAGTTAGTTTTGTCTGCTAGTCAATTTTGCCTGTGGAAACCTAGATTTTAATTTTGCTGAAATGCCACCACTAATAGAACTTCCAATCAACATAACGAATGGTGAAAGATGCAGTGAACTGTGGTTTCTCCATATCTGGAAGGTCACAAGTTTCCAAACCTTCACAATTGGTTTACATATTTAAGTTTGATAGATGAAGCATTAGTATGATTTATTATACAATTAAGGATGCCTTTACTCGCTGTGCGTTTGTGTACCCAAATAAGCATAAAGAGAAAGCTATAGTCTTATAAGGTTCTGTGGACCATGTAATAGATATTCAGGATCTTAGTGAAGTTAAATTCATTAAGCACATTCAATAATATTTCTGTTCTCCCGTAGGAATTTTTTTTAGGCAAAGCATTACATGATGATGAATCTACAATTATCCACCATTATGCCTTTGCAGAAAACCCTACAGTTTTTAAATTTCCAGATTTTGCTGCTGGCTGGGCACTTAGTATTCCACTTGTAAAAAAGTAAGATTGCATGATGCAATTTATTATAAATTATTTTATTGAATAGTTGGTGTTTTTAGAATGCTTTGAAGAAGTGATGCTGTTAAACATTAAAAGCCTTTCCACCTTGGTTTGTATGTATATAAAATGTACTGAGAATCTCTAATCACAATAGCTTTTATCTCATTTAAAACATTTAAAATCCAGCTTCATATGCTGTATAAGCTACTATTCTACAAATATGTGATTTTATATATATATATATATACATATATATGAATGCAGTTCAGCTTCCTTCGGGTATTATCCCATGTCATTGTAGTGCTTTTAAAGTTGTAGCAATGTTTCAGCAGAATCTCATCTGCCATCATCAGGCTTCTGTATTGAATTCGTATGTGGGTCAGGCTATCACAGCCGTTAGTTTTAAATTTGAGGCTAGCCTACTGTTGTCCCAGGATGGTTTTTTCTACATCCTGATTGGTTGGGAGTCTTGGTCTGTGTTTATTGGTCTTGGAGTTTGATTGGTGTTTCTGGTTTCTTCTGTCTGTTTTGTGGCTTTGATTGGCTGGTAACACTGTGTTCCTGTGTTGGAGGCTTTCAGTGCAGCTTGGTTTCAAGTAAAAGGACAGCTATTATTTATTAGGAAGCTAGGTTTCATCTGGGTGCCTGGTTGGGGTGCGTTTGAGCTGGAGGTATCAGAGGAAGTCTGTTTGTGCCCAGGTGTTTGCCTGGCTTGTGGTGCGGAGATCTTTCTATTTGAGAGTGCAGGCTTCCAAATGATTGACAGTCTG
>BLBF01000006.1:25826685-25850956 GCA_015471245.1 Laticauda colubrina
ATTGTGTTCCTGTATTGGAACACTGTATTGTGTTCCTGTATTGGAACACTGCTTTCAGTGCAGCTTGGCTTCGAGTAAAAGGACGGCTATCATCTATTAGGAAGCTAGGTTTCATCTTGGTTTCATCTAGGTTTCATCTAGGTTTCCAGCTCAAACACGCCCCAACCAGGCACCCAGACCAATCAGGATGAAGAAAAAAGCATTCTGGCTCAACAGTGGGCCAGTATCAAATTTAAAACTAAACGGCTGTGATAGCCTGATTCACAGACGAACTCAATACAGAAGCCTGATGATGGCAGATGAGATTCTGCCGAAACGTTGCTACAACTTTAAAAGCATAACTACAATGATGTGGGATAATACCCAAAGGAAGCTGAACAGCGCACACACACACACACACGCACACACACACACACTTATATCACACACCCTTACATCTTTTACAAGTTTATGGAGGTGATCAACAACTGGTAAATTTAAACAGTGAACTGGTAAAATTGTGTAATAGGTGTTACATGACTTGCACAGCAGAACTGTAAGTGCTTTGACCTTGTGGCCTAATTTTGCAGAAAGCTGAAAGAGCATAAAAGTGAAAAGATAGGATCAATACCCTGTTCCATTGAATCCTGAAAAGAAAACAGGAAAATGCAGCTTAGCTTTTGTTCTTTATACAAAAAAAAAGTAAAGGAAAAAGCAATATTAAATAAAAATGTTGCCTGTGAATTTTCTCTCTTTAAGACTGGCCCATCATTTGTTTTTAATTTCATTTAACTTGGGTTACAGTAAAAAAGGAACGTTAGACATAGGATGGAATAGAAAGATGATGGGTAGGATCATACAATCAAGCCTTCCTCTTCCCTGCTACGGTATCATGGTTTAGTAGATGTCTTTCCTATTGGCTGGAGAAATGACAAAGAAAAAGAGAAGGCAGCAAAGCTGAAACAATCAGCAAATTACTTAGGTTACTATTATACATTGCCCAGGAGAAAACTATTTGGCATGACTCAGAACAAAGTCAATGGAGGCAAGTTAAGATTAGGCAGCGGAAACAGAACATTTCATGCCAGTGTAGTTTTATGTGAATCAATGAAAGATGGCTACACTTCAACTCAGCGTTGGAAAATGGTCCAAAGAGAATTAAGAGACTGATGTTACCACAATATTGACAAGATCACAGCATGTAAATGTTGAAAAACAGTACAATACAGTAGCACAGGTTGAAGTCAAATTCAGAATTTCTATAGTAGTGTTCCTTTGATGCCCAACTCTAAATCAACATAGCAAGATTGTTATACTCATGTTAAAGTCTATATTCAATAGAGGCATTCTGTCAGGCAACCAGAGGCATATTCATATCAAATCTCAGGATCCTAGCTGGATTGAGAACCTGCTTACATTACACCAGTGATGTTTTGGTGCAAAATCCAGGATGAAAGATGATTCAAATAATCTGATACATAATAAAATGTAAAGCAATGGAAGTGAAGAACTAAATCAAGCACTCTAATAAGAAATGCTCACAGATAAATAAAACATATTGAGTAGAATGTATTTATTCAAATTTATATGGCTGCTCTCCTCGCAAACAAGTGATTCTGGTTGGTTACACCACAATATATTCATCCTCCTCCTCCTCCTCATGATGATGATGATGATTATTATTATTATTATTAAAAAATTAGAACTACAAAAAGTACAAAGCTAAAAGAGAAGTAATATTGGACAAAGAATGCATATCAAAGTGATAGATGTATAATTTTATATAAATATAAATTCTATAAAATGAAATATATAAATATATTTTCATATTAAATTGAATATTACCAATATTGGTTGATATATTACTATTTTAACTGTTGCAAAAGAGACACTCAGGCCAGGGATTCAGGGAATATGAGAAGGAACAATCCTGCTTTATGTTAGACATAATGTTAGACATAAACTGAGCAGGACAATTTAGACAGGTTTTCAAGACAGGTTATATGCTACTAGCAATAACAGTCTTTCCAGAGGTCCAGGTGGTCCACATCTGCCTGCCTCACAGGTTTGAAAGATGAAATATTTGCAGTGAAATACACAAAACTGAGCTTTTTTTTATAAAATATATATTATATTTTATGTATAATAACATATTATAAAAATATGTTTCATAATCTCCAGCTCTGGTGCTTTGGCAGTTGTGATTATTTGGGAAGATTGTTCTCATCTGTTTTTCTGGATAACCTGCTTGCAGATTATCTTCAGTTATATTGGAACTGCAACTCTCAGAATTCCTAGTGGGCATGAGGAAATGGGAATTCTAGGAGTTGGAGTCCAAGAATTAAATATTGCCAGGTTGGAAAGGCTGACTTGCAGAAAAAGTATTACCTGTGGTTTTGAATATTCCCTGCCTACCTAAAAAAAGAAATATTACTAACAACTAAGATTCTTAGGCCCTGAATTTCTTATGGGTTAAACACATTTTTCAAGTTTGTTGGCAACAGTGCTTTTGAGAAAGACAAACTATATGCCATCATATAATCTGCTATTTTTTAATGTCAAGAATCAAAAACTCAGCTGTGTGTGTGTGTGTGTGTGTGTGTGTGCGAGAGAGAGAGAGAGAGAGAGAGAGAGAGAGAGAGAGAGAGAGAGAGAGAGAGAGAGAGAGAGAGAGAGAGAGAGAGAGAGAGAGAGAGAGAGAGAGAACGAGAACTCCCTTTGTGTTAGTTGACACTTGGCAACTGTTTACACCAGTCCCTGCTGTTTTCTTGGCAAGATGGTTTGCCATTGCCTCTTTGCTAGGGCTGAGAGAGAGTGACTAGTCCAAGGTCACCTTGGATGAGGCTTTGTGCTTAAGGCTTTGTGCTTAAACAAAACTAACACTCACAGGCTCATGATTTGTAGCCTGATCTTATAACCACTACACCAAACTGGCTGTCTTGGTCAGCTGTACTGCCCATATACTGTATTAAAGCTGAAAATAGTTGCACCCAACAACTGAACAAAGTAATATATCAATATAGCTGTCTTTACTTCAAAGTACCATGCAATGTCTGTTTTTGACCTCCAAGGAAGGTTCATCTTGGTAGCTACTTTGGCTGCCCTGAGGAGAAAGAAATAGAAGTTCTCCACTAATATTGGAACAGAGTATGCATTCTCTATATTCTAAGCATTGTATTCTCAGTTGCATGAATCACAGATTTTTTTTTAACCATGGCCAGATTCTATCAAATAGTCATTGATATTTCATCAGTTTTAAAATTGGAAATTATACACTATATGTCATCATCTAAGGTAGGGTTACAGAATTACTATGTAATGGTTGATAACTTTGTTTTAAAAGTTCAATGTTTTTCCACATTTTGGTATTTTGTTTTTATTATTCTTATTGCGTAGGCTTGCAAGAAGACTGAAGAATGAGCCTTTAAAGTCAGATTTTACAATAGATTTAAAACATGAGGTAAGCCCTTTATATGTTTATATAACATGTTTATGTTAAACATGTTTATCATGTTGAACATAAAACATGTTTATCATGTTTATAAACATGAGATAAGCCCACTTGAATATGATTTACTTCATATAAGCAGGTTCCAATCAATGCAAAGAAGTTATATTTGTATTTTTGTTCATTATGTACAGTAATAAAATTCAGATAACATAGAGTATCAGTAATCTCATCTCTGGTAGCAATCTTATGGAGCCAAAATCACATTATTGTAAGAGAATAGCTGGGGTTTTTTTTCACCTGGAGACCCACACATCTTTGCTGTAGTATAAATTAGTTTATTGATCAATGCCAGCGGCAAAAGCAAGTCTAAAAGTAGGTGATGTTTACAACGCCACTTTATAGAATTTTGTATTAAAAATACATTAGCTAAGAATAATTGCAAGTAGCAAGTAAAGGGATTATGAATACTGTGTTTTCATAGTCTCTGTCCTCTGCAGGATGCCATTCAGTAACTCTTATCGACATACTGCTTTATTCATGAGTTTTTTAAAGGTGAAACCATGTCATATCATCCGCAAGAAGACAAATGAATGACTATAATTGACAACTCACTGCTGCAGGTGAGAAACTAACAAGATCCATGGACTCATGAAGTGTGCTGTCTGCTAGAAGCGCAAATTATTGATGGGACAGAACAACTTTCAATTATCTCTCCTTACTTATCCATGTGGGGACAAATGATATTGCCAGGAGTATCTAAAATATTGAATGAAGAAGAAAGATCAAGAACCAGGAGCCTAAGGTGGTATTCCCATCCATCTTTCAAGTTCATGCAAAAAGGATAGGAAAGGAAAGAAGAATGTTGTTGATGACAATTTATGAATTTGTTTAGATACAGGAGATACTTTTAAGGACTAGGAGTGTGCAGAAATTTGGAGAACAAAGAGTGATTTGGTATATAAACAGATATACGGTACATGTGGCTCCTATCAGGAACACCAGAAGCAATTACACCTTTTCCCAGGATTGAATGGCTGCTTATGCATGTAATAAATCACGTTTTACCCTTTGAATGTGGCATAAGATTATAAAAGTCTAATAAAACTATGTTTTCTGAAACCACAATGAGATTCAACAGGAAGGCTGGAGATGGAATCCTAAGCAATTTATGCAGTGCAGAAGGAAATGGGAGTGTTAATGTAATAGAGGCCCTATTAAAGAACTCAACCTTAAAATTAAAAAAGCTTATAAAATTCATGATCTTCATTGTCTATTGTTTTCAACTTATTAGAAATAAAAAAGATGGTTTTGAGATGTTAGTACAGGAAGATGTATCTGATTTAGTTTGAAAGATCTGATCTTTCAAACAGGTTTCAAGTAGTGATGCCAAGAACAATTAATTACTGACTTATAATTGTGAGGCCAACTCTGCCAAGCATCGTTATTTCAGGAAATTTCCAGCTTACTTTTCTATATTCTGCTTGTAAGGGTAGTGGAAGAGGCAAAGTGTAATCTTCTTGATTTTATATAAATCAATAGAGAATATATAATTGATGAAGTTGTGTTGGAAAGCAGAGCTACCAGTCGCCTGGAGTCAGTGTGCAACAGCAAAAGGGTTAAGGTCTCCCCCCTCCTCTCCCCCAAGTTCCTTGAGGCCTTATCTAATTGTTCCCAAGAGCAAGCTATCCAACTGGGAAGATTTCTGTACTATAGGCAGAACATAATAAAGTGGTTAGCTCAAATTCTGCACGTGTGAATCTGGTTGTTTGTACCTGACAAAAGAAAATAGCATGAATACTGGACAAAAGTAATTGTATAAGGCTAAAATTTTTATTTTAATAGAATTAAAGGCTGAGGGTAATTGAAGACTTATCTTGGGCCAGTAAAGTGGATTTTAACAAATTCAGAGCAATGATAAGTAGAATACCATGGCAGAAGATGGGGAAAGGAAGCCATGATCATGTAGTTGCTAATTCCGGTAGTTCCAATGAGGTTAAACAATACAAGATATGTTGCTGCACAAAATATCCATGAGGATTTAAAGGGGGAAAAGGATCTCTGTATAGGGCTGATCATGAAGAGAATTGTAGAGATGATTTCAGAAAAAACTGCTAAGCACAACAAAAGATTCTCATAAGATTTTTATAAGAGTTAACATACCCATATGCTAACAGATGACAAAGTGCTACTTTGTCAGTTTTCTCTGAAGAGAGGATATATATTTAAGCAGTTGTGATGATGGATATAAAGATGTGGGATTTATCATTTGGGTATGATGAAACATGGCTACAGTATATTTTTTCCTTTAAATGAGTTTAAATTTTCAGGGCCAGATTAATTGATCTGAAGATTAACTGAATGAATTATATCTACGAGAAAACTTGAAGAGATGAAGTTCCAGGTGGTTGAAGAAAGTAAATGTTACTTCTGTCCTGAAGAATCGAGAAAACAGGATCCAGGAAACTACAAACATTCTATTATAAACAAACACTCAATCTGACAGATATTTGGGGAGTTTACAGAACAAATTATGTAGCAATTCATTTCAAGCACCTTGAAAAATATGGTAATTACCAGAAAATTATTTTTCAGAAACAGTTGCCCAACCAACTTTTTTGATTAGATAATTTTTTTAGCAGTTTGCAGGAATACTATAAAGATAACCACCTTAATTTCAGCAAAATATTTGACAAAAACACTGAAATTTCAAATAACAAACCAGCTAAGCATGTTCTGGATACATGAGAATTTACTAAGTAGATACCAGAGTCAAAAATTGGATTCCAAGAGTAAGTATTTGTTACAAAAACTTGCAATTTTAGACATATTGAACTAGTGTAATTTCTTAAGCAAAAAAAACAACAATTTCATGATCTTTTGTGTTTTCCAAACTCTACCTTGTTCACAGTTATATACACCATAGTTTAAGAGGATTCAGACAAACTGAAATAAGTTCAGGGAAGGGCAACGAAGATGATCTGTGTTCTTTCTATACAGAATAATTGAAGGAATTAGGCAGGGTCAGACTTTTTATTAAAAGACAGGAGGATGATATAAAATCTTCAAATATTGGAAGGAATGTGACCTAGAAGAAAGTCAAGATCTGTTCTTCATTTCAGATAACAGGATAAGGAATAATGGATTTAAATTATATGAAGGGAGATTCCACCTGAATACTTGGCAAAAATCCACATTAGATCTACAGTGAATTAATTTACAGAGAGATGGTATCTTTATATAACTACAAATTTTCAGGCAGATAGTAGGTAGCCCTATGATGTGAATGCTTTAGGTTTGATTTCTCTGTTGAGCAAAGTGACTATCATAGCCTCAAGAACCCTTTCATTTTATGATTCTTTGATTTTTGTCTGAAGCTTCCTCAAAATCTCAACCTCATCCACTTCAGCATAGAAATGTTGAGTGTTCAGCAATGGTAATTCCAATGCCAGCAGTCTCTGCAACTGCCTCTTATGCAGTGAGAATTCCATCCTGAAGGGAAGGAGATGATCTTTGAAAATAAGAAATATTTCTGAAAAACAACCTACCAGCATTTAAATCTTTCTTTGTCTTATATATCCTGTTTTATATATTTAACAATGTAGAGATTGTAGAGGTTTGTGAGAGCCATTGAAAATTCATTTGTTTTTCAAGAAAACAAGCTGAATTTATTCATGAGATATACATTCAAACATTACTACCTGTTCTTCCTTTTATTGTGGTACGTTATGGTAATAATAGTGTTATTAAAGTAAAAAGAATTGTGATTTACGCTGACTCAATACAAAGCATTGAAAAATGTTTGATGCCTCAAGTCATATTTTCCTTATTTATGTTCAGTACTCTATGGCCTTGGATAGAATATAATTATTTTTAGTGTATTTTAATTAAGAAAAATACATTAATACATTAATTTATATTTTTATTATATTCATATTTTTCCTGGCACACACTGACTGTATTATGGATGTCTTTAAAGTTATTCTTTTCAAAGTTTCTTTTTTTTAAAGAAAAAGAAAGTGTTTCTGAAAATAATCTGAAATGGCAGGCTCCTACTGCGTTATAACCTAATCCAATTCTTCACCAATGTCAAATTGCATTTTAATCATTAATTATTTTTCAAAATGCTGCATGTTTTATATTACATTAAGAAATAGTAAATCATTCTACTTTCAGTAAAACATGATTTTAAAGTAAGTCTCTTACTTTTATTATTTGATTGTTTGCCAAATGTATTTGAATGTTAAAAGTAGCTACAGAGAAACAAACACAATTGTGCCCTTTGTAACCCTCCCTGCCATCTGTTCTTGTCAGTCCTGACTAAACTTATTTTTAATTTGTGTTGTCATCTTCTCCATTTGGGAATAAACAATATTCACTGAGCTTATGTGCTGTTTTATGGGGTAACTTAGTGATATGTGTAGTAAAATTAGTAAAAGGGCAAATTTGCAAATAAAGGAATATGAGATACAGGCTCCCTAGTTTGAAAACACTTTTTCTTTCTTTCTTCCTTTCTTTTTCTTTCTTTTTTCCTTCTTTCCTTCCTTCCTCCACCCATCTTATATATGTGACTCTGGGTGGTCTTCAAGATTAAAACCAAACAATAGCAGGGGGAAAAAGCATGCAAACATTACAACAAATAAAACCATACCATATAGTCAGCTGGAGAGCACAGTTAATTCATGTATAATATAACTATTTTAGATTATATTGTATATATTTCTGGAAGATTAGCAAGGTGGGGGCCAGTCTGACCTCTGTTGGAATGATGTTTCACAGGTCACGGAAAGCATTATGTGCTTGGTCTTGTTGATTTGGCTCTCCTCAACCCTCCTAGTTTTCCCTTTCCATATTTCAGAGAAACAAACAATTGTCAGGGAAAGAGGTCCAAAGAAATATTGTTTCTGGGCATGCTCAACAGCAACATCTGAGGAACATGTCATACATTATTTCTTCTAATTCCAACTTGTGTCTGAGATTATTATAAATGTTATATTATCATCTGTATTTTTCTTCATCACTTCTTGCTAAAGTCTCTTATGAGGAATATAAGTTGCCTTATTGTAGTTCGGACCATTGCTATCATATTGCAGCGTCTAAAACAGTGTTTTTCAAACTTGGTAATTTTTAAGTTGTGTGGACCTCAACTCCCAGAATTCCCCAGCCACCATGTTGCCAAGTTTGGAAAATGTTGTTCTAGAGCCACTAGAATGGCTCATCAACCATAGCATGGTATTTCCAGGCCTTATTGGAGATGCTAGGATTGCCTGCAGGATTATGTGCTTGAACTCTTCATCTTTGTGATGGAAATGTATCATTTTCATTTGATTGATTTTTATTTTAATTAAGAAGAAAACTGTGCCTTTATTCTGCTTTGCATTTTTTTAGGTTTCTTAGAAATTCTCTAGGGAACATCAAAGGTTTATATAACATTTCTTGGAAAGTTGATAAAGTAATAACTAAGTGTAATTCTCTGATAATGTATATAGATAATGCATATCTATGGATATGGATTATATTTTGAATATTATATATGGATTATATTTTGAAAGATTGCATTATATATCTGGGAGAAAGGGAACGGACCACAACTCACACCTGTGCCTGAATTCTGTACAGAAGACTTCAACTCTCCTAATGGTGTTACCTGTGCTACTACATTCACTAATTTCCTCCCACAGTGTGTAAGTACTTCCTGGTTGCTTCTCCTGATAGAGAATATAGAGATAGTATTCTATTCTATCCCATATGTATTTTTTTAGAACTTTACAAGTTGAGAACTTTGCAGGTATAAACATTTTGATAAAATTGAAAGAAAAAGAAATGAAGAAAAAGAAATATGACTATTTATAATGAAATTTGTCACTGGTTATGTGCAAATAGAGGACATGACCAACTTTTACTCTTCTGCTGTAAAAATAAAGGGACCTTAGCTTTATGGACAGTAAAAGGGACATTTTTATAGACTTTCCACACTTCCGGATGAATCTGTTTTCAGCATTTAACTTGTAACTTCTATCTATGCAGCAATTGTAGCTTAATTAAGTAGATAATGTTATTGCTTCCTTTTTGCTCATGCCTGAAGCTGGGAAAGTAGGTGCTTTTCACTGCCTTTTCAGCATCTCTCTCTTTATCGCTCTCTGTCTTTGTCTTTCTTTCTCCCTCTCTTTTTTTATTATTGGCTTTGATACAAAGAAAATGCCTGATAACAAAGGTAACTTCAGAAAACATAATTAAAATGGGAGTGGGAAAATTATCAATCTGGTTTTTATAGTCAGTTTCATCATTTCTTGATTTCCCTTGTAATTGTGCAAGGAAATCTGATTTATTTTTTTCAGTCCATTCCAAAGTTGACATTTGCTTTTAAGGGGAGTAATTTTCCCAAATAGGCTAGAAAACTGCAGAATTTGTTTTTTTAGATTCTCAGTACTTTTCTTCACAAATACAAATCGATTGGTTTTTTTTTTCCCCTCAAAACATTTGAAAGGTTTCCTTGATTCACTAAATCTAAATGCCATTTCATACAAAGAAGGAGAGAAAGTAGTTTGAAACCTGCACTGCTTGTTAATACTGCGACGGCAAACTTGTCTTTTGTATTAAGAAAAACTCTGGTATGTTTGTATTAAGAAAAACTCTGGTATCCTTTCTAATCCTAGCATTTTGAATTAAATAATGATAAAGCAATCTTAGAGCCAGATCCTATATGTGCTTATTTACAATGTCAACTACTCCTGTTTTGCATGGAGAAAGAAGAAAAGGGGCATTGCAGAGTAGAAAATGGTTCTTCAAGTTGAAATTGAGAAAGGGAGAGGGGGCCAGTTCTAAGATGTCACCCATCTCAGGGGTTGGTTTGTTTGTTGGTGCATTCAGATCAGTTTTTTATTCCTGGTATTTGCCTGGTCTAGTCCTTGCAGCTTTCTTGTAAGGGTTTTCCCTTCTACCCAAGGTTGAGAGAGTGGCCCTCACAAGGTCACCTAGCTGGCTTTCTACCGAATGTGGAACTAGAATGCACAGTTTTGGGGTTTCTAGCCTGATACTTTAACCACTACATCAAACTGACTCACCTCGGGTTTAACATCTCCCATTGTACTGAACCACATTTTTTTGTTTGCAAATTCAGAAAAAAAATGGTTATTGCTAGATTTCACCTAGATTGTTGGGGGCAATATGCTGACTCTGTAAACCGCTGAGAGAGGCCTGTAAGGCACTATGAAGCGATATATAAATGCAAGCGCTATTGCTATTTGAAAATGGGAAAATGTAAGATTGGGATACAACAAGCAGACAATCCATTTTCTTTGACCCTCATCCATAATCCCTTTTGATGTGATTTGCTACATAGGGCTAATATTGCTGGGATCTGCAATATGGCAATAGCCAATGCTGTCACATAGCTGAAAGAATTATAAAATAATTTCTGTAAAACATTTAGAATGTTCGGAGCTGTTATTATAGTAATCACCAGTGAGCTTAGATATTTTTATTTTTATTTCAATCTATTTTTCAATTGCTTCTGACTCTTGGTGATCATCTCTGTACAGGACTGTAGGTCAGTAACTGCTTCCTTGTGTTCTTGTAAGGTCATACTTGTGTCATGTAACCATCTTACTGGCTTCTTTTCCAGTGCTTTTGATTTGTCCAAACAGTAGAATCTTTTCCAATGACTTGCTGTTGCATTATATGTCCAAAAAATGTAATGGTTAGGCACATCATTAATGCTTGCTTTTAGCAGCCTAGTTTCACTTCATCTAATTCTAAGTGATTTGTTTTTATTCCAGTCCAAATTATTGCAATTTTCTCCAGCACCACAACTCAAAGGAATCATTTTCTTTGTTAAGCCTTTCCAGCAGTCATCTATAATAACTAATAGCAACAACTTTGACAACATGTAACTTGGATGTCAGTAGCAAGTGTTTCCATTTTGGTATGTTGTATAGGCTTGTGATAGTCTTTCACCAAACAGTAGTTACCTCCTGTTTCATGAGTAAAGTGACTAATTTTATGAATTTTTCAGCTTGGGAAGAGAAGGTCTTCCTTTTCTTGTACGTTACGGTAGTTCAATTTTTTCTCTGCCATTAACTATTGACATACTGTAATTTTAGACATAATAGGAGAGCTGTGATTAATGAATTTGATTAAAAAGCATCTGATGAAGTAAACTGTAGTTCAAGAAAGCTTTTAAATAAAACGCATTAATAAGAAAAAGTACTATCAGACCCCAGAATTTCTGATATAATTTCAGTTCTTGTTAATGTTGAGCAGCAGTCAGATAGGATTTTTCCCTTTCTTCATCTTCAGCAAGGGATTCTTCTACCATCATAATATATCACGAACTTATCTGAGGAAACTTGCTCCAAACAATTTTACAGTAATTCTAAATATTACTTCTTTTATTTCTGCATTTTTCATGATGATGATGATGTTGTTAGTTGCGAAGTTGTGTCCAACTCATCGCGACCCCATGGAGAACGTTCCTCCAGGCCTTCCTATCCTCTGCCATTGCCCGGAGTCCATTTAAGCTCACGTTGACTGCTTCAGTGACTCCATCCAGCCACCTCATTCTCTGCTGTCTCTTTCTTCTTTTGCCCTCAGGTGTTCCCAGCATTGGGCTCTTCTCCAGTGAGTCCTTCTTTCTCATTAGGTGGCCAAAGTATTTGAGTTTAATTTCTCATGATACATTCTGCATATAAGTTAAAGAAAATGACAATAGATAATCCTGATGCGCTTTGTGCCAATGTTGAATTACTTAGTCCTTTTTCAAAAGGAAGATGAGATGTTTTTAAGAGATACCCATAACTTGCTGTGTGGCCTACATAGTCAAAACCAAATTAGACATTTTTAGAATTTCCTTGCCTTTTCCATTATTCATTAGATGCTAGGAAAATGATCTCAAGGGTTCCTGACCCTTCTAAAGCCAGCTGATACATCAGGCAGTTCTCTTTCCATGGGTTGTTGAAGTTGGATTGCAAAATTCTGTGCACTGTTTTATTTGTGTGTGAGATAGCTGCAATTACTGGGTAGTCTGATCTTTCTTTACTTATTTTGCAAACTTCTTAACTTTCATTTGAGTTTTCACAACAGAGCCATACAGGTAGTCCTTGCTTATTGGTCATTCATTCAGCAATCATTCAAAGTTACGACAATACTGAAAAAATAACTTTACAGACCATTTGCAATAATTTACAATCTTTTCAGCATCTCTCAGTCAGTTATCACCTTTACTGTCCATAGTGTTTTCTTCTGTTTGACCTGTGTTTTTTTCTTCCCCCTCTTTGCAGGGCAGATTTATTGAAGAGAAAGGGATTTCAAGAAAATAAGCTCTTTGCTCTTCTACGCCTTGAGAGCAATGCGATTGTATTAACAGCAAGAAAGGGTCAGGCGAAGGAGAGGCTGCCTACAGAAATTGCTTGCTGTTTTTTAACCCATCTCCTCTCAGATAGAGGAGAGCTTAGAGAGAAATCAACTTCAAGAAACTACTGTAAACTGTATGCATAGCATGAATTTGGTTCCAGCCCCAGGCTACAAAGCAATCACATGGTTTTTGGTGTGTATAAGAGACAATAAGCAGGCAGTGGAACATTCCAAAATGGAATAAATGATTAGGAAGCAAACCAAAGCCAAACTTGTGAAACTGGCTAGTCTTGTCTTTTTCTAGCCAGAAAGCACAGTCAGAGTTACATGATTTCCCCCTTAGTAACAGCTTAGCTTAGCAGAGTCGCAGATCCCAATTAGGGTTGTTAAATGAGGACTGTCTCTATTATTTTGAAAATGGTGCGTTAGCTTTTTGATTTTGAAAGTGCATTCATTTTCTTAAGCTTAATATTAAAATTTAAGGAAACTGTGATTGTTCAGTAAATACACATTCGTTCTACTCTTTTTCCAATTTGGTTTTCTGATTTTATCTTAGCAGATATTTTGTGCAGCTCCTGTGTTATATTTTTGAGGTGTTTCTCCATTCATCCCCCCCCCCCACGTTAGTTTCTAACTTTTATACATTTATGGTTTTACCAAGTGTCTGATACTTACCTGAAGAAGAAAATATATATTTGACCAAATGCTTGTAAAAACTAGACTGCCATTTCTAGAAGCTACCAGGAATCCTTATAAAAACCATTTGCTGCTTAGATCCTGAAATTAATTATTTATGGCCATAAAAGCATAGCTCATGTTGCAAATATGTTTATGTATGTTTGTATTTGTATATGTTTATAAATAATTGACTTGATTACAGGAAAAAGGTTAAAAAAAGTCATAGCAGAATCCTAAGAAAATGTGATCTAGCCAAAATTAATGAGATATGCATGACCTGCTTAACTCCCTTATATTAAAATCAAGAGGATTCAATCAAACTTACTGCTGTAATTAGATGGTTCCTTTTTCTTATTTATCACTAGTCATGACTGTGATCTGAATTTCTATTATAGTTTAAGTGGCAAGTGCTGCCAGGCAATATTTCATTATTTAAATTGTTTACATTTTCAGACACATAAATTTATTTTTAATATGTTGTGGAGAATGGAATTATGTTTTTCTATAGTTCTTTTTCTTTAAAATGAATTCATAATTATCAATATAAATTGAAAAATGTTTAAATTGAAAAATATATGGAGATGGTATTTTATTTTTAGGATGATCCTGTGAAGAAAACTGATATCTTTATTGCTGTAAAAACATGCAGGAAATTCCATGGAGACAGAAGTAAGTTCTGGAATTAAGAATATATTTAGATTTTTTTCTGAAGCTGTTTTTATTAATTTATATAACTTCTTGAAAAGTATAGCTAGCCTTTTTGATTAGCAAATTTCCTTTTTGAACTTTTCACATGTAGTAGAAAAGCACTTGGGAGAAAATTAGTCAGAAGAGAGGTAAGGAAGGAAATTGAAATTTACATTGAAGGTACAAATCCACAGTTTTCAAAACAAAACATATCTGGTGCTTCTGAAAAAAAGATGGGGTATAAATCTAACAAATCAATGAAATATTTATTTATTAAATATGTGCATACAAGAATTATTTTATTTATTTATTAAATTTATTTCCCATCCATCTTGCTCTCACATGACTCTGGGCAGCTTACAATCTATTGGAGAGTTTTCCTTTTTTTAGATGCTTTGGATACGACTGGGGAATCTAGTGTATTCCTAAAAATGAAAGCCATGAATTGACACACATTTCACTCAAATAATTTTTGTAATTATGTGATTCTTATTGACGTTCTGATAAAAGCAATAGCAGCCTGTCTCTAATGGTGGGTGATAGGATAAATTATTAACCAGTGATGGTGTATTTTAATTGAAGTATATTTTAATGTACACTGCTCAAAAAAATAAAGGGAACACAAAAATAAGACATCCTAGATCTGAATGAATGAAATATTCTTATTAAATACTTTGTTTATTACATAGTTGAATGTGCTGACAACAAAATCACAGAAAAATTATCAATGGAAATCAAATTTAGCAACCCATGGAGGTCTGAATTTGGAGTTACACTCAAAATTAAAAGTGGAAAAAAACACTACAGGCTGATCCAACTTTGACGTAATGGCCTTAAAACAAGTCAAAATGAGGCTCAGTAGTGTGTGGGGCCTCCACGTGCCTGTATGACCTCCCCACAACACCTGGGCATGCTTTTGATGAGGTGACGGATGGTCTCCTGAGGGATCTCTTCCCACACCTGGACTAAAGCATCTCTCAACTCCTGGACAGTCTGTGGTGCAACATGGCATTGGTGGATGGAGCGAGACATAATGTCCCAGATGTGCTCAATTGGATTCAGGTCTGGGGAACGGGTGGCCCGTCCATAGCATCAATGCCTTCGTCTTGCAGGAACTGTTGACACACTCCAGCAACATGAGGTCTAGCATTGCCCTGGACCCAGGGCCAACCGCACCAGCATATGGTCTCACAAGGGGTCTGAGGATCTCATCTCGGTACCTAATGGTAGTCAGGTTACCTCTGGTTAGAACATGGAGGGCTGTGGGGCCCCCTAAAGAAATGCCACCCCACACCATTACTGACTGACTGCCACACCGGTCATGCTGGAAGATGTTGCAGGCAGCAGAACGTTCTCCACGATGTCTCCAGACCCTGTCACATCTGTCACATGTGCTCAGTGTGAACCTGCTTTCATCTGTGAAGAGCACAGGGCACCAGTGATGAATTTGCCAGTCTTGGTGTTCTCTGGCAAATGCCAAACATCCTGCACAGTGTTGGGCTGTAAGCACAACCCCCACCTGTGGACTTCGGGCTCTCATACCACCCTCATGGAGTCTGTTTCTGACCATTTGAGCAGCCACATGCACATTTGTGGCCTGGAAGTCATTTTGCAGGGCTCTGGCAATGCTCCTCCTGTCCCTCCTTGCACAAAGGCGGAAGTAGCGGTCCTGATGCTGGGTTGTTGCCCTCCTACGGCCTCTTCCACATCTCCTGAGATACTAGCCTGTCTCCTGGTAGCGCCTCCATGCTCTGGACACTACACTGACAAACACAGCAAACCTTCTTGCCACAGTTCGCATTGATGTGCCATCCTGGATGAGCTGCACTACCTGAGCCACTTGTGTGGGTTGTAGACTCCGTCTCATGCTACCACTACAGTGAAAACACCGCCAGCATTCAGAAGTGACCAAACCATCAGCTAGAAAGCATAGGAACTGAGAAGTGGTCTGTGGTCACCACCTGCAAAACCACTCCTTTATTGGGGATGTCTTGCTAACTGCCTCTGCTTTTGTCTATTCCATTTGCGCAACAGTATGTGAAATTGATTGTCAATCAATGTTGCTACCTAAGTGGACAGCTTGATTTCACAGAAGTGTGATTGACTTGGTGTTACATTGTGTTGTTTTCGTGTTCCCTTTATTTTTTTGATCAGTGTTTGTGTTGAAGTAAATTTTGCATTCTAAAGGTGCTTTTCAAAAGGCAACTGGACTTTATTGATTTTTTTTCCTTGAAAATGT
This sequence comes from Laticauda colubrina, assembly GCA_015471245.1. Classification (NCBI taxonomy): domain Eukaryota; kingdom Metazoa; phylum Chordata; class Lepidosauria; order Squamata; family Elapidae; genus Laticauda; species Laticauda colubrina. The sequence goes on from BLBF01000006.1 coordinate 25,843,068, forward strand.
TTTGCTTCTCATCCAAGAAGCTTCTTTATTTCAGAACTGAAGAAGCTGTTTGGATAAGAAGTGAAATGTTTTCAAAGAAAAAAACAAATGAAGTCCAGTTACCTTTTGAAAAGCACTTTTGGGACAACTATGACATGAGTGATTGAGAATCTCCATAGACACCTTTGTATACAGTATTGTGTTTTATAAATTTTATATAAATGTTAAATATTTAATTTTAACCAGAGTTTTGTTGGAAGTGAAGATTTTGGCCCACACGAAGCATCCGTGGCTGCTTCTTTCTCTTCTAACCACAGCTCTTTGAAGCATGAAGAATTTTCCTTTCATCATAACTGTCCTCTATTTTTTGCATTCCTTCTATGTCAAACAGTGACTAGTTTGGTAGGCTGTATGGTAAATTAATCTGATGTCCTTGTTTGAAGGAAATTGCCTTCAGCATTTTTCTCTGCCTTCAAATCACAACAAAGATATATTGATCCTATTGTCTCTGTAAACTCTTCTAGCAGTGTGATGTACACAGATCTTTTATTCTTTGATAGTCTTTTTAGGGTGATGAGAGAATTTATTTTCTCAGTGCCCAACTATTTCATTCATCACTTGTTTTAATTATAGCAAAGTCATTTTTTTTCAGACTACACTTTCTAAGAATATTTCTTAAGGCTCTCTAATTTTCTACTACAAAGCTCCAAAGCTATGCTAGATCAACAGTATTGAGTACAACAAAGAATGGTGACCAAAATATTACTAATTGCTGCAGCCAGTTAAGAGCAAAAAAGTTATGCTGTTGCAAATATCTAATGCTCATTTCTGCAATTTGCAGTTTCAAAAAAGGATCTATTAAAATGAATCCGTATACCATTTTGTATATTATTGCTGCTTTTTAAACTCCTTAACTCTTTCTGAAGAAATCCAACCACAGTTTTACACTCTTTGCAAACCTTACAATCTTTCCCTTTTCCTTCGTGTATTCTAACTCCTACTTTACCTCCATCAGATGCAGCAACCAATCCTCAGCTGCATAATCATGCAAACATAATTCACTTCTATTTGTTGTGTCATATGCTTTCTCTATATCAACTCACAATGATTTTTTAAAAATAATTTTTGAAAAGCAAAAATATGGCATACACATTCCCTGCCTTGACATAAGAGTTTGTTGAATCTCCCAGTTCATGAGCAACCACATCCATGGTTTGATATTTCTGCAGCCACCAGCATTTTCATCATAGTGTTTATGCCTTCCTTTTCATCCTTTTTTTTTCTTTTGGTGCTAACATTTAAAGCCCATGTCACACTGAACCAACGGATGCAAAGAGGATGTAAAACGGACAAAAAACCTTGCCATCCGTTGGTTAATGCGATGTATCCGTTCTGTACTCACTGCCTCTGTTTTGCTTCCTCTCTATCCGTCCAGCATCCGTTTATGGACGTTTCATCCGCTCCAAAAGTTTTGGGCTGCCTAAAACTTTTGGGCTGCCTAAAACTTTTGCGCTGAAAATGTATCCAGTTCGTCCGTTCTGCATCCGCTAGGCATCCGTTACGCATCCGCTACGCATCCTCTATCCGCTAGGCATCTGTTGCACATCCGCGCAACTCCATCCGCCTGGACGTAGGGAGGAAGCGGAACGGACGCAGAACGGATGCAGAATGGATGCCTTACGGATGCAGAACGGAAACAAAGCGTTTAAAACAGAAAAAACGTTCGCAGAGGGGACCCATCTCGGATATTAAGGATGTCTAGAGGATGCCTACAGGATGCCTAGAGGATGCCTAGCGGAAAACCTATACTGCCTATAAAAAGGGGGAGCCACTCGCCTGCATCGCACTTTCAGAACAGCAGCCCAGCGGTGCAGACCTCTGCAGCCTTCATCTGCCTCTTCCTCTTCCACAGCATCCAGTCATGTCCACCGTGGATTGTAACAAAGTCCTTTCGGCAGCCACCATCGTTCTGCAACAGCGTGAAGCCATCTGCAGGCTCTGTGAACACTACTGCGAGAAGAAAAGGAGCCACCCCAAAAAGAGTCTGGGTCCGAAGATGGTTCGCCAGAAGAGCAGAGGACGGACTGTACAACAAGCTGATGGTGGAGCTCAGGAACGAAGACACTCGGGCGTTCCAGAACTTCATGAGGATGCCTCCAGCCATGTTTGACGAAGTTGTGCAGCGGCTGACACCCAGGTTGACCAAGGCAAACACCAGCTTCCGGCCCAGCCTGGAACCTGGGCTCAAGGTGGCACTCACTCTGCGCCACCTGGCCTCAGGGACCTCCTACAGGAGCATGCAGAACGGCTGGAGGGTGCCATCCAACACCATCAGCATTGTGGTCAGAGAAGTGGTGCAGGCCATCATCGAAGAATACAAGGAGGAGCTCCTCCAGTACCCCTCCACTGAAGAAGGATGGAAGAAAGTTGCAGAGCAGTGGTATCAGAAGTGGAACTTACCACACACCGTTGGAGCCATAGATGGCAAGCATGTGGCCTGCAAATCTCCAGCCAACTCGGAGTCCACTTATTTCAACTCCAAGGGCTTCTTCAGCATCATCCTCTTCGCCATGGTCGATGCTGACTACAAGTTCCTCTTCAGATGCCCAGGTATACAACGCCAGTCACCTCAAGAAGGGGCTGGAACACAACCTCATTGTGGGCTTCCCAGATCCAGAACCCCTGCCCAATGACACACAAGATGTGCCCTACTTCATTGTGGGGGATGATGACTTCTCCCTCACAACCTACCTCATGAAGCCCTACACCTCCAGACTCCTCACCCGTGAAGAGATGATCTTCAACTACAGGCTGTCCAGGACAAGACGGGTGGTGGAGAACACCTTTGGCATCCTGGCCAACAGGTTCCAGGTACTTCTCACCACCATGCAGCATTGCCCAGAGACCGTGAGGAGGATCATGGAAGCTTGCTGCATCCTGCACATTCACATGCGCACCCGCTACCCAGTCTTGCAGAACAGACTCGTGGACCTCCAACAAGCCAATGGGGACATGGAGCCTGGGGAATGGAGGCAAGAGCGAAACCTGATCGACACTGAGGATGTGCAAGGCCCCAACAGAGCCTCACATGAAGCGAAGAAGCAGCGCAACCTCCTGAGACACTGGTGCAACTCCCCAGCTGGAGCAGTGGAGTGACAAGACAGGATGGTAGATGCTTAATGGATGCTTCCTTCAGCCTGTCTCATCACACGGATGAGATTGGGCCATGTATGTTTGGTTGGCCTACAATGAACAGGGCGTTTAATAAAGAGTTGTGTTTATGTTGGCATATGTGGATAATTATTACATTATTATTGATAATAAAGGGCCGTAGGTGTGGCACCTGGGAGGGTGGACCATACAGTCCCACTATGCTTGCACTGGAGGTTTATCTATCCCACTGCTATCCTAACCCATCCCAAAGCTATCCTTACCCATCCCACAAGCATGCAAAGGCTTAAACCATTTCTAAAAGTTTCCAGCAAGACTTTATTTAAAAAAAGAAATGAAGCAAGTGTATGAATCAAAGATAGACTTTATTAACAAGAAGCTATAAAACAAAAATGAGTCTCTGGCACTCCTCTTGGTCGCTCAGTCTCAGGGGTGAAGGGTCCAGGTGCTGTGGAGGTGGCTGGTGCTGGAGTGCTTGTCATCAGCTCCTCCAGAAGCAGAAGCAGCAGAAGCGCCAGTCCCAGAAGAGCGAGCCCATGCTGTAGAAGCCCCAGCAGAACCAGAGTGAGGGCCAGGGGGCGGGATGGTAGCCCTGTCCCTCTTGCCAGGGCTGGCAGCAGATGGCTGAGGCTTGCTGTGCTTCCGCATGGTTGTGGGGTTGCTGGCTGGCAGGGAGGCTGGCAGGAACCAAGGCTGGCAGGGAGGCTGGCAGGAACCAAGGCTGGCAGGGAGGCTGGCACCAAGGCTTGCAGGGAAGCTGGCAGGGAGGCTGGCACCAAGGCTGGCAGGGAGGCTGGCACCAAGGCTGGCAGGCAGGCTGGCAGGCAGAAATGAACCAAGGCTGGCAGGAAGGCTGGCAGGCAGACATGAACCAAGGCTGGCAGGAAGGCAGGCAGCAAGGCTGGCAGGCAGCAAGGCTGTGGCAGGCAGACATGCAGGCAGGGCAGGCAAGGCAGTCGATATGTCCGGCAGCAGGTCTTTCCTCTGAATGGCGACCTGCTTCCGAGCTGCTTCCATTATATCCGCGGGGCTGACGCAATGCATCCTCCCTGCATGCGCAATTAACGCCAGGCATCCATTAGGCTTCCGCTGTGTATCTGCTAGGCTTCCGCTGTGCATCCGCTTCATCCGTTCGGCATCCGCTCTGCATCTGCTCTTTCCGTTTTGCGTCCGCTTCGCTGAGGGCCCCCAGAAGCCCTGCGGATGTGCCACCCACTCCCATCTGCTCCCATCCGCTTCTATCCGCTAGGCTTCCGTTCCGCATCCGCTTTGCATCCGCCCTGCGTCCTCCCCGCGTCCGTGTTATCCGCTCTGGTTATGCAAATATTTGCCCCTTGTGAGAGCAGTTAACAACGGATAGAACATTTTGCTCGTCCGCTGTGTCCTTTTTGCATCCGTTGGCCAGTGTGACATGGGCTTAAAGTACACTGTTCTGTGCAAACATGGATTTCTAATCTCAGGATTACTTTGCAAGTCAATATGCTATGGCTGCCGTATCCCACCAACTAGGACAGCAGTTTCAAATTCATGTCATTTAGGTGCTGCATAAGAACTAATTCATTAGCCTAAGTACTGCAAACATATAAGCGATCTAGGACTAGGATACCATGTAAAAAGATATACTAACTTGAACTTGGCACGAAGACATAGCAATATGTTCTAAATGAGTATTATTATTTCCGAACGGTCATTTTGCTTCTCCTGCCTATGTCTTCATTTTTTTTTAAATTCAGTACCTATTGTGAAGCAAACCTGGGAAGGAGAAGCTACTTTCATTGAATACTACAGTGATTATGCAGAAAGTTCAATACCAACTATTGACATAGGAATACCAAATACAGAAAGAGGTGGGTTTTAATATGATATTCCTTTCACAAGTTGTAACAAGTATTTCACGTGAATGTCTGTAACAATGAAATGCTTATTGCTAATATGGCTCCAAGTTGCAGCCTGTAAAATGATACTTAAGATGCAAAAGGTGGCCTCAGTTTCTCTACCTTCTATCATGTGAGACTGAGTTGAGCAAGAATAGTCAAATATCAGAGCAGAGCCCCCGTATAGACTAGATGTGAAGGCAAACATAGGCATGGCAATTAAGTTAAAATGTTCAGCCTATTTTTGAAAATTTGGATGCTGGGCTTGGTTGTTTAAAAAGAGCTTTGCTCTAATCGCATTAAACAGATGAAAACACTGTCCCAAGTTAGCATTTTTATGGATAAATTATAGCAGAATGATCTGTGCTGCAGAGTAGATGGCGAAGGATTGCTCTCTTCTTAAATTGCTGTTACATTAAGGGCAGCCAGTTAAGCAGATTCTTTCTCCAGATCCTAGTCCTGTTTTAGATGTTCTAATTAATTGTTACTAAACTGATTGACCCATAACGTAACAGAACATACTTTATTGATATATGTGTGTGTGTGTGTGTGTGTGTGTGTGTGTACTGTTCATCTTCCTTCGGGTATTATCCCACGTCATTGTAGTGCTTTTAAAGTTGCAGCAACGTTTCAGCAGAATCTCATCTGCCATCATCAGGCTTCTGTATGGAGTTTGTATGTGGGTCAGGGTCTCACAGCCGTTGGTTTTAAATTTGAGGCTAGCCTATCCTGATTGGTTGGGAGTCTTGGTCTGTATTTATTGGACTTGGAGTTTGTTTGATTGGTGTTTCTGGTTTCTTCTGTCTATTTTGTGGCTTTGATTGGCTGGCAACCCTTTGTTCCTGTATTGGAGGCTTTCAGTGCAGCTTGGCTTTGTGTGAAAGGACGGCTGTTATCTATTAGGAAGCTAGGTTTCATCTGGGTGCCTGGTTGGGGGGGTGTTTGAGCTGGAGGCATCAGAGGGAGTCTGTTTGTGCTCAGGTGTTTGCCTGGCTTGTGGTGTGGAGATCTTTCTATTTGAGAGTGCAGGCTTCCAAATGATTGACAGTGGTGGAATCATCTCTTCTAGTCATGCTTTCAGGTCTTTTTTCAATCTCTATGGCTTCTCTGATGATTCTGTGGCTGGGGTTTTCTATAGTGGCTAGGTTTTTGGTGCCATTGAAGTTGATGTTGTGAATGAGGAGGTGTGTTCCAGCTTTTTTACTGCATTTTTGTGTTCATCCAGGGGGGTACTTATTCTTCTATTGGTCTGTCCAAACTCAATACAGAAGCCTGATGATGGCAGATGAGATTCTGCTGAAACGTTGCTACAATAAAAGCGCTACAATGACGTGAAATAATACCCGAAGCAAGCTGAACAGCACACACACACACACACACACATATATATATGTTTTTTTAGGCTTTCGCAGGTACTTACATGTGTGCTGTTTAGCTTCCTTCGGGTATTATCCCACGTCATTGTAGTTCTGTTAAAGTTGTAGCAACGTTTCAGCAGAATCTCATCTGCCATCCTCAGGCTTCTGTATAGAGTTAGTTCCTGGTTTCAAATTTGAGGCTGGTCCATTTTGATTGGCTGAGAGCCTGGATCTGTGTTCATTGGACTTGGAGTTTGATTGATTGGTGTTTCTGGTTTCTTCTGTCTGTTTTGTGGCTTTGATTGGCTGGCAACAGTCTGTTCTTGTGTTGGAGGCTTTAAGTGCAGCTTGGCTCCGTGTGAAGGGACGGCTGCTATTCATTAGCAAGCTGGGTTTCACCTGGGTGCCTGGTGGGGGGGTGTTTGGGTTGGAGCTATCAGAGGGAGTCTGTTTTTGCCCAGGTGTTTGCCTGGCTTGTGGCATGGAGATCTTTCTGTTTGAGAGTGCAGGCTTCCAAATGATTGACAGTCTGGTGGAATCATCTCTTCTATTCATGCTGTCAGGTCTTTTTTCAATCTCTATGGCTTCTCTAATGATTCTGTGGTTGGGGTTTTCTATAGTGGCCAAGGTTTTAGTGCCATTGAAGTTGATGTTGTGACCTGTGGTTTTCATGTGTTGGACTAGTGAGGAGGTATGTTCCAGCTTTTTTACTGCATTTTTGTGTTCATCTAGGCGGGTACTTATTCTTCTATTGGTCTGCCCAATGTATGTGGCCGGGCATGATGTACAGGGAATTTCATATATGCCTTGGTTTTCCAGGTCAATTTTGTCTTTGGGGTTCCTCAGGATGGCTGCTATTTTTTTGTCTGTTTTGAAGGCAGTCTTGATGTGAAGCCTGTGTAGTATCTTACTGATTTTATCTGTAGTACCTCTTATGTAGGGCAGGACAGCTGTTCCATAGATCTGTTGATCTTCTAGGTCTCTGTTATGTCTTGGTGTGTTTTTGTGGAAGCCATTGGCTGTCAATACTTCAGTCAGGGTGCATAGTTCAGTCTTTATATGTGTCTTATCTGCCAGGCGTTTGGTTCTGGTAATTAGTGTTTTCGCTACGGAATTTATCTGTGCTGGGTTGTGGTGGGATTGGGCGTTGAAGTAGCGGTTGGTGTGTGTTTTCTTTTGGTATATGGTGTGTCCCAGTGTGCCATCTGTTCTTTTGTAGATTAGTACATCTAGGAATGGTAGTTGTTTGTTTATTTCCGTTTCCATGGTGAACTTGATTTTGGGGTGTGTGTTGTTTAGGTGTGTTAGGAAATTGTTTAGGTTTTCTTTTCCATGGGGCCAAATCACAAATGTGTCATCGATGTATCTTAGCCATAGTTTGGGTTTGTGGGTGGCATTAGCCAGGGCTCTGGATTCGAATTCTTCCATGAACAGGTTTGCAATGACGGGTGACAGTGGTAATCCCATAGGGGCTCCTTCAATTTGCTTGTATCTTTGTCCTTTGTAT
>BLBF01000006.1:25851356-25905806 GCA_015471245.1 Laticauda colubrina
AGTTCCATGAGGTCTTTAGCTGGTTGGTATTTATTTTTGATGATTTCGAGAGTTTCTTTTATTGGGACTTGAGTGAATAGTGAAACCACGTCGAAACTTACAAGCAGATCTTCTTGTTCTTCGTGTAGATCTTTGATCATTTCTAAAAACTCATACCACTTCTTAGAAATTATTATTCTTTTTTTTCTTTTGTTACATTCTAGGTCATTGTGGAAAGACTTTTGCCATTTTGGAAAGATTTTTAAATCATAGTCCTGCTAAGATGCCTTGGTTAGTCATTGTGGATGATGATACCTTGATAAGGTAAGAATTTCAGAATAAAATTGAATTGAATTATAATAGTGTCTGTTTTTGTTATTATTATTGTTATGCTGGTATAACTTGCAGGATTACAGGCTCCAGATGAAATGTGAAACGTGAAAATTCATGATGCAATGAAATTTTTTGGGAGGGGAGTCAGACAACAAATCCAAACAGAATTAAAATTAAAAACATCTCCCAAATGTTAAATTTATTTCAGGATATTTGAGCACATTTGTGGCATAAAATTGAATAAGTGTCTAGAAAATTGTGAAATATTGTTCTGGCATTGGGATTTATGAGGATGTAAGAATGTACAAATAATAAGATGGCATTGGTTGCCAAAACCAAGAATTTCATTTAAGTAGTGCAGAATGGAGGATTATGATGTCCAAGCCAACAATGTTTTTCTTCTATCTTGGACATGCACAAAGCACTCAGCATATCTGAGCCCATCACTGGAATTGGGGATCTGGCAACTGCTGTTCTTCACTGAATGGCTATTTCTTCCTATATGCAGTTTAACCTCTTTGCCACATCATGCTTTGTTTCCATGGGGGAGGGAAGATTGACACAGTTGATTATCGACTATGGCTCATCTTTGGATCACACAGGCTGACAAGCAAGAATGTTTACTTGTCACCGAAGGGCTTCTGGAGATTTTAAAGAAGAGGATGAACAATGATTTATCTGAAATGGTATAGAGTTATAAGGGGTTGGACTAGAAGACTCCCAAGGTCCCTTCCACCTCTGTTATTCTGTTATCATGAGGTATATTACCAGGTTCTGACATTCTCAAAGTCTAGTTTTCAGGACACTTTTTTTTTTTTTTGGGGGGGGGGGGGATGGATTGAACCTGGTACGCATATCACTTTGCTTAAGAAAATTATTGCAAAAACACTATTCTCCATTAGCCCAACAGGAAGACATATTTTAATATCATATTTCATTTTTCACTAGAAAGGAATACAATTTTCAAGAGAACTAAATCTTTATGAAGGGATGATGCATGACAAATTTTATGCAAAATGATGGTGGAGCGTTCAAGCTATGTTCCTTTAAAATCTGACCATTACTATTTGTGCATAGAAAGCGATGAAGTTTTTTTATGTTAGGAAACCATATGATGGGGGGAAAGCATGCCAGATTCCCAACAGATGGGTTAAGAGAGATTATACAGAGGAAGAAATGTTCATAAGGAATGATGGTGTGTATTTCTGGATGCAGTAGAGGTGATTTATAGTTTTGAAAATATGTATCTGGCTGGCAAAAATAACTAAGTTTTTAGGAGAGGTCAAGTAGCCCCCAAAGCATTTTCACACAACCATGTAGAAAAAAAGACTGAAAGGCTACAAATGATAAGAGTTCTTTTTCAATCCCAAAGATTTTTCTAGCTCCCACATTTCTGTGATTGCAACAACCAAAGGTGGCCATTGTGATTTAATCACACACTTACAGTATCTTCCCTCCATCATCTACACTGTCATTATGTCTTATCAAAGTAATAAAAACATTTTGTCCTTTTGGCATACCCTTCATCATTTTTTCTAAGATATCAGCAGTCTGGTGAAACTAATCAAGACTATTCATGTAAGCCCAGAACAGATTCTATTCAGATCTATTTACTATTGTCTGAGTGAAAAGAACGCCTGGTCCAAATTATCCTACTCCATCTTGTCATCTGGGCTTGGATCAAATCTAATGTAAAACCATAGTAATTATACAAGTACTTTTGAAAGTTGAGTTCAAAGTTTTGCAAGTAGATTTTTGAAACAATTTTATCCTTCATGTCCCCAAACCTTTCCAAATATTTGGAAGTTTTCCTGAACAGTCTTAACTTTGGTATTGGAGCTTGATGGGTAGACTTCTATGTTTTTTATTCAAATTGCTTTTTCCCTATATGGATGTTGCTTATTTTGATTCTGGCAAACTGCCTTGAAAAATGTTGGCAAGTACCAGGTTTGTAGTTTCCTCAGATGTCCTGATTGTGAGGTTCTTGGGGGTCTCTGAGCTTGGTTGTTTCCTTGCAGACATTTCATTACCAAATTAGGTAATATCATCAGTGCAACCTCAGAGAACACCAACGACTCCACAGTTGAATTCAGAGCTACAAAATATTATCTACCATTGTTACTGTCCTGATTATAGTATTAAAAATTAAAATCATGCAACATGAGGAATTTAACACATGGCACATTGCTTTAAAATTATGTTTTCCAGTTAATACAACAGGGGAAAAATCTCTCTTTCCTATGTTTTTACATGCTGAAGTAACCAAACAGTGTAATGAATGGAAAGAAATCTGACATGTTTTAAACCCCATTATATGTTAAATTGAAGATTCAGTGTTGCATACAATAATTGTATCTTATACAAAATAAGCATGACTTAAAAATGAAAAATTTACCAGAAAGTATACTAATTTTCCATGAAATTCTATAGTGGCTGTAGATGTAAAATGTAATCCATTTTCAGTATTAATAATTATTTTTACATAGTCTACACAATATATTTTTTGTTTGTTTGTTTATTTATTTAATATAAATGACACCCATCTCACTATCTAAAGCAAATATGGAAAGCATAATTGTACATTGTACTACATTTTAAAAATTAATGTTCACAATGTTTAAAGAAAAAAAATCTCCGCATAATGTGATTATATTCTTTTTGAATAGCTACATTTGGAAAAGTATTAAGGAGCAATTCTTGCATTGAGAACATAGGAAAGAGTATACATATAGCATTTTTGGCAACAAAAGTGGTCACATGATGTGAAAAGTTTTCACTTTCAGATGTCAGTTGTTGTTTATTGGAACTAGTGATGAGAGTGGCATGCTTCTCAAAAATCTTTTCTAACATCCAGGTCTTGCAATATTCTAATATTTATGAACGTATAAATGAATTAACTGATGCCAAATAGACAGAACATTAGAAGAAATCCATTTAGGCATGCTTTTTGGGTATTTGGAATATACAGCTTTTACTGATCTATGATAGCTTATATTTCAAGTTCCATACTGGCAACAGAATCACTGGAAAGTTAATCATACAGCCAGCACTTCTGCAGAAGTAATTAAAATGTCACCGTTTGATGCCAAATATCCTTATGTACATCACACTTGAATATAAATGTAATTATATCATATAAATTCACCCAGACCTCTTTTCTGCATAATTTAAAAGCTCATCTATATTCTTAGCAGAGTGATTAAATTAAAAATAAAACTATCCACTTGGTATTTATCTTGGAACATATATTGTACCTATTGAAAAATGCAATATAGTATGTATACCCAAAATTAATATCCCACCAACTTCCAAAGACTCCTAAAAATTATCATCCTAAATAATAATTCAAACCAATAATTAAACATTTCAGATTTGACATCAAATGCTAAAATTAAAGAGCAATGTTGAAAATGACCTTATGCAACAAGATATTCAGCCCCCAAACGCCTTAGGAAACAGCAGTGCATTTGCCACTCTCCAAAGTACAGGCAATATGAATTCTTGGTAACAGCCATAAATTAAAAATGTCTGTGTCATCCAGGTCATAGTTGTCTCAAAGGTGCTTTTTCAAAAGGCAACTGGACTGTTTTTTCCTTGAGGAAGCAGAAGAAAAAAAAAAATGCTTCTCATTCAAGAAGTTTCATCAATTCTGATTGTGGGGAGGGAATGGAAGGATAGGTACTGACAGTTGAGCCTGGATGGTGGGAGGATAGGATAGGTTCTTACTGGATGATGGGAAGGGTAGGGGAGAATGGGAGGATTATATTTCTTTGCAGTCATCTGGTGTTAGCACTCTCCCTGAAAGCCCATGAGGCCACTTGGGGGTTTGTTTTTCTTTGTCCTCAGGATCACCTGAATCAGAGTGCAATTAGTTGTGAAATCTTCTTGGAATTGCTGCAAGAGCTGTGTTGTTGCCTGGAGATAGGTGGTATTTATTTATTTATTTTATTTTATTTTATTTTATTTGTCAAGCAAGTATTAGATAACAGGTATAAGTATAAGCATGGTTATGAATACATGAAATGGATACGAATTAAAAAAAAACAATAGGACAGGGATGGTAGGCATGTTGGTACACTTATGCATACCCCTACAGACCTCTTAGGAAAGGGGTGAGGTCAATAGTAGTCAATCTATGGTTAAAGTTGTTGCGGTTTGGGGAAGAAACCTGTTAAGGTAAAATGTCAAACTGCATGACATAAGAAAACATTGATATTGCCGTCCCTCATGTTAAGCATACAAGTTCCATGATACATCACTGCACATTCCCCTCCCACCAGGTATAAAAAGTACTTACTTTTGGTTTTGAAACTCTCTCTTGTCTTCCCCCTGGAAGAATGATGTACCTAAGAGAGAACATAGACATAATGTAAGTTTACATTTCTACAATAAAAGAATTACTCTGACCATAAACATTTTTTAGAATTAATTTTGGCTAGATCCATTAAAGGTTGTTAAGAAATTTGGTAGCAGTGGATGGTTGCCAAATTAACTTGAACAAAACATGTAAAGATAAAAAAAAAATCATCAGAAAAATCCAGAATTAATATGAGAGCCTTCACCAGACATATGGCAGCTCAGTTGACACCAATGGGAGCAATAATAGGAACTGCTTTGGATGAAGACCCACAACTAAATGCATCTACACCATTCATACTACCCAGAAATGAAACTCCGGAGAAAGACAAAATAACTGACAAAAATTAAGATTTAAAATCAACCCTACTCAGAATCATCGAAATATCAACAAGCAGCAAAGACCCGATCGCAGAATTAAGAGCACTCTTTCAAAATATAGACAAACCTGGAACTGAAGAAAGGCAAACAGAAAGAAAATAAAACTGCAAGTGCTGAACCGGTAAGTCCTTTACAATCTTGTTTAAACTTACCGGAGGCGGGAAAATATGCTGAGACGCCATTTTCAGACCTACACAGCTCAAAGCCACAGCTAATAAAAATGGCTGACCAATGACCAATCACTGCAGGAATTTTGAAATGGAAGGCGGCAAAAAAAGGAAAAAGATAACCCTGAAAAGAATGACGAAGGGAGAAACAGTCAGATTGATCTGTCTAACGCAAGTCTAACGTTGGTCAGTTCATCACTTGACAAGACCAACAACACCAGATAACAGAGAACCCAAGATGAACACTCAAAATAAAAATGTCAATAAGAGCTCTCCCTCAGAATAGGAAATCTTGAGTGATTGAAACACTCACAGCAGCATTCAGGGCTACATTCACACCCCTGACTCCAAGACAATCACAGACAATGAACACTGAACTCCCGGCAGCCACGTCATCTCCACGTGACCCAGCAACCACAGGCAGTCTCCCAGCATCTTCAATCAACATTCCATAAGCTCCATAAGCGGCTGCAGCGATCACAGAAGTCACGTTCCCCCTCAATGTATCTCCAGCAGTTATCTCCGATCTCCAAGCAACCCAGAAAGATTTCACAGCTCCATCTTCACTCCCGACTACCTCACTGGCTTCTGCAGCAGTCCTAGTGTCTCCAGGGTACTTACTAGCACTACCAATAGCTCAAACCTCCCAAGGGAGATTCCCAACCCTAGGAAACTCCCTCCTGCATCCAGCACAGCTTTAGGATGCTACAGCTCCCCAGTCAGGAATTAAGAACGAAACCACAGCTCCAATGCAATTTTTTAACCTTTCACTTTCTGTAGCAGCTCTTCAGGGAACATCCTCCACAGGAAACCAACATAAAATGAACATGGCACAAAATCAGAACATCATGCATGTACAGTCAGCTCCAGTCACCTTGCAAAAAAAAGGGACAGTAAGTTTTTTGAACTTAACAGTGTGCATGCCATTGCTCTTCTGTCAATATGCACACATTCCAGAACATCAACAACAACAATTTTTGAACACCGATCCAGTCCAACACAACATCTTACCTAATGGTTTCACCAAGCTATGTACAACAGGTAATAATCTAATGGACTGGGCACAGCAATTTCAGATTTCATTAATGAAGGAGAACACCCTTTTTCTCATATTGAACCCACCCCAAAAACTATGGTCTATAGAAGTGGATTGTATTCACCATTGGGCATTTTACTTAATGCTGAGTTCCCTCGAACCAGCCATATACCACATCATACCCAATGGGTCCACCATCTCTGAGATTTGGGAGAAGATATGTAACCTGTTTTATAGCAAAAATAGAAGTACCACGAGCAGAATATCTAGAGAGTTTCATTCTGCTAGATTGAGACCAGGAGTAAGCATGAGCGAACATCTGCTCAACTTAAACGCCATGAGATCTGATCTGTTACAAAGGGGTGAAACAATCACAGAGGGAAGTTTTATTCATATTATAATTAATTCCCTCGACTTTAGCTGGGACTATTTTCTTAATTAATTGGATAATCTAATTTATGACAGCATTTCACTGAAACATTATCAGGAAGGCTGGTAGCTGAGGATAATCTCAGAAAGGATCGAGCTTTGCTTCATAAAGAACACAGGGTTGTAAAAAGAGTTAACTTTGTGGAACAGGTAAATGCGTTACTAGGGTGTTATACATGTGGTTCAAGAGATCACTTTAAGAAGAATTGTCCTAAGGCCTTTAAAGGCAGAGAACCCATTAAGCATCCCCTGCCATACTATACAAGTTATCAGAGGGAAAGGTCCAACTCTGGACAAAGATATCAAGGTAGACACCCTAGTAGCCAAAGACACGATGTAAACCCAAGATGTAGAAAATCACCAAGCCCAAGAAGGAGCAGGAGATCCAGTCGGGAGAACAATAGGACTGACACTGATTCCGTGAATGGGATCAGAGATGTAGAACTGAATCTTGGTGCAAACATAAGGGAACAGTGTTGGCTAATTGACTCCGGGGCAACAACACATACATCTTGCAATAGAGAGCTGTTCACCTCTTTAGACGAGGTGTCATTTAACATTAAAGTTGCCAACCAAAAATTCGTGCAGGTGGTTGGGAAGAGGGATGTTCACATCCCAGGTCTTGGGAGAATCAAGGAAGTTCTGTTTATACCTGAAATGCCATATAACGTCCTATCTGTAATTAAACTAAGCAAAGGTACCAAAACCGAGGTGTTATTTAAGGATGGTACTGTCCAACTTACCAATGATGGCAAGGAGGTAGAGGACGTTATAGTGACTAGTGGATATTTTATATCCACAATGAATACCACCGCACAAA
This sequence comes from Laticauda colubrina, assembly GCA_015471245.1. Lineage (NCBI taxonomy): Eukaryota > Metazoa > Chordata > Lepidosauria > Squamata > Elapidae > Laticauda > Laticauda colubrina. Next base: position 25,858,858 of record BLBF01000006.1, read on the forward strand.
TCATAGCCAATTTATCAAATTATGGTGTTAAGAATGGGAAGGAAGAGAGGGAAAAAGATTATAATGCCGACAGTGACACAAGTGATAGGGAAATAGAAGGGGAGAGTGATGATGATATTAACGATGTAAGTGTTGAAAATGTTGTAATCAAAACAAATGACTCAAAGCATATTTCAATTGGTAAACTGTTACATAATAATTGTGCCCATATTTTGCATAGAAAGTTGGGGCATATTGGTTTTCCCGTTGTTAAAAAGATGTTGAATTGTTCTGAGGGACTCAAAGTAAACAATTCTGAAAATTATTTAGAGTGTTCCATTTGTAAGAATTCAAAGTCAAAAGAAAAACCCCGACCAAAAAAATAAAAAAGGAACACCATGCACATTTTTCAGTTGGTACACATGGATCTAGTAGGCCCCTTAGAGCCTACAAAAATATTTTTTCACAATTGTTGATGACCATAGTAGATACGGTTTCGTATATACCCTCAAACACAAGGGAGAAACATTCACCAAATTTAAGAATTTTATAAGAGGGTAGAAATCCAACATAACATTCAAATCAAACAGATCATGACAGACTGTGATTCTAAATTTCTTTCCAGAGAATTCAGTGACTGGATTAATAAACATGGTTTAATACATTTTACAACTTTGCTATTTTCTGCTTTTCAAAATGGTGTGGCAGAATGCAGGAATGGCGTATTACAGACTATGGTTAGATGCATATTAGAAGATGCTGGATTAAACTTTTCATATTGGGGAGAGGCCGTCTTATATTAAAACTATACGCTTAATAGAATATGGTCAAATGTGATACAGAAAACCCCATACAAAATAATGTATATTCAGAAGCCCACACTAGCCCATCTCCATGTTTTTGGGGTAACTGCCGACATATGCATACCCAAGCAATTCAGACAAAAAGGAGATAAAGTGTCAAAAAAACTCAAATTTGTTGGTTATGAACCAAAAACCAAAGCTTACAGATTAATGGGTGGTAATCACAAGATAATCATATCGAGATCAGCAAATTTCCATGAAAACACAAACTGGAGTAAGATCCATTCAAATGAAATAATAATTGGCAAAGACACATTCAAAACTGATCAGAAACAAACACAACTTCACACACACTACAAAAACAAAACCCAACAGAAATAGCATTAAGGTTAGGGAGTGGAAGGAAGGTCACCACATACTCAAAACCAAAAGCATAATTGAGTACAGTTCAGATGACTCATCGAAAAAAAATATCCCAACCGAAAACATACCCAGGAGATCACTAAGATCTAATAAGGGCAAAATTCCAATACCTTAAGGGACTATGTGATGTCTATTGATACCACCATAACTACACCCAAAAATTATAATGACATACATGCACTCCTACCAAATGAACAGCTAAAATGGAAAGAGGCCATGCAGAAGGAGATGGAAAGTATTAAAAAACTAGAAGTTTATACCCCCTCAAAGGTTCCAGACAACAGGTGGGTATAAAAAATAAAACCCTTCGAGGATAACAAAAATCTATACAAAGCAAGACTGGTGGCACAAGGTTTCTCACAAAAGTTTCGAGATGATTACATAGATACTTGTTCACCTACAGTGAGGGCAGAGAGTGTTAAGACAGCCTAATTCTAAATGAACACGTGCACCAATTCGATACACCAACAGCATACCTACATGCACCATTAGATAAGGAATTATATGTCAGAGCACCACCAGGAATTGATTGTAATGAAGGAAAAACCTGGCTACTCAATAAAAGTCTCTATGGTCTGCAACAATCGGGTAAGAGATGGTATGATTGTTTTTCCAAAACTTTAAGACTAATAGGTTTCATTGCCACATCAGCTGACAAATGTGTATTTATTAAAAGGGAACAAGTTATATGTGAAAAAGTACTTGTCTATGTTGATATATTATACATATGTAAAAGTAAATTTAAATGTGATCAATTAGCCAAAAAGCTACAAAAACATTTTTCATTGAAATCTTTGGGAAAAATCGATAAATATTTATGAGTTCAGATTACCGAATCACATAGTGGTTTCATACTATCACAAAAGGAAAAGATATTAGAATTACTGGAGAAATGCAATATGTCTGATGCCAAACCATCATATACCCCCATGCAGACTGACTTCTTAAAGAACGTGTTTAATGATGATGAGGTATTTAAGAACAATACAATTTATCAATCTACAATTGGTTCGTTACTTTATATAGCCAATTGGACTAGACCAGACATAGCACTGTCAGTCAACTTACTCTCAAGACACATTAATCCAAAAATGTACCACTGGAATGCGATCAAAAGATTATTGAGATATTTGAAACACACTGCTGATGCAGTTTTGTCGCTTAATCCAAATATATCGAGCACACCTAGACTTTCATGTTACGCAGATGCCAATTGGGCTGGAGATGTCAGAACACGAAAAAGTACTTCCGGGTATGTTATTTTTCTGAATGATAGTCCTATCCACTGGTATACTGGAAAACAAAAACTTGGTTCAACTTCAACTACAGAAGCCGAATTTGTTTGTTTATCAAATGCCGCAAACAACTTGGTTCGACGATATATTGATGGACATTTGGAAAGAACCTTCATACCCCATAATCGTTCAGGAGGATAATGAAGCAGTAATAGATATATCCAAGGCCAAAGCTGTAGGCCACAGATCAAGACACATTGACATTAAGTACGAGCACGTGAGACAGTTGTCAGAAATTGGATTCATAAAAGCTGTACATTGTGAGACTAAGGAACAAATTGCAGATATTTTGACCAAACCTCATCCCTCAAAACAACATTCAGACCTGACAAAGAAACTGTGTATAATTATATGAATGGTGTACGATAATATCTATGTTAATGTTCCCTCAGTGATAAATCAGTTCGACCTTAGAAGGGGAATTGTTAAGGTAAAACGTCAAACTGCTTTATTACATAAGAAAACATTGATATTGCCATCCCTCATGTTAAGCATACAAGTTCCATGATGCATCACTGCACATTCCCCTCCCACCAGGTATAAAAAGTACTTACTTTTGGTTTTGAAACTCTCTCTTGTCTTCCCCCTGGAAGAATGATGTACCTAAGAAAGAACATAGACATAATGTAAGTTTACATTTCTACAATAAAAGAATTACTCTGACCATAAACATTTTTTAAAGTTAATTTTGACTAGATCCATTAAAGGTTATTAACTGTAGTTACAGTGGGCTCTATCCCTCCCCTTCTGTTGAGAGAGGGCTGCTCAGTTAACCTTTTCAAACCAGTGATCCTCTCTATCCAAAATGTGGACACTGCTGTCTTCAGAAGAGTGACTTTCGATACAGATGGACTGCTGAATCTTGTCTTGCAGGGTTTGATCTCCTATGTTGTGCCATGTCCTTGTGAAGCGGTTCTGTGCCTGCTTTTATGTTTCTTCCCATCCAAGTGTAGCTTCCCTATCCAAGTGGGTGAAACAGGATAGGCAGATTCCTTTTCAGAGGAGACAATTCCATAGAAAATCTGGTACTAAACAACATACAACTTCTATTTTATTTATTTATTAATCAAATTTATATAGATATCCATTTCACCAAGGGCAATTCTGGGCTGTGCACAACGATAAATAAAATAACCAATATAGAATATAAAAATATTTTTTAAAAATCACAATAATAAATAAAAACAATTTTAACCATGGGCGAAGCAGGATAAAATGCTCTCTGTCTAAATTAATATCAGCATCTTGAAACTTGAATTGAACCTGGAAACAAAACTGCTGAAATGTGTGAATTTGGCCCACAGCATTTTCTAGTAACAAGACTGTCCAGTTTGTTTTTATAGACAGCCATAGGTGGCACTCATCACAATATTCCCACCCTGAAATTATAAAAGCTGGAGTTACAATCACTAAAGCCTTCTGCTTTAAGAAGTGTTGCATTTGGCAGACCAACCAAAACTGACAAGTGACTCCAACCGTTGCTCCAGATGAATTATATGTTCAGGAAGAACCCAGGGTCCATAGACCTGCCTCTCAGAAGGAGAATGACCCCATCCAGAAGTGAATGAAAGCTGCCAACAAAGCCAAACATTTTTGTGAAATACCATATGGGGAGCTCCCTAATTTTCTGATTATAACTTGTAGATATGGATGATCAGTGTTGAAAAATCTTTATTCTGTAATTAGATAATCAAGATTTGGATGTAGTCCTCTGGAAAGGGGATAATGTTGAAATGTGTATCATGAATTTACAATGGAAATATTACAATTCAAGTACTTGCCTCTGGTGACAGGCCACATAAAGGTTGTGATTATGAAATCATCAATAAACAGTTCTTTATTACAATCACAGTTCAGCACACAATATCTTTATCATAATTTGCTGCAGACATCAACCCTGAATTTTGTTGTTTTTCTTGGTGGGGGGGTGTAATTATAGAAATTTTGTATAAAACAAAAGTTTTATAAAAATAACTTTTGTTTTAGAATATTAAAATTAGGAGGGAACAAGGTTATAAGCCTTTACATTGAAGAAAAGACTCAAAAAGTATGACAGAAAAGCTTATTCTTTTTATAATAATATTTGGTGATTATATAGATTTTAAGAAGCAAAGAGGTTTTTTAAAAGTAACTACTGAAAATGTTTTAAATATTCAGAAGACATTCTCATAAAATTCCATTTCAGCAATGTACATGTGCTTGCTTAAGCTGATAGTTTCAGGGTTTGGGATTATTAAAAAGTAATTAAATATATTAGATCAGAGGTATCCAAACTTGTCAACTTTAAGAGTTGTGGACTTCAACTTGTGGAGTTGAAGTCCACAGTTCTTAAAGTTGCCAAGTTTGGGGACCCCTGTGTAAGATGATATTTCACTATATGATTTTTGTTGTAGCATCTCTAGGCTCCAGAAATTACTCAGTTGCTATGACTCAAGTGAGCCAGTGGTTCTCGGGGAACGCTATGGCTATGGTTTAGGAACCGGAGGCTACAGTTACATTACTGGTGGAGGAGGGTAAGTCATTTAAATTATTCAAAGGAGTAAAGATACATAAGAGCAATAACTTAATTTTCAGTAGTTTTCATGATAGATAGATTTCTTTTCAAATCAGGCTCTGCCACTATGAATGATACTTCTATAGTCCTGTTGTCATAAAATTTTTACAAGAATGTGAAATGTGAAAGTGTAGTAACTTTGTAAATAGCAATATGGTACAGTAGCATTTCAATAGACAAATAAACATAGCAAAAAGAAATTCAAAGCACCATGAGTACAGTTTGAGATTATTTCTGATTTATCAAAGCTATATATTTGAAGGGCCTCTTCCCTGATACAATAGAAGACTAGCTGAAGAATAATTTCTGTGAAAGGCATGTGGGGTGAGGCTATTACATGATTATTCTAAAATATCCATGGCTTAGTCCAAATAAGAAAGCTGATAGACTTTTTAAAATACTGGCTTAATGCCAGTGACATATATATAATAAAACAAGACTATACTTTTTAACCTTGTTGTATTGTGAAGGGTATTGTTTTTTTCAGTTGACTTGTGTTTGGAAGTGATATATGATTGAGCATCTAATTTATCAATAATCCTAAAGCAGATTTTACAATCAATAACAACTAATGGTAAAGTTAAATATACCCATTAAGTTATGTTGATATTACTAGAAACATGGAAGAACATAGAGCATTATAATTTCATGAGGAGACCAGAGCAGTAGTACTCTGTTTGCAATGACTGTTACAAACTCATAATTGCTGTTGGTAAATAAAAAAATTTATTCAATAATAATACTTATCTCTTGATTATTAATTTCATTTTGGATTTGTCTTAAAAGGATGGTCTTCAACAGAGAAGCAATCCAAAAATTGTTTGCTAGTAAATGCCGATGCTACAGCAATGATGCCCCTGATGATATGGTAATTGGAATGTGTTTCAGTGGTTTAGGAATTCCAGTTACACACAGCCCTCTCTTCCATCAGGTGAGCGTTGTTACACGTAACTAAGTATCTCATGGTTAATATTAGGTCAATTTCCTTAAAACCTAATTAAAATGATACAACAGCTGGGAAATGTTACAAAACATTCCTGCTTTTTCCTAGAATCTTTACTACTTAGAACCAAGAACAGGGGTACAAGAGCATTTCAAAACTATAAGTGAAAGGCTGGAACTTTGACAATGAAGTACAGAACACACATTAGTAATAGGATAGTAAAAGATTCGCTTTTTTTGGTCTACACAAATTAAATCCTTCCAGAGTAATAAAGTATAAACAGGTGAACATAGAGTGAATACCCAGTGCTTCAAATCATGCTTATTTTCATACATATTTTCAATATTTATCAATATTATGCTTATTTCCATAAATATTATCAATATTTATCAATATGGCTTTGGTACAAATAACCAACTAGAGTATCTTCTCACAACCGAGCTGTCAAAACATCACAAGACATGTTTGGATCATTAAAAAAAAATCAGGAGAAATTAAATATGTAGTTTTAACCATAGATTTTTGTGGTCTTCAATTTCTACATGTAGCTGCACAATTTTTTCCCCTAAGTCATGTTTTATTATTGTTCATACAAATGTAATTTCCAAAATATGTCTAATTGTTTAACTTGTGCTGATTATCACCAAATTTATCTAGAACTCTTTTGTAATGGTAACGTGAAAGCAATAGAAAATGCTAAGCGGGGTTATAAAGTTTCAGTGAAACATGGATATCATTTAAAAACTCATGTAACTAGTATAACTTTTGAAAAATAAGTTGAAACGTGAGAAAGTGATCATATGATTACATTGATATCAGTATTTAGTGACTGGGGAAACCTTTTCTGTTTCAAATAAACATTTATTTAAAATATTTATATTCTGCTTTTTTTCATAAGTATACAAACTACATTAAATAATAAATTGACAATTTATATGTCAGGGTTCCAGAAAAAGCCAGCCCCAATTAAAAATTCCAAGACAGGCATTTTCTCAAAGTTTCCTTTTATTAGAGTGGTTATACTGGCACATCTGGGAAAACCCAAATCTGAGAGTTCCAGGTGTTCCTTAGTAATTCAAAAGTCAAAGCCCACCCCCTGCACCCATCAGTCCATCACATGGCCCAATCACCAACCGTTCCAACTTGAGACATCCTTTCAACCACTCCTCCTCCAGGTGCAGGAATAACATGACCTTGACCAAAAAGAAGAATGCTATTATGTCTTAACTACCAACATTCTAAAAATCCCCTTTCCCAGGCATAGGAATGTGGCAGCACAGAAGCTTCTGGTGCTAATATCGTTTCGAAAGCTGACATTATACATATTTCCATATTAGCATTCTCATATCAACAATTAGCAGCCACTTTGTGTTTGAACTTTAGAGTTGGTTTCTATTAGGAAATGGTCCAATACGATTTCACTTTACCTTTCTAGAAGATATAGACTCTGGGGAATCCACTTAAATAGTCTAATTTTTGATAAATATATAATTAATGTCCTGGGATGATCTTATTACTGCAACTGTTTGCTGAACAATTCAGATTATGAAATTAAAACATTGTAACCTCTTAAACTTTTATTTCAATCTGTCCACTAATGTTTTGGTGCTATCCAAAGTCATCCAGTTTTTTATCTATCTAGCCTTCTGGTACAATATAGCCTCAAGGAAGCATAAATCCCCACAGTAATTTTAACATTTTGCAGAGTCATAAGGCAAAAATATATGAATCTTAATATGACAGCAGAATAAAAATTCATTAAATAATAAATTAATATATAAAACAAATCAGGCAGAGGAAATTCTATAATTCCAGGTCACAACCATCCATTTTGCATATTGATGTTTGATTAGAAGCAACTTTTCAGGGATGATAACAGAATTTTTTTGATATTATATTTGACTCTTGAAAAAAGAGGTATCTAGAGATGCCACACAATGAATTGCAAAATAATTTCATTATAAAATAAATATGAACATTTAAAGACAGACCATAAATAACATTTGCTATATTGAAAATCAAGAAGACAGATTCTCAACATTTTTCCAGTGCAAGCACAATACTTAAAGTATAGTCCGTTCATTTATTTATTATTCTCATTTCTTGGGATTTAGTTTAACATTTAAATTTCAAATGGAGAAAGCAAAACAGATGATGAAGCAAAATGTATCATCAAGTTATCTTCTTGTGTTCTTTAAAAATTCTCTTTATTGTAGAAGCAAAAGGTAACTATCATGTAAAAGCTTGTTTGCTTCTGTTTAAATATTTCACTAATATGCATTGTTACATTATGAGAAAACAAATGCTGTTGTGGTTCTGAGAATGTATTGATGAACAAATGGTTTTGAATTGCCATATTCAATCAGTCAGATCCTTAATAGATTTTCTATATTCCCAAGATCTCAATATATTTATTGGATATAAAGTACATGAATCTTATGGACTATCCAGTACCATATCCAGTTTTCATGGCAGACAAATTGTAGAATTTGGAGAAAAAAGAGCATTTTATATCCTTTTACTTCAGGGGTGTCAAACTCACATCATCACGGCATCATCACATGATGTATCACAACTTTTTTCTCCTTCGCTAAACCAGGTGTAGGCATAGCTAGAACATGACTTATCTGGCCCATGGGCCAGGAGTTTCACAGCCCTGTTTTACATCATCTGATCAAGGAGATAATATTATTCCTAAGTGTATAATTTAAATCCATACTTTAATAAGGAGGATGAATAAAATGCTCCTTTTTTAATTTATATTACTTCAAAGGCCAGAAGCTATGCTCTTCCCTTCATTTCACTATCCTACTTTCTCAGGTCTAAACTACCTTTCTCTTAAATAACACAATATTTTAAACTTACTGGAAAAAATACCCTTAGCTTTTCCATTTTCTTTCAGAATGTAATCTTTTGTTGACAGTAGAACAATTTGCTTTATCCATAATTGGTTATCAGACAATTGGATTTAGTAATGCTTCTTCTAAAAAGAATAAATACAGCTTTGTTTACCATATATACAGCAGTTACACTAGCTTTTTGCAGGCATTCAAATTGTATATGCAAAGTTTCATTGGAATAATAATAGCCCTGTCTCATTGCCATATTAGCTTCATCTTGTCACAAAGACCTACATTTGTAAAGGTCAGTGTGAACAGATTTTCTACAAAGACACCATACATTCCTGCTGTGCTTATCATGTCATCCACTTCACAGGGCTGTATCTGTATCTAATTTAAGAATACATAATCTTTGCTTCTTTTTTATAATTGAAGAAAATATTTTATAAATATGCAACCCATTCTCTCTTTTACTTCAATTCTAGGCTCGGCCAATGGATTACCCGAAGGACTTCCTATCTCATCAAGTTCCAATATCGTTTCATAAACACTGGAATGTTGATCCAGTAAAGATTTATTTCACGTGGTTGGCTCCAAATGTACAAGATTTGGAATATGGAAGCAAACATATCAGAGAAGATTTATAATCTGTGAAAGTATTTAAATATTGTTATGGTTTTAATATTTAGAATGCAGATAAAATTATATTGCTCTATTTATAATTACTTGTTGCCCATATTGTACAAGACGATATGGACACAATCCAATACCACTTTTTGGCACAGTATGCTGCTTTCTTCCTTTTGGACCACTATAATTTGTATCCCATAATTAAGAACCATTATTTAGGGATATAGTGTCTGTGCGCAAGGCATTTAACTCTCTACTGCCACACTGTGCATTACATTGTGTAGGTACTAATGAAGGATGGCTCAAAAACAAATTTATATTAAATCTTGTGAGTGTACACCACACAGGATCCAAAGTTATTATTAGACCATGCTCTGAATATTGCTGCTCTAAATCAAATGAATGCAAACTTTTATTTGTGCACCTATTCCTTCTTTTTATTCGCCTTAAAGTTTTAAAATTAATGCTTCTGGTCCTAGAATTTTGTAATCGTTACCACCTATAAGATGCTAAGATCTTTTGCCAGTTTATCAACGACAAGTTTTTCTTTTTTCTAATTCTTTTGCTTCCCAAAGAAAAGGATACATTTTGAAGGGAAAAAATATAATACCACCTCCACATACATATTTTATCTCATGTAATCATTTTGCAATTATTTAAAATAGGAACAGCAGAATAGGATAAAATGATTGCTCAGGATCAGAGTAAAAAGTATTGCCCTTATTTTGTTTCTTCATCTAGCAAGGTTTCACTGCCGTATGACAATAACACGGCATTCCATTTCCCATAAAAACTTTAATTGCTTGGAATCAATTCAAGAAGCAGAAGTTCCTGGCAAGGTTTACACATGCTTCAAAAATGGTTAGGAAGAATTGTTTCACCTTCACAGCAGCTCAGCATTCTTTGTTTTTTGATACTCATTAAACAGCCCCTTTTTTCAAGCTTCTGTGCAAGTCGGCATCTGTTTTAAGAGCCTTTGTGTAGTACTTGCCCGAACATCCAAAACACTTCTGTTGAATCATTTTTTAAATGCATGCAGCAGTACTGTTATTTCATTTTTTCCTCTGCTAATGGCATTGAAATAGTAATGGAATAAACAAAGTGAATACGGTGAATCAAAAGGTAAATTAGTATCATTTTGTGAAACATCTATCTACCATCATCTCAGATTCTCTTTCCTCTTAAAAAATATACAAGCAAAATTTATTGTAGCCTTACTTTTAAAAATTGTATTCAGTACACTATCCCATCCTAACTTTTCTTATAAAATTTCTTCCATCAGGCAGCTAAAGATATAAATCAATCTTGCTTGCTATATTGTGGCCTAAAAAAAATTCTTAAAAGCAGTATTGTAGTTTTGTATTATTTTTTTAATAGCACAGAGTACCATGTTTCTCCAACAATATGGCCTCCACCAATAGGAAGGCCCATCATGATTTCTAGACATGAGGTGAAATTAAGCCCCACCCCCAAAATTTAGGCCTATTTAAATCATGCGTTTCCCCGCCATTTCTCACATCGTTTGTAAGAACTACATGAGGTGAAGAGAAATGGGCGGGGAAAGGGCAGGGGAGATGGGGAGAAAATTTGCCTTTAGGAGTGTCCTGCAGGTAGCCTAGGATATAATACCCCAACAGCTGATAGAAGCTCCCTGAAGGCAGAGTCCCCAGCCACTTCAGGGCGTGGCGTGACTGCCCATGTCCCCTCGCCTTCAGGCAGTCTCTTTTGGGCAATGGAAACTCCCCAAATGCAATCACTAGCCACTTTGATCAGCCGGTAGAAGCGGCCTTGGGGCTTGCGCACACACACACACACACACACACTCCCCTCGCCGCGAGGCCACTTCTTTCGGCAGACAAAAGCTCCCTTGAAGGCAGAGTCCGCAGCCATTTTGGGGTGAGGCGGGGCTGCCCATGTCTCCTCGCCTTTAGGCAGTCTTTTTTGGGCAATGGAAGCTCCCCAAATGCAGTTACCAGCCACTTAGATTGGCCGGTAGAAGCGGCCTCGGGACGAGCGCACACACACACTTCCCTCGCTGTGAGGCCACTTCTACTGGCCGAATGAAGTGGCAGGTGACAGCATTTGGGGAGCTTCCATCGCCCGAAAGAGACTGCCGAAAGGCGAGGAGACACGGGCAGCTACGCCACCCTGAAGTGGCTGGGGATTCTGCCTTCAAGGGAGCTTTCATCTGCCGATAGAAGCAGCCTCGTGGAGAGGGGTGTGTGTATGTGTGTGCACTCGCTCGCCCCAAGGCCACTTCTACCGGCCAATCAAAGTGACTGGTGACTGCATTTGGGGAGCTTCCATCGCCTGAAAGAGACTGCCTAAAGGCAAGGGGACATGGGCAGCCACGCCATGCCCTGAAGCAGCTGGGGACTCTGCCTTTGGGGAGCTTTCATCGGCTGATAGAAGTGGCCTTGTGGTGAGGTACGTGCGTATGGACCGCTTTAGGTGGGGGAGGAAATTAAGTTACCCCCGAAAAGAAGGCCTAGCCGTTTTTTCAGGGGTCAAAAAAAAAATAAGGCCCGGCCTTATTTTGTGAGAAACACGGTATTGTGGTCCAAAGCACTGTCATTCTTAGAGCATTGGCCAATTTGGAAAATTAATTATTTAACCAAAATCAATAAAGCAGTATACATTTTCTATTAATGTAGCCTGGAGTTTTTTTTAAGTGTACTCAATGGTCCTACTCAAGACGGCTTGAATTGAAGTGTTTGAATTAAAGGAGTCACTGTCTTCTTTAAGGCCCAGTCCCACTGGCCGATGGACGCAAAACATATGCATAAAGGACACAGCGAACGAGCAAAATTTCGGGGGTGGCTCGATCCGTTGTCATCCGCTCCAAAAAGTGGTGAAAATTTGCATAAACGGAACGGAAAAGAACGGAAAAGAACGGACGTGGGTAGTATGTAGCGGGGATGTTAAACGGATGTTCATAGGAAGCCTAGCGGATGGAAGCGGATGGAAGCAGATGACACTTCTGAAAGGGTTATGAGGGATAATTGCAAAGCGGACACATAGCGGATGAAGCGGATGCATCACGTACGCCTAAAGGAAAGGGGATGCCGCGCGGATGTATATCGGATGCAAACCGTTCACTGCACATCCTTTCTATTTCCGTGCTACTAACGATGTATAGACATTCCATGTACCTTTTGTTTCCTCCCTCTTTCCGTTTTCAGCTGCAGCGGATGTGAGTTGCGAGGATGCCCAGAGGATGCAGAGAGGATACAGCGGACGTTTAACGGATGATAAACGGACATAGAACGTTTGTTGCTCGTTGGATTTACATCGTACATGGCGGAAAGTTCATCCGTTCACAAAGTTTTGTGCAGCTCAAAACTTCTTGCGCAGATGAAATTGCAGTGGATGGATGCTCGACGGATAGAGCACATGAAACACGTATGCAATGAGTACACAACAGATGCATAGCATTTTCCAATGGATGGCAAGCTTTTTTTAACATTTTACATCCTCTGCATCCGTAAGTGCAGTGGGACCGGGCCTTAATTAGTTTCTGTATTTCCTTCTCTCAGTGCCTTAAACAGTGGATACATCTGCTGATTCAGATCTACCATGCTTTTTGTACTGAATGGGATGGATTATTATTTATGTTTACCATGTGAAATAAAAGAAAATGGTTTAAAATAGAATAATATTTTGTACTGTCACTTTTTGTCAACACAGCAGGAGCTGAGAATTCAAGAAGATCCCCAAATTGCTAGGAAGAGTACTCCCCCATTCATAACTGAACATCAAAAATCAGCAAATCCAGGGGGCCTAAAATCAATAGCTACTCAGTCTTCTCAGGAATAAGCTGAAGTCCGTTCTTCCCCAGACTCACCCAATCTCCAGGGAAAGAATCATGAAACAAGCACTTGGTTTGACATGGAACAGAAGTATATGACACCATTGAGAAGATGTTCCTAACATTCACATGATGAATGAGCGATCAAACAAAACTGAATAAACAAGAAAAATGTGCTTTCCTGTAATCTAAAATCATATGCCACACCCCTACCTTTCATTTTTGGCATGGATTTTTTTTATGGCTTCTTCCCCTCCTCTCAATTACTGTCACTGGAATATCTGTTCCTTCCAGTTGTCTTGCTGACAAAAAAAATCATTAATTCTGCTCCAAACAAATATTCCTGTCAACAGGCAGTTGCCAATCCTAGCATGATCCCAACCAATTTTATCATGAATTTTCTTGAACGATGGAGATTATGTTTCCTTTTGGGGTTTCAAAAATGAAAGGATTTTTGTAAAGGTTCCGCAGTGTAACATATTGTTGTTCGGGATTTATGCTTTTGACTCTGTCAAGCATTAAGGCTTGGATTGCAAATGAAAATCAACTTTTGAGATGCAAGCTAACACTTACTGCAAATCACTTGATTTCTCAGCCAGCACCAGGGTATTGTCTGCATATAAAAGTACATATAGATTCATGTCCCCAGCCAACGTACCTTTTCACCCCAAGCATTCCTGTTACATTTATCTGTAAATAAAATTAGACAATCAAAGAGGCACTAAACAGCTTGTCCCTGCATAGTGTTAAACAATTTGCTAAGCCCATAATTTATTCTCATGCATGCTTTACTTCTGTCATGTACTGTTCTTATTACATTCAGCAACAAACCATGATATCCTATTCATAGAAAGCACTTCTTAATTCAAACCGTTCATTTTCTCGTGTTTTCTCTAATCAGTGAACGTAAGATAGAGCATCTTATATTCGTACATTTCTTAATGACTTGGTGCAGTGATGGGATTCAAAATTATTTACTACCAGTTCTGTGGACATGGCTAGGTGGCGTGGCCAGGTGGTCATGTGACTGGCAGGGCATGGCTATGTGGTGTTTTTCCCCCTTTCGCAGCACCCCCTCCCTCCTCATCCCATTTTTTGCCTACTAGACTTCAGGGAAACTTACTGAAGCAAAAATGGGGCGTGGGGGGGCGCATAATATCCCTCTGCATCCTGTTTTTTCCTACTGGGCCTCCGGGAAGCCTCCTGGCAAGGTAAGTACAACAGCAAGGAAGGGGGATCAGCTGTGTTTTGTTCGGAAAACACACGAGGTAGACCGGGTTCCAACAACAAATACTTTATTCTTTAACTAGTCAGTAAATAGGAACGCTTGGCTGAAGCTGAGGCCAGCCTTTTATACAGGCTGGCTTGCCTGCTTGTAGTCAATGGCAGTTGCTTAAATTTGCCGCCTTTTAGCAGCTCTTTGGATTGGTTGCTAGTGAACCAATCCAATGCTTATTTTATTTGACCAATCAGGTTTGCAGATTTGGAGTCACCCACTTTACATATAGAACACCCCTCCCCTCTTAGTTCAGTCCTACGTGGTGATGTAGTCTCGCAGGTAGGCGGGGCTTTTCCGGACTCGACTTGACTTGCGTGGTTCATTCTTAGTGAAGTCTTCGACCGGTTCAGATGGGGCTGCCGTGTCGTGCGTTCTTCTCCCTGGAACCATCTGGAAGGGTGAGTCAGCCATTTTACCGCCGCCTGAGTTTCTTAGGCTGGCGGTTTTGCCGCTCCCTCCCATTTCCTGGCCTGGCTCTTCACGCAAGTCTCTCCAAACAGTGAGTCTTTTATTTGCTCTTTTTGATTATATGTTTCATTGGTTTTGGTTTTAAACAGTTCTTTATTTACTTCTCGCCTTTCCCCCCCCACCTTGTTTTGCAATTCGTCGGTTTTGTCGGTGAATGGTTGTAAGTCTGTGGTTCTCTCTATAATTCGGGATTGAAGCTGGTCTATGTGCCGCTTCCATTCCCTGCCATCCTCTATTATTAATCGGTAGGATTTGGGGCCTGTGATTTGGGTAATCTGTCCTGGTAGCCATACCGGGTCCCCGGTGAAGTTTTTAGCGTGTACTAAATCGCCTATTTCGAATTGTCTAAGCCATGTAGAGGAGTCAGGGGGGTTTTCTGGAGTAAAAGTCACCCACTTTACATATAGAACAAGCTGTGCCCTTAGATTAGCTAGAAAGTAAGTAATCTGATGATTTCCTTTCTAGCTAATTTAAATCGTGCAGTACAGCTGATCATCGGAAATACTGGTTAGGCTGAACTGGTAGCATTTTTTTACTACCAGTTCAGTAGAACCGGCCCAAACCAGTAAAATACCACCACTGACTTGGTGAAGAATAAAAATATAATCCATTACTTGATATAAAAAAATATATTGCATATTCTTTCATATTGCACATGGATTTTGCTAAATGTTTCCTTTTGTATACTTTTAATCAAATTTTGAATGTGCCATATTTCACTGAAATGTTGATTCAAAAAGCCATGCAGTTTCTGAAATTTGGACAGTACCACAGATATCTTCAGGGTGTGTCAACAGTATCAAGATAATGGATGCAATCAGGTCAATTGAAGCCCACCCCTTTTTACATCATTGCAATGCATATAAGACATGCCCATTGCCCCCACTATTTTGATGAATGAATGCAGGACATATAGGTAGTCTTTGACTTCCCACCACAATTGAGCCCCAGATTTCTGTTGCTAAGTGAAACATTTGTTAAATGAATTTATCCACACTTAATGAATATTCTTGCCACAGTTGTTAAGTGAATCACTGCAGTTGCTAACTTAGTAACATGGTTGTTAAGTGAATTTGGCTTCCCCATTGCTTGTCAGAAGGTCACAAAAGGAGATTACATGAACCCAGGACACTGCAACCATCATATTGCCAAGCATCTGAATTTTGATCACATGACCGTGGGAATGCTGTAAGAGTTATAAGTGTGAAAAATGGTCATACGTCCCTTTTCTCAGTGCTGTTGTAACTTGTGAATGCTCACTAAGTGAACTGTTGTAAGTTGAAGACTATTTCTATTTCTTTTTTTTACATTACCCTAATATTGTGTCAAAGAAAGCAGAGGAAGAAGTGACAAAACCTAAGGGCAGTTTGTGCGACAGGCATACCTTTATGAATTGGTCTAGAAGAACAGAGGTCCCTTATCCTCGAGCCATGGCCCACTACCAGGCCCTGGCTATTCAGAATTGAGTTGTGCAAGTGGGTGGCTGAAGCCTGTGCACAGCTCAACTTGTATGAGTGTCGGGCCACTGGGCCTGTGCACACCAGTCCACTGCTTGCGCCAGTTGAGCTGAGCTCGTGAGGCCCAGTTCCCCTATCCTCCTTCCCAGCCGAGGCCCCAAGCTGCAAAGGTTGAGGACTGCTGGCCTAGAATATTATGAGGGATTCTTGTTAGTCTGCTAGATCTGTAGTTTACTAGATCTACCTTTCTACCCTTTTTGAAGACTGGGACCGTATTACCTCTCATCATTTAGCATTTCATCTGGTCTTCAGGATTTCTTAAATATAGTTTTTGCTCATGTACTAGTAGCTAATTCCTTCACTAATCTAGAAAGTTGATCCTAGACATAAACTTATTCAAAATTAAAAAAAAAAAAAAGTAATCCCTGACAGTGGGGCATTTCAAAATAATTTACCACCGGTTCGGTAGACGTGGCTTGGTGGGTGTGCTTTGCATGTGTGTATGCCAAACACGCACTTTGTGCAGGGGCAGAGGCTTTCTGACTCACCTCCTGCAATCCTGCACACATCCTGTTGCTTCAGCAGCTGACGTGCAACAATCTGCTGTGCTGCACAAAGCAGCTGCGCTTCAAAAGCAGGGAATAAAGGTCAATATGGGAGCCCAGACGGGCGGGTAGGCCCAACAGCAGCTCCTCAGAGAGAACCGGTTCAGTCTCTGCTGATCTTTGCCGCTACAAGTACGCCAGAACTGGGTCAAACTAGTACAATACCACTACTGTTCCCTGACATGTTTTTATCAGTCTCGTACTTCAATCCTGCTCTTTTATTTTACACATTTCTTGGTAGAACAGATACTTTTGATGGAAAAGATATCATCTAAATACTGGCTGTTTGCTCTTTAGTAACACTTTGCCTCCTTCACAGAGCAGCTTATACACTAATGACTTTCTTTTTATTTTGAACATGGCTTAAAAAAAAGCCCTCATTGGTATTCTTACCATCCTTCACCAACCTCAGCTCATTCCAAGCTTTCATTTTCTAATATCAGATCTAGAGTTCCAGGATATCTGTCTATACTCTGCATTTATGAACTGACCCATCTTCCATTTTTTGCATGCATCTTTTTTTTTTAATTTTCAGAACATTACTAAACCTTTTCTATCCTCACAAGCATATTTGCACTGTTTTTTCTTCACTCTTTATTTGTCTCTTTTCCTCATTAGAATTGTTTGCCACTGTCCTTTTACATTTCTTTTTCTAGGAATTCCTAGCCATCATAAATACCTTTTCCCATTTTCATCTGCTGTGGGATCCTATTGACAATTGATGTGAATACATCAAAATCTGCTTTAAAAAATTCAGGATACTCAGCTACATTTAGAGTTAATTTCTTTTAAATTCACCTTGCTTTTAAAATTGCATATTGCAATTGTTTTCATGGTGATGATGACCTGTTTGTAAAAGTTCTTTCTTTGAGACTTTTTAAGTTCATATTTTCCAAAGTTGTGCTCCTCATATATGTTTATGATGGTTCTATTATTAGTTCAACATTTTAAAGCTAGTTTTGAGACCCATATGGGCAGGAGTGGGATTCTACTAGTTTGGATCAGTTCGGGCAAACTGGTTGTTAAATTTGCATCTGGTTCACTGAACCGGTATTTGAACCAACTGGCTGTCCCCACTCACCCCTCCCCTCCCCGAAGTCTCCACGCCCATTTTCGATGCAGGTAAGTGCAGGGTCTGCATGGAAGCTCTGGGAGGGGAGAAAAACGGACTTTCTGGAAGTACTGGAATTCCGGAAAGTGACCTGTTTCCAGCTTCGGGAGGGACTCCAGAGCCCGGAAGAAGCCTCTGGACCCTTGGGAAGGCGAAAAACGGCCCTCCCAGAAGTTCCAGTAGGCCATGCCCAGCATGGCCACGCCCATCCAGCAACTGGGCAGCGAACCTGTTGCTGGGATTTTTGAACCCCACCCCCCAAAAAGCAGCTTATGTGTATTTTCCTTTAAGCAGCCATTATAATAACTATAATATAATATATTTGACTGGTGTGTCAATTTTTTTGCTATTTCTTTTTTTCCATATCTCTTTTCCCATTTGTGTTGTAAACCTAGAGGCAGGAATTATCTTGTTTTTATTGATCTTATATAAAGAACTCTGAAAGCCTTTTTCAGCTTGTGCAAATGGAGGGGGTATATCCACGCATGCAAAAAAAACAACAACACTCAATAGCTAACAACAAATCAAATTTTAGTACCATATGCACATATAGACATGCACGGAAAATGAAAAGATATTACGCTGTACATCATTTTTGAGGCTTGGAAATGACTGTTAACAATAGCAAGTGGAACTAAAAAGCTGCAATGGCCTATGGGGGACAAAGGATGCGTTTGGCTGCAAAAAACAGGCTTGTAAAAGTAATGTTTCAGTTATATTAGATGCCTACAGGAAGTATGCAGGTAACTATAAGCCAAGTGAGGTGTAAGAATAGCATGTTCATAATGATAATAACAAGTGGATGCCAAAGGAAACTATAGTATAGAAATCTCAATTACAGAATGTCCTGGCTGGGAATTCTTTGTTATTAGCTTCAAGACATCTGGAGGATACCATGTTGTAGAAGGCATCTCCAAGTGAAAGAATTATCCCTACAAGTTGGGGTTTCCCAGTGAGTTTAAGAGAGACCCCTTTATGTATCAACCCCTTAGCATATGTACAGAGCAGCCCCTCATCTATTGAAAAAAGCAAGTCTTAAGGGATCATTTTTCACAATATATTAATCTTCTTTAGTTCCAATAATGTTAATAAACTTGGATCTATCTTTCATAATGATAGTCTTCTTCTGATTTATGTCTCTCTCCCCACTATCATCCCCTTTTGAAGGCCTTCCTATTTTACTCATTTCATAATAAAAACAAATGGCATAAATTTAGTCAAGGCCTCTGCTCTGTGCTTGCAGGCCTTAAGATGGCTGACATCCCTTTCTTGACTAAATTTATGCCATTTTATATATATATATCTATTGGAGGGCCAGTGTATTCCATAATATATATGGAAACAAGAGGTAACAAGTGATAAAAAATGTCTGGCATCACAGTGCAAACTGCATAACTTAAATTCTAATGTCAAGATGAACATTCAAAAGGATAGGATTTGTAGTGTGACATTATTGTACATATGTCTCATCATTTATCCATCACCATGGTTACTTGTAGACATCTATGTGATATTTAACATTGGCAAGAGAGAACAAAATTAAGAGGTGTGCAAAATAATTCAGAAAGTTCCATTTAAGTGATCACTTGCAGTTAATGAATGCCATACAACTGTTTAATTCTATACTTAAGCTTAAATATTCTGGGATATATCACAATGGGAAAAAACATAAGTTAATGCTACTTTCTCTTCAAGATCTTAGATCAAAATTAGTTTTAATAAATGGCATCTAGGATTCTTTTAAAAAACATTTTGCAGTAATAAATCCAGTCAATTGATACTTAGTGATTGTTTATTTTTACAATATTTATAAACCATCTTTTTATTACTACGCTTAAGGTAATTTAAAAATTATAATTACAATAAATAATATACGGTAATAGACATGACATAAGCAGGATAGGGAGCATGAGACAAATGAGCAAATTCAAATAAGTTCTCTTCACAACATAAAATTAAAATCTGACATGGTTTTCTTCATAAACCTGCTTGTTCAATATTTTATATTAATTCTAGTGAATGACTTTCCAGAATAAAATTAACTCTAGTTTAAAAATCCTAATATAGCCTCAACAACTCAAAAAATGTAAAATAAGTAATTTATTATTTAAAATAAGCAATTATGAATACAATCCAAGATAACATTACTATTTGGAATATTTACACAATGGTGTATTAAGTACAAGGTCCTCTTTATCTCTATCCCTTCATTACAACATCTGTAAAGATTTCAAAATTAAATCACCGATTTAGGAAAAGTATGGGTTGGCTATTACAATTATGTAGGAGCAGAGAAAGATCAATCCTCTAATATATAAAGGAGACATTCTAATATAACAACAAATGGAAGACATGGAATTTGGGGGATCGCATGCAGTTTTACAGGTCTATTTCTGTAATCCTTTGGACTTGCAATATTGAATCTTAAAAACTCATCAGAAAAATATACTGGATTTTGGTGATGCTATTTTTTTGTTTGTAAATAAAATAAGAAATAGTATAGATAGTATAGATACACAATCTCCTTTCCCAAGACTGAACATTTCAGCATGTTCCTATCACTTCATTTTCATATCTACTCAGCCCTCAGCAATTAAAACATAACTGCACATACGATGGTTAAAATATAGACCTGCAAGCAAATATGTTTTTAAAAAGTAATGAGTATATACTATTGTAGTAACAGCTCTGAGTTTTTGAAAACATGCAGACTATGTCATAGTTTGCAGCAATCCAACCAGCACACAAATAAATAATTCAGCAGGATTCATTTATAGAAGAAACTTTATGTACAATAATATAAAACATGATGCATGTATACAATACCATGCAGTTCTTCCAACATGGTAGCAAGTACAAGAAATAGAAGCCAGAACCACCATAACTCAGAATCACAAAAGCTTTATATTTATACATACCAGCTGTCTGACATGGCTCACAACAAGTGCTATTTCTTAGTCACCAAAGAAGTTCCCATTGTCTGACTTGTTATGGCTATCCCAACTTATAATTTCTTATATACTGACAGACTAGATACCCTTTGGCCAACCACAGATTGGTGTATTATTGCCAATATAGGATATCTTGGATTCCTGGCCACAGGAAGAAACTCTGCATTAATATAGACAACCCATGGAATTCTAAATGTTACTGAACAACTCCCAGAATCCCTCATAATTCATTATGTTTCCTATTGCAGTTCCACAAACATCTGGAATGTTACAGATTACTCATTATGACCTACATATCAAAAGCATTATATGAGCAGTGTACTCTTAGTGTTCGTGTTTCCATTAATGCATTTGTCCTTCTCCTGCTCTATTCGTGCACTTAAGCTGTGCATTTGAAAATTGTTATGCAGCATTTATATCATCGTGCCCATGTTTCTGAGGTTTGAAGACCCGAGTCCTGTTAAATTTATTCTGATTTATTACTAGAGTGCAAAACTGGATAAACTTAAATCCCTCTTACATTTTATTTGACTGATGCATCAATTGATTTTCTTCCACAAAGTGTAGGACGGTTGTTGGATGTTAATTCTTACATCCTACAGTGCTAAGAATGCACTATTTTCATTATGCCTTTCTCTCAGATAGGTATGCTTAGATTCTCAAATTTAGTGGGCCATTGATTTGCATAAGAAATAAGGATGAAAATTTAATTAATCAGAAGCAGATTGACATGTGCAAGAGCCATTAAAGGGATTTATAAAGTTGATTGATCTGCTATGAAATCTGATCATCTTGGAAATTATTGATGTGGATCTGAAGCTGCAAAGAAAGTGATTCCTTCTGGTTGATGCCTTGATGAAGAATGGATGACCAAGAAAATGCGTATCTCGCCACATCTATAAGCAGCATGGAATGGATATAATGGAGTCATGATAAGATTAGACTGACCTCACTTTACCCTTGTTTATTTTCAAAGATCTGTCATGCATTCCTAAAAAAACCTTCTCTGTCCCTTGGGAGTGGGATAGGTGGATAAACACTGATTAAAAGTGGAGAAGTGTTATAAAGATTGGCCATAAAAGTATTCAATCTGATGATGTGATATAATTTCTGATATGATTGCAAAATATAACAGTGTGAACAAAAATAACAGTCACAATGTCCCATTAGATTTTAAATCAAGGAATTATATTTGTATTGTCAACACAAATACAGTAAGATGGAAACCTATCATTTGGTTTTAGCCACATATAATGCATATTTTCAGCTATTATTTTTATTTCTATGTTTGAAAAGCTTGTCTATTAGAAGGATGATCTGTACACACCTATTAACTCAATAGAACTCAATAGAATCCTATTAACTCAATAGAATCCAAAGCTCCTATCTTAAAGAGAATGTAACCCGCTTATCTAACCCATGCTGAAGAAGCATTTTTTGCATACCCATCCCAATGGGTGTTCATTTAACCTTTGAAAGCCCTGAATACTACAAGATAAATGTTAATTTAATGGAATACAGGAAGTGACGGTCCTGCTTGCTTTCTTGCTTTGTTTATTTATTTATTGCTTGAAGCTAGCCAGACTTTAGCACCTTACCAAGTTTATTATAAGACTGTCTTTCACATTTCAAAATTTTATACATTAAGTCCTCATTGAGCAACTGCCTTGGACAAGGACTGTTCCCAGGGACAACAGGGATGAAAACATAACTTTACACCCCATCCTTGCATTTACAATGTTGAGAATCTACAAAACAAAGAAAATAAAATTGTAAGCACACTTAGCCCATTCACTTAACAACTACTTCATTTAGCAGCTGAGTTGCCAATCCCAATTATGATTATTAAACCAGAACTATCTGTATGTGAATGTACAAATAGCAGGAAGGAATTTCAAATGAAAGATGACAATCCCTAGATATAATAAAATCTGACATTCAAAAGGTATTTTTGGATTTTTTTCCACTTTGCTTTCATTTAGGACATGATTTTTTTCCAGTAATGAATGACATATGGAGTATGAAGATCAATTGTTTCAGTAGCAGCAGCTATATGTTTTTGTTTATTTTTCTGCAAAGTGACTTCCTTACTTAAAATCATGAAGAACAAAGTCATATTGATGTTACTCACTAGAGGGAATAAAAGAAACTGCTAGCATTTATGTAACAGATATTTAGAAATGGAGCATAACAGAACATGTCAGAATGCATGCATAAGATACAAAATCTTTAAATTTTTTTCCTCTCTGAAGTCTTTCTTTTGACATTCCAGTGTAATATACTGGGGCCTCCCACAACATTTAGTGAACTAGCTTATGTTTTCTGAAAGCTCAAAATGAATCTAGAATTCATAACCAGTTAATACAATTTGTTAAATAATATTTGAAATGAATAGCAAATATGACAATCAAATAATCACATGGTATCCAAGAGTTTATACATAACAGTTTGTGGGATAACAGAGATGTAAAACAGGTATCCATCCCTGGGAAATATGCTACATTCAGTTCAGTGAGAAAAGGAGTAAAGAGCGTTTCAAATAAATACCCAGGAAGCAGGGAATTTCAAAAAAAATAGTCCAGCCACAGTCCAGCCACAAATGAAGCAAGCAGAATAATAACAATGGAAATGATACACACCGTAAGAGTTTTTCCCAAAGCAAGAATGTCAGGCTTCTCCTTAAGCGAACTCGGAACATTGCACAAGTATAGCTTGGGAATAAAGAACAAAGGTAGGGAAGATTTCATGTTTTGGAAAGAAGGCAGAAAAGGGATTTCTGGCTTGAGCAGGAGGAGGGAAAGAATAGACTTTCTTCAAAACATTGTCCAGTATTAACCTGCATTGCTGGGTTCATAGTGATGGGAAGTGATTTAGCTTTTTTTATATAAAGTGAGAGGGAGGGAGGGAGGGAGGGAGGGAGGGAGAGAGAGAGAGAGAGAGAGAGAGAGAGAGAGAGAGAGAGAGAGAGACTGTTTTTTCTTTTTTAATTGAACAGAAATTTTGGTTCTGCACTGACTCAATAGACTGATGAGGAATGTTTTATTCTTTCCTTAAGGAATTTAATGAATTTTTTTTAAAAAAGGAATTGTTCTTGATGGCAAATTGTGTTATTTACTGCTTATGTAATCCTCAAAAGGATTTGTGATTTGTCATATTGTCTGGCCAAGTTCCAAAAGTAACAATGCAAATAGGTAAAGGATATTTTACCCTTTAGTAGTCACAGCTTTGCTTGGGAAGATCAATCTCAGACTGTTTTAAGATATTTTTTTGCCTTTTCCAGAGGAAATTAGTAAGCAAAGTGAAACATGGAAGGAAGGATGCCTACAGGGGATGGTCCGAAAAGTGAGAATGACAGCCCTGGTTGATCAAGGCATGTAAAAAAACAGATGGAATTTCAATCACACTATTGGATTGCCATTTTTACTTTTTTTAAATCCATTTTATAGACATCCCTGCATGTCAAGGTTCTCTGAAAGTGAGAAGTGAGAATACTTTTCTTTGCAAATCAATTTCTGTCATTTTCCTTCTCAAACTCAAGCATGCCAGCTTTTTACAGTATGAATGAAATACTTTGTGCAACCAGCATTAGGGGTTTAATGATCCAAGTGGAGTATTGAAAATACACAACAATGAGCCAATTGCGAATACAATTTAGGGAGCAGAGTGGAAAATCAGGTAACACCTATAAAGGTAGCATTCCATGAACACCAGATATGCTTTACTTTTAGTGGTAAAGTTATTTATGTTCTTCATTATTATAACTTACATCCAGTCCATAAATAACAGTAAAAGCACCTTACAAATAACAATTAAAAATTAAGACATAGAAAGTAACATTTTTAATTTTGAAAGTAGCCTTTTAAATTGTAGATAACAATTTAAAATTAAGACATAAAAAGTAATGTTGACATAACACAACCAGAAGGCCCTAATATGCCATCAATGCAGCAGAAGATTGGTATTTATACATTTACTTCTAGACGATTTTAAATAGTGTTATAAATTTTATTGTCTCTTAGCACATGTACCTATTCTGTCTCCCCTCTCATATATATTTTTTGGATGGATCATTGAAACTTTCTCCAACCTTCAGTCCTCCAAACATTTGAAATGAAATCCTAGGAATTATTGTCATAACAGGGCATCACATTTTGGAAAGCAATCATCGCACATTATAAAATTCTAACATTCCAAACAGATGGTAATATGAAACACCATAGAGTTTGTGGTTGGCAACAACTGCCCAGTCTGGATTTCAACAGAATCCATACTGAAGGAACACATCTCAAAGCAACGTGCACATCAAATTAGACATGTTATTGATGGATCCAAGTCCCATAATGAGCTCCCCCCTCATCTATCCTACAGAAACTAGCAGAGGGGAAACTTGTTTTGGGTTGCACATAAATGTTATTTCTACATTTATTTTATTTCCCTCTGTCACTGAGACCTCTGTCCACTAAACCATATTGGGTTGGGGTTTTTTTTAAAAAAAATGATACATCACTAATTCAGAGAGCATTTTTATGTTGCACAGAAGAAACAAAGGCATTCCCCCCTCCAACCATTCCATTAAATTCTTTCTCGGATGGTTGCAGTTTACATTATTTTATGACTGGTCTGTTTTGTTTTGGTTTCTCTCAGCAAAGCATAAACAAATGCATACTTTCTGTAAATGGTACCAAAAAAAAGTAGCTGTCTAATTACTCTTGGCATAATGTATTAAGAATATCTTTCAAGTATGTTGACCCATTAAACGCAAGAGATACCAAAAGTAAGCATTTGGTCTCTGTGGACCTATAAATGCACCGACCCAATTAAAAAAAATGACTAGAATAGTGAAGTCACATATGCTAATTGACCACAAATGTCCCTGTTTCATTCTCATTACCCCAAGTACTATTGATTGCTGTTATGTACATGCAGACGCATTCGCACTCACACACACACACAATGTTAATTGGCATTCACATTTGCTGGATATGAATATAAAAATGATGGCAAATATTACCGTACAGGTGGAAGGTAGCATTCAAAAGAATACCTAGAAGCAGCAACAGTGTTCATTAGTTTTTGCAATTTTCAGGCATCTTCAGGCAAATTATGGCAGTAAAATTTTTTATTATTTTCAAGTACTTGCTAAGAGGTTTACTTTGTAAATAACTTCAAGTATGTTTCTCTCCTCCTCAGCCTAATATAATTTTATCAAACCAGACTAAATATGTCATGTATTTTCTAAATGCAGTATATAAGATTTTCTTTCTGGATTATTAACATAAACAACACGTTTAATGAACATGGCCCTTAACTTTCTAAGGCCTAAAGTAAAAAATAAACACATGTTAAGCTGAAAACAGAGGTGGTATTCAGCAGGTTCTGACCAGTTCTGGAGAATCGGTAGTGGAAATTTTGACTGGGCCTGCCCTCATCTATTCTCTGCCTCCCGAGTCCCAGCTGATCAGCTGGGTCTTCTTTTGTTTCCCTGCACAAGAGAACAGAGCTGGAAAGCAGGCTAGTGGGGTGGGGAGGGAATGGGATTTTGCAGTATGCTTCCCCTGGAGTGAGGCGGGAATGGAGATTTTACAAAATCCTTCCCCTGCCATACCCACCGCACCCACCATGCCATGCCACACCATGACCACTACGTTACACCATGCCCATAGAACCGGTAGTAAAAATAATTTGGCTGAAAAATATTATAGCTATATTGAAAAATCACCACTTGTTTCCAGTTGCTTTTTATTTGGAACTAGCTCTATACCCATGCTTTGCTACGAAACTATGTGATTGGGCTTAGTTTTTGGGGAGGAAAATAAGAGGAAAAAATTGTGCCTCTGCCAACCAGCATCCATCAGTATTCATCTGGCTAACATCCTGTCAGTGTGTCGGAGAGTTGAGGGCTGTTTGGAAACTGAAATGGTATTTGCTGTGTGAGCAAGAAGCCTGTGTTGTGGCTTAGCTCAAGTGTTCTGTACTAAAGCTGGTCGCCACTGTGAAACTAAAACTGAAACTGAAACTTCTCTCTTCTGCTTGTGTTTTTGCATTTGGAACAGATTTTTTTTCAAGTGGGGAGGGGAAGTAGAACTCCTTAGCATCAGAGCATGTTAATAATAATATGCTCTGATGGTCATTTCGAAAAATCCTTTCTTAGTGAGCACCTAGAAGACAAGAGGAACATATACATGCCAAATTTCACAGTTGTTGAGATTTTGTTATGAGGCGTGAGAGGTACTATCCGCCAGAGTTGCTATTACTACATTCTTCATTGAACTATTTATTATCCAACTTTACCTTCTCAAAATACAATGTACTGTTAGTCCTCGACAGTTCATTTAGTGACCATAACAACAGTTCATTTAGTGACTATTCAAAGTTACAACAGCACTGAAAAAAGTAACTTTGACCATTTTTCACACATATGACCGTTGCAACATCCCCATGGCCACATGATCAAAACTGGGATGCTTGGCAACTGACTCATATTTATGATGGTTGCGGGGTCCCTGTGTCATGTGATTCCCCTTTTGCAACCTTCAAGCAAGCAAAGTCAATAGGGAAGCCAAATTCACTCACTTAACAATCCAGTTACTAACTTAACAATTGCAACAATTTATTTAACAACTATGGCAAATAAATAAATAAATAAATTCACTTAACAAATGTCTCATTTGGTAACATACATTTTGGACTCAATTGGGGATTGTAAATCGAGGACTACTTCTACAAAACTTCAGCAATATCAATGGTTATGCTGATCAAAGGGAATCAGTCAGCCTGTTGCAGCTGCAAAGTGATGCACTATCGAAAAAAAGGTATTTTCAAAATATTTTCCAACATCAAACTAAGCCTATTAAAGCCCAATGAAGTCAGTACTGATAAGCCTTTTTAATTTCGTACTGGGTTAAGACTTTTTGTCTTAGAACTGCTTATAGAGTGTGAATCAACATATGCTCTTCAGGCTGCAGACCATCACACAAGTCTTTGTGTGCATGGGTTGATGGAAGTTAGTAGTGAGGTCACAGAATGAAAAATCAGCTTTCACAAGCCAGAAACCATTTATGCTCTAGTAGGAGTAGTTCTGAAAAAAATAACAAGTAGTAACTTTCCCCCACCCCCAACATTGCTATCTGTCTTACATTTCATGGTCTATTTCGCAGCACATAATTTCCACACAATTGCCCAGCAAATTACAAACCACTCAGTCTCAGAACATGAGCTCTGTTTAGTACAAAGCAAACTGATGAGGGAACCAATGCATTTTTAGACTACTTTTTCTGTTGTTGTTTTAAGCAGCAAATGATCCAACAGTAAGATATTGACATTATACAGTATTTTACAGAACCAGCCTTAGCAGTGTGCAAATTCAACTTTCTAATAATAGATGAATCAATACATAAATCAGATTAAAAAAAAAGTTTATTGGAAGTCAGTTTGGGGCATGTTTAAGGCATCAAGCTAGAAACTGGAGGCTTTACGCTCTATTCTGCACCGCAGGTGAAACAATTTGGTGAATGTAAATGATGTAACTAATATGGATACTCTCTGCCTATCATTATCGGCTTATTGATTGGCAGAGGGATCAATGTTCTATGTGGGAGCTGGTCTTCTCTTTCTCTTATATCCAAGAGGTAACACTGAGTCTGAGTTTTACTGTACAGTTCCTGTTGAAAATTTCTTCCCCTGCATGCTATTATTATTTGTTAATGATATAAACCCAAGTGATTCACTTTAGTACCTTCACATTTAGTTTGCCCTGAGGATCTTTTGCAGAGACAGCTCTGGGAAGACAAAGGCTCTGCCAGACACTCCTGCAGGGTTCCCTTCCCCCAATTAACATAGTGGAATTACCTAACTTTAACAATAGGAGGGTCTGAGAGAATATGAAACCTCGCTTACATTCAGCTATGTATGATTCTTCCCAATGTGAGACATATTTAAAACTCGATAAGTGTGGATGTTGATATTTTTAAGGTTCATCTATTTGAGCCATTGTCCTAACTAAACTTAAAAAAATTTCAAATGTATTTATGGAGCTCATATACATCCATAGAGCAGGAACATCTTCTAGTTTATTTGTTACCTAAAATATTGTCAGGCACAAACAACCAAATCCACACATCCTAGGTACTTTATTGTATCCTGTGTATAATACAAGAATCTCTCCAGTCCGTTTATCTTCCTTTGGGAACAGATAGATAAGGTTCCATGGAGCTGGGGGTTGGGAGGGGTCAGTTCAGAATCTCTTGTGGCTATGTAATAATTCAAGGTTAATTCCCCGCTTGATCCCTCCTCTGTGCCTGGTTAGGCATTTACCAACAGTAACAAAGTGTACATATTAAAATCTGTGTGTGTGTGTTTATTTCTTAATGAAAGTGATTTATATTATATTATACTCCTTCACATTCAGATACTTCAGAATTTCTTTGCATAATGTTTCTAGGTTTGCCCTTTTGTTACAATATCATTTTTTTCCCTTTAGGCCAGGGCTGTCAAACTCCCGGCCTGTGGACCAGATGCTTCATGTGCTGGTCATACCCACACATCCGATTTAGCAAAGGGGAAAAATACCCCAATATGTCACATGACGACATGAGTTTTACACTGCTGCTTTAGGCAATCACGCTCAGTCCAACCCAACTCACAGGAAGGGTAGATACGCATTTAACAAAGAAACTAATAAATAAGTAAATCAGCCCTTTCAATACACACAGTCCATTTCCTTGCAAGTTTCTTTGAAAGCAGTTCATCTCAGAACAGAAACCCAGAGTGACAGCAATCTGGAAATGGGTGTGGGGAAATAACTCTGTGTCTCCTAATGGCCTCCTCGAAGGCTCACACATTCATTTCAACAGAAACCATCGGGAACTGCCAAGAACAATCCTACTCTCAAACTGTAGGGGGTTGTCAGTGCCAGTCCACATTTATCATAGTTACTTTTATTTCTAGGTCTTTTAGTCGTAGAGACACTGAGTTTTAACATTTACATTTATTGTGTGCTAAGAGAATCACTCATTGGCTAGAACTAGCAAATTGGTGGGATTTATCATTTCCCTCAGATTGATATTTATGATGGCCACATCTGGCACATGTGTGAAGGATTCTATATGCATTCTTCTTTGTGTACAAAAGTTCAAAAGAAGCCACAATTCCTCTGGCGTTGGTCGGACTGACCTATCCCCCTTCTCATTTATAATTTGCACACTGAAAAGAATCAGAGATGGAGCTGCTTCATCATTTGGATGATACAGGATACCAGAGCTCCTAGTTTCAGGCAGGAGTTCACTTTCTTGTGCAGTTTAGCTTAGGCACAGCTGTGTTCTGAAAGGAAACACAGCATGTGGTTTTAATGAGATTTTTGCCAGCTAACAAACTCATGTATGTTTCTGTAGCTGTTGATTCCATTTTTCCATGAAGTCTAAAATCTATAAAGCTCTAATTCTCCTCTGGAAACCATTAGCCTGTATATGTGTTTTTAACTCAGGCTTGGCAAGCTTTCATAAAGCACCATGCCTAAGGCATTGCTGCCATTCATTTGTGGTCGAAAAGCATTTTGGACTTCAATTCATTGCTAAAATTATGAACCATCAAGCTGTGGCAACAGATGTGGATGTTGCATCGTTGAGTGAACAATTAATTGACAACTATTTCAGCAGGGCCAGTTCTCTGCCAAACTATTGGTGGTGATTGAGAGAATTTAATGTCAGTTTGGGGGCTTGTTTTTTCTCTTTATAGAACCATAAACCTGGAAGGACCATTGAATCTTGCTTTCTGCTCAGTGCAGGAATCCAATGTAACGTACCTCTGATTGGTGCTATTATAAAAAACATAAGAAATGGCCTTGAAGGACAGAAGGAAGAAATGCTATAGTTTGGCAACTGTTAGATAAGAGGGACTAGAGCTCCTTGCAAAGCAATAACTTGAGAAAATATTTCAGACAGTGCCCTTCCTAGTTCACACAATAAGATCAAGTGAGTGAGGGTGAAGCACATTCAGAGTTGCAAGATTCTGTTAGTAGAATCTTGTTACAATAAAGATCTATATACTATACTATTGCTTTCTTAGTCTTATAGGGCTAAAAGCTATCTTCTACTCAAACTGCTCTTACCATTAGGAAGTTTCATCTATATTCCTATATTTAGACCATTATTCTATCTAGCACATTCTAAGATGAGTGAAAAGGGCTCAAGACATTCTTCAGGATGGAAATCCCTCATTTACTTAAAGCATGCTATCCTACCCCCATTCAGTCAACTTTTCTGGAGGCTAAAAACATCTATAGTAATTTCCTCTGATTTCACAAGGGACTGAATGTATTGGCTACCATTCTTTCTACCGGTTCTGATTTGTCTAAATCTTTCTAAAACCATACTGGACAGCAATTGCCGTGGTTCTGACCAATACAATTCACAAAGGAATACAATTCACAAAGCAGATAACTATGCTGGTTCATATCTTTCGTGTGATCAGTACAATTTATATCCCTCATTCTGATCCATGGATCTGAGTTTTTTTCATTTAGATATGAGAAGATATGAGACGATATGAGAAGATTAGATATGAGAAGAAAGAGAAGAGGTGAACTGACTGTTTGTTAGGACTAGATTGGACTCAGCTCTGGAACCAGAAGAACTTTGTGTACTACAAATAACTACTATGAGTATGCTTAATTACTCACACTAGGCATATTTTGCATTTATCTCTGATAAATTCCCTTCTGTTACTTTCAGCCACCTCTCTAACCTATTAAGGTTAACTTTTGATTTTTCTAAAATTTGAGCAGGAAAGCAGGTTAGCAATCAAACACAGGACTTAATTCTATGACCTACATTCTCCTTAAAATCTCTTTCCAGTTTGGTGAGGAACAGTTGAGGATTTTTTGAGTTTAGGTTTCAAGCCAGCTGTGAATACATCTAATAAATACATCATTCAAATAAAACAATTTAGAGTATCATGCTGCACTCCAACAAATATTTTGCTGAAATCAAGATATGTTGCTTCCACTGCATTCCCTGAATCTATTAAGAATTTTAAAAAATGAAATAGATTTTTGACCAAACTTGTCCTTTACAAGATTAATGACAATTAGTAATCACTGTATTTCTTTCAAAGTACCTAAAAGCTGTTCATTTTATGATTGAATTTTTCTGGTATTAATTTTAGATTGAGTGGTCTAGACTTCAATTTCATCTTTTTCTTTTATTGAAAACAAGTTCAGTACATTTCTACTGAATGTTTAATAAGTTTGTATAACTTTATGTTAACAGCTCTACATGTAATTGACTTTAAGAGTGTCTGGACCTGAGATAATGGATTTTTCAAGCATGATATATGAAGAGAACGAAGGTATTTGCAAAGTTTTAATGGAGCATTATGGACTTGTCCAGGCACTCTGAGAAATGAACATGATTGGTACGAAGTAAAAAAATGGGCATATATTATCTGCATTGAGGTTTCATATTTTTCTTTTCAATATCTGTATCTTGCTTTATATGGAAAGTCATGCTCAACTATTCTTTAAGTTTATTACTTGATGAAATGGACTACATGCTATAACACGTGTTAGCTTTTGAGATACTACAATGGTTTTTGTGGCAGCAGATTAGCGCAGTTACTTTTCTGAGAATGGATTATGCTCACTTTCTTCAACCATAAAATATCAATTAAGCATTTAATGCACAATAACTTTAATAACACAGGTGAAATGCTGAATAGCGGGTTCTTTTTTGTTTAGTGGATTATAGATATTTCTTAATTTGCATATAATAAGTTTTGGTTAATGGCAGGATAGCAATGAAGGATAGAATCAAGAACCATAGAATGTAGAGGGATAGACCATAAACGTGTAAACATAGCAAAACAGAATATAGGATAAGAAATGATTAAAAAATAGAAACAAGAGCTTTAAAGCATGAGGGTCAATGAAAAAGAACCCCTTTATTTATTTTTATTTTTTTGTAATCAAATCCCATTCAAATGGAACTGGTTGTCTCTCAACTGCTTCTGTCTCTGTCCCCAAGTCAGACCTGCAATAACTGATCTCCAATTTTGGCAAGTATGACCACTACAAAGTCCCTGGAGAAGGACAATCTTTCAAGGATTGATACCCCAAAATGGGAGTGCTGTTGACACCCTTCCCCACAGAGCAGTTTGGAAGCTGCAGTTACTGTGGGCTGACATGGCATCTTTACTCAGCGCTTTTCTTGAATCCACAAATGGAACCAATATATAACTGAATAACAGAGTTGGAAGGGTCCTTCTGGTCCAGCCCCCTACTCAAGCAGGAAACCCTATACTATTTCAGACAAATGATTTCCCCATCACTTCTTAAAAAACTCCAGTGTTGGACAGGGATGGGATTCAAATTTTGTAACAACCAGTTCTGTGGGTGGGGCTAGGTGGGAGTGGTCATGTGATTGGGTGGGTGTGTCTTCTTTTTCTTTTTGGCAGCAACTCCCCCTGGTTTTAGGGCCTTCTGGGTTTTAGGAGAGCCTCCTAGAGGGGTGTTTTTGCTCCCAGATGGTTTCCCTGGGGCTCAGGATGGAAAAAACAGAACATGTGCAATAAGGACTGGGCAAGGAGGAGAGGGATGGGAGGAGAGGAACAGGGCCAGCCAGGGGAACAATTTGTTGGTTCTCTGAACTGCACAGAATCATAACAACTGGTTCTATAGAACCAGTCTGAACCAGTAGAATCCCGCCCATGGTGTTGGATCACCCACAACTTCTGGAAGCAAGTTGTTCCATTATTTGTTCTGTCAGGAAATTTTTCCTTAGTTCTAGGTTGCTTCCCTCCTTGATTAGTTTCCATCCATTGCTTCTTGCCTGTCTTCAGGAGCTTTGAAGAATAGGTTCAACCCCTCTTCTTTGTAGCAGCCCCTTATATATTGGAACACTGCTACCATGTCATCTCTATTCCTTTTTTTCATTAAACGAGACATGCCCAATTCTTGCAAACATTCTTCATATATTTTATGTGTCCCCTAGTCCCCTAATCATCTTTATTGCTCTTCTTTGAACTCTTTCTAGGGGCTCAACATCTTTTTCATCTCGTAATCAAAAGTGGATGCAATATTCAAAGTCTTACCAAAACTTGATGCAATATAATATCTTACCAAGGCATTATAAAGTGATATAAACACTTCGCGTAATCTTGATTCCATCCCTTTGTTGATGCAGCCTAGGACTGTGTTGGCTTTTTAAGCAGCTGCTGGCTCATATTTAAGTGATTGTCCGCTAGACTCTGTTTTGTTCGGAAAACACACGAGGTAGACCGGGTTCCAACAACAAATACTTTTATTGTTAACAGTTAGTAACGGAACGCCGGCTGAAGCCGGGGCCAGCCCTTTTATACAGGCTGGCTTGCCTGCTTGCAGCCAATGGCAGCTATTTAGATTTGCCGCCTTTTTGGTATCTCTTTGGATTGGTTCCTAGTGAACCAATCCACTTGTCTTTTCCTTAGCCAATCAGAATGGTAGGTTTGGAGTCATCCACTTTACATACAGAACACCCCTCCCTCCTTAGTTTAGTCCTACGTGGTGACGTAGTCTCGCAGGTAGGTGGGGCTTTTCCGGGCTCGACCTGACCTGCGCGGTTCATTTCCAGTGAGGACTTCGACCGGTTCAGATGGGGCTGCTGTGTCATCCGTCCTCCTCTCTGGAACCGTCTGGAAGGGTGAGTCGGCCATTTTACCGCCGCCTAAGTTTCTTAGGCCGGCGGTTCTGCCGCTCCCTCCCGTTTCCTCGGGGCAGGTCGAGCTGGCTTGGCTGGCCCCTTCCGAAGATCTCTCTTCGTGGGTCTCTTCAAACGGTGAGTCTTTTGTTGGCTCTTTTTGGTCGTTTTGAATGTTAGTTTTATTTTTAAAAAGTTCTTTATTCGTTTCTCGCCTTTCCCCCCCCACCTCGGTTTGCCTTTCGCCGTGTTCTTTTGTGAATGTTTTTAAGTCCGTGGTTCTTTCCACAATTCGAGATCGAAGCTGGTCTATATGCCGCTTCCATTCCCTCCCATCGTCTAATCTTACCCGGTAGGATTTGGGGCCTGTAAGTTGGGTAATTTGCCCGGGTAGCCATACCGGGTCCCCGGAGAAATTTTTAGCATAAACTAAATCGTCTGTCTCAAATTGTCTGAACCGTGTTGAGGAGTCAGGGGGGTTTTTCTGGGGTGAAATTTGGGTGTAACCTATCCAGGTGAGATCTTAATTTTCGCCCCATAAGCAGTTCTGCTGGTGATTTATTTGTGATAGTACTAGGTGTTATGTGCTGCAGTGTGAGCAGCCGGTTTACTTTTTGTTGTGTATCTCCAGCGTCCATTCGTTCTAACCCCTCTTTTGTAAACCGGACCATTCTCTCTGCCCTGCCGTTCGCAGCCGGGTGAGCCGGCGCGGTTAGTGCATGTCTTATACCTAGGGAGGCTAGGTATTGCTCAAATGGTATACTGGTTAGCTGTGGTCCATTATCTGAA
This sequence comes from Laticauda colubrina, assembly GCA_015471245.1. NCBI lineage: Eukaryota > Metazoa > Chordata > Lepidosauria > Squamata > Elapidae > Laticauda > Laticauda colubrina. Next base: position 25,894,460 of record BLBF01000006.1, read on the forward strand.
ACGAGAATGTCAGGTATGCCATGGGTGGCAAACAGGCTGTCTAGTTGCTTAATTACGGCTTCTGTTGTCGTTGATGGCATGATTTTTACTTCAAGCCAATTGGAATAGGCATCAACGACAATCAGAAAAGTATGCCCCTTGGTAGGCCCCGCGAAGTCAATGTGTATTCTTGACCACGGTCCTCGAGGGGTTTCCCAGTCCTTAACGGGTGCTTTTGGTGGGGATGGTCTAATTGTTTGGCATTTGTGGCATGAGCTTACCCAATACTCTATGTCCTTATCAATACCCGGCCACCACACGTAACTCCTGGCGAGGCTTTTCATCTTCACCATTCCCGGGTGCCCTTCATGTAAAAGCCTAAGAACCCTGGGCTGCAGTTTAGCAGGGATTACCACCCGATCACCCCACAACAAACACCCCTTTTGGATGGAAAGTTCAGTCTGTCTGGACCGGAAAGGTTTGGAATTTTCAGTTTTTAGATTGTCCGGCCAGCCTTTACCTACCCAGCTAAGAACGCGGGCAGTCAATGAGTCTTTCGCGGTGGCTCTTGCGACATCATACGCTGAAATGGGTAGATCGGGGCATGTCTCGATTTGTAGCGCTGTCATCGTTGGTGCCGGGTCTGCGTCGGTTGTTGGCAAAGGCGCTCTGCTTAAAGCGTCCGCATGGGAAATTTGTTTCCCTGGTCGGTGTGTCAGAGTGTAGGAATAAGCCGCCAGGAACTCTGACCATCTCGTCATTCTGGGTGAAAGTATGTTAGGTGTTGGCTTGTTTCCCGCCAAAATCCCCATTAACGGCTTGTGATCCGTTATAATTCGAAAAGTCCTCCCATATACATATTCGTGGAAACGTTTTACTCCAGCGACAATTGCTAGAGCTTCCCTGTCCAATTGGCTATAATTCCGCTCAGTTTTTGATAGAGTCCTAGAATAATATGCGACGGGTGCTTCTCTGCCATCCGGTAGTTGGTGGCTCAGGACGGCACCTACTCCATATGGTGAGGCGTCGCAGGTCACTGTTAATGGCAGAGTGTCGCTAAATTGGATGAGAACGTTTGTTGATGTTAGCAGTCTTTTAATGTTTTGGAAGGCTTTTTTTTCTTTGTAACCCCAAGTCCAAGTAGCCTTTTTGTCTAGCAGGCGGTGTAGCGGTTCTGCTATAGTGGCTTTGTTTGGCAGGAATACATTATAGAAATTAATTAATCCTAAAAATGCTTGGAGTTCCGTTTTATTTTTAGGTTCAGGCGCGTCATTTATCGCCTTAATCTTTTTATCTGTGGGGTGGATGCCCTCTCCGTCTATTGAGTAGCCCAGGAATTCCACGTTGTTTTTAACTAGACAGCACTTCTCTCTTTTAACCTTTAGGCCAGCTTCTCTAAACTTAGTCAGAACCTTTTTTAGTCTGTTCCTTAATTGTGGTTCATCTCTGGCCGAGATTAGGACGTCGTCGAAATAGGGAACGACTCCTTGTATGCCATTTAGAAGGCGTTCCATTAGACTCTGGAAGACGCCAGGGGCTACGCTTACTCCAAATTGGAGTCGATGGCATTTGAATGCGCCTTTATGGGTGACAATAGTCTGCGCTTCTGCTGTTTCTGGGTCTACTGGGAGTTGCTGATAGGCTTGTGCCAAGTCGAGTTTGGCGAAAACTTTGCCATTTCCCAGGGAATGGAGCAAATGCTGGACTACGGGCACCGGGTATGCGCTTGGTTGTAGTGCGTGGTTCAGGGTAGCCTTATAGTCACCACAGATTCTGATGGACCCGTCTGGTTTAATGGGTGTGACGATAGGCGTTTCCCACTTGGCATGGTCCACAGGTTCTAACACCCCTTGGGCTACTAATTTTTCCAGCTGTTCCTCTATTTTTGCCTTTAGTGCAAAAGGAACTCGCCTGGCTTTTATTCTTCGTGGGGCTATTTGGGGGTTTAAATTGAAAGAAATAGGGTTTCCCCGGTACTTGCCCAGTGATCCGTCAAACACGTCGTGGAATTCTCTGACGAGGTCGTCTTCCCAGCCGGCTGTGGTCACTCGATCGACCCCAGTCATCCCGATGCCCAATGGCGCGAACCACTCGATGCCCAGGAGGCTTGGTCTGTCTTGGTTGACTATGGTCAGTGGAAGCACTTTGATGTGGTTTTTGTAGGCAACTTGAAAATGTCCTTTGCCCATCACAGGGATTTGGTTTCCCTGATAGTCTTTGAGGGTTAGGTGCTGCTTCATCAAGTCTTTGGTCTTGATACCTGAGACTAACTGTTGAATTGTGTCCCATGATACCATGGAGAGGAAGGACCCCGAGTCCACTTCCATTTTGCAGTGTTTTCCCTCGATTTCTATGACGATTTTAATTTTTCTTCCACTTTCTGTCTGGGAGCTTTGGATAATGACAGTTTGGTGTGTATTGGCTCGCTTTTCTTGTTGCCATTTTCTTTCGGCTCGACTTGGCTCGGCTCGTGTTGGGGAATTTCTGCGTCTCGTCGGGCTGTAAGATTTTTTATTTCTGCAGACCTTCTCGATGTGCCCTCTTTTTCTGCAATGTCGGCAGATGGCATCGAGGAATCTGCATTCGGCTCGTGGGTGGTTTCCTCCGCAGCCAGCGCATTCCCGCCACTTTCTCCTTTCGCGCTCTTTCTTGTTTGTGAGCAAACGGTGGACCTTGTCGTCCTCCTCGCTTGATTCGTTTGTTTCGCCCGACTCTTCATAATGGGTCGTTGTGGCAGGATGCTTTTTTTCTTTGGCTGATGTTTCATCGCCGTGCGTGTTCATTTTCTTAAATGTTACTGCGGATTTTTTCGTAGCTTCCGCGGCGGTGGCTTCCGCAATGGCTTCGGTAACGGTGATGTTGGGCTTGTTGAGCATTTTGCTCTGTGCGGTTGAGTCTCTCAGGCCCAACACCACGCGATCTCTCATTGCCTCGTCTATGTTTGAGAATTCACACTCACCCCCAATTTGTCTGAGTGCAGCGACGAAATCGGCAACGGTTTCTCCCTCTCTCTGGTCTCTTCGGTAGAATTCATGTCGCTTTATTAGATTAGACACCATCGGGGCGTAGTGTGCTTTCAGGAGTCTCTGTAATTCTGTCCACGTTAATTGTTTAACGTCCCGAGGCTTGGCGAGGGCTTTAGCCATTTTAAAGACGGTTGTTCCGCAGTGTGTCAGGAACACGGCTCTCTTTCGTTGTTCGGAAATGCCTTCCATTTCGTTGCTCTCCAAGTACATTTGGAAGCGATCAGCATAGGAATCCCAATCCTCTTCGTTGGGATTGAAGGGTGCGGGCGGTGCGTTGTTTCCAGACATCTTAGTTGCAGTCTGGGCTTTTATCACCACGTGCAGGTTTTGTTCCGTTCAGGACGATCCCACCTTCGTCGCCAGTGTTTTGTTCGGAAAACACACGAGGTAGGCCGGGTTCCAACAACAAATACTTTTATTGTTAACAGTTAGTAACGGAACGCCGGCTGAAGCCGGGGCCAGCCCTTTTATACAGGCTGGCTTGCCTGCTTGCAGCCAATGGCAGCTATTTAGATTTGCCGCCTTTTTGGTATCTCTTTGGATTGGTTCCTAGTGAACCAATCCACTTGTCTTTTCCTTAGCCAATCAGAATGGTAGGTTTGGAGTCATCCACTTTACATACAGAACAGACTCCATGATCCCTCTGAAGTGTACTGAAGTTACTGACTAGTTTTCCGCTTTTTTCACAGTAGTATTTTGGGTCTGTATCATACTAAACTGTTCAAGGAAAATTGTACTCCCATATAAACCTGCCTGTTCTTTGTTCTTAGATATGTCCTATTAATTATGCCATAGCTTGGTGGTATTTATTTTACTATGTTATGGATTCAGGCTTTCTTTAATGCTACCAACATAAAAAAGGCAGGGCCACCAGCAATTGAAAGCTTCTTTTCCTTTGATTATTCCAGCTGCCCTATTATTTAATTATTTTAAAGTAAAACTAAAACAGTTAATTTTACCATTTTTATTATTTTTGCTGTAGCTTTGTTTATATTTATGAGCTTTGATTATATTTATTAAATGAGAAAATATGTAAATGTTTGTACATAAAATTAAAATGATACCTTCAGGTGATGGTACAATAAACAAATATGCTTGGAAGAGAAATTGTACACTTTTCAGAATTTTCTGCAGCATTTCAGTCGTCAAAAATGTATTTGTTACAGATTTAGATATGAAAAGTATATTTGCAAAAACTGTTTATGTACAAAAAGGTGTCCAGTGAGTTAAGAAAAATGGGCATGAAAGGTGTGTGTGTGTGTATGTGTGTGTGTGTATTTGTGATGATAATTTACAGGCAGATGCAGAAATTAGCTAATGCAAACATACAGTACATATTCTCCTGTATGTTAGCTCACTGTAATCAGCAGAGGTTATTTCTGAGTAAACAGATATAACATTACACTGTTAATGCTTAAGAAAGTCCAACTAATAAATTTGACGACCCTAAATTTCAGTTTTAGATTTTAAAACAATATTCATTTTTGCCTATATCACTTCTATGGCAATTCTTTGGAAGTACTGAGGACTGAGTAATGAACCTTCTGAAATGCCCAGAAGTGCTTGTATGAGTAAAAAACATAATGGTGCTTTAGGAGAAAGTCTCAGCCAAGGGAACTTCTGAACATGGTAGATCAATAGAAGGAGAAATTAAAACATTGCAAAATGAATGCTTTTATGGGGTTATATCCCTATAGATTATCAACCGATTAAGACAAAGATCTATGCTTGTTTAGTTCATCTGGTACATTGTATATATTAATGCTAATATGGGATTCAAAAATTTTTACTACTGGTTCTGTGGGAATGGCTTGGTGACCGTGGTGTGGCTTGGTGGGCGTGGATTGATGGGCGTGGCAGGGGAAGGATACTGCAAAATCTCAATTCCCATCCACTCCAGGGGAAGGATACTGTAAACTCTCCATTCCCTCCCCACCCCACAAACCTGCTTTCCAGCTCTGTTCTCCTGTTTAGGGCAACAAAAGAAGAGGCAGAGAATAGATGGGGGTGGGGCAAGTCAAAGGTGGTAATTTGCCAGTTCTCCAAACTACTCAAAATTTCTGCTACCAATTCTCCAGAACTGGTCAGAACCTGCTGAATACCACCTCTGTTAAGTATATCATATTCTTTCAGTTGTATAAAATCTGCTAGAACAGTGGAATATAGATTCCCCCCCCCTTTTTTTTTTCCAATACCAGCTTGATCCTCTGCATCATTTCAAATAATTACAGAATTGGCCCAAATACAGTAACGATGGGCATTAAATATGCTGACACAAATGGGATTAGTACCAATATAATTGCATTGTTGCGAGATTTCCCCTTTTCCATTGTTCTCCTTCCATTCTCTTTTACTTCTCTTATTATTCATTTTCCTTCCCAAATTGTTCTGTGCTTATTGAATGAATTTAGTCAGTAAGGTTTTAAAAGATTCCCCCCTTCTCCCCCTTCTGAGTTGCTTAAGGATTCCCTTTCTTGTTAGTGGCTCATGTTGGCAAGAACAAATAATTACCATTCATTTTACTTACTTTTTTTCTGTTGTTCTGTTTTCTTGTCACAAGAACGTTTATTTAGTTGATGTAGCTGTGGTAGTGGAGCAAGAAATAATTAAGAATTCTGTAGGTTGGCAAAGAGTTTTCTTGCAATAATATCTGTTTGACAGCTCTCTGACCCACAACCAGCAAAACAGATTGATATACATCTCATCTGTTAAGCCCTGATGCTTTCAAATTGTCACCCAACATAAATCCTAGATCTCCATCTGGCATCTAGGTTTATAATAAAATCCTCTAAGGATTCATATGCTAGAGTCTCAATTAAATTGATTTTTCCCCTATCCCTATAGTATATAGCTCATACAAGTGAGAGAACAATGTTTGCCTGGCACTAAAAAACAAAAACTGAAAAACCTAGGAGGAACAAGAAATGCATTCTGCATAATTTTACTTGACAAAAATGTATTACTTTAAATTCTAAGCAACAGTGAATGTTTCGCTGTAACAAATATACAATAATGGGGCCAACTGTTATTTTCCAAAAATTATTTTCCTTTTTCCAAAAAGGAAAAAGAGGGGGAAATGGTAAAATAAGACCAAAGGTATGAACACATAAAATTTACAAGCCCAGCAAGACTGAGTAGATTTTTTTCAAGTTGACATTAGTTAAATTCTACCTCATGAAGTGTGCAAAACTAAGAATTTCAGCTTATTTTTAAGATGAAGTTAATGTGCTACAACTATCAACAGTGTTTAATATCATATGATATATTAACCAAAGATATTGTGATAACTACTGTTTAATCTAAAAGATCTGTCTTTATTCAGTGCATTATATCCAAATGAACTACTACAGTGAGCTATGGTGTCACAATGGATAGAATGCAGTATTGCAGGCTGACTCTGCCCACAGCCAGAAGTTCAATTCTGATTAGCTCAGGGTTGACTCAGACTTCCATCCTTACGAGGTTGATAAAATGAGGACTCAGATTGTTGGCGGCAACATGCTGACTCTATTACGGGTAATATGCTGACTCTTCAAACCACTTAGAGAGTGCTGTAAAGCACTATAAAGCGCTATTGCTATTACTATTTTCACAGGGCTGCCCTTGAAGACCATCTAAAAGCAACAACTGGTGCAAAATACAGCAGTGCGTGCAGTAGTTTGTGCTCCTTTATCAGTGCATTTGCTACTGGTTATCGAACAAAGTAAAATTATTTACAATTTCCAGAGTGATAATGAAGTGTATTAGAAGCAGAAAGAGGTTTATGATACTTTAACCCATATATATTACATGAACCAAAAAGGCCTCAATGTTTTTGGTATTATACATAAATACTGACACAACTACATACATAGATAACTATATTGCATACTTTAAATACCTTTGAGAAGTAACACATATATGATGATATAAGCTTTTATTTCATAAATAATAATGAATTCCAGTTCTTAAAACTATATGTAGGTGATAACCAATGTCTTTGTCGTTAAGGTGCCAAAAACATTTTCTGTTGTCACATCTAAAGCATTTTAAATGTCCACAACTTTTAATCGTTTTATCTGGGTATCCCATACACGTTCGTTGTAAGGCTGGTGGCTTGATATTCGATTATTACTATTATTTTTATTGTCTCTTTTATTCATTAAACATGAAACTCAGTTAACTGAACATTTAAAAATGTATCACAATTACCAGTGACTGGTGCTAATGGTTGATCTGGGTTGCTGCCAGCATCCTAGGAATCAACCAAGTATCTTCTTAAAATATACGACGTTCCAAGTAGCGCAGTTTTTTGCAGTTCTGCTGGTGTTGTTGCAGGAAGCTGCAATTTCTTGGTGTGTTTTGTAAAATTCTTGGACATGGTACTAAGTGCCCCAATGACAATGATTATCACTGTTACATGTTTCATTCATAACTGTGTAGTTTCGATGGCCAGATCGCAATATTTAGTGATTTTTTTCCAGGTTTTTTTTCTTTGACTCTGGTGTCTCCTGGTACAGCAATTTTATTATTATATTGTATAATATTATTATACTATTGTCATCATCATCAGTAGTATTAGCAGCAGCAGCAGCAGCAGCAGCAGCAGTAGTTGCAGTAGTAGAATACTAATATTCTAACAGTAATATTCAAACACATTTCAATATTCCTCGAAGGTAAACTGATACTATATTTCCACGTTTGACAGATGGGTTAAGTCCAAAAAGAACAATGGCTTACCTACAGCAATTTACTGAATTTGTGACTGATAAATGAATCCAGGATTTTTTGATTCATGCTGCTAGCTACCCTGTCACATTTACTCTTAAAGTAAGATGAATGTCAACATCTTAATAGAGGACATGTCTGGATGCCTTTTGAAATGCACCTTTCATGTAACTCCTTATTTACTGACTGATTAATAAAAAACAATTTTGATTTGCTTTTCTATCATCATGAGATTACAGCACAATTAGACAACATTTGGGGAGGTTATTTTTCTAGGTTTTCGTTGAGCATACTTCATACATGAAAGATTCTAAGTAAGTAAAAACTGTAGCAAGCATAGTTCTTTGATGTAGTAGCTGTCAATGTTTGCTTCACAGTTAACCCTCTGGAGATTGTCTTAGCATTTAGAATAAAGGCGCGCCCTTTTATGAGATTTAGCATGTGACATTGACACTGTACATGTAACATGCATGATTCCAAAATCCACATTAAAATAATAATTTGATCAACCCAACTTAATTCTCTGTGTAACAAATACACTCATCATGACTGCTTGGGATTACCCAAGCAAATGATTCAATTCCTAGAATCATCCAATAAGTTTCCATATCTCTGCAAATCACGCAGACCCAAACTGGATCTGTTGGAAAGAGTTGATACCATTGAAGCACGAATTACATCCCTTGACACCATAGTAGTATCCCTGGATGCCTTAAAAGAAAGATTATCCAACCTTGAAAAAAAAGACACAACGCAAAAACCTGAACAACTAATCGCTACAAACCACATATCTATCAAACAACCACAACCCAATCCACAACCCAATCCACGAAAAAACATAAGCCAGACAAATAATGATATCCCAATCCTCATCAGAGAAGCTGTTAGGCATGAATGGAAATGTCCAAATGCCATCTTATTTTGTCTAGAGGAGATTAATGATAATGATGACATCACAACTGTCCGAAACATCATCAGTGATTATCAAGCATCAACTATCTCCCCTGATGAAATACTTGACATTTCCTGCATTGGCCGAGAGCTCAAAAACAGAGACGGCTCTGTGGCCCCACACTTCTGCAGGGTCATTTACAAAAATGAATCAAGCAAACGTAAATTCATTTACACTATAAATTCACTCACCAAAACCAACACCAACCATAAGAACTTCCGTTGTCACCCTGACCTAACCATACAGCAACGTGCCCGCTCCCGTGTACTCCACACTGAACTCAAAAAATGTCCAGACAATGGAGAGAAGGACCTGTACATTGACTACCATGCTGACTGTATCAAAAGTAAGTCACACAACCCACAACTCAGTTTTAACCTTCAATCACAATCCTATGTCAACCAATCCACCATCACCCAAGACTAGGGACGCACGCCCCTAACAACCTCAATTCCGACTATTGCTGGCCTTAAATGCAAGCTACACAGTGCAAGAAGCCTTGTGAATAAAATACCTGAATTTTTCCTCCTACTAAATATGGCTAAATTCGACATCATATTTGTCTGTGAAACATGGCTCAACGCATCTCTCCCTGACTCCATTACCACAGTAAGAGACTATCATGTTTACTGATCAGATCATGAAATTTGTAGAGGAGGTGGTGTTGCTATCTTCTATAAAACGTTCTTACATCTAAAAAACATCCAAGTTATCCAGGAGCTTGCTCTTCCTGAGACCATCATCTGTGAACTATCCTTAAATATCACATTTTGATTCTTACTATGTTACAGAGCACCTGATCATGACATCGAACATGTAAACAAGCTAAATACACTACTAACATGGGCAGCATCCTGCCCACACACTTTTATCTTTCTTGGTGACTTCAATCTACCTCATATTGACTGGACCCTAAATTAATGTACAACTGAATCCAAACACGCAGCCTTCTACAATGCTGTAACAAATCTGGGACTGGAACAACTAGTAACCAACAACACTAGACTAAACAACTGCCTCGATCTCATCTTCTGCAACAGTTTGAATTTAATTTACGGAATACAAACTAAAGAACTCTTTTCCAGCAGTGACTACAATATGATTGATTCTTGTCTCAACATACGCCCACACAAAAATCAACAATGACGTAATCCCAATTATAACTTCAAAAAAGGTAACTATGATCTTATAGACAACGATCTCTCATCCCTTGATTGGCAATCTCTATTCACTGGATGCAATACTGTTGAAGACCATTACAACGTATTTTTACTTGAAGTCAAAAGAGTCATCAAACTATATGTACCAACAACTCCCAAAGCAAAAAAAAAAAACCAGATTATCCATAACAATAAGGAAACTTCAATCCAAAAAAAGATCACTCTGGCAGAAAAACAAATCTGGTCACGTTGCCAATTTCAAAAGCCAATACAAAAATTTATGCCACCAGATAAAGACTGAATGCACCAATTATCACATTAAACAAGAGGAAAACCTTCTATGCACCAATTCCACCTGTGCTTTTTACAATTTTGTAAACAACAAACTAAAAGACTCAAGGTCCATCCCACCCGATAGGACCTAATGGTAAAGACTGCAACGACGACACCATTAAAGCCAACATCTTTAACACATTCTTTGGCTTAGTATTTGTAAAAAGCAATGGATCATGCCCAGTATTTCCTAGCCGAACCACAGACAACTACAATGATTGAATACATATCGATTTTACAGAAGACAATGTTGTAAAAGCACTACGCAATTTAAAACCATCTCTATCTATTGGACTGGATGGAATATGTGCCTACTTCTTAAAAAAGCTGTCCACTGCCATAGCCGAACCTCTAAGCATAATCTTTGAAAAATCTTTCAAGACCATCTCCTTGCCTAACCAAAAGTCACAAGCCACGGTCATCCCCATCTTCAAAAAGGGAGACCCCAGCCTAATTGAAAATTACAGACCAATCTCCTTATGCTGCGTCACCTGTAAAGTCATGGAATCAATTATTAACCAATCCATTATCCTCCACTTAGAGACAAAAAAACTACTCTCCAATAAAAAAATTGGTTTCAGGAAAAAACTATCATGTAATCTGCAACTCTCACACTGCAAAAACATATGGACTACACAATTCGATCAGGGCAAAGCAATAGATGCAATCTACATAGACTTCTGTAAAGCCTTTGATTCAGTGGTACACGACAAACTACTCCTAAAACTAAAATCTTACGGTATCTCTGGACACCTGCATAACTGGATAGAAGCATTCCTGTCAAACAGACAACAAATGGTCATAATTGGGAATGTCCTATCAAATTCTGTACATGTCTATAGTGGTGTCCCCCAAGGCAGTATTCTAGGACCAACTCTTTTTGGATCCAAAAAGAAACCTCAACCAAAAGCCAAGACAGAGAACAAGAGAATGGCAAAGCCCTCCTCCCATATATAAAAGGCACTACAGACAAAATCAGCAAGATCCTCCAAAAACACAACATTAAAACAGCATTCTGCACAAACAGAAAAATATCCACCATCCTAAGAAACCCTAAAGACAAAATTGAGTCAGAAAACCAAGGAGTATACAAAATCCCTTGCACTGCCTGCCCCACCACATACATCGGACAAACTAACAGAAGAATAAGTGCACGCATTGAAGAACACAAGAACTCAATCAAAAAAGAA
>BLBF01000006.1:25910806-25924379 GCA_015471245.1 Laticauda colubrina
CAGCTGCATAGGAATTTTAGGTCACATAGTATTCCTGCTCTTTTAACCTCCAGCTTCTCATAGCTTCTGATCTGGCTGTTTATTTCCTCCCCGTAGAGGTATGTGTATATACATATATATGAGATCTAATAAATAAGTGGCTGTACTTAATGTATTTTCTTGCTCAAATATTTTCTTGGGCTCAGATGAAAAATACAGTGTCAGTCTCCTTTTCTAAAATTTATGTACTTGTTTATAAGATCATAATACAGAAAAAATGTTTTATAGAAACCTGATTTATTCAAGGTTGCAGAAATTATTTACATGTACCATATATACTCGCATATAAGCCAACTCTAAAACTCAATTATTTTTTTGTCAAATTAGGGGGTCGGCTTATACACGCATAAATCTGATCTCACAAAAACAAACTGACATGATGCCACTTCTCAGATCATGCAATATCATCGATATTACCATACAGTCATACATACATACAGCACATTTTTTTTAATCTGGGCGCCTCCATTTTGCTTTTTCTATCACCGGATCATAACACGCTGTGATTGGTTAGTCATTCATGTGACCACTTTCGTGTTTGCGATCGTCACGTGCAACTTTGTGTCCAGTTTCTTTGCATTAGTAGTAGTAAAATTCAGAAAAATATACCCATGTCTGATGTTAAAAGAAAAAGAATGTTGTATGCTGCTTCTTTTAAACTAAAAGTAGTGAAGGCCGCAGAGGAAACAAGCAACCTTGAAGCAGAAAGAACCTTTGGAGTGGATGAGAGCAATATTAGAAGATGGAGAAAGGATAGTACATTGGATTGCACCCCCAATTCAAAACGTACAAAAAGAGGGCCCAAAGCTGGGCAATTCCCTGAAATGGAAAAGGACATTCTTGAGTGGTTTGAGGCTCAAAGGCAGAATGGCTACAGTGTGTCTAGATTGGCCGTGCGCTTACAAGCATTGCAGATGGCCAAATCTGGAAAATACCAAGGTACTCAACCTTCACTGCTTCCCCAGGCTGGTGTACAAGGTTTTTGAAGAGAAATGGGATATCACTAAGACAAAGAACAAAAATAGCCCAAAAGCTACCATCAAAATTTGAGGAAAAGGTGATGAACTTCCAACGTTTTGTGATAAATAAACAAAAGACTGGTGATTTTCCTCTCAGCAGGATTGGCAATATGGACGAGACCCCGATGTGCTTTGACATGCCAAGCACTAAAACACTGAACCAAAAGGATGACAAAACAGTTCTTATTAAGACAACAGGGCACCAAAAAACCCATTTTACAGTGGTACTGAGTTGCACTGCAGATGGGGTGAAGCTACCCCCAATGGTAATCTTTCAACGAAAAACCCCTCCAAAGGACAAATTTCCTAGTGGTGTGGTCATCCATCAGCATCCAAAAAGATGGATGGATGAAGAAGGCATAATCAAATGGATAAATCAAGTGTGGGTGCACAGAAATGGAGGTCTTCTCAAGAAACACTCCATGCTAGTCTGGGACCAATTCAGAGCTCATCTAACCGAAAAGGTAAAAAGGAGTCTAAAGGTGTCAAACACCATTCAGGCAGTCATACCAGGAGGGTTGACTGGAATGCTACAACCCCTAGATGTCAGCCTGAACAGACCCTTCAAGACACACATGTGAAACCTGTGGACACAGTGGATGGCAGATGGCAAGGCTGAACGAACAGCCAAAGGAAACTTCAAACACCCTCCTTTGCTCACAGTTGTGTCTTGGGTGAAGACTGCATGGGATATGATTTTCCAAGAAATGGTACAGAAATCCTTTTTAAAATGTTGCATTAGCAACAAATTAGATGGCACTGAAGATGATGCTGTATGGCAGGAGGATAGCAATGAAACTGAAAATGAAGACAGTGATGAAGTGGCAAAAAATGGAAATGAAGATCAAGATGAAGAAATGTGGGATGAAGATAATGTCAAATATACATTGGAGGACTGGAAACATCTCTTTGGGGAATCTGAGGACGAGGGTGATGGTGAGGATGAATTTGAAGGATTCTGAGTCACTGTTTAATTTGTGAAAATAAAACACAACAATGGCTTTTATTCTCATTTATGCTCTTCTGCAAGCTTTTGCTACGATAAGTGCATATATTACCATTATATAACATCAGATTTTTTACATACTGGGTAATTAACTTAATATTGTTTCCTACACAAATGCTTTGATAATGAACCTTCATCAGCGCATTGCATATTGATACTCTTTTGTTATTAGCCCAAGCAACACACCATGGTATTTGGGGGTCGGCTTATATGCAAGTTTTTTGCAAAATTCCTCATTTTGGGGCAGTTTTTTAAGGTCGGCTTATATGTGAGATCGGCTTATGTGCAAGTATATACAGTAATGCTGAATAAATATCTTATCTCTTTAGGATTTTACAAGTCCGTCTGTTAATGTGGCCAATATAATTTGAATAGAAGAAATGACTCATTTTGACCTTTGGTGATTAGCAGACATTCAATTTCCTGTTTCCGTAAACAGATGTGCTCTTATAACACTTTCATAACAGAAATTGCAAAATTCCAATTTTGTAATAGCAAACTTATTTACAGGAAAGGCTAGAGCTCAATGATAGTAATATACCTTGCAATTTCAGTTTTTGGCACCTCCAAATAAGTGGATCCAGGAAGCTGTAGCCAATCAGAGTAGACAATATTAGTCTGATTTCTGATTGACACCTCCTACCAATGTCAGTCAAATGTTATTATATCATCAGTCTTCTTCCACTAGGAAAAAAAGAACAATGAGAAAATGAAAAGCAGAAAATGAAATCTCAATACAATTTTATGAAAGCAGCTTCATTTATCTTTGTAAGCTGCCCAGGGTCACTGAAAACGAACTGGGCAACTGCATTTTCAAATAAATAAATTAAATATGTTTGAAAAAAATAGAAAAATGTCTGAGAATGTACTTATTTATTTTTTGTGGTCGATGACTATACTATACATTCAAATACTAATCCAAGGATTTTCTCTTTTTACGCACAGAAGCCTCCACCTATAAATAATGTGGCAGTAACATCCATTCAGATATTTTAAAATTTTAATTGCATGTTGCTTCTATAGAATGTTAAAGAAATGTAAAATGTAAGACATTACAAGGTATTTCCTTGATGTTCTTTTTTTTTAGTTGCTTAGAAAATATGATAGGCTACTTAAAAACAAGAAAAATGGTTCTTTTTAAAAGAGTATAAAAAGAATGATCCTATTTTTAAATAATGATTGTATAAATATATTTGAAAGGATCCACAGCCTATTCAAATGGAAATATAGAAAGTATTATGTGGCACAAAGAAATCAGGGAACACTGAGTACAAAGTAATTGATACTATAACTAAATCCAAGCATGATTTTTGTGGAGATGAATTTTATTTTAACAGCACTAAATAAATTTATGACATAGTTATGATGACTTTCAGGCTGAACTTACCATCTGCTTAGTGCAATTAATTGACATGAACATTTTCATTTTACCAAAATTACTTCATCCCTCTTTAAATGTATGCATTTCTTTTTAACCAACCTTTGAGGCTTATCATTTTGTTCATTCTAGCCTGTAACTTATGCCTGTCTGGGCTCAAAAATCCAATGTCCAATAAACAAAGAGCAAAAATATATAAAAATGCTTTCTTGCCATTTGATGTTCAAACCCAGCTCAGACAGGGTAATTCTACATATTTATAACAGATGTTGATTTGATTATGTTATGCATCTGCTGGAAAAGAACTATACATAGTTAATTTATAATGTTGTATGAATGTATTTTGTGACTGTCCACAGTCCCTAATAATACCTAGATAGTTACAGTGTTTTCTTATGCAGTTTAATTCAGGAGGATACACTTCCAAATGAACAAGCATAATACTGCTGTCATTAAATGGAATTCAAAAATTACTTAGGCCAGGGGTACCCAACTCCAGGCCACGGTGCACTACAGGGCCATGGCCTGTTTAGAACCGGGCTGTGCAAGTGGCTGGTTGGAAAAACAGGTGCACGCAACTCAACTTGCACAAGCGGCAGCCCGACATGTACGTGCACAACTCAGCTTGCACAAGCAGCGGAACGTAGACTTGTGTATGTCCAGTTGCGTGCGCTGTTCATCAACCAGCCACTCGCACAATCCGGTTCTGAAGCCCTGTAGTGGACATATGCGTATGCTCATAGCTCAACTTGTATGAGTGGTGGGCTGGTGCTCACACACTTGCGTGGGCTCACACACTTGTGTGGGCTGACCATGAATCCAGTGGGACATATTTCAGAATAGATTATGCTGTAAGGAGGCAGGAGGACCTGACTGAGACATGCAAATGTTATAATTCATTAAAAAAGGGAACACCAGAGGGAACACCTTCCCACTTCCTTATAACAATAGAATTCTACATTATCTGATTTAAACAGAGGCTTTAAATAGATTATAACATGTATTTTATGAAAACACATCATAACACATGTAATTAATTAACTTCTATCAAACATACAGTGCTCTATATTGTTTTAAATATCTAGAATTAGACAAATTCATAAATACTCCTCTGGCATATAGATGGAAGAACCAGGATCAGGGAAAGTGAGGAGGTTTTGTAAAGCGTCAATACTGTCTTCATCCTTTATGAGCTTCAAAGGATCTTTTTAGTAGCTATTTTGGAGATGCCAGATTAGATGACATTTGGTCTGTTCAGTAATTTATAATAAATACATCTTTGTTTATTGACTAAGGACTCAGCAGTATAATATTCATCACCATCGAGTTTGACTCACTCTTCAGCATTTGGCTGATATAATTTCTTAACATTCTACTTTGTAGAAACATAATCTTTTCACAGCAAAGCAATTTAGGGAAACTTATACGTACCAAGGCAATGAAGAAAGTTTATAGAGTACAACTCTCAACATTTTTCATCTTCTGTCTCATTGAACATTATTTTAATGATAGAGGGCTCAGGATGTATAACCCTGCTTTCCTATATCTGAAGAAATTGCTGAGTATTAGTATCATGTCATCTTTTCAGATGTTTCATTTCTAAAGGCATACAATAAAATCATATAAACCTGTGTGGAAATATTGACCTCTAAAAGTCTACTGCTCTCAAGCCAATACTAGGAGGTATTTGACTAATTTACTGTTTTTACCTAGAATTGAGCTGACTAATTTGCTGATTTTTTCTTGCAATTGATTTGACACAGATTTCAATCAAAGGTTAGATGCTTCAAAGCTTGAAGGTTGGATCTAGCTTGTTAAGAAAGTGAGCTATTTGTGAACTTCTGGTCTATATTTGCTTGCAGGGAAAATAGATGGAGTATATATGCTTGGTTTTGTTCTGTAGTCTCCGTCTCAAGTTAGCAAAGATATCCATCCATATAAGGGGAGATTTGATATGGCATCAATTGAATTCTTGGCAAATGTTTTGAAATCTCTCAAGAGCTTCTTGGGCCATTCTGGGTAACATATAGCTCACTACAAATTCCGACAAATTCCACTCTGATCACAAAGGGAAGAAAAACATACAGCTTAGATGACATCAGGCACAAAGTCAGATGACTAATAAACTAGACTTAAAAATGTATTTATTTATAATACATTAATTGCAGTTTACTCTATGAGGTCTACATAAAAGTATACACTTAATAATATTGATATTCTAAAGCATAATTATATTCCTTGTACACAAAGTTATAAATAATGCCATTAGCACATCCATCAACTTTTATTTGTGTTTTGTAGTTTTTAAACAATATGATTCCCAAGGACTATGGGAACCATCAAGTTTTTGTAAGCCTTCAGAATGCCAAAAGGGAAAAATCTTTTTTGCATCCAAGAAAAAGCTGTTTCATAGGAATGGAGATCCCCTCACCCCACACAAATGCCTGCTTCTGAATCTCCTCTTGACACATCTCAATTGACATTCTTTGTTTCTATCACTTGGCAGATTCTACCTGGAATAGACAATCTCAAAAATACAAATATTCCACCTGTTTTAGGGCTTTGTATGTTACAAGCAATATATTTAATTGAACTCATAAACAAATTCAGTTCCCAAAGCAGTGGTCTCAAGGCAGTTAAGTATATGGCCAATAGGCATACAACAGCCATATGTTGTGCCAGCTGAAGCCTCCAGCTGAAGGCTGAAGCTGAAGCTGTAAAGAGCAAAGTAATGTGAAGCAAATTACAATGACCTATCAAGAGATGATAAGGTCATGAGTGACTATCGTCAGGCCCATATTCTAGAAAAGGCCTCAATTGAAGCACCAGCTGAAGCTGAACAAGGCTTTCCTGGCTGTGCTCTTCAGCCAAAGAGCTGGGATCCCAGAATTTCAAATGTGCTATTTCAGGGGAAGCACAACCCCATCCAGACTCAGTGTTGATAAAATCCTGGAGTTGGTGGGTTTTGAATAGCCACTCTATCTCGCTTGGTCTGTGTGCTCTTGCTACTCCCCATCTGGACATGACATTCTCGGGGAACTGAGAATTTCCACTATATCTCTTACTTGCCCAGGGTGGATATATATGTATATATATAAAACTGAGTATCGTCTACTTACCGATACCTTTTCCCAGACTTATCTTGAGACTTCATGTTAAATAAAATGCAAGAGAAACACAAGCCCCAGGTTATCCTGCACTAGAGTGCTTAAGGGCTCAACCTCTCCTGCTACAATTGTTCCTCATTTTCTACCAAAATCACTCTAGACATCTCTTTACTCATTTCATCTCTTGGAATGTCTTAATACAACTGGCTGGTTGGCAAGAAATGGCTGCATTGGAACAGTCCTTTAAAGCAGCCTTATCACTGCTATATTCCAGGAGGAAACTCCCCCATTGTCATGTCCTAGCAGTGCTTAGTGGCTCAGGTCAAGTGATCTGTAAGTGATCTGTCATTGACAAAGGAGAACTGGAAATAATAGGCATCAGCTATTTATTATTAATAATAGACAATTCATCTGCTCTTAGATAGACAGCTTATAGGTCTGTCCCTGTGAAACAGATTTGACTCCTGGCAACTGCATTGACTAATTGTTTGGCAAGTGGGTTGTCAAACAATGGGTTTTCGGAAGTGGGTTGTCGTTGCTTCCTTCCTAGAGCTGAAAGAGAATGATTGGCCCAAGTTCACTCAGCTGACTTTGAGCCCAAGGTGAACTTCTCCTGGTTTCTAATCTGATGCCTGAAGTACTGTACCAATCTGGTTCTTGATATGAGAGCCTTTATACCAGGGCTGTCAAACTCGTGGCCCACAGGCAGGATGTGTCATGTGCTGGCCACACCCATGCCCAGTTTAGCGAAGGGGGAAAAAGTCATGATATGTCACATGACGTGCCGTGACAATGTGAGTTTGACACCCTTACTTTATACAGTAACCATATGAGACGACTCTTGACGAATGTATCGTTTCCTTTTATGTACACTGAGAGCACATGCACCAAGACAAATTCCTTGTGTGTCTAATCACACGTGGCCAATAAAAAATTCATTCATTCATTCACTCATAAGTGACTTACAAGGATGATTATTTGAAAATTCCTGTTCAGTCCCCTTTAGTTGCATGCTAGAATCTTGAAGGACAAACTCTCTTCTTGTCTTGACTAGAACTTTTCCTTCCATTGGATTCTATATTAAACAAATGCCACATATTTTCTATATTTTGGTTAAAAGTATTTTTGGCACAGAAAAAGAGTTTTCTTGAAAATTCAGTTTTGGAAATTTGTCCTTTGCTAGCTTGTTTATGCTAGCTTCTGTTTCTCTAAGAGAAAAAGTATTGTTTGTGGATTATGCATAGATGCTTGAGTATATATATTGATGTATGAGACAAAGGGGTGATCATCCTTCTCAATTTAGTGTTGGCCCTATTCACTTCTGCCACATATTTTCTGGGGGGTGGGGTAGAATCCATAGGTGAGGGCTGAAAAAGCTTCCCAATCCTAGAAAGCAGAAGGTGGGAATTTGACCCCTCCAGAATAAATCATTACCATCATAGCCATAATCATTATCATCTTCTCTGGACAGCATATAAATAATTACTATTAGTTAAATTTATTTCCTGCCTATCTCGCTGTGGGGCTGCTCTAGGTTGCTTATGACAATAAAATGGAAGAATTGAAAACAGCATGAACAGAGAGAAAGACAACAGAATAAAATAAACAATGAAAAGAACACAACAAAAATTCATCAACATGATTACCAAAAAAGATGAGTGGTGTAGAGAGCAAAGAACAGGGAGGTAGGAGCAGGAGGCTGCAATATACACTGCTTAAAAAAAATAAAGGGAACACTGAAGCAACACACTTGGATTGACTCCAAGTCAATCACACTTCTGTGAAATTAAACTGTCCACTTAGGTAGCAACATTGATTGACAATCAATTTCACATGCTGTTGTGCAAATGGAATAGACAACAGGTGGAAAGCATAGGCAGTTAGCAATTCATCCCCAATAAAGGAGTGGTTCTGCAGGTGGTGACCACAAACCACTTCTCGGTTCCTATGCTTTCTGGCTGATGGTTTGGTTGCTTTTGAATGCTGGCGGTGTTTTCACTCTAATGGTAGCATGAGATGGAGTCTACAACCCACACAAGTGGCTCAGGTAGTGCAGCTCATCCAGGATGGCACATCAATGTGAGCTGTGGCAAGAAGGTTTGCTGTGTCTGTCAGCGTAGTGTCCAGAGCATGGAGGCACTACCAGCAGACAGGCCAGTACATCAGGAGACATGGAGGAGGCCGTAGGAGGGCAACAACCCAGCATCAGGACTGCTACCTCTGCCTTTGTGCAAGGAGGGACAGGAGGAGCACTGCAGGAGCCCTGCAAAATGACCTCCAGCGGGCCACAAATGTGTATGTGGTTGCTCAAATGGTCAGAAATAGACTCCATGAGGGTGGTATGAGGGCCCAACATCCACAGGTGGGGGTTGTGCTTATAGCCCAACACTGTGCAGGACGTTTGGCATTTGCCAGAGAACACCAAGATTGGCAAATTCATCACTGGTGCCCTGTGCTCTTCACAGATGAAAGTAGGTTCACACTGAGCACATGTGACAGATGTGACAGGGTCTGGAGAAGCCATGGAGAATGTTCTGCTGCCTGCAACATCTTCCATCATGACCGGTGTGGCAGTCAGTCAGTAATGGTGTGGGGTGGCATTTTTAGGGGGCCACACAGCCCTCTATGTGCTTGCCAGAGGTAGCCTAACTGCCATGAGGTATCGAGATGAGATCCTCAGACCCCTTGTGAGACCATATGCTGATGCAGTTGGCCCTGAGTTCCTCCTAATGCAAGACAATGCTCGACCTCATGTCTCTGGAGTGTGTCAGCAGTACCTGCAAGTCAAAGGCATTGATGCTATGGACTGGCCCGCCCGTTCCCCAGACCTGAATCCAATTAAGCACATCTGGGACATCATGTCTCGCTCCATTTACCAATGCCATGTTGCACCACAGACTGTCCAGGAGTTGGGGGATGCTTTAGTCCAGGTGTGGGAGGAGATCCCTCAGGAGACCATCCACCACCTCATTAGGAATATGTCCAGGTATTGTTGGGAGGTCATACAGGCAACTGGAGGTCACACTCACTACTGAGCCTCATTTTGACTTGTTTTAAGGACATTACATCAAAGTTGGATCAGCCTGTAGTGTTTTTTTCCACTTTAATTTTGAATGTAATTCCAAATCCAGACCTCTATGGGTTGCTAAATTTGATTTCCACTGATAATTTTTGTGTGATTTTGTTGCCAGCACATTCAACTATGTAATGAACAAAGTATTTCATAAGAATATTTCATTCATTCAGATCTAGGAAGTCTTATTTTTGTGTTCTCTTTATTTTTTTGAGCAGTGTAATATAAATAAAGAGCAACAAGGCTGCACTTGTCCTTTGGATGCTTCCAAATAATAATGTTGGGAAGTCAGATGATTAGCTCTATATGTACAAATAAAGGGCACTCTTTGGAAAGAGCATTCAGAATTCAGGAAAGAGCAAATATGAGATATTGGATTAAAATGATATAATAGTAAATAAGAAAGTAAGTACTAATAGTAAAAAAGAAAGATGCAGAGAAGCCATTGATGGCTGGAAGCATTTGTGTGATACATACAAAGTAGATTCAATTCTAAATTACAGTCCTAAACTAGGAAAGATGACAGTTCTGTATGCCTAAGATATCTGAATCATCTGACATAAGAGTGATGCACAGATCAACAGCCTGACTTTTGTGTGTGTGTGGGGGGACGGAACCCATGTGTATCTGGTCTTCACCATAAACGTATCTGATCAATCCATAGGAATTTTGATAGGTTGTTCTGTTATGCCAATTCATCATAGAGTGAACTGGCTCATAAATCATGCTAAGCTATGGCTTGTTTGTCATGTTTTGTAACTAAGCTAAAATTGGCTGGGGTCATATAAATGCAAAGTGTATTTGACAAGCACTCCACATATGTTCCCAATCAAAAATGCCATAGAGCTTTGTAAAATAAAAGCTCCATATTATGGGTTAGAATGATACCCAAACCCAGTTGAGCATATTTGTTTAACCATGATTTACTGAATAAACTATAATTTATTGAGCTCATTAAAAAACAGTTCATAAATTATTATTAGCTATGTTTATTCAGACCACATTATAACTAATGCAAAATATATGCAATGATAGCATTGTGTAGTGGTCAGCAGCTAACACATGTGTTCCATTTGCAAAGGAATAGGGGAAATTATACCATCTAAGGGCACAGTATACATTTCAATGAGCCAACGCATGCATGTACTTCTCCATATATTTTTGCTGTGATCCTACATCATATGTTCCTACAATCTAGTAGTTTGCATAGGGTGGACTGCCAAATGCTTTAATAGTACATATCAGTTGGATAGATGGAACCATTCAAGTATAGGATGGCTTTGCAACCTAGGCAGATTTTACCTTATTTTCTTTCTACTAAATAACAGCTCCCTCCAGCTGAAATCAATTCCAGATGAGTATATGCACACATTAACCTGGTTACCTTGGCAACAGTTAAAAAATGTCCTTCTTCCTGGATGTCTTTTTGATTTCCCAATTGAGTCTATAACCTTTGGAGTTTTTGACTTGGGCTTCCCATTTACTTACTAAATATAAGTTGGTATATACCAACTCTGCTTAGTTTTGGAGCCCAGATAAGTATTAATCAAGAAATATTAATCCACTTTATCAAACATTAAGAAGGAATATGACAGATAGCCACAGGAATCAGCATTCAGTAGTTGGATTTACAGAATAGGTTAAACCGTAATGTGGTTGCCTAGTTTGCAACTCAGTCTGTTGTGTAATTCAACCTGTGTAATTATAGTTCAGCATGTTGTCCAAACCTAGGGAAATAGGTTTATCTAGTAAACCAGAGCTCAAGTAATCATGGATGGATATGTTGTGTGAATATAGTTAATACCATGATTCAACTTTAACTTAGAAATGTAAGATTCAATTTATAGGGTAGCATCTGTGTTAATCTATCCATTTAGACCTGTAGGGATTCTTTAACAACACAGTAGATATTAGCAAAAATGCACTTTGAATCCTCAGATTTCCCATTAAACAGCACAATAAAGAATGAGAAATGAGAAAAAGTGGCATATATGAGAACTTTTATTTCTGGCAATGAGTTCTTCAAAAAATATAACGCTGACAGAGAGGTAAAATTGTTTTAATTGGAGCATTAATGACTTTATTTTGTCATTGACACTATAAATGTCCACAAACTGATCCTAATTTCCACTGTAGGGGAAAACTTCTGGAGAAAAGAGCTGCAATAATTTCCTTCTCTTCCATCCTACAACCTGTACAGAATTTGTAATCTATTTTAACATCAGAAATACCCTCATTCAAGTCAATAGACTTAACACATAATTTGAATGAGATTGAAATATTCCTGTGTAATAAAACATTACAGATGATGAATATTTTTTGCCCTTTAGATCACCTCAAGGAAAAGGCCACTGCTTATAGACTTCATTGTAATCAGATCTGCTTAAACATCACATCAAGTTATGGATTGTTGAATTATAATGTACTGAAAAAAATTATAGTTGGTTGAATTTGTACAACCTACCAAGCCTTAAATCAGGGTTCAGCAAAATGTATAAACCATGTTACTATTTTTACCATTAGTATATTATAGGCCTGGCCATTAAAGCACATTTTAAAAATTTAAAAATAAGAGGTAAAAGTAAAATTAAGAATTAAAGAATCCTTTGGGTTCCTTTGAGCAAAGAATATAGAAATGGGAAAAGTTGCCTGTTTAATAAAAATAAAATAGTTGTTTAATTCCATCAAACAGATGAGGATACTATTGAAAACATGAACTTTAAAGCAAGTGAGAAGATGCTCTTCAGATGTTGTTATAGCCCTTCAGAGTTGTGTCCTTCATAAATACCTCACTTGGTTAAATGTGTGGGCAAAGATAAGAGCCACTTCTAATCCTTTATTTGCTACACAAGAAGGAATTACAAAGAAAAAGGAATTAATGCCTAGGATTGGCAAAAATCCTTGGCAGTTAACATTGCCATCTTGTGGATGCTGCTTACATTCCTACCAATATAACTCTCTTAAGGCCTATTAAACTGATAAAACGAGTCAAACTATGGTAGACTGCAGGAATAATTTAAAAACAACAACCACATGAAATAGAAGGGATTATATCACAAACAGAAGAGGTATTCAAGCAAAAAAAAAAAATTGAAATATTAGTTGGTGGAAGAGCAAAAACAAGATAAGACTATTGCTTTCATTGGCTGGATCATTGATAGATTAGTTGGATTGCTTCATCTCTTGTTTTGATGCATCTTTTATGTTATTATCATATGGTTTTATCCTTGTGAAATTATTCTTCTCATAGTGGATTTTAAATATGACTTTAGTGTATGAGTTTCAAAGTGTAATATCTTTGGAAGTTCTTACCATTTGAATTTGCAGCATACTAATAACCTGACAGCCAATCAGAATGGATTCTTCTTAAACTGAAAAGTCTCAACCGATCACTTCTTTCATTGACCAATAAGCAGATGGCCTGTTCTGTTCCCTCATGCTTGCACCAAACCCTAATCTCTTCCCCTCCCAAAAGCCCAATAAACAAAAGTAAATTGAAAGAATTCCAGTAATGTTTCTGGGAATATAAAAATGTGCCAGAGAGTGAGCAGAGTATTGCAATCTAAACTCTGACCCTTTTGTGTATCACCTCACACACACATGCAAAAGGAGTGAGGTATGATCATTACACTATGCCAGCTATCTTGCAGATTTTGAAACATGCACACACAAAGACTCAAAGGAAACTTTCCATCTGCTTAGAATGGCAAACTCTTGGCATGTTTGGACTCTTTTACCTAAACTCTATCCCATTGAAAATATGCCAAGGGGTCAACATTTGAAAGGCAAATGCCAAATTGTACATCCAGCATTTCTGCTGCATCTGTTAACTAAGTTCTACAATTGCAAGGAAAGAAGGAAAGAACAAAAGAATGAGTGAAAGTAAGTAAGCAAGCAAGCAAGCAAGTAAGTAAGTAAGTAAGTAAGTAAGTAAGTAAGTAAGTAAGTAAG
>BLBF01000006.1:25928813-25939346 GCA_015471245.1 Laticauda colubrina
TACCTGTGGGTTAAGATAGCTGTGGGATGGGCAGGGATACCTTTGGGTTAAGATAGCTGTGGGATGGGAAGGGATACCTGTGGGATGGGTTAAGATAGCTGTGGGATAGATAAATCTCCAGTGCAAGCATAGTGGGACTGTATGGTCCACCCTCCCAGGTGCCACCCCTATGGCCCTTATCAATTACAATGTAAGCATTGATCCACACATGTCAACATAAACACAACTCTTTATTAAACGCCCTGTTCATTGTAGGCCAACCAAACATACATGGCCCAATCTCATCAGTGTGATGAGACAGGCTGAAGGAAGCATCCATTAAGCATCTACCATCCTGTCTTGCCACTCCACCGCTCCAGCTGGGGAGTTGCATCAGTCTTTCAGAAGGTTGCGCTGCTTCTTCGCCTCACGTGAGGCTGTTGGGCCCTTGCACATCCTCAGTGTCGATCAGGTTTCGCCCTTGCCTCCATTCCCCAGGCTCCATGTCCCCATTGCCTTGCTGGAGGTCCACGAGCCTGTTCTGCAAGACTGGGTAGCGGGTGCGCATGAGATTGTGTAGGATGCAGCAAACTTCCACGAACCTCCTCATGCTCTGTGAGCGATGCTGCATGTTGGTGAGAAGTACCTGGAACCTGTCGGCCAGGATGCCAAAGGCATTCTCCACCACCCGTCTTGCCCTGGACAGCCTGTAGTTGAAGATCCTCTCTTCACGGGTGAGGTATTTGGAGGTGTAGGGCTTCATGAGGTAGGTTGAGAGGGAGAAGGCGTCATCCCCCACGATGAAGTAGGGCACATCTTGTGTGTCGTTGGGCAGGGTTTCTGGATCTGGGAAGCCCACCATGAGGTTGCTTTCCAGCCCCTCCTTGAGGTAACTGTCGTTGTATACCTGGGCATCGGAAGATGAGCCGTTGCCTGAAACATCGATGTACATGAACTTGTAGTCAGCATCGACCATGGCGAAGAGGATGATGCTGAAGAAGCCCTTGTAATTGAAATAAGTAGACCCCGAGTTGGCTGGAACCTTGCAGGCCACGTGCTTGCCATCGATGGCTCCAACGGCGTGGGGTAAGTTCCACTTCTGATACCACTGCTCTGCAACTTTCTTCCATCCTTCTTTAGTGGTGGGGCACTGGAGGAGCTCCTCCTTGTATTCTCCGAGGATGGCCCACACCACTTCTCTGACCACAAAGCTGATGGTGCTGGGTGGCACCCTCCAGCTGTACTGCATGCTCCTGTAGGGGGTCCCTGAGGCCAGGTGGCGCAGAGTGAGTGCCACCCTGAGCCCAGGTTCCAGGCTGGGGGGGAAGTTGGTTTTTGTCTTGCTCAACCTTGGTGTCAGGCGCTGCAGAAGTTCGTCAAACATGGCTGGAGGCATATTCATGAAGTTCTGGAACGCACGAGTGTCTTCGCTCCTGAGCTCCACCATCAGCTTGTCATAAAGTTGGTACTGTGCTCTTCTGGCTAACCATCTTTGGACCCAGACTTTTTTTGGGTGCCTCCTTTTCTTGCTGTAGTAGAGTTCACAGAGACTGTTGATGGTTTCGCAGTGATGCAGAAGGATGTTGGCTGCCAAAAGGATTTTGTCGCAATCCATGCTGGAGATGACTGGATGCTGTGGAAGAGGAAGAGTCAGATGAAAGCTGCAGAGGTCTGCACCGCTGGGCTGCTGGTCTGAAAGTGCGATGCAGACGAGTTGCTCCCCCTTTTTATAGGCAGTATAGGTGTTCCTTTGCATCCTCTAGGCATCCTCTAGGCATCCTCTATGCATCCTTAATATCCGAGATAGGTCCCCTCTGCAAATGTTTTTTCTGTTTTAAATGCTTTGTTTCCGTGCTGCATCCGCTAGGCATCCGTTCTGCATCCGTTCTGCGTCCGTTCTGCTTCCTCCCTGCGTCCGGGCGGATGGAGTTGCGCGGATGTGCAGCGGATGCCTAGCGGATATTGCGGATGCGTAGCGGATGCGTAGCGGATGCAGAACGAACTGTATACATTTTCCGCGCAAAAGTTTTAGGCAGCCTAAAACTTTTGGAGCGGATGAAACATCAATAAATGGATGCTGGACGGATAGAGAGGAAGCCAAACGGAGGCAGTGAGTACATCGCGTTTTAGAACGGATAGCAAGGTTTTTTGTCCGTTTTGCTTCCTCTCTGCATCCGTTTTTGCAGTGTGACAGGGCCTTAAGATAGCTTGAACAAAAGGTAAAATCTTAACTGCCACCCAACAATGAATCCAAGCTTCTGTGTGCTTAAGTGCATCCCCTTTAAATGCACTTAAAGGGGAGGGCCAGGGCTTTTCTTGCATGATTGTAGTCATAATGACTTTTTTGACTTTCCAAAGACCCTGTGTGAGTTGATGTCTTTAGCTCTTTTTTTATCCTGAGTTAATTAGAGGCAGCGGACAAAAATTAAGCTGAAAAACAAAGGGGCTCACAGATGGTATATTAAATATCTAGTATGTGGCACAAAGACAATATTAAAGAAGCTCCTTCATCAGTGTGACAGTACTTTTTGTGTTTCTATTTTAATTGAATCTCACTTGAGCTTTAAATAAAGGCCGGGCAGATGTGTTTAGCTCTTTGCATTATGTGTAAAAGGTTAGACTAGACAATTATAACAGCCCTCTCTGGTGTTAAAATCCATAGATCAATAATGATGGTTAGATAAAAGTGCTCTGTGTTTCTCAAAATAATAATAAGAAAAAGGTTTAAAGCCAAACCCATTATACGTATAAACTATTATAGTTTGATGTCCTGGCTCTGCCATGAATCTAATTCTCAAAAATCTTCACCTTCTGCCAAGTAATTTCATTTATTATATATATTCTTTATTCTCCATTCCTATATTTGCTTAAATGATAGCAAGTCCCATGAGTAGATTGATTTAGGAGGGTTATGATGAATATGTTTTTGTATGTTGCTTTACATGCCAGTTGCTTTTATTATCTGTCTTAAAATATGTTTTCAATCTTAAAAATACCACATATAACCATATAAATTACTCTTTTTCGGCAAATCCAATTTTTTTGTAATTTGTTTTTATGCCAATGTCTTGATTTTTATCCTGTATCATTCTATCTAATATGACAAATCAAAAGATATTTAGTAGAATTATCCTCTCCCCCAAAAGGAAGATATTTCTTTGGTACAAGACTGAAGCCATAGGAAAAGTTTGTTTGGCTTTTATTGCAACATTATACAGGTCTATAAAAGATAAAAGTGTTTTATCTTTATGAAGAAAGTATCAGAAACACTATGCACATGTGTTTAGTGGTAAGTCTATATGCAGTGAGGCTTTCTCTTAGGTAAGTATGTGGAAAGTTGCAATTTAAAAATATCTCCTACGGATTACAGTGGAAGTTACAGAATAGAATCAAAATGGCAAAATGAAAAATTAGATGTACAAATTATAATTTAGTTTTCTGTTCCTCAGGAGGTGTGATAATCAACATAATCATTTATTTTTTATGGGTATACATTTTTCTCTATTTAAAACCCTATTCCAGACAATACAAAAAGATCAATATTTTTAAAAATATTGCATTTGCCCATCAATTTTTGCCTAGAGTAATCACTGCTGCCATCTGCTGGTTTCTTGTCTCCATGACAAAAAAATTTCACTATTGCAAATGGAAAGTCTAACAAAAATCAAACTAACATACATCAAAGTGTGCAATTTTGAAATGCTTTTATTTGCTTGTGTGCAGTGATGCATTTCAAAATAGTTTATCACTGGTTCGGAGGGCATGGCTTGTTGGGTGCGCTTTGCACGCGTACACACTTTCCGCACACACGCATACCATACACACACTTTGCGCAGGCAGAGGCATTTCAACTAACCTCCTGCAATCCTGCACTCTCCCTGTCGCTTCAGCATCTGCTGTGCCGTGCAAAGCAGCTGTGCTTCAAAAACAGGGAATAAAAGTCAGTATGGGAGCCAAGGTGGGCGGGTGGGCCCAACAGCAGCTCCAGCAGCTCCTCATAGAGAAACGTTGTGATCTTCGCCCATCTTCGGCACTACTGGTACAGCAGAACCGGGTAGAATACCACCACTGCTTGTGTGTAAATTATTCTACTTCTTCTCATTTCAATTTGAAATTTGTTTCAGAAGGATAAAATATAGGGGTAAAGATTTTGGATTAGAAAGCCTGGTTCATACCCCCCCCTCAGTCAAGCAAGCTTACTGGAAAAAGTTGGAAGCAATTCAGACACCTTGAAGAAAAAGCATGATATATTCTATATTTAATACATAGATATATAAATTCATATCCAATGCTCCACACGTAGATGTAGGTATATAGAAATTAATTAAGCAGAATTGCCTAATTCTTTCTCTGTATTTGTAAAAGAAAAAATTGTCCAACCTACCAAAAGCATCACCAAGGAAAATGGAGCAGGAATGGGTGCCAAAATATGCAAGAAATTAATAAGGGAATATCTATCCACACTAGACGAGTTCAAATTGCCAGAACCAGATTGCATCCCAGGGTTCTGAAGAAGTTGGTAAATGAGAGCTTGGAACCACTAAAGAGAATCTTTCAGAACTCGTGGAACTATAAACAGGGGTGGGATTCTACAGGTTCGCACTTATTTGCTAGAACTGGTTAACATTCTAAGCAGTTCGGAGAACCGGTTGTTAGAATAAATTACTGGCCTAATCCTGTAAGGAAGGCAGGAAGGAAACATTCTGGTGTTGCTTACAGAAACTGTCTGTCCATTAACCCTTATTACATTCTTGGCAGGACTAAAATTTCTGTCTCAAGAACTCCTCTGGAGTTTTTTCCCCTCCTTTGCTGGTACTTTGCTTGTGTGTGGAGTGACCATTCAAAGCTACAATGGCACTGAAAAAAGTGACTTATGACCATTTTTCACACTTATGACTGTTGCAGCATCCCCACAGTCATGAGAGGCTAGGCAAGGAGATGCAAGCCTCGATGTGAGTGATGTTGAGTTGGCCACGCCCAGCCAGTCACATGACCACCAAGCCATGCCTACCAACTAAGCCACACCCACAGAACCAGTTGTTAAAAAAATTGAATCCCTCCCTTGGCTATAGACCAACTATAGACCAATTGGTTTGATATCAATAGCCAGGAGAATCCTGGAAAAGATACTTGGATTTGTGGATTTGTGAATACCTAGATAAGGCAATTGCTAGAAGCCAGCATATGTTTGTTGATCATGCCACACCAATCCCACTGCCATCTTTGATAACGTGATTAAATCAATGGGTCAGGTAAACGCTGCGGATATTGCATATTTAGACTTCACTAAGGAAAGCATCATGAAACAATAGTACTGCTTTGCCACACTTGGAATACAGTATCCACTTCTGGTCATCAAGATTAAAAAGGTGCTGAGACCCTAGAAAAGGTGCAGAGAAGAACAACAGAGATGATAAAGGGTCTGATAGCAAAACTGTATGTTGAATAGTTGAAAGAACTAGGCATGTCTAGCCTCATGAAGACAAGGTTTAGGGGTGACCTGATAGTTGTCTTCCAGTATTTGAGGGGCTGTCACAGAAAAGAGAGGGTTAACTTATTCTCCAAAGCATCTGAGAGTAGGACAGGAAGCAAATGGGGGAAGTTTGTTAAAGAGAGGTCCAACCTGGAACTAAGGAGAAATTCCTGACAGTGAAAACAATTATTCAATGAAACATCCAGAGTGCGTGCTCCATTCCTGGAGGTTTTCAAAAACAGATTGGACAACCATTTGTCCAGGATAATATAAGGTGTCATGCCCCTGGTGGAGACTCTCTGAGCAGTCAGAGGAGGACCGAGGCCCATCCCCTATCCATCCTAGGGCATACAGGGAGAAGAGGATCAGGGTAAAATGTGGTCTACTTGGGAGGAGTGGATCAGTGTAAAATGTGGTCTACTCAGGAGGAGAGAGCCATGATCCTCTTCATGGGTTGCAGGTGTGATGAGGTGAGATCTGCATAAAAGGTTGGACCTGTGTGGTAACAGACGCTGGAGACAAATTTGTGTTTATTCCTAAAGAAGGTTTATCTTGGTTGGCATTCTTCCAATGGACTGTCCCTTGTTATCTTCCTGAAGTTGGTAATTACCTATCCTGGTCTGTCGTGGAACTTTATTCAATGCGGTTTGGTTTTGGTTTTTGCTTCATTATTGACTCTTTGAATTTGAATTGTGTTTCTTGCCTTTGAAATGTTATTTTGACTTCTCCACTGTGAACAATTAAACATTGAAGCCAAGTTAAAGGCATTAAAAGACTTTTAATTACGTTTTGGGTTTTATTTCTGATATACTCTGGGTCATCACATTAGATCTCCTGCAGGAGATTAGACTAGAAAACCCCTAAGCTTCCTTCCAGCTCAATGATTCTAGTCTAGTCTTCGTTTTAAGTAATAATTGGGACAGAGCAATTTATCATTCCTTTAGACCAGGGGTAGGGAAACTTGGCTCTTTTATCACTTATGGACTTCAACTCCCAGAATTCCTGAGTGAGCCATAAAAGGTTCCCCATCCCTGGCCTACTGGTTTTTCAGTTGTGAGGGAAATCAATTTTTGACTTGAATGGGATTGTTTAATATACAAATGTAGGACGTACTCTTTATATTATTACACTTTTTTAGGTTGGTTATAAGAAATAATAAAGTTTGAACTACTTTAGTAATTACTAATACAGGCAGATATAGCATTAAATTTCATTGCTGCATTTTGAAACATGGAGTTTCAGATCAGAAGGCCAACCTGGGATTGTTGAGCTAAGTTTAGTTTTGAATGAAAGACAATTTTACAACAAAGCCACAATTCGGTTAAATCCAAAATGGAAATTGCTACTGCCATTTCCTTATTCCTTTACCTGTCAAGTTGATAGCTGCCACTGTTACCATTTTAGCTTTGTTTCAGTTACAGCACATTGATCATGCTGAAACAATGGTGCTTCTCCATTATTTATCTCATTGCCCTGTAGTTCAAAAGTTTTAACATATAGACAACCCATGCTTTCTCTTTAATGATATTGGAAGTTTTCTCAGGCACCTTTTTGGGCTGGAAAAGAGAAAGAACCAAACAGAATACATCAACCCTCTCTTATGTGGCGATAATTTAACATAGCACTTGTAAATGTGACAATGTTCTCTCCAGATTGTTGGTTACCATTTCACAGCATTTCAGGCAGCGATTATGATATGTACAGTACTGTATGTTTTCCCTTGATATTCCCTTCTTTCAAATATCATTCAGGTTTAATAATTTAATGTGTTAATATTGCTGCCCTTTGCAATTTCCCACTTAATCTTTATTTCTTTTGAAAAAACAGTTCAGAATGTTCTCATTGTACAATCATGAGTAAAAGAACTGATTACATTTCTGGTATTTAAAACACATGTGCTTCCTGTAAGACTTCAGCATTTTTGAAAATCTGGATAGTCTTGATCTAGCAGCTAACGTCTTTTGAGGGACTGGAAAGGTTGGTACAGATTAAGGCTTAGTCATCAAATAGAACTGCTATTTGGTTCCGATTCATGAATAATTCCATCCCTAGTCCTATGTGGCATTAAGCCTGAATGAGCAATTGCACAGTAAGCCAGTTCTCCTGATTCACCCAATTCTACATCAGCAGGTGGAAATCATGACCAGCAGACACTTTGCCCAGCATTGTCTGAGACACTACAGGCAGCCTTTCCTGGATCAGTAGCAGTGGTGGGATTCAATTTTTTTTTTACTACCGGTTCTGTGGGCGTAGCTTGGTGGATGTGGTTTGGTGGGCATGCTAGGGGAAGGTTACTGCAAAATCCCCATTCCTTCCCCATTCCTGGGGGAAGGCTACTGCGAAATCCCCATTCCCTCCCACCCCACTAACCTGCTTTCCAGCTCTGTTCTCCTGTGCAGGGCAACAAAAGAAGACCCAGCCAATCAGCTGGGACTCGGGAGGCAAAGAATAGATAAAGACAGAGCCAGTCAGAGCTGATATTTACCGGTTCTCTGAACTACTCAAAATTTCTGCTACCAGTTCTTCAGAACTGGTCAGAACCTGCTGAATACCACCTCTGATCAGCAGGCACTCATTCAGTGATAACTCACCACTGCATTGTCTCCTGTTTAGATTACATGAGCTGCCTTCCAAGAATTTGAAAGTGAGAAGACTACAACCAAAATTCTTCTTAGTTAGAGCCTCCTGACTCTAAAATAATCAGTTTCCCAAAGTCAGATTGGCCCTTCCTCTCGTTATTCAAAAAGAGCATAAAATGTTGCTTTTCCAAAGTACAAGGGACATGACATAACGTCTGTGAACTGTCCTCAAATACCACAATCTGCTTCTTCCTATGCTACAGAGCCCCAGATTATGACATAGTTCTTGCAAACAAGCTAACTTCATTGCTAACGTGGGCTGCCTCTTACCCACACCCTCTTATTTTCCTTGGTGATTTCAACCTACCTCTTACAAATTGGACCCTAAATGAATGTTCATCTGAACCCATACATGCAACCCTGTACAATGCCATTACTACACTGGGCCTGGATCAATTCGTAACTAACAACACTTGACTCAACAACTGCCTCAACCTCATCTTCTGCAACAGCTCAAACTCATAGTGACCACAGTATAATTGACTTTTGCCTCAATTTACGCCCTCACAATGAGGAACATAATGATGGATGCCCAAAATACAACTTCAGAAAAGCCAACTATGATCTCATAGATGCCCAAATCATTTCTTGATTAGCATATTCTATTCTCTAGCTGTAATAGTACAGAAGACCATTATAATGCATTCTTGCTTGAGCTTGAAAGAGTCATTAAACTATATGTACCATTAGTAAGCCCCAAACACAAAAACAAAAAACAATTTATCCATAACAATAAGGAAACTTCAATTTTTTAAAAAATTGCTATGGCATAAAAACAAATCTTGCTACGTAGCAAACTTTAAAAACCGATACACTACCTTATGCCAACAGATAAAGGCAGAACACATAAATTACCACTGCTAGCAAGAGGAAAACCTCCTATGTACAAAATCCACCAGCATCTTCTACAATTTTGTAAACACCAAACTTGAAGACTCAAGAACCATCCTCCCCCTAAAAGGACCAATGGGAAAGACTGCAGCGGTGCAGCCGTGAAGGCCAACCTTTTCCACACATTCTTCAGTTCAGTCTTTGTAAACAGCAATGACTCATGCCCCACTTTTCCTAGTCATACCACAACTAACTGTAATGACCTACTACATATTGACTTTACAGAAGATAATGTAGAAAAGGTACTAGGTAATCTAAAACCATCCCTATCTATTGGCCCTGATGGATTATGTGCATACTTCTTAAAAAAGCTGTCCTCTCCCATAGCGGAACCCCCAAGCATTGCATATGAGATATCATTCAGGACCAGCTCCTTACTGAACCTATGGTTCTTAGCTATGGTCATCCCTATCTTCAAAAAATTGACAAACCAAATAAATAAATAAAAACCTTACAGGCAGCAGCCGATAAGGAAAGCTGGTTGTCTAGGGTTAAATAAAATTATTGTGACTGTTTTATTCTGTGATTTGTAAGTCATCTAGAATCTATTGTACAAATAGTGACAACAGCAGTGTTCCATTATCTAAGGGGCTGCGACAAGGAAGAGTCAACCTATTTTCCACAGTACCAGAAGGGACAACATGAAGCAATGGAAGGAAACTAATCAAGGAGGGAAGCAATGCAGAACTAAGGAGAAATTTCCTAATGAGACCAATTAATCAGTGGAACAACTTGCCTCCAGAAGTTGTGGATGCTCCAATACTGGGGTTTTTGAGAAGATATTGGACAGCAATTTGTCTGAAATGGTATAGGCAGTGGTGAGATTCAAATTTTTTTGCTACTGGTTCTGTGGGTGTGGCTTGGTGGGCGTGGCAGGAGTAAAATCTCCATCTCACCCCACTCCAGGGGAAGGATACTGTAAAATCTCCATTCCCTCCCCACCCCACTAACTGCTTTCCAGCTCTGTTTTCCTGTTTAGGGCAACAAAAGAAGACCCAGCTTATCAGCTGGGACTCGGGAGGCAGAGAGAAGTGGGAGCAGGGCCAGTCAGAGGTGGTATTTGCCAGTTCCCCGAATTATTCAAAATTTCTGCTACTGGTCCTCCAGAACTGGTCAGAACCTGCTGAATGCAACCTCTGGGTATAGGGTTTCCTGCCTGAGCAGGGAGTTGGACTAGAAGATCTCCAAAGTCCTTTCCAACTTTGCTATTCTGTTATTGCTCACTTAAGTTATGATGGATCTCCCCAAAGGTAATTATGTGAATGCATTTAAGTGCTTAACAAGTGGCTCCATATGGCTGGTTGCAGTCACATCATGTGATTTACAATATTTTTTGCTTTTTCAGCTGGTTCCCAGAAAAACGTGCCCAGTAGAATGTACTGGCTTGCTTAATGACTGCAATATTCACTTAGCAACTGCAGCATTTGCCTTAAGATTATGGCATTTTGTTAACTACCATGGCATTCATCTAACAACTGCTGCAAAAATGATTATAAAATAGGGTTGGCTGGTTATAATTTTCTTCTTGGTTGATTTTTCTAGATATGTGGT
>BLBF01000006.1:25944346-25981187 GCA_015471245.1 Laticauda colubrina
GGGGGGGTTAGGTTGGAGCTATCAGAGGGAGTCTGTTTTTGCCCAGGAAGCCTGCACTCTCAAATAGAAAGATCTCCATGCCACAAGCCAGGCAAACACCTGGGCAAAAACAGACTCCCTCTGATAGCTCCAACCTAACCCCCCCACCAGGCACCATACAGAAGCCTGATGATGGCAGATGAGATTCTGCTGAAACGTTGCTACAACTTTAACAGAACTACAATGACGTGGGATAATACCCGAAGGAAGCTGAACAGCACACATGTAAGTACCCGCGAAAACCTAAGAAAACATATATATATATATATATATATATATATATATATACATATACATATACATATATACATACATACATACATATACATACACACACATATATATATGAAGAAAAGAAAAACATACTCTGTTTTACAGTGTAAAATTGGATGAAAGCATTGCTCTAAACATTGGACAGCTCCTCTTGATAGATATCGAACACAGTCAGTTCTGTATAATGCTCGGTCTTGGGGTAACAGCCTACAGGCATACATTTATGCTTTCTTTTAAACTATGAATGCTTACTTTTACTTGACAGTGATGGGAGATGCTGCTGGAATACTTCACTTCTTCTTCTAAGCAGCACTAAAGGAAAGAGTACCAGCCAAAAAGAGTTACCATGAACACTATAAAACCAGGAAAATACTTCTGGTAAATAATAATGAGATCATCTTTCTAGAGGAAGAAAGAGAGGAAGTTAATATACTGGGCATTGCATATGCTGGCAAAACCCAAAGGTTCTGGGTGATGGGAGAGAAAGAAGCGCACATACACAAACAGACATATTCCACCTACAGAGAGATAAAATGATTCCTAAGAATTCTCTTAGAAATATAATGTTCTGAAGACCAGAGTAAACTAAGCTTCTTCTAAACCATAAGAATAGGCATTCCTCAATATAAAGTTTCACTTTTTCAAGGCATTTAGGTGTATGCTTTTCCAATCTCATTTTCAGTTCTCACTTTTCAGAATTTCATAAACCATGTCAGAGATGTGTAATAAGAACTCAATCCTATTTACATCAGCAGAAATAATTTTCTGTATGCCTCACAAAATGAAAACTCAGCAAATGCAGCTCACAGGGAAGTTGATTTTTTTTTAAATAAAAGGAGTACATTGAGACACTAGCCTTTATCTTCTGAAAAGCAATTCCAGTGAGTCAGTTGGCATAATGGAGAGACTGTGTGTGCCCAGATAAGCACACAAATATTTGTACAAAATGCTAAACTTGATAATTATTACGTTTGAGTAGGTATTTTATTGCTTAATAATTTGGGCATTGGTTCCATGTCTCAAAAAGTTGTTAATCCATTTACCAGATTAAGCATGTTATATGAATTCAATAGATATATCTATGCAGAGTTTTGTCTGTATATGAGAGATAAACTGTTGGGATATAATCCGGTTTGGGAATCTGCTGATGGGCTTTTGGTGGGGGAAAGCAAAATCCTCCTTTTATTCAGTGTGTTTGTAAACATTTTAATTATATTTTATCATGATTTTCTTTCTTCTTCTTTGCTTTTGTCCTTGAAATGTATTGAATTAGGTTCTTCTCTACAAACCAAACCAGATGAGGTCTGACTACAGTTTTTGGAACTTCTCAACCAACACCATCATTAGGAATTCTGAAAGTTGGAAGTTCAACATATCTGGAAAAAAGGATAAATTAAAATTTATTAATCCTTTATGATTAATGATGTTAAGAAATTAATAATTATTATATACCTTAGTGCTATCATTTAAATAATAATTTGTTCAGAACTACTTAGTATGTTTTCTTTAAATTATATTCTATTATAATCCTATTATGAAAAATAGTAGAAAATGAATTCAGACCAAGGAGATCCATACAAATAATGAAAAGATATCTAGTAATGAATAGAAGAGAAAGGCTAGTTATCTTCTGTTCATAATATTATATCTTTCAAAATATTTCAGTGAAATATCCAGTCTAAAATATTGCTTTTAAAATATTCATTCATGGCTCAGGTTCTGTTAAATACAGTATATATTTCAAGAGAATACATCTTCTTCTGTTTGCTCAAAAAAAGCTGCCAAACACACATTTGTGCACAGAGTTGTAGCAGCAGGAGCTAATGAAAGCTTCAATATATTTTTTTCTGAAGTGCAGATGTTGAGTCTGTCTAATTTTGCTTGCAGAGTGACTTACAATTATCTTCTGAATGTACACGTCTGTGCATGTCTGCTTGGGTATATGGCTTAAAAGATGGACATTGATTAACCAAATCCTTAGCCTTCTTTCTAAAGCCATCTCAGTTCTAATTGCTGTCAAAGGCAAATAATTCCTTCCTGGGAAGCCTCAGCATGATGCGGAAGGAGAGAATGAGGACAAGAGAGAGAGAGAGAAAGATAGCAATGACAGTCAAAAAATGAGGAAAAGAGCATGATCCCACATA
This sequence comes from Laticauda colubrina, assembly GCA_015471245.1. Classification (NCBI taxonomy): domain Eukaryota; kingdom Metazoa; phylum Chordata; class Lepidosauria; order Squamata; family Elapidae; genus Laticauda; species Laticauda colubrina. The sequence continues at coordinate 25,946,803 of BLBF01000006.1, forward strand.
CTATCAATCAGGAATGCCTGGATTTACGGGCAAAAAGATAAAGGAGAACTACACCACAGATGGCAATGAAGGACGGGGCAAAGGTCTTTCATTGGTCCTGGGAATGGATAAGAAGGCAGTACGAAGATTTAAGGATGATCATCACATGATCAGAGCCATTGAAAATATGAATGATTTTTGCAGCAGAATACTATATAAAGAGACCATAGGGAAATAACTAAAAGCAAAAAAAAAGTATAATAATCTATTTGAGAAATGAATGGAGTGGGTCATCATGTTTGTTCAGGAGATAAAGAAATTTTTTTTACTATGATAGAGGGAAATTTACTTGGTGGAAGAATGTAGGACCAAAGGGTAGAGCAAGAAGTCAAAGAGAACTACATTTTAATTTAGCAGGATTAAACGATAAACCAATGGCAATGCATATCCACTCTTCCATCCCCAAATCAAAGTCTCTTTTGGTTTTTTTTTCAAGTAACATTATTGTTGTTTTATCTTATTCCAAGTGACAAAGAAACCAAATCCATTTTTTCTTCTGAAGGTGTCCATTTGTTTTTTAATTTCCATTTGTTATTTATGGCCATTTTTCTCTAGCTCTCATGTTTTATACTCTTCTTTGGAACTTGCTAAGCGTGGAGAGGTGGATCATTGAATGAAACACTGATCCTTGAGTCATGTAGTAGTTGTTTCTATTGTGCTGTGACTAACAGAAAAAGAATGGAATGATGGGAAAACAATGGAGGAACCGAAGGATAAGAAATGTTGTTTGTGAAGGTTCAGTAAGCAAGAGATCACAGAGGATTTAATAGGAGAGCTCATGTCAAAACTTCTGACTCTACCTTAGCAGATAATTCTGTTCTGTTACAACATATAAAGAAATGAGTTTTGGTGAAGGAGTATTTCTCTTCAATAATGGCTCCTTTGGTATTCACAAGAACATTGCAAAAATGCAGAACATTTGTCTATTATACCTGCTGTGATGCAAGCTGTCTGTGTGCTGTTGGAGCTAAATCCAACAATACAAGCCAAAAAGTCATAAATCACAAGGTGGTTTTTGCAGACTGACTCTTAAGAACGCAGTATTTTTAGTTTAAGGGAATAATCAACATTTTTCAAACTAAAACTTTATTCAGTTTAGAACAATATGTCTTTAAATATTTAAAGAGCAAGGGCTTATTAGTAACAAATATGGCTTCTGTAAATTCCATAGAATGTTAAGAGTGCTATGTGAAGAATGCCAAATGGAATGTAAATTTTTTTCGAATATGGAAATGATTCAGGGCCATTGTCAACATGGCAGAAGCAATGTGAGCTAAATTTAAACTAAATGCTTGGGGAAGGGCCAAGATGGTGACAAACTAGCTGCAGTATTAAAATGGGCCTTTTCTAACTTGGGTACAATTACAATTTCCCAAGCAGAAATCACACATATTTTGTTGAACATTTGTTTCGTAGTAAGCAAAAGCTGGAAAATAAATAGAAAAATTGAAACCACCCTTTAGCTATGCTGGAGAAATAGGTAAGACATGACTGTTTCCTCTCCATTATGAATCACAAGGAACCAGTACATTAAATTAATCTCTAATAGAAACACTTTTGTGGCACTAGGGATGGAGAACTGAGCTACATACATGATTTTTTTCTGTCTTGGAGAAACGTGAACCTGGAGCAAAGTGACAGAAGACCCAAAAGAGCCAGACAGAGTTTCTTACCATTTCTGTGAATCTCTATCAAAATATCTGACCAATATTCTTTCTAAACACAGAAACCATTGTGCATGCCACAGAATGTTTCAGCATTATATATTAGCAAAAGCAGATAAGCCCTGGAATGCCTTTGATTTGTCGCATGAGGCAATTGAAAAGAGGTAAGTCAACTCGACCCCATAAAACAGCTCCTGAAGTTGTCTAGGCAGCTTGTAGATATAGTCTCTGCCAAAACATCATATGTGTGATGTTTTCAAATTACTCAGGTGATACCACAAATTGCAATGAACCAAAACAATGCAGAGATGAACATTTGGCAACACAATATAAACTCTCTTGAGTTTACTTTTAAACAACCACCCCAGATTTACAAGCCTGGATTCAGTCCAGTGCCTGCCCAGTCACTAGTGACAAGAGAATTCTGCACACTATTCAGAAATTTACCTTTCCATTTAAGCTCATTTGGATTTGGGGAGAGAGGAGAAGAATCTTCTCCACAACTACAAGAATAAAGATTGCACAATACAGCTTTTATTATCAGGAAAATTGGAGTAAAACGATACCTTCTCTAAACAATCTTACAGGTAACACTGCCAAAATAACTTGCAATCACCAAATTTCAGAAATCTCAGGAGACAAAGTTTTTCTGGCTAGGAAACAGTAAGCATTGTAAACCAGTTCTTTCAACTAAATGCAAAAAGTAATTCAGTTTTCACATTTTACAGATTTATTGTTGATCTATTGCATAATAAATAAAATAATAATGGATAAGCATACAAAGGAAGGAAACAATTCTTTACTAGACTATTTCTTTGTTATGTGATATACTTAATTATGCAAAAAGTTGTCTGTGCATGCAAGCACAATCTTGTGCATGTGGGTTGAGCACATCACCACATTCTGAAAATCTCTAATGAGCAAGTACATGGCATTCTTCAATATTTCATAATGTTCTGGAAAGAAATCAATATTCTTAACAGCCTGTGTTTGTTTTTACCTTTTAAGTCATCCTTGAGTATTCCTCTGCCTTAACTAAATGGCATTTTTAAACAGATTTATATTTGCTGTATTGTGTGATATGTAATGTTCTCGCTTTTCCCCTTCTTGCTGAACAGTGTTTTACTATAGGTCCAGTGGCATTAATAATTCTTATGCAGAACACTAGACTACTAACCATTCCCTATAAACCCTCAAAAGAATGCTACCATCTGATCATCATGGGTTATTAGCTCCATTTAATACATATAAAGGTCTACCAGGAAAGCTGCAGAAACCCTGCCAGATGTAGAACCAGCCTTGTCCTGTTACCCTAGGTTTTTTTAATATTTGTTGTATCATGTGGCAGACAAATTCAAAATAGGCATTATTTCTCCATCTGTAGTTTTAAGATGAACATCTTATTCTTCATCTTAAGACTCTTTCAGGTTGCCTTCATTTCCATTTTTTAAATTAAGTAATACAGGCTGGACAATGTGTGTTTGAATTCATATACTTAGCCTGAAACTCTCTAGTTTTACCAAGTCATTCCTCTTCCACAACATCTGTTCTAATACAATGTTTACAATAATATTACACATATTAAAGGCAAGACAATTCTTCTCTGGGTTCTATAATCTTAATATCATCAGAGGCTGACAAAGCACTCAATTATTTAACAGTATTTATCACCTTATAATGTACTAATATTTCTAAATTTAAATTTCTTTGTGTTAAGAAATGGAGTGAAATTCTGTCCAACCTGTGATATGACATTGACATATCTGTTATTGTTTTTACCATTTTTTGTGGTTGTTAAAAAACATTGTATAAACACCCTTTCAATTTGAGTAGCAATGTATTTTTTTCCCTGATGTTCTTGTTATAAATGTCTTGGATTTGTTACAGCTGTCTCGAATTGCATCTTATATTGCATGCTGTATTTTCAACAAGATAAAAGGCATGCAGAACACATATGCCAAGATTTTGCCTCCTTTTACCAGTAAGCCAAAAAGGTTTTTGTATTGCCACTAGGTAACAAAGATATGTGTTGGAAGGGGGAGAGGGAAGGTGCACAAACTTTCTCCCCAAGGACTACACAAAATTGGCGCGTACATATTTTCTCTTTATACGCTTCTGTGGATTTCTACCTTTCTCATGTTGCATCTATATCTGTATATATGCATACCTGGAAAGCATACCTGGAACACATACAATATATAGTGTTGTGGGTCATGTGACCAGGAGAAAGACTGAGGAAGAGAGAGGGAGAAGGTGGGGGGAGAGGGAAGGAGGGGGGTTTAGCAGATCATCAGTATTGCAAGCTGCTGCTAAATTCCTTTTCCAGGATGTAATGGCAAATTTGGAGATTTTCTATTCGGCTTCTGGCCTGGCCATTTTTTTGAGTCCTGATCTATCATTTCTTGGTTTCTTTCCACACACCAAACTTGGTACTGTTCTGTTCAGTTTTTAGAGTGGTACAGGTTGAAGGACGCAGGCAAATCTTGAGTCCTTTTACATGATTTATTTCCATCGTTCTGTTGGGCTGGAAAAAATGAAAATGCCCAAATAGGAATATGTGGTTGGTAAATGCACACTGACAGCTTAGTTTCAAGTGGGAAAAGGCAAGCACAGCTGAAGGAGCATACTTCCCTATTTGCCACTTCCTTCAGGTTGTTAGGCAACCATCCAACTGACTGTTACAGGCCATTAAGTTGATGCAACCATGAGCTTTTTTGGTGGGTAGTAAAGTTCCTCCCTGCAGGAAGTTCTGTCCTCTGTAGCTTTGTGGCCTCCTCTATTCTGTATTCTTTGAAATCTGTAGAACTTTATAGCCTGACTGAGCTCATGTAGCACTGAGGGCAAACAGAGCAAAAAGAAATTGGAAATAAACAAAACACAGTGTATCTCAGGAACAACAGTGCTGGTCATACTGACAACTCTTACATTCTTCTTTATATTCAGAACGAAAAGGAAGGTATTTTTATGCCTTCCCCTGAGACTTTTGTCCTTGACTCATAAACTTTCTTTTGTGTTGGCAAGAATAAAGAGGTTAAAGTTTAAAGATTCGGGAATCCCAATATAATCATTTGAAAATCAACCAGCGAATAACCTATGGTGGCATTTTAAAATCCGAATTATCTAACCTCAAATTCAGGAACTACGATAGCCAACTTCAGAAGTGCCCGATGTTTCATTGGACCTGTTTAATTTGGGCAGATTAATTTACCTTCTTCACGGGATTGCTGGAATTATGGGATTTGGTGCAAGGGATCAGAATGCTACCACGACCAGTTCAAAGACAGAGTGAAATAAAAATATAAGAACTGGTCCTCTTATCTAACTCTAACCCCACTTCCACCTCCTCCACCACCACCCCCGGGGATCGCCGAATCGCATTTTCGCCTCCAAGCCGGTCGTGGGAAGCGCGGTTGCTTGTTTGTATTCCGACACAGGTCGCCACGTGCAGCGATGGCGCAAGTGCAATAAAACCGCGTCCTCTAAGAGGAATGGCACGGCCTCCTTTGTTCTTTCGTTTCAACTTTAAAGCGGGCGGGCAGGAGCGCGAAGTGGAAGACAAAAGGAGCAGAGCACAGGGGCTCGCGCCCCCGCGCGCGCGCGCGCGCGGGCGGACGCGACCGTAAGCCGGGGTTCCCTCGGGCCGAGCGAAGACGCGCCACTTTTTCCCCCGTTTCCCGCGCCCGCCCGCTCGCCTTCCCGCGCCCTCGTGACGAAAGGGGCAGAAGGACCCAGGTGAGAAGAGGGAGCCGGTGCCCGGCTCTATCTTATGATGGGCGGATCCAGTCCACGCGACGTCAAGAGGGTGGGGAGCGGGCGCCACTTGACAGGAGGGAGGGAGGGAGGGAGGGAGGGAAGACGAGCCGGCTGTTGCCTCCTCCTCCTCCTCCTCCTCCTCCATCATCTCCATCCCCACCGCCGGCAGCCACGGGGTGAGGGTGAGTGGAGGGAAGCGGCCGGGCAAAGATTTACCGGCTCTGGGCGGCGTCCACGCGACGAAACTCCACTCGAGCGCGCGGCTCTTTCCAAGGGTGAGGGGACGATGGGGGTGGGGTGGGGGGAGTGGAGCCGCGCCTCGGAAGCGGGGACCGAGGTGGTGGTGGTGGTGGAGAGACTGTCGGCGGTCCTCCGCTTCTCCCTTCCTCCGCTCGCAGGCGGGCCTCCTTGGGAGCTCTTTGGGGGAAAAGTTCCCCGACGTCCATCCAGAATGGGGCAGGGGAGCCCGGAGGCATCAGGCAGGTGCCCTCCGTTTTCCTTTTTCCCTCCGCTCCCGTGTGGAGTTTAAAAGGCGCCGCCTCCCCTCTTGGACTTGGCTTTTCAGTGGCACCACCTGGCGTGCCCTCTTCCGGGATCAGCCTGCGCCTCCTCTCTGGTCCCAACTCCTCGTTGAATGACTTGCCCCACGTGTCGCCCATGTCTCCTGCTTTCCCTTTTTTGCCTTTGCTTTTTCTGCCCCATCTGGGATACCCAGAATAACAAAAGCCCGTTTTTCATTCTTCCGTAATAGGGTGCTTCTTTCCTTTCCTTTTTATTTATTTTTAATTTTGGGGGAGGGAGAGGGGGGGGGTTGCTTTGAAAATCGCTATTTACTTTTAGCATTCCCGTCAAGGTGGTTTGTTTGTTATTTAAGGGAAGACCGACTGGATGTTTGTGGGAGACCAGTGCTGCCCTCTCTTGGTTTGAAGCAAAGCCTGAGCAAAGACTGCTGTATATGTGTGCCAGTTAACTTATTTTGGGACGTACTTTATACTTATGCCTTTATAAATAGTTTAATCTATATTTAAATAGTGAGAAGGAAGTGACTTCACCAGCCATTTCTAATAATATTTTAATGCATTTTCCTAAATAGGGTAATCTTAAACTGTTCTGTCTAGACTGGAACAGTCTGATTTTGGTCATATTTGGAAGCAAGTGATGCTGAATGTTGCAAAGTATTTGTGGACAGTACAAAAATAAATGCATGTTTATGCATTTATAGGTGAAAAAGTGGATATAATGTGAGAAAGCAACAGAAAAAGGGAATACAGTAAAGGGAAATCGAGGTGGGGAGACAAGGGGGTAAAAAGGGCAGAGAGAAGAAGCAAAGGAGGAGGGAAGGGAAGAGAAGAGAAGCTACAAGGGTGTGAAGCAAGATGTAAAGAAACAGGATTTATTTAGAGATAATGGGTAAAAATTTAATTGAAAAAGTGATTCTGCAAAGGTACATATGATTATATTGTTATATTTGTATTTAGAAATAATGTTAGAAAATTGGAAACAACGTATGATTTAGTGAAACATTTGTGAATAAAATAAATGGAATGAATTAAATGAGAGAATTAATTTAGAAAGGAATGGGAACATTTTAATGACATAATGTTTTAAAATGCAAGTGAAGGGGGGAAGTAATTATGGAAAGTTTATTAGCGTTCCCATAGAAGCATGATACCTACTTGAAAAATAATGTGTTAAATGTTTAAAATTTAAATGAATATTAACATTAATGATAGAATTGAATTGGTATAGATCGTTTTAATTATATATTTATATTTTTCTTTCCTTTTTCTTTTTAAAATGTAGCGTGTAGCTTTAATGTACTACGCAGAATCCGAATGGAAGTTATGTTCTATATTAAGTGTTATAATTTTAGGGGAAAGATATAAAGGCATCATACTCCAATCGGTGACCACAGGAGGAATTTTGTTTAATGAGAAAAAATAATAGACAGTTGAAATAGGACAAAGAATATAAATATAATGATCTGATTTGAGATGAAATAAATAAAAATAAAATTAAAAGAAAAATTAAGAAAGTTAAAAGAGGGGAGAAGCTATATAGAAAATGTAGAATAATAATAAGATATGGAATGGTATATAAAAATGAGCATGAATTTGAATTGGGGTCTGTACAAAGAGATGTAACCCGGGATCAGGCTGCTTTCAGAAAAGAGGTTTTATGTTTTTCATGTTCTGTGTTGTGTTTGTTTATGTTTGTTTCTAAAAATCAATAAAAGTGTCTTCAAAAAAATAATAATAAATGCATATAAAGTGTAAAGTTGATATCAGTTCGGTCAGGGTCTGCATTTGTTAATTGTTCCAAATTATTGTGTTGGTTGGCTTTTAAAAAGTATTAGCTTTATAATATTGCAGATTTTGGCAAAGTTGGCATCTATAGTGCTGTAGCCCTATGTTTCAATTAATTTTTTACTCAGCAACTCAATGTTAGCTATTAAGATGATAAAAAGAGTAATTTATTACACTTAACATTAATAATTCTTCCTACCATTTCATGAATGAGTAATGTTATTCTTTGATTCCATTAAAAGCAATAAGGTGCACAAAAGCACCTTTAAAGATTGTAGTAGCTTTCACTTGTTTATTATTATTATTATTATTACATATTTTATTATTATTATTATTACACATTTATTATTGTGCGTAAAAAATCAAATGCACTTTATTGTACATCCTTTTATATAATTAGACTAAAATTGTATTTATATATATCCACTTCAGAACAAATATCTTTGTCATAAGCAATATTTCATCAGTACTTTATGTAACTGTGTTGAAGAATTAGAATTCATCTTTTGAATTTGCTGAGTTTTTGCATATCTTTCCTACTGAATGTTTTCAAAATTTCATATGTGATGTAGTATACATAAAAAAAGCCAGAAGGAACAAATAACATCAGTGTTCATACATGTTTCTTTTACCTCATAAACAAAACCATCTAGCGGATTTACCAGTGTGAAGTAATTCCCCCAGTTCAGTTTAATTAATAAGATAAATAGGACCAGATGTAGTGGTATATGGTGTGGAATGACTTTGAGCGACAGGGAGAAGAACTGCAACCAGGTCAGATAAGAGGTAAGTTAGTATGCAGCAGGAATGTGGGCATGGCAAATATCTTAGAAGAACTCCTAGTTTCTTGGGCTGAATATATGACAGGGGAGAAATGTAGAGATCAGACTTGCAAGATTCTGTAAAGGTAACCTTACAATAAAGCAGAATTAGTTCATCTGGGAGTGCTTTCTGTCAGGACTACCTCACAGGGCTGACATCTTGGGTGTATCCTGCCCTATACAAATGACATGAATGTTGGTTCCTCTCCACACAATAATGTTATACCCAGATTGCAGAGTCAATTCATGTCTCACTTAAAAGGAACTTCCAAATATTATGTAGAAAAGCAATTGATTCTTATTAGATTCAATTCTAAATTTAGATTATTAAATTATTTATAAAATTACAGGTTTCTACCACTTCCCAACCAGAGATTTTATCTTAAAATGAGGAAGATTTATAACAATAATGAATCTTCTGAAAGTGGCTACTTTGCCAGTCACTTCAAGAGTACAACATAACATTGTCAGTGTAAACACAACTTACAGTCATAGAAACTTTTTGCCTTGTCTAAAGACAGCATCAGAAAAATACTGGGTAAAAATGGGATTCTTAGGATAGTAGCAATGCAAAAGCCATGACTCACTAAGAACAACTTTTTTTCTCAAAGTTGGTCAGGATGATTCTCCATATTTCTGGAAAAATGTTCTGTAAATACATGAGCCAAAAGTGAATCTTTTCAGGCTTTACTGATATTATTTTGTATTATTTACTAATATTGTTTTGTATTAGTTACTTTGTTCCACAGTAACAACATCACACTATTAAACATTAAAATAAGAGTGCCTTAATTTCTTTTGTCGCCATGGCACCTGGATAATATGACCCCGTTGGTTATAAAGTGAAGCCCAAGTAGGTCACACAGCCATGACCCCAAAGATAACAAAAAGAAACTGACACAATAAATAATTTGGAATGGGCAACTCAAGGTCTAGAACGAAATTCCATAGAAAGATTATAGCAAGATCTAAAATGAATGTTTTTTTTAAAAAAAAATCTGAAAAAGTGTCAGATGTTACAATTAAAGCAGTCTGTCAGAGAGGAATGGACCATAATTCTTATTCAGCTAGTTGGCAATTGATTGCCAAATACCATTGGTTATAGTTATTGCAGCTACAAATTGTAGAACCTGCTACTAAATCCAAGAGAGTGATTTGTTTTTTCATATTGGCACATGGCATTTGGGTGATGAAACTAATGAAATAAGCACAAAACTTTGATGTTATTAATGTACTTATTCTCCTTTATATATCAGAAAGATTAACACAAAAATTTAATGTTCAGTGGGAAAGATATTCAAAAATTAAGAAAATCATCAAAATGGAGGGTACCTTTAAAAAAGTATATTTAGTTTTTTTCAATTTAACTTTTGTTTTTGTTAAGCCATAGAAAATAATTTAGCAAAATTATATTTATTTTTTTACAGATAAATATGGATACTTAAGAAGACTGTAAAATAATATTTTAACACAAAGAATAAGGCAGGTGTTTTTGATTCCAGCTACACTGTAAGTATAATTGGATTATCACTATGTATTGTATTAATTTTATTTAAGATACTTGAAATTATTGATTTAAGGGATTGATATATTTAACAGATGAAAAATGTCACCATTAGTGCCTTGAGCATTTCATTTGCAGCAAATGACGATGCAGGACTGTGACAACTTTGTAGTTCTGTTGGATAGGAAAGAGCCATTATAAAAGCTGAAAAAACCTTGGGTAATAATTAGAATTTGTGTATCAGTTTCAGTGTGCTTATGTCATCTTCTGAGTAATCACAACACTCAAATGTATGTATTTCAACAAAGTAATTTATATTTATTTGCTCTTATTTTGCAGATAGAATAGATAAAATAGCTTGTTTATGGTTACTGAGTAATATGGTGCAAATGTGAACTTTGATAAATACCTGTATTACACTGTAGCCAGAAATCTACAATTATCTCAATCAGCTGCATTTCTCCTTGATATCTAATCTAACACATGCTCCTGGAATTGAAGAGAGGATTATACAAATGAAAATGAAAAAGAAAGTACCACATTTAAAGCTAAACAGTAAAAGATTATTATGGTCTTACGCTATTGGAAGATGAAAAAAGAATAAGATTCATAAATGAATCTGATGATAATCTATTCTTGCATGTTGTATTTGAGAATTTTAAATGCTATTTCTGATGACAATACATCATACTGAAACAATAACAATTCTACATAGCATTACTGACTGCTTTCTTTTATGGATTGTCACAGTTATTACGGTATGTTAATCAGGCCTGGTCATAACTCTGAATGCTTGTCTATATGTCAGTTGTACTAATGGCATTTTGTAATGTTTTTATTAAATAATTAATGGATGAAATGTCTAATCCAGGAATAACATCATTTTTGCATACACTTTGAAAGCCTTGGATGATATCCAAAATGATATCCTTTTGCAAATCGAATGATACTTTATTTAGTGAAGGCTTTTATCAGAAGAAAAGAGAGCTTTAAATTCTGGGGTGCCTTGAAATTTACTCCAGAAGATTAGGATCTTCTTTGAATGATGGCAAAGAATGAACTGAAGGAGGATGAGTTGGAAAAAGAATTGTCAAAAATTACTTGAATCCAAGTTGATAGAAGTTTCACGAAATCAAATATCTTTCTCTTGACTTCTTAGTTTCAACCTCTTTGCAGCCTGGAAAATTCTGGAAATTTAAGATCACAGCTCGGAAAGCTGCTAAGGTTAAGAAACAATGACTATAATATAGATAATAATAACAAGTTCTATATAAATGCTACTGGTAACAACAACGTGTTATAGAGATCATTGTTTTTATTTTCAGATTCATTTGAGGCAAAAATAACATGTATGGTTACTGGACGGAAACTGATGAAAACTTAGATTTTTTTCTTTCTTTTAAAGTGGTACATACAGAAAAATCTATTTTGTGCCATAATACTCATTGTAAGAACATGATTAAAATTAAAAATAGAAAAATGAAATAAACATAATAATAATAAAAATATTTGAAACAGTATAAAAATAAAGTTAAAAATTAACATTACAAAATTATTTTTAAATTAAAAGGCCAGTGAAAGATAGCAGGCACAGAGTTAAATGAATTCCTCTAGGGGAATAAAATCCAAAGACAGATTGGCACTATAGGGAAGCTCATAGCTCCTCTCTCCACTTCTTACCTTCCATTTATAAAATTTATGGAATGCAGCAACATTATCATCTGAGCTATTATGAGATGAATGTTAGACAGAAATAAAACTAAAAATTGAGACATAATATTACACAATTGCTTGAATCTGTGTGAATATGAAGAAGTTTAGTGATTGTTCATCACCAAATGATGAGCCAATATTGTAAACCTGCAATTAACTTCCTGAGATGTTAAAGATTTATTTAGGAGGTCTAGGTGTCAATTCTTTTATCAAAAAAATGATATTTTTGATTGTGATTTAAAATGTTAAATTGTGATTTTAAGTGACAGCCTAACAGATATTTGGTATTAATTGTTGTGATTTTAAGTGGAATCTAACAAATATTTATTGATACCAGTTTCTAAATCAAGAAGCAATTAACTAAGTAGCATTCATATATATTCATATTATTCATGCTTTTAGTTAACCTTTTATATACCTGTCAAAATATTGAAATAGTTTTAAACAAAAACTTTTGCTTTAAGTATATAGCAATGATGTGGTAAAGAAATAAGCACAGAAAACAGTATGCATTATTAATACCTTTTAAATTTTTCAAAGAACATAAAACAGCTTTTGAGGTCTCATAATCAATTTCTGTTTATACTCAAAACAATGTAAAACACCCTAAGAGAAATTTATGTAATGTAGTAAACATTTCAAGATAATTTATGAACAAATGCATGATGTAATCAAGTACACAATATGGAACATTCATTGAAATATCACACATATAATTAAAACATTCAATTGCCAATAATAAACAAAGCATTAATGATTCATATTAATCCACAAGAAGGTAATGCAAGTAGATCAAAAAAGATAATCTAAAAGATAACATCGGTAATGTTTTAGATTATGTCTTTTTTGCCACTACTTGCAGCAAAACTAGAAAACTAGATTCTTAATCTGCCTGCTGTCTATCTCTGATGGCAAGAACAGCTTTTCTTGTCAGATCAAATAGAAATAAACTGATAAGAGGGAAGGTCCAGGTTTCACTGGATTTATACTTGGTAAGATTATTTTGACATTGTTATGTAACATACTAAAGCTACTGAACTCATCCCCATTTATATCTTTTCCTTCAAGAAAAGGGCTTAAATAGTAACCATAACATTTCTTAATTGCAGTGGATAAAGGTAATGCTGCTTGACAGAACATATATATTCTTTTATACTTCTCTTTCTGCCTTGATTTTTGGGTGTATCTTGGAACTGGAATGAGATCCCCTTCTTCAAAACTGTATTTTTAGTGGAATTGAATTTTTTGTGTTTTTTTTTGGGTAAAAAATTATTTTCTAAAACTAACATTTTTAGAAGCACTGCATTTGTTTGGTTCTCATGTAGTTAATTTCATTGTTGGAAAGCTGTAGAAAAATTAGTGGAAACCTAGCAGAAATTGAATGAGAAACAAAATTTTGAGGATTGTTCAGTTCCCATAAAAATAGCAATTAAGTATGTTGAGTGTGGAAAAAAAATGAATTCTGGTCTAAGTAAAAAAAAGTTGATAATGCTGTTTTGCATTTATGGTGCAATCATATTAGAATTCTGTATTCTGGTGACTGCATCTCAGAAAAGAAATGAAACACATAGTGAAAAACACAAAATTATTAATTAGGGATCTGGAGCAACTTACTTTCTCATAAGATATGGATGTTTAAATCATTGGAATATTTAGTATCATTTTAACATTTTTGTGCATCTGTTTTCTCTTGATTTTTTTTCTGTAATAGTGTACTTTTATGATACACGAGTTGCCTAAATTGTACATAGAATATAGATGGGGTACAAAGTAAAATTAATTTGAATTCCAAGAAGAAAGGTGGATCTTTTTTGGATCTTTTTAGCTTAGAAAAAGAGGAAATAATAAGAAACACCCCAAATGACTGTAATGTACCAGTAAAGCATATAGTTTACACATAGGTCGCTGGTTAAATTCCTTGCAAGTAAAATCATGGAAGTGTTGCCAGGTAGTGTTGACAACATGCTAAAACAGATGAATCAGTAATTTGGCTTACTGTGTGATTTTGAAACTGTCATTGAGGGCTGTATTCCTTGGGCATTTTCTCGTACCAAGAAATCTTTTGTGAAACAAATCTCAAAACCATTTTCACCTCATCTAATCTGGGATTAGAATTAAGGAAAAATAATTTAATCACAGTGAAGTAATAATAAGATAAAAATTGTGGATGTAGTTAATAAATCACTGAAATCAATTTATGTTAAACTTACATTATTTTATATTAATATAAGTTAATTTATTATGGCTGCAGAAAACTGGATGACCAATGGATGGAAGCAAAAAATGCAGAAAACTTGAACCTAGTAATTGTAAGACTTAGTAGTAGATTTTACTGCCTAGATATGGTAGTTTTCACTAGAGCCTAAAGTAATATTACATATATTTATGAAATTATTTGTTTCCTTAAGTTTAAAAATTGTAGATCTGATAGTTGTCCTGTTTAAGATTTGAGAATATTGATTTATTGCTGAATTTTATTTGTTTTAACTTTATTGATTTTTGGTAAATCATTTTTGTTAGGTCAAAACAGTCACATTTAAACAGCAAATCTAATAAAAAATATTTTATTTAAGGAAGAGTTTACACAATATAATAACTGAGTTATTTATGAGAACTTGCTATATTACCTCATGAAGGAAACAGCAGTATATAAACAAATTTTATATAGAAATAAATATAATAAGTGTGTAAATGATGTGTAAGTGTGTCTGGAAGCAATGTTCCCTTTGTTCATGTTTCATCTTTGAAAACTGAGTCCTTGATAACAGTCATGAAAAGTTCCATGGTTGGTTGTGGAGTTGCTTTGCTTTTTGCTAACAGCAGGTGGCAGCATATAGCCAACCTTGGATAATCGGAAAAAATATTAATCAAAGTAATTTAATTAAATTACTACATGAACAGAAGACTACTGGAAAATTCCAGGGTTGTAAACTAGATTGATGTTTAAAAACATTCACAAAAGGCAGTGGTACACCATTTCCAAATTGTTGTCCAAAAGTCAAGGTACCTTTCACGGAAATACAATTCAAGTAAAATTATTTTGCCTTTTTACTGTTTTGTAAAAACTTCTTTGGGACTGAAAATTAAATTTGTTTCTGGTATACACTTAGTAATTGATGATTTAAAGGAGAGACCTCTATTTTTATTTATCTTATACTTTGGGAATTACAATACAATCCTCTTGGTTTGCTGTTCTATGAATTGTTTTTAAAACATACATTATTTCCAAGATTAAACTTTCTATTGTTTGAACTTCTTTGTACCTAGATGGTTCAATATTTTTGCCACATATAACATTTTAAAATGAGAGCCTTATATTTCCTGGATGCTAAATAATACTTGCTGGGGTATATAAAAAATAATGGCGAACAATTAGTTTAGGTTGGGGTGTCAAATTCACGGCATCACAGTGGCATCATGTGATGTATCGGGACTTTTTCCCCCTTTGCTAAACCGGGTGTGGGTGGTTTAGGTGGTCTTTTAGAAGTCAAATGCTCTGTACCTTCTCTGTTAATCCATTCTCTTGCCTAAGGCTTAAATGCCAGGATGACTGTATGACCTATCAATCTGTCTGCTTAAAGAATACTTTAAAATACTTCAAAACTGCAGTTTTGAGAGGACTTCACCCAATTAGACTGCAGCTAAATACTGAACTTTGGGTAGGGATCATGATGCAACAATGTCACATCAAATAATTCATCAGTTGAAAGTAAAATTGGTTACAGAGTTAATTATTTAAGATAAGGAAGTGAAGGGTGATGTTGTCATGGTGACCTACCTATAAGAACACAAAAAGAACTGAGATTTTGAATAATGGATGGCCTGCTAAGATTAGGAATTATTGACATGTTTTTGTCTTTAATGGTCATGAATATGCCAAACGCTCATAAACAGAAGTGCAACAAACAGTATCTTCTGACTAGCTCCACAAAATCATTTCAATTGTTCATGATGTATTTATATGTGCAAAACTAAAGAATATTAATACGCTACAATGACATTGATCGAAAACAACTGTTAAAGGCTTAAATTAGCTTTCTATTAGAGAATAAAAGCTATGATTTAAATACTGTGTCAGAGTTTCAAGACATTTGGCTCAAAAAGCCAAATAAAACCTTTCAATATATCTGTTTTAAAAAGAACCCTTGACTACACTACCGAATGTCACTCAGAAAGCAGCACCATGCTCCTTTTCTTCAATAAGGTATGCTCACAATTGACTAATTGAGAAATCATAACAGTTTAAACTTATTACCTGTGCAGTTCTGGATATACATAACTCCTGGTTTGATTAGAATGACTATGTTATGGACATGTATTTGCACACATTTTAAAATTAAGCAGAAATAATTTACATACTGATTTTAGCTTAATTTTAACACTAAGTTATTATTGCATATATATTATGCTGACATATTATGCTCATTAGTAGGGAACATTAAGGTGTTGGGTTAAGAAATATTCAGACATATGGGATAGAGCCGTCATGGCGAACCTATGCCATGCGTGCCAGAAGGGGCACACAGAGCCATCTCTCCAGGCACACCAACCATCGCCCGTTGCTCTTCCAGATTCCAGCTGGTTTTTGCACGCACAGAAGCGCCAGAAACTGGAAGAGCAGCTCCCTGCATGCATGTGCGCACTGACCAGCTGGCCTTTGTGTGCGCATGCATATTAGAAATGGGAAGACCAGATGGCCAGTGCACGTGTGTGCTGGGAAGCTAAGCTTCCAGGTTCCAGTGCTCCTGTGTGCACATGCAGGGGAGCTGCTCTTTTGTTTTCCGGCGTGCGCAAACTCCCATTTCGGCACTCAGTGCCAAAAAAGTTCACCACCACTGGGATAGAACATTCACTTCTTTGTGCTGTGAATTAGGAATGGAAGAGATTCAAAAATTAAAATGAGAATTGTGCACCTCCTGGCCCTGTCTGTGAGATGTTTGTGTTCCAAAAGTTTGTGGTCAGCTCAAACCTGAAAAGATAATTCCCTTCAGTAAGATGGAAACAAAGCTGAAAGTTTTTCTTTGAACCTAAAGCTTGTTGTTAAAAACATTACAGATGCCATATTATTTCACTCCAAATAGAATAAATTATATTTGCCTGGATCCATTTGAATTCCATCTGAGAAAGTATAATAGCCAAATATCCCTAATAGAGATTGTTCAAACATAGAGATTGTGGTCACAAAGGCATTTAAAGACTGAGGAATAGAATCCTTGGAATAAATGTGTAAATTTTCTAAATAAATGACCAAAAAATGTTCAAAAGGTCATAAAAATGGGATTCAAAAATCTCATAAAGACTGATTAGCTGAAAGCTAATAGAAATACCCATACTCAAATTTCTTATTAGAAGTACCAAAAGCAGTTAAATATTTTGTACCCTTGTTTAATGTGAATCAGATGGCAAACTATTTGGGTTCTAATTTTGTCATTTCGGTTCCTACTTTGCCAGTTGCAGTCTTTATAGCATAGGGAAAGCAAATGATAACTTTGCCGTTTATTTTTAATTTTAGAATCTTTACATTTTTATATTCAGTATGAGATTGTATTTATAATGGCCAGGGATTAAATTTCCCCCTTCCCCTTCTAATTACAATAAAGAAAGAAAAAAAGAGTTCAAAAGGAGAAATAAAGATACCAAATGGATATGAGCCATGTGTTTGCTTGCTTCTTTTTTGGATTAATATCTTTTGTTCAGGAGTTTTAAGAAATAATACAGAGAAGGTAACATGCTTGGAGAAAAGCATATATATAGTCTTTAGATTTGTACATTCTGGTAAATCATTATATGATTGTTTGCTTTTACCTTAACATAGCATGCAAACATAGTAACCATGACTTGTAAATCATTGCTTAGGATTCAGAGCTCTGTTTGTTAAAGAGGCCCATTTGTTGGCTTATTAAACAGTATAATTAAAAAGATTCATGGCTCACAATAAAATAAAATGGAAATTCTTCAGTGATTTTTCATTATCTACTGTGTAGATTTTTTTGAAAATTTATCCATAGGAGTATGACTGCAGAATCACATCTAACTATTGTATTATACTGCATAAATAGAAGAATTTAATTTTTTCTCTAATGTAGCATTTTTTCTAAGTTGCCTATTTTCCTCATACAAGCAAATTAAATTTGATGCTAAATAGCATTATAGAGAAATATGAGCTCAAGAAGAATTTTTCCAGTGACTATAGTGTTGAGGAGATAAATTCTAAAAGAATCACATAAACATCTAAAATTGCATTTAACAATCATTAATTAAAACAATAGTAAATGGGGAATTCAAATAAAAGCGTTTCAACTCTTCAAATAGTTCAGTGCTAACTGAAATAAAAAAATATTTAGGTTTTAAAAGCTTCCCCCAAAAGGACCAATATTTATTTCTTCAACCAAATATTTTAAAAATATGGGCTAGCACAGCTTCGGCATTTAGATATAAATGCAAGTGATTCTTTACATAGCTTCAATGTTGGTAGAGCCTTCTTAAATTGCATTCAAAAGGGAGAGGCAAATCATATAATTGGTATAAAAAGATTTAATTTTTTTTGCTAATGCAAAATCCATTACATTAGATGCAAGGATGCATTTAATTATTGATACTTAAGCTGGGCTTACAACCAATAATCAAAGATAAAGTGTATCTTAAATATATATGCCTTATTTGAAAAATATTTCCTCTGAAACTATAATTGAAATGTTTGATCGTGTATATAGATTGCTTTTGATCTGTTTTTACAGCTTTTGAAATGTACATAAAAATAAGCAGGAAGAAATCATTACATTTCTTTAAAATCCGGTAGATTTCTAGGTATGTTTTGTCAACTGGAGTAACTGCTGTTGAACTGTTGTGAAAAAAAGAATTGCTAAATATATGTTGACATTGAATAATATAATCGGATGTTTATATATAGTATATGTATGCCTGTGTCTATATTTATATCTATTGGGTATAAATATATAGTACATTTATACCTAATGTTCAAGTGGTTACAAGTGTTAAGGAAGTTAGCACATAGTCACCTATATTTAAATTTGTATAATTCATTTGATATATTTTTCTTTAAATGAGAGAAGAATACAAAGAACACTTTCCACCTTTAAATAATGTGTTATTTATTTCAGCTGCAATAAATCCCAATGAATATTTGCCACTCAGGGATCTGAAGTCAGGTATATTTGGATGCAGAGGTTTGAAAGCTTTGATATATCATGAAAAGTTGTGTCTTCTCTCATCAAATTAGTAATGTCTTGTTCATTTAGGCTAAATAAAAAGATTTTATCATACTTTGCTGATAATACAGAGTAGAGGCTATATAGTTACCTCAAATTGATCTTTAGAAATATCCATTCTGAAACACACACACAACACACACACAAACAACACAAACACACACACAAACACAGTTGTTTTTTGCACCTCCCAGGTGAGAATGAGCTCAAGTTAATTAGCCCCTGGTGCATAGTCATTCACAGAGGAGGCTGAAACATGAGCTGTGATATCATGTCACAGACCTCATGACTTACATACTGATATGTAAACTATAAAAAGATGGTTTGCATTCTGATGTCACAATGCACAAATCACCTTTCTTTTGTCATCAATGTACCATTAATGCCTATGTTCTGGAATTGATCCTTGGAATACATGATCTATTAATGCATATGCTCCAAAAGAACGTTCTGATATATTAAAACTGATTATATTCCAACAATATTTTCCATTGTACCAGATGGCTTTCTTTTGAAATTAAATCTAATGAATGCAGTTTGGTTTGCACAAGCTGAATTTAGCAGTGGGTAATGGAAGAATGGAACAGAATCCTTGTGAAACTGGCCATATGGGATATTGTTTCAGTAATCTATTGTGGAAAAATATAAAAAGGAGCAAAAAATTAACAAAAAATAAGATAATAAACTGGATTGCATTTTTATTTATTTTAATACAACATAAGAATAAAGGAAGCTGCCTTATACTGTGTCAGACAGCAGGCCATCAATCTAGTATTGTTGACATTGACTGATGAATGGAGATACAGGGGGTTGAATTTTCACTGGACTATTTTATTCCCAAGAAATATGATCCTGGTTTTTTTCTTAGTTTGCTCTCTATATGTACAAATTTATTACATTTCTACAGAGTTGCCAAAGGAATTCAGGGATGAATAGATAGGAAATGATACTCACAATACCCTCAGCATTTAAATGTTAACATTATAAATTATTGAGGAACTGATTTGGTTAAGCTATAGGGACAATAATAACTTTACAGATAATTTGAAGGAAAATATAGGCAGCATTAGAAAAGTGTCCACAATTGAAATCAGATTGCACCTGTGTGTGTAAACTCCAGTTGAATAACTTTTTTATATTTAAAAATTCTCCATACTAACTAGGGAAAATGTGAGGAATTTAGCTATTGAAAGCCCTGTTCTAATATAATTATAATTATATTAGGGCAGAGCTTAATTATTCCTTTTGCAATTATAACCTGTGTATATGTTTCTACTATTTCTATTATATGTGAACATCAGAATTTACTGAATATAAGGAGTCATAATCTGAACAAGACTCAGATGTATAAAATTCATATACAGCAATTGTCTGGAAGTAGCAATATATTGTGGGTGCTCAATCACTGGAGACTTTTAAGAAGAGAGTGGACATCCATTTGTTTAAAATGGTATAGAGAGTCCTGTTTGTGCAAGGGGTTGGACTAGAAGACCTCCAAGGTTCCTTCCAACTCTGCTGCTGCTGCCACTACTAATCCTAATGATAATTAGCTAGAAAAAAAGTTAGTGGCTCTCCACCCTTGAAAGTGTATGCAATAAAATGAAATGTTCTACAAAACTTGTAATTCATTCACCCTAAGACAGGACATATCTGGATTTGGTAATATAATTTGTTTTCTTTCTGATTTAGCATTGAGGGATTGTATGAGAATTAAAATTGTAATGGTGCTATACAGGCCATTTGTTTCAGTGAGCTAGTTTCATTAAACTACTTAGTCACTCAACCTTGCAATTTTTCAATAGAGATCAGAAGATGGAGCCGCAATTATGAGTATAGTATGTCCAGTTGATTCAATCAGAAATTGGTTGTCTCCTATCAGAATTAATAAAATTGAGACAGATGGTTTAATTGTCACAGATGGTTTAATTGTCACACATGATTCTCCATGGAAGTCTTTACTAAAGACTTCCTATATTCTATATTCTCCATGGAAGTCTTCACTAAAGGAAAGTCCTTAAGTAGTTCCACTATTTTCTGAAGTGGGAAGAAGTTATGTTTTCCTAAATCAGGCATGTCCAAAGTCCGGCCTGGGGGTCAATTGTGGCCCATTTTCAAATTTCAAGTGGCCTGCAGTCTCTTCTCCCTGCTGGCTCAGCCTGTCACTTATCGCCACCTGCTGGCATTTTTCCCTTCACCACACAGCGGTTCCTGTGAATGGCTGAATGGTCAGCCCCCACACATTTTCACCTCACCAAATCTGGCCCTCCTTGCAAAAAGTTTGGACACCCCTGTCCGAAATACTAGGCTTCTTTTATCTGATTCATTAGCAATGTGATTAAGTCCTTTGTTCATGTGAGCTTTCATTTTTTCCCCTTAACATATTTGTTGTATATAGAACTTGGTAGACACCAAATACCTCGATCTGATTGGCCGAAAAAGCCATTCTCGGATTGGTTACTTAAGAGCCATTTCGATTGGCCCACCTAACGGCAGGAGCACTCAAACAACTGTCCTTGGCCACAAGCCGCGAGCAAGCCGCTATACGAAGGGCTGCCGTGGCTTGAGCCAATGTTCTGTTAACAGTTACGTTACTGTTTAAATAAAGAGCTGTTTGTTAGAACCCGGTCTTGCTCACCTTATTTCCGAACAGAACACTGGCGACGAAGGTGGGATTGTCGTAGAAGGTAAGACCGAAGCACGCGGCAACCAGAACCGATCAACAGAGATGGCCGGTAACAATGCGCCGCCCGCACCGTTCAACCCAGCCGAGTAAGATTGGGAGTCGTACATTGATCACTTCCTAATGTTTCTAGAAAGCAACGAGCTGCAGAAGATATCTGACCAGAGGAAGAGGGCTGTATTCCTCACGCACTGTGGACCAGCCGTTTTTAAATGGCAAAGGTCCTAGCTAAACCAAGAGATGTTAAGTAGATGGCATGGCCTGAGCTGAACAGAATGCTCTGAGCCCATTACGTGCCTGTGGTCTCCAACCTGATCAAAAGGCACAAGTTTTACAAAAGAGACCAAAAGGAAGACGAGAGCGTCGGAGATTTCGTAGCAGCCCTGAAAAATATCAGAGGAGCCTGCGAGTTCCAGAACATGGACGAGGCCATGGGGGACTGTGTTGTCCTCGGATTGAAGCACGCTACTCTCCAAAGCAAGCTGCTTAACAGACCAAATATTACAGTGATGGAGGCCATCGCAGAAGCCACTGCCAATGAAGCAGCCAAGAAATCCGCAGCCACTTTGCGCCAGATGAACACAACTCCAGATCCGCCGAATCAACCCAGAGAAAAGAGGGCAGAAGGAAGCAAGAAAGAGCCCACACCGACCGCCCACTATGAAGATCTCGATTCCCCGAGCGACACTGATGAAGACAATGAAGATGTACATAGGCTTCAGTCGGACAAAAAATGGCGGGAAAAAAGAAAAGGCAGGCGGGAATTCCAGAAAGGCAACCACCCGCGTTCAGAATGTAGGTTCCTAGATGCCATCTGCAGAGCTTGTGAAAAATGGGGGCACATTGCAAGGGTCTGCCAAAACAAAAAGAGCTATAGTCCTAAAAGATGCGGCAGCACCCCCCCCCCCCCAGAAACGAAGAGAGACAAGCCGGAAGCAGGTGGAATCGTGAGAGTAGAAAGCGACGAATGAGCGACAGAGAAGAGACGCACCAGATGATAACCATCGGAAATGCCAGGGCAGCTAACGTAAAAAAAGGTCTGGGTAAAGGTGAACATCGAAGGGAAGCCCTATGAGATGGAAGTAGACTCTGGATCATACTTATCTATGGTATCTTGGGACACTATTAGATGCCTGATACCAGACATCAAGCAAAGAGAACTGGAACAACAAAAACTGAATTTAAAGGACTACCAGGGAAACTGAATCCCGGTAGTGGGCCTTGGACATTTCCTAGTTGAATTTAAAAATCACACTGAAATCCTGCCTCTAACAATTGTTGACTGTGATCGCCCTAGCCTGCTGGGGATCAAATGGTTCACTCCCCTGGGAATTGGAATGACAGGGATCAACAGCGTCGTTGTGGCCAACGGGGAAGATAGCCTGTTGCAAGAGTTCCGGGATGTATTCAGTGGGACCCTAGGCAAGTACAAGGGGACCCCAATCTCGTTTAGCCTAGACCCAAAGATAGCTCCCATCAGGCTCAAAGCCAGATGCGTTCCCTTTGCCTTAAAACCAAAAATAGACGAACAACTAAACAAACTTATTGCACAAGGGGTGTTAGAACCAATTGACCATGCCAGGTGGGAAACACCTATCGTGACTCCTGTCAAACCAGATGGGTCAGTGCGCATCTGTGGAGACTATAAGGCAACCCTAATTCATGTGCTCCAGCAAAGCGCATACCCAGTACTGGTAGTGCAACACTTATTGCACTCACTAGGGGGAGGAAATTTTTTTGCGAAGCTCGATCTCGTACAAGCGTATCAACAGCTACCAGTTGACCGCACAGCTACAGAGGCACAGACTATAGTCACACACAGGGGGGCATTCAAGTGCAACCGACTACAATTTGGCGTTAGCGTTGCCCCAGGCGTTTTCCAAAGCCTCATGGAGTGCCTTCTAAATGGAATCAAGGGAGTCGTCCCCTATTTTGATGATGTACTGGTGTCAGCAAAGAACGTAAACCAACTGGAAAGTAGACTAAAAGAAGTCTTGCGATGATTCAGAGACGCAGGGCTTAAAGTCAAGAGAGAAAAATGTAAATTAGCCACCGATCAGGTTGAATTTTTAGGCTATCTCATAGATGAGCAAGAGATACACCCCACCGAAAAAAAGATAAAGGCAATCAAAGACGCACCTAGACCTAAGAACAAAACTGACTTACAAGCATTCTTAGGTCTCATAAATTTCTGCAATGTATTCCTGCCCCAAAAAGCAACTGTAGCAGAACCCTTACATCGGTTGTTAGACAAAAAAACTATATGGAAATGGGGCCACCATGAACAAGCAGCATTCCAAAGTATCAAGGACTTATTAACATCTAATACCGTTTTGATCCAGTACAGCAACACCTTGCCTTTGATGGTCACCTGTGATGCATCACCTTTTGGAATCGGCGCCATACTGAGCCACCAGCTACCAGACGGCAGAGAGGCACCAATCGCCTTCTACTCCAAAACGCTGTCAAAATCGGAAAGAAACTAGAGCCAACTCAACCAAGAAGCTCTCACAATCATAGCCAGCGTCAAAAGATTCCATGAATACCTTTATGGTAGGACTTTTTCAATTATCACTGACCACAAACCCCTGCTAGGGATCCTGGCAGGAAACAAATCAATCCCGAACATTCTATCATCAAGAATGACGAGGTGGTCTGAATTCCTCGCTGCCTACAACTACATGCTCCTCCATCGCCCAGGAAAGACCATCATTCATGAGGATGCCATGAGCTGTTCCCCACTGCCCAACACAGAAGACCACCCAGTTCCCACCGTCTCCACTCTCCAAAACGAGTCCTGGCCGAATCTGCCACTAACCACAGCAGGCGTCGCTAAAGCTACTGCGAAAGACCCACTGACAGCTCGAATCCTGCATTGGGTAGGTAAGGGCTGGCCGGATGAAAACAAAAGTGAGACTTTTAAACCTTTTCACACCCGACAGACTGAACTGTCTATTGAAAAAAGCTATATGTTGTGGGGGAACAGGGTGGTAATCCCAGAAAAATTACAGGAAGAGGTGTTGTGCATGTTGCACGAGGGGCACCTGGGCATAGTCAAAATGCAAGCCCTGGCCAGGAGCTACGTCTGGTGGCCAGGGCTGGACAAGGACATTGAACGATGGGTGAAAACATGTCATGACTGTCAAAAATCGCGGCCTACCCCCCCACTGGCACCAGTCATGGAATGGGAAACTCCCAGAGGCCCATGGTCGAGACTGCATATTGACTTTGCTGGGCCTACAAAAGGGAACACCTATTTTATAATGGTAGACGCCTACTTGAACTGGTTAGAAGTCATTATTATGGCATCCACTACCACCGAGGCAGTCATGAAACAGTTAAACAAACTTTTCACCACGCATGGACTGCCAGATGTAATAGTTTTGGATAATGAGCCCCAGTTTACCGCTCTAGCGTTCGAGCAGTACTTGGCTGCACAGGGCATCCGACATGCCCTGACAGCGCCGGCTCATCCGGCTTTAAATTGACGGGCTGAACGCATGGTTCATTATACTGAGGAGGCCCTAGAAAAAATGGACACGGGGGACATGCAAGATAAACATAACAGATTGTTAACACTCCAACATATTACCCCTAGCACAACAACCAACAAAAGCCCAGCAGAACTCCTCATGGGTAGGAAACTACGTTCCCACCTCGATAGACTGCACCCCACCTATACCTGGGACAAATCTCCTGACTCCTCCAGTAAATACCGATCATTTGAAATCGGCAATTTAGTCTACGCAAAAAACCTTACTGGGGACCCATTATGGCTTCCAGCCACAATTACCCAAATCACAGGCCCCCGGACTTACTGACTTGTTTTGGACGACGGTAGAACATGGAAGCGGCACATCGACCAGCTTTGCTCTCGAACACTAGAACGCAACACCACACCAGCGCCACAAATAAATGAACCAAAAACAACCAAGGAGGGGGGGGAAACAAAATAATAAAAAAGGGAGAGACGAACCTCCAATAACATGACAACAATCACTACAAGAAACTCAAATAAAACAAAAAGAGCACTCACTCTTAGACGACCTCCAGAGAAGAAGTCCGGGAGCAGAAGAATGAGGTGAGACCTTCCTGGAAGGAGACAGCCAGGCCAGCTCTACCAGCCTGGACAAACCAGGAGGGAGTGGCGGAGCCACTTCAACCGGCCCAAGAAACCCAGGCGGGAATGGCAAGGCTGACTCACCCTTCTAGGAGGTTCCATTGAGAAGACGCAGAGAAAAAGCAATCCTGTCCGAACCGCTTGAGGACCACGCTGAAAGTGAGCTGCGCAGGTCAACCAGGACTTGCAAAAGCCCCACCTACCTGAGTGACTACGTTACGCACGTTGGACGAAACAAAGGGGGGAGGGCTGTTGTGTATAGAACTTGATAGACTCCAAATACCTCGATCTGATTGGCTGAAAAGGCTGTTCTCGGATTGGTTACTTAAGAGCCATTTCGATTGGTCCGCCAAATGGTGGGAGCACTCAAACAACTGTCATTGGACACAAGCCACGAGCAAGCCGCTATAAGAAGGGCTTCCGCGGCTTGAGCCAATGTTCTGTTCCCAGTTACTTTTACTGTTTAAATAAAGAGCTGTTTGTTAGAACCCGGTCCCGCGCACCTTATTTCCGAACAGAACAGTATTGCTTCTAAAAAGAGCACTTACTGTATAGAAAAATAGCACACAAGATTTAATAAGGGAATAGTTTGAACTTGAAGAACTGGTTTCACAACCTTTCCTCTCCACCTTCTACCCTACCTGTTGGGAGAAGTGTGTTAATAGAACTCTGCAGCTGCAATTAACTCTGTTAATTAATCCACAAAAAGAGATCTACAGGATTCCACACAGAGAGATCACTTTATCATTCCACAACTAAAAGAAAAGAGTTATTATTTTCAATCAATTTATATGGCTACCCTACTCACAATTGTAACTTTGAGTAGCTAACATAAGATTGAACCAGAAAAGCTAACATAAGATTGAAACAGAAAAACAAAAAAATAACCAACAAAATAAAAACAACTCTTCTGAAGGAAGAGCTGGGTTTTCAAGAAGGCCAGCCACAGTGGGGCTATCTTTCAAGCTAGAATGAAGGTTGAAGAGTTCAAGAGAACACCAAATCACATATCAGATGGAGTAAAGTGCTTTCATATCCAAGTACATGCCAACTCCTGAGAAGCCTTAATGATCCAGGAGACACATGAATCTAAAACACAATTGGCTGTACTATAAGGACAAACAGGTTTGAATTCTTCCCAGATAACCAAGCTATACCATGCCTCAATTAATAAACCCAAACCTGCACAATTGGGAATACAATTGAGGTGGATCTGACATGTGGCTGGCTATCTGCAAATGCAATAGTAGTACATTTGCGAAGAAAAGTCAACATATTGTCTGGAATTACTTAAGATGTGGCTAATGGTGCTAAAGAACTTAACACTTTATTAGGAAGGAAGCAAGGAAGGAACTTCTGAACCTGAAATTCAGAAATAGCCTGCATAGAGAAATACCACTTTGTATATTGATTGACAGTGATATGGCCCCAGGAGACAGATGTAGATTGATCAAATTTTATTTAATGCATTGCAGAGTTTAGTAAAAAAAAGCAGCAACCCTAAGTTTTAGTCATTTTCTTTTTTAATTGGCAGTCACAATTTGTTCATAGTCTCTGACCTCACCTTCCTGTTCCTACAGGCAACGAATGCAGATGTGAGATTCAAAAGCATCAAGATACTCACTTTTGACACAGCAGGAACCAAATAACTATTAGGAGATATATTCTTGTTCTCTGTTAATTAAAACAAATAATAATTAGTTATGCTCCGTCTGCTTCATAAGCTGTTGAAGGTCAAGGATGACTGTTCATAAATGGCATTTTAATGATCCAATGGATAGACTCAGAACATGCAATTGCACAAAATATAAAATAAGGATAAAAAGCTAATGTCATTCCAACCAGCAGACCAGAAAGGAAGTAAAGAATATTTTGATTTACAATATTTTTAAGCAAGCTACTATAACAGTACCATTTGATGAAAAACTGTGTGTCTACAACAGGGCTGTCAAACTTGCAGCCTGTGGGCCAGATGCTCATGTGCTGACCACACTCACACCCGGTTTAGCAAAGGGGGAAAAAGTTGCTATACATCATGTGACAACGCTGTGACAATGTGAGTTTGATACCCCTGGTATACACATTTATAAACATAGATGTTTATAAACTATATATTCGCTTAAATTCCAGATCTCTTCCCATGTCGGTCAAAGTTGTTGGGATCTATAGTTCAGCAATATCTTGAGGGGCACAATTTCCCCATTCCCAGCTTTTACAGTTTATATAACATAATGTTCCGTGGATTTATTTGTAGCATCAAAAACACACCTGCAGATTTACCAATTATATTTAGTTTAAATTAAAAATCACAGTTGACCAGATACTAAAATAGCCTTGAAAATTTTAGGTCTACATTTTATCTCACCTTCAGCAGCAAATTCAGTGCCATTTTAGTCAGCATAAAAAGTTGTTAATAAATCTGATTTACTAACCCATCATTTTTTGCTAGTGCTACAAATTTAGTCTTGCTTTCTTCTTGGAGATCTTTTCTATTGTGTACTTGTAGTATGGTCATTCTCCCTATGCGTAAACTACTACTACTACCACCACCACTACTACTAGTACTACTACTACTACTACACACACACACACACACACACACACACACATACACACCAGGGGTGGGATGTACCAGTTCAGCCTGGTTCTATAGAACCGCTCTGAAGAGCAGCAGACACCAAACTGGTTCGCTGCTGTGACCTTTTGCTCATCTCTTTGGTTCACCCACCTACCCTGGCTCTTGGCTGTCCTTTGTTTCCTGCTTTTTCAACCTGCGTGGCACAGCTGAGGTTGAAAAAGCAGGAAAGAAGAGGATTTTCAAACAGGCAGCTGTCCGGGCAGGTGATGGTTTTTTTGAAACCAAACTCTCACTGAACTGGTAGAAACACCGGTTGAATCCAACCCCTGAAACACACATACACATGCACATACACAGCTTCAGTCCTAAAGATACTAAAAAGCTTCAATTTAATCTGTCACACCAATGGCTAATATATTAGCACTAGCAATAGCACTTAGACTTATATACCGCTTTATAGTGCTTTCCAGCCCTCTCAAAATGGTTTACAGCATATTGCCCCCAACAATTTGGGTCCCCATTTTACCCACCTCAGAACGATGGAAAGCTGAGTCAACCTTGAGCCTGTTGGGATTCAATCTGTTAAATTGTAGTAGGAGTAGCCTGCAGTACTACACTATAACCACTGCGCCACCGAGGGTCCTAATTGCTATTTTGCTATTGTAATATTGCTATTACCTGAAGTTGATCATTGCTGTTTAGATTATATTTTACATTCTGTCTACATTAATTATTTCTGCGTAACTGTAATACACATAAGCACTTATTGTTATTTATATTACATTTATATGTAATAAAAAGCTTAACCAAGTTTAAATATTTGATAGCACTTTGCAGTTTGCACAGAATAAATGATTTTTCTGTAGTGTAAATACATCCCAATAATTTACTGTATGTTTTCATATTACAAATGAGGAGAAACAAATGTAAAAACAACTGATAAGGACATCAATGACTCACTGTTAGATTGTATAAAAGCTATTTTATGCTGGTCTGATGCATTTAAGCAATAGTTGACATCAGACTTTCCACTTCATGTAAATAACAGATAAGGTTTTTGACAACCTGTTTGTTTGATCAACTATCAAAAACCATGCTAACAGATAAGCTATTTTTTCACTCTTCCTTGGAAGCTTCTTTCTTTGTTTCTGTTTTATAATCTCAATTCATAGAAGCAACTTCTACAGTTTCAGGAGGGAAAACAAATTCATTATTGGTTAACGCTACCCACCTAATAGTACATGTTTACAGTTTTCTCATGGTGCAAGAACACAAAACCATCTCTAGTAGTTATGAAATATAGTCCTTTGGTTACTGTTGTCCTTTGGTTATTGTTCCTATTCAGTATCAAATGAAGGCGTGACTATAATCAGTCATTGTACAAAACAGTAGCTGGATTGTTATTTGACTGGATATCAGAAATATTTGGCTGAATCTGTTCCTTAATTTTGTTTTTTGCTTAGCAGACAGGTGCTGTGCATTATTTTTTACATTTATTTTGAACATGTATTATACATATTCCGTAAATAGTGAATGCAAAGTACAGCTTAGTTCGTAATGTCAGATAAATGCACATTAACTTTGATAATGGTTGTACAAAGGGGTGGGTTACGATAGGGTTAACTACGGGTTCAGGATTTACGAGCTTCCCTGCCCGCTGTGAGCCACATGCCTGTTAATCGTCATTAGCATGCTGCGTGGCAAGAAGCAGCCTTTGAAACAGCCCTCTTTTCTTGTTTTTTTAACTGCAGCTGTGCCTCGTTCCGATAGCTGAAGTTGAAAAATCAGGGAATAAAGATCAGGTAAGAGCCCAGGTGGACGGGTGAGCAAAAACATCAGGAGACATAGAACCGGTTCTATGTCTGCTGCTCTTCAGAGCTCCCGGTTCTACAGAGGTGGACAGAACTGGTAGAAATCCACCCCTGGTTGTACAATAGCATATTAGATGAATTCAGAATTATTAGTATGACTTTGGAAGAAACAGATAATTTAGCCATATAATGGAAAAAATGTTTTCTATTTGTCTAAAACAATTTTAAAATATGGTCTTAAGCCCATGTCACACTGAACCAACGGATGCAAAGAGGATGTAAAACGGACAAAAAAGCTTGCCATCCGTTGGTTAACGCGATGTATCCGTTCTGTACTCACTGCCTCCATTTTGCTTCCTCTCCATCCGTCCAGCATCCATTTATGGACGTTTCATCCGCTCCAAAAGTTTTGGGCTGCCTAAAACTTTTGCGCGGAAAATGTATCCAGTTCGTCCGTTCTGCACCCGCTATGCATCCACTACGCATCCGTTACGCATCCGCTATATCCGCTAGGCATCCGCTAGGCATCCGCGCAACTCCATCCACTCCAGCGGTAAACGGATGCAGGGAGGAAGCGGAACGGATGCAGAACAGATGCAGAACGGATGCCTAGCGGATGCAGCATGGAAACAAAGCATTTAAAACGGAAAAAATGTTCGCAGAGGGGACCTATCTCGGATATTAAGGATGTCTACAGGATGCCTAGAGGATGCCTAGAGGATGCCTAGCGGAAAACCTATATTGCCTATAAAAAGGGGGAGCAACTCGCCTGCATCGCACTTTCAGAACAGCAGCCCAGCGGTGCAGACCTCTGCAGCCTTCATCTGCCTCTTCCTCTTCCACAGCATCCAGTCATGTCCACCGTGGATTGTAACAAAGTCCTTTCGGCAGCCACCATCGTTCTGCAACAGTGCGAAGCCATCTGCAGGCTCTGTGAACACTACTGAGAGAAGAAAAGGAGCCACCCCAAAAGAGTCTGGGTCTGAATATGGTTTGCCAGTAGAGCGGAGGACGGACTGTACAACAAGCTGATGGTGGAGCTCAGGAGCGAAGACACTCGGGCATTCCAGAACTTCATGAGGATGCTGCCAGCCATGTTTGATGAAGTTGTGCAGCGGCTGACACCCAGGTTGACCAAGGCAAACACCAGCTTCCGGCCCAGCCTGGAACCTGGGCTCAAGGTGGCACTCACTCTGCGCCACCTGGCCTCAGGGACCTCCTACAGGAGCATGCAGAACGGCTGGAGGGTGCCATCCAACACCATCAGCATTGTGGTCAGAGAAGTGGTGCAGGCCATCATCGAAGAATACAAGGAGGAGCTCCTCCAGTACCCCTCCACTGAAGAAGGATGGAAGAAAGTTGCAGAGCAGTGGTATCAGAAGTGGAACTTACCACACACCGTTGGAGCCATAGATGGCAAGCATGTGGCCTGCAAATCTCCAGCCAAGTCGGGGTCCACTTATTTCAACTCCAAGGGCTTCATCAGCATCATCCTCTTTGCCATGGTCGATGCTGACTACAAGTTCATGTACATCGATGCTTCAGGCAACGGCTCATCTTCGGATGCCCAGGTATACAACGCCAGTCACCTCAAGGAGGGGCTGGAACGCAACCTCATCGTGGGCTTCCCAGATCCAGACCCCCTGCCCAACGAATGACACACAAGATGTGCCCTACTTCATTGTGGGGGATGACGACTTCTCCTTCACAACCTACCTCATGAAGCCCTACACCTCCAGACTCCTCACCCATGAAGAGAGGATCTTCAACTACAGGCTGTCCAGGGCAAGGCGGGTGGTGGAGAATGCCTTTGGCATCCTGGCCAACAGGTTCCAGGTACTTCTCACCACCATGCAGCATTGCCCAGAGACCGTCAGGAGGATCATGGAAGCTTGCTGCATCCTGCACAATCTCATGCGCACCCGCTACCCAGTCTTGCAGAACAGGCTCGTGGACCTCCAACAAGCCAATGGGGTCATGGAGCCTGGGGAATGGAGGCAAGGGCGAAACCTGATCGACACTGAGGATGTGCAAGGCCCCAACAGAGCCTTCAAATGAAGCGAAGAAGCAGCGCAACCTCCTGAGACAATGGTGCAACTCCCCAGCTGGAGCAGTGGAGTGGCAAGACAGGATGGTAGATGCTTAATGGATGCTTCCTTCAGCCTGTCTCATCACACGGATGAGATTGGGTCATGTATGTTTGGTTGGCCTACAATGAACAGGGCGTTTAATGTTGACATGTGTGGATAATTATTACATTATTATTGATAATAAAGGGCCGTAGGTGTGGCACTTGGGAGGGTGGACCATACAGTCCCACTATGCTTGCACTGGAGGTTTATTTATCCCACTGCTATCCTAACCCATCCCACAGCTATTACCCATTCCACAGGTATCCTAACCCATCCCACTGCTATCTTAACCCATCCCACAAGCATGCAAAGGCTTAAACCATTTCTAAAAGTTTCCAGCAAGACTTTATTAAAAAAAAGAAATGAAGCAAGTGTGTGAATCATAAATAGACTTTACTAACAAGAAGCTATAAAACAAAAATGAGTCTCTGGCACTCCTCTTGGTCGCTCAGTCCCAGGGGTGAAGGGTGCAGGTGCTGTGGAGGTGGCTGGTGCTGGAGTGCTTGTCATCAGCTCCTCCAGAAGCAGAAGCAGCAGAAGCACCAGCCCCAGAAGAGCGAGCCCGTGCTGCAGAAACCCCAGCAGAACCAGAGTGAGGGCCAGGGGGCGGGATAGTAGCCCTGTCCCTCTTGCCAGGGCTGGCAGCAGATGGCTGAGGCTTGCTGTGCTTCAGCATGGTTGTGGGGTTGCTGGCTGGCAGGGAGGCTGGCAGGCACCAAGGCTGGCAGGGAGGCTGGCACCAAGGCAGGCAGGGAGGCTGGCACCAAGGCTTGCAGGAAGTCTGGCAGAGAGGCTGGCACCAAGGCTGGCAGGCAGGCTGGCAGGCAGGCAGGCACCAAGGCTGGCAGGCAGACATGAACCAAGGCTGGCAGGAAGGCTGGCAGGCAGACATGAACCAAGGCTGGCAGGAAGGCAGGCAGCAAGGCTGGCAGGCAGACCGGCTGGCAGACCGGCTGGCAGGGAGGCTGGCAGCAAGGCTGGTAGCAAGGCTGGCAGGCAGACATGCAGGCAGGGCAGGCAAGGCAGTCGATGTGTCTGGCAGCAGGTCTTTCCACTGAATGGCGTCCTGCTTCCGAGCTGCTTCCGTTATATCCGCGGGGCTGACATAATGCATCCTCCCCGCATGTGCAGTGAACGCCAGGCATTCGTTAGGCTTCCGCTGTGCATCCGCTAGGCTTCTGCTCTGCATCCGCTTCATCCGCTGTGCATCCACTCTGCTTCCGCTCTTTCCGTTCCGCGTCCGCTTCGCTGAGGCCCCCTGGGCTGGGCTTCCGTTCCGCATCCGCTTTGCATCTGCCCTGCGTCCTCCCCGCGTCTGTGTTATCCGTTCCGGTTATGCAAATTTTTGCCCCTTTTGAGAGCGGATAACAACGGATGGAACATTTTGCTCATCCGCTGTGTCCTTTTTGCATCCGTTGGCCAGTGTGACATGGGCTTTATATTTAATCTTATATCATTTTGTGTTTATAACGTGGCCTTGAAATATGGTCTCGTATTTATAATGTGGTCTAAAATGGTCGCCACTATGTAAAAAATATGTTGAGACTCTAAAAAGAGTGCAGAGAAGAGCAACAAAGATGATTAGGTGACTGGAGGCTAAAACATATAAAGAATGGTTGCAGGAACTGGGTATGTCTAGTCTAATCAAAAGAAGACTAGGGGAGACATGATAGCAGTGTTCCAATATTTCAGGGGCTGCCACAAAGAAGAGGGAGTCAAGCTATTCTCAAAACCACCTGCGGGCAGGACAAGAAGCAGTGGGTGAAACTAATCAAGGAGAGAAGCAACTTAGAACTAAGGAGAAATTTCCTGACAAAACAATTAAATCAGTGGAACAACTTGCCTCCAGAAGTTGTGAATGCCCCAACACTGGAAGTTTACAAAAACATGTTGGATAACCATTTGTCTGAAGTGGTGTAGGGTTTCCTGCCTAGGCAGGGAGTTGGACTAGAAGACCTCCAAGGTCCCTTCCAACTCTGTTATTCTATTCTACTCTACTCTACTCTACTCTACTCTACTCTACTCTACTCTACTC
>BLBF01000006.1:25988685-26004704 GCA_015471245.1 Laticauda colubrina
TAAATTTTACATTATCATTAGAGGTTTTTACACTGACAGTATATGCATACATCAAAATATCATAATTTTTAAAGGGTGAGCAATACATTTTGCTTGAATAATCCCATTCGATTTTTTCTGTTGGCAGGCAGGCAAACACAATGATTGCCTATTCTTTGTTTAACATTATACATGAAATAGGATCCTTGTTTTCTTCTACTCATAATAAATGAAGCATAAGCTAGAGTTAAAAGTCAAAGTTTGTTCTTGGCCAGTTAAGAGAGAAATAATTCAGCAATTCTATGTCACACCCAAGACTAAAACAAAATAAAATGCAAAGAAATACAAGGTGCAAAAAGAACCCGTCAGAAAATATCAAATCAAGTGCGTTAGATTGCTCTTTCAACAGCATTATGTTCACTGAAACTCCCTGGCAATAGAATTTCTAACATGAAAGAAAATGCAAAGGCATATAGACCTTTTTCACATATTGTACCAAGCCAAAAGTTTTGCTTAAACATTATTTATTGAATAAATGACAGTTAATTGGATTCACACACTATGTTAATACATAAATCATGATTTACACAGTATATTAAACTCAAACCAAACAAACAATAATACAATTTTGAACTTTGTATCAACTAATTTTTTATTTCCAACTTATCAGTGTTGGTCCCTGTTGCTGAAATGGAAACCCTTCTTTACACTGTCCCATTGGAAAAATATTTTAGCATTCCAAAATATAGTTACTTTTTCCCCAGTGCTTTTGAATGATTTTTTCCTTTATATAGGGAACCTGTTGAAGCATGCATATGTACAATATTATTTGATATAGATGTAAGATAGTGTTTTAAAAGCTTGGCCCCAAGCAATTGGAGAATCACTGTGGTATAATAAAGGGTGGAGTAGAGTGCCTTTGTTATGTCAAAATTAGCATTAGTTAGATTTGAACTAATGCTGTGATTTAAAAAACTACCGAATAAATCCCTTTGAATGGATTCATTGGATAAGCTGAATGGCAGAATTATTATTTTCAAATTTAGTTTTGGTTTTCTTCAAGAATATTGTGGGAATAATATTAAAT
The DNA here is from genome assembly GCA_015471245.1 of Laticauda colubrina. Lineage (NCBI taxonomy): Eukaryota > Metazoa > Chordata > Lepidosauria > Squamata > Elapidae > Laticauda > Laticauda colubrina. The sequence goes on from BLBF01000006.1 coordinate 25,989,752, forward strand.
CAAGTTATCAGAACATTTCATTTATTATAGCATCTCCTATAAAGCTTAATTTTTCAACAAATTATCATAGCATCTCCTATAAAGCTTAATTTTTCAATACATTATGTTGAAAATATTTAAGTAAAAATAAAAAGAGAGAGAAACAAAAGTGATATCATGATGAGAGTTTTTTCTAGGCCTCTTCTCCAGGCAGAAAATATAAATAAAGCTTTTCTAAATCTGATGATCTGTCTTTTGAATAGCCAAAGACAGCAAAACCAACAAAAAAAAATGCTGTTTGGAATGAAATAAAAAGAAAGCCAAAGAGGGTGCAAGTCTATTACAAAGAGAAGTAGTGAAATGGTAACTTGAGATTAGATCTTATTTTGCACTTGTTTTCTCTCAGAGGGAAAATGGAGCTCAACTAGGTCATTGTTTTTCTACTCAGAAAATGAAGGAACTTAAGTTTAGAATACATAAAGAGAAAATAAGAGAGAATTTAACTAATTGAAATTTATTCAGGTAACTTAAGGTCAGATGTATTTCATCATAGTCACAGAAGGACTAGGTTATCTAAGAAACCTATTGGCAATCTTCAAGATTTTCTGGAGGACTGGTGAAGACCCAGGAAATTGGAGCAGAGAGAATATTATTCCTATATTCAAAAAGAAATAAAACTGCAGGCCTGTCAATTTGATGTTTATATAAGCAATGTCTTTGCAGAGAATATCAAGCAACATGCTTGTGGTGAGAAAGAATAGGAAAATTGAGAAGAGCCAGTGTAGGTTTTTCACAAATTCGTTTCAGATTGTGTCTTATTTAATTTAATAGAGTAGTATGGTTTTATATAGAGTATATGCTGCAAACTTTTGAGAGAGTGTTTCATTATAGTTTTATTATCATAAAATAATAAAATATGGGCTGGATGATACTACTCTTAATTGACTCTACAGATAGCTAAAAAAACTGCCCCCCAAAATTGGCCCCACTTTAACTTGGGGGATGAAATCAAGAATGCCACAAGATATTGCCTTGGACCCTGAGTTGTTCAGCAGGTCTATCAATTGCTTGAATGACAGCACACTTATTACATGTGCAGACTCTATCCTTGCCTTACTTGACCTCTCGGTGGCTTTTGATATCATTAGCAATGGTATTATTCTGGATTGACTCAGAGGGTTTTAGGTGGGCAGCATGGTGTTGTGGTGGTTCACCTCCTTTCTCCAGAATCAATTCCAGTAGTTTGGAAAGGAGAGATTTTATTTATTTGATTTCTATAGTTGCCTAGCTCCCCAGGTGACTCTGGGCAATGTACCTCATAAAATGTAAGAACAAATACAATTAAAACAGTATAAAATAGATATATATCATAGATATATATATCATTGCCAAGTAGAAATACCTTGCCTTTGAACTCTCTGATGTGGGGTGCTGCTGGGGTCAGTGCTCTCCTTCTTCTATTTAACATTTACATGAAACTTGGGTGAGCTTCTCATAGGGTAAAGTATCATTAATATTCCAATGATATCCAAATATATGTGTCTGAGCCTAGTAGATTAAGCAATGCTCTGTATACCCTATTTTGATGTTGGGAGACTGTGAAGGTCTGGATGGGGAACAATAGGCTTCAACTGAATCCTGGCAAGACTAAGAGATTTTGGGTTTAAAGTCCCTCTATTCTAGGACTATACTGCCTCAGGTGCTAAATGGATTATGCTATCCCAAACAAACTCTGTGTACAATCTGGGTGTCTTCCGAGACTCACAACTCCCAAGGAGTAGGTGGTTATGACTAGGAAGGTCTTTCTACAACTTCATATTGTGCACCAGTTGCACCCATTCCTGGATTAAGAGGCCCTACAATGTACTTTACACAGGCTGCTCCTAAAGAGTACCCAGAAAGTGGCATCTGAAAAATGCAGTGGTACAAGCTGTTATGTGTTACTTGTAGAGTGCATGTTATACTTTAGAAGCTGCATTGTTTGCTTCCAGGTCCAGTTTAAAGTGCTGGGGTTGACCTTTAAAGTCCTACATAGCTTTAGTTTATTTGAGGGATCACCCTTCTCAATTTCATCTGCCCATCCTACCAGATTTAGTAGAATTAGCATGTTTTGTGTTCTGTTGTCTTGGGTATTACATTTGGCCAGCCCTAGACAGTGGCCCTTTTCTGCTATGGTGTCCATATTATGGAATCCTTTCCTTCCACCCTCCAGAGATGAGATCAGCCTCATAACTCTTGAGCTTTTTAAAGGTCATCAAGATCTGGTTCTGTGGTGGGATTTGAATTTTTTTACTACCAGTTCTGTAGGCATGGTTTGGTGGGTGTGGTGTGGCTTGGTGGGAATGGCAGGGGAAGGATACTGCAAAATCTCCCATTCTCACCCCACTCCTGGGAGTTAACTGTAAAATCCCATTCCCCCCACCCCACTAACCTGCTTTCCAGCTCCGTTCTCCTGTGCACGGCAACAAAAGAGGACCCAGCCGATCAGCTGGGACTCAGGAGGCAAAGAATAGATGGAGGCGGGGCCAGTCAGAGGTGGTATTTGCTGGTTCTCCAAACTACTCAAAATTTCCGCTGCCGGTTCTCAGAACTGGTCAGAACCTGCTGAATACCAGCTCTGATCTGGTTATGCCAGAACTATTTGGAACTTGAGGGGATGGGTGGAATCCGTGAGGTGATTCTATTATTATCAACATTGTCCTGTTTATTATAATTTTCGTTTTTAATTCTTTTTTAATGTTTTAATAATTTCTATATAATAGCTGTGGGTAATGATTGTTTTATATTAATTCTTTTATGCTGCCCAGAGTCAACTTTTCAGGTGAACATATAAATTTGATTAATAAATAAGTTTAGCTAACACTGTAGACAAAAAAGATAATATTCAAAAAGATCTAGACTTGTCTGAACAGCGGGCTGGAATGATGACAGAAATAAAATTCTTCAGGTTGGTAAGGAAATTTAAGACATGAGCATAGGATAGGATGATCTGGTTTTACATTAGTACATAATCTGGGTGTTCTTGCCAATCACATGAGCCAACAGTGTGGCTAAAAAAGCAAATACTATATTGAAATGTATTAACAAGAGCATAGATTCAAGGAGTAAAGTCAGATGAAAACTCCAAAGATAAAAATAGCAATAGCACTTAGACTTATATACTGCTTCATAGTGCTTTACAGCACTCTTTAAGTGGTTTGCATTTTCAGCATATTGCCCGAACAATCTAAAAAATCATTTTACCTATGTCAGAAGGATGGAAAACTGAGTCAACTTTGAGCCGGACAGGATCAAATTCCTGGCAGTGAGCAGAGTTTGCCTGCAATGCTGCATTCTGATCACTGCACCATCGCAGCTCTTGGTGAAGGGTCTCTGTGAGAAATGGTTAAAAGATCTGAGTATGTTTAACCTACAGAAAAAATGACTAAAGGGACATATGACCACACTCAGAAGGTGAGATGGAGTTTCTTTTTTATCACCTGAGAGTGCAGGATCAGAGCCAAATAAATTATCCTTAAGTATACACAGACATCTTTTCCCTTTCTAAATCAGCACGTCCACTGCAGTTTATACTGTGCTAACCGCTAATTTTATGAATTACTACATTAGACATATTGAACTCTTCATAGAATAGTTATTCATAATTCATGGTTTACTAGGCTCTTGGACATTCATATTCCGTAGGATTGGAAAATATTTTTACCATAGACATAGGAGACTGTATTTTGGATTATGGTCAAATAACTGGTTGGCATTTATGGTCCTTCGCTGTGTACTAGGGAAATTTACAACTAAAACATTCAAACACTGGCATTTTGGATGTTGATATTTCTATTTATCTGAACTGCACCTATTCAAAAATAAAGGTTCAAGGCAGGCAGTAATAAATAAATCCAAACTGAAGAAAAAATGCATCATAATATATAGCTGGACATATAATTCCACACATGAAAAGCCAACTATATTTTAGAAAAAGGTCAGGAGCTATATAAGTTGTCACTTTATTTAGCTTGCAGAAGATTCACACTTAAACCTAAAACTCTATTTAGATTTGAGTTTTGAGGGGGAGATTTGAATGATATTGTATTAATTTATGTGTTTAACTGTAAAAAAGAGACTTGCTTTTGGAGAGATTAAATCAGAAGCAAGAAGAAAGGAGAAATAGAAAAACAGAAAAATCATCCAGGTGTAAACATGTTTACAAAGCTATGCAGCAGTTATTCAAGTTTTAGCTGTGCAAACAAAGCTTGTTGAAACTTTACCATCTGTACTTCAATTATCTGAAGAACTTGCCCCAGGGTATCTTGGGAGTTTGTTGACTATGCCGAAAGATGGATGAAAACAAGGATAGAAGCTAAATTAATGTAAGATTTCCTTAAACAAAGGTTTTGTGTATCTTTTGAAGAATTGAAGAGTATTAACAGGGTTGTTTTTATAAAACTGCATAGAAATAAAGTAACTCTTTTGCTATCTGCAACACCTGCATGATTTTTAAAACAATAAAGTTTAGCTCAGCATCTCCACTTTATCAATAGCTTCAGGAGGCAATCTAGATAAAGGATGATACGTCTTTACAGAAATGCAGAATGTCAGAGAGAAGAACTTAATTTTATTTAATATAAACATATTGAAATTCATAAAATGATACAATAACAAGTTGTACTTATGATTTCATTAGATTTAACATGAATTTAACCTAATAAATTGCAATGACGAAAGTTATTATAGAAAAATGCTCCTATTCAAGGTTTGCAGATTTGAAATCTGTTATAAATCCTGAATATATGTATAGGTGTCAAACAGTTAGCGTTCTCGAAATAAATAATATCCTGCCATCTTCCCTAACTTGACTTATTCTAACCTGTGGGATTATTAATACAATCATTCTCATTAAATAAATTCAGTATTGGGTGGCATTATGGAACTTATGGCCCAAACCATCTTGAAAGCAGTAGATTGAAAACAGCTGCACTGTTCAGTTATACATGAAATAATGTTTTGCTCACATCTGATCTTTAAACAAATAACAGAACATACCAAATTGCAGAGCTCCTCTTTTTACTGAGACATGTCTCTGTGTTTGGTCTGTCACTAAGCAGAGAAACATGAACAGTGAAGCATGAATTATCACAGTCCTTCAAAACCATTTTTTTACCCTGCTTAATGGGAGTTGATGAGCTTAGTCAGTAACCTTGTCGGTAATCTACATGTCTCTTTTTGCATTAATGATTTTGTTATGCCTTCTCCCCTGAGGTACTTGACTTTTAAAAGGAGGGACTTGGTGGTAATTCTACACTCAGTTCTGCTCATGTCTATTCACACTTGCTAAACTTACCGAACAAATACTGGGCTAAGCATTAAAAATGGTTGGTGACTGCTTTTCATCAGTAAAAGAGATTTGATTGATCTGCAACTCTGCTTCCATAGCTGTTTTATTTCCAGAAATTGAGTAATGGTTTTAATATATGTGCTGCAATGGCAATTGGTGACAATAATCTTCATTTTACAATTAAGTGTCAATTAACTTCATACCAAGCTGGTTATAAATTAAGACGGAATAGTCTACCATCGGAACTCCTCAGAAATGACATTAAAGGAAAGTATCAAAGAAATATTAGGAATTTAGAACTCATCCATCTGAGACGCCCTAAGAAAAGACCTTCACTCTTTCCAGGTAGGACATATCAGGAAGTTGCTATTACACATTCTTAATGTTTTTTTATGTTTGAAAAATATAGAGATTTCTAAACATGTATGACATATAAATGATACATATTTTTAAATATCAAATCATGGTAGCATACAGTAATAATTGTGAACTGAATCATCTAATTGCTTTGAAATATGTCTATTGAAAAATATAATTTTGCTTCCTATATTGTAATATTTTTTATAAAGAAGTTTAGGATGTTTCAATGCTTTTAAGAAAACACAAACAATCAGATTCTATTTTGAATTATTTGTATGAAATTTTGACATTTCTTACTGTATCAAGTTCTAGTTCTTATCAATAAAAACACCATTCTTCTGAAAGACATCCTTTTAAATCCTTATTTTGCACTGAAGTAGGAAAGGTTTGAAGTAATGGGTATATTTAATCCTCGAATGGATTTGTGTTTCTTCATCAGATTTTCAATTAAATAAGGAACACTGATTTATGGTTTTAATTTAAAATAGTAAGGAGTTAAGACAAAATGTTAATTACTTGTAAATTCATTGTACAGATAGAGAAGTTCTAAAGCACATTAAGAACCTATATTTCTGTAAGTGTGCAACAATTTTTTTCAAATAGTAAATAAAATATATTAATAAGAAAGTCAAATTGATTTTAATTCAGAATCCCATTTAAGAACTCATATAGGCTTGATATCAAAGATTTGGGATTCTTTTTTTAAAACGACACATCCCCTAAAATTTTAAAGTGAGAGCAGATATGACTTAAGGAAGTATTATAAATGCAAAAACATTTTAAAAGCCTTAGGAGGAAAAAAAATTAACATTTCTAAATGACTTTGCATTTTTGGCTTAAATTGTTAACCATAAGCAGACATCTATAAAGTTTTAACTAAATACAGATCTGATATACAGTTCTTGTACTGCTTGAAGTCAGGTGATTTGGGTGTGTTCTGCTATATAAAACTTCCTGATTCCTGAACAACACCTACTTCACTAACATGTGCAGAGTTAAAATCACGTATGGATCTTCTGGACCAGTTCCAGTCTGCATAATTACAGGTAGTCCTCAACTTACGATCACAATTGAGCTCAACATTTATGTTGCTAAGTGAGACATTTTTAGGTGAGTTTTGTCCCATTTTATGACCTTTCTTGCCACACTTGTTAAGTGAATCACTGCAATTATTGAGTTAGAACATGGTTGTTAAATGAATCCGGCTTTCCCATTGGGGAAGTCAATGGGACAGCTGGCAGAGAACATTGCATGTCACAGTCCCATGATGTCTCTCTTAATGATCATGATTATTCAATTAACAACCACAGCTAAAAAATTGGGTACAGTCCTGTGAGGCCTTGCTTAATGACAATTTTTTCAGTCTCAGTTATAGTACTACCTGTGCATATATGACAAGACTGAGCATAAAAGTAATGCATACAAGACAATTGGGGATTTGTGGTAGATCCAGGCATTATTTATTTGTTTAGAAAATGTATATCGCTGCCTAGTTGCTCACAGCAACTCTGGGCAGCTTACAAACAATAAAAAGAATTATAGAAATAAAAATAAAAGACAATAATCCACCCCCACTGATAACACACAGTCAAATAAGCCATTTGAACTAGGAGTTCCCCAGACAAAACCAAGTCTTCAGAGCCTTATAAAAGAGTGTCAAAGTGGGGGCCAGCTTAATTTCTAAAAGGATGATATTCTAGAGGGAGGAAGTCACCATGGAAAAGGCCCTTCTTCTGGGCCCCGCTAGACGTATCTTCTTACAGGACAGGCCTCATAACATTCCTTGCCTCCCTGCTCTGGTGGGTTGGGACTGGCAAGTGACCGGCAAGAGACAGTCTCTCAAATAACTTGGTTCCAAGTCATGAAGAGCTTTAAAGGTGACAACTAACACTTTGAATTACACCCAGAAGCAAAATTGGGGGTCAACAATAATAAAAGTGGGTGTGACCTTGTATTGAAGTTCTGCCTGTTATACATATGTGCACTGGGTACAAAACATGTTAATAAGGAGTAAGACTTTGTGCCCACGATTTTAATGTTGCTGGCTTTTCCTATAAATCCCCCTATGCTTTTCTTTAACAAGTTTATGCAGTAAATTGTCATGCAAAGTGTAAACAAATGGCTGATTTGAACTTTTCTTTATCTAATCCTTAATTTGAAAAATAGAAATGCTTTTAAATACAGAGAGTTTCAAACCTGTTATGTACTAGGTCCGTGATGGCGAACCTATGGCACGTGTACCACAGATGACACACAGCACCCTCTCTGTGGGCACCTGGTCGTCGTGTCTCTGCTGCGCATGTGTGGGGTGGGGGGGGCATGCAGGGGGGCATGTGCATGTGTATGTGAGGGCACATGTGAGGGGTGGGGCGCATGTGGGGGGCCTCCCGCACATGTACAGGGGCGGGGTGCACATTGCATTTTGGGGGTTTGTGCATGCATTCGTGTGTGCCCACTTTGGGCACTCCATCCAGAAAAGGTTAGCCATCACTGGAACTAGGTTATTCGCCCAGGGATGCTTATGGCTCTTCGTAGCTTTTAAATGGGAGAATGTAATGAAGTTCTTCTTTGCCTTTCAGTTGAGAATAGATTTCTTTTATTCTTCTACAATAATTTTTTAGAATAAATCTTTCATTGTCAATGAGTTTTTGCAATACATTAGATATTGACAGGAAAAGTTGGATATAAACTGATAATTCACTACTATTATGCACAATTACTATAGAAGGCATAAAACAATCCAGTCAATTAGCAGTCACATCGGAATTGTTCTGATGACCTATACACCAGTGATAGTATTCAATTTTTTTCCCTACTGGTTCTGTGGATGTAGCTTGGTGGGGAAGGGTCATGTGACTGAGTGAGTGTGTCTAACTCATACCTACACCCACTCAGTCACATGACCCGACCAAGCAACACCTGCTGAACCAGGTCGGGAAAAAAATTGAATACCCCCACTGGTGTATAGGTAGTCAGAACAATTATCTGATGTGACTGCTAATTGACTGGATTGTTTTATGCCTTCTATAGTTAGTGTGCATAATACCTATCTACCGATTTTCTGCCCAGGCAGGCCTGGTCTAATCTGTCAAAGGCCTGGCCTAATCCTGCCTGCTGCCTGCTGTCCATTCACCAATCACACGTGTTATTCCATTTTTCCTCTTTTGTTGTCCCATGGCCGTGATCTTACCTTCTTCCTATGGCTGGCTGCCAGAGAAGGCATGCCAGGGCTGAGCCATTGTTGTCGCTGGGCTCCCTGCCAGCCCACATTTTGTCCCTATCACAAGATGCCTGCAGCCCACATTTTTTTCTATGTGGCTGGACTCCCCAAAAAAACATGCAGAGGCTGTAGGCTTCTTGCAGTGAAAATTACTGACCTCTAGCTTTGCTCCACTTCTCCAACGTGGTGCTGTTGGCACGTTCTATGTACTGGCCGCGCCAGCTCACCCCATTGCCTGCTGTGCTGCTATGCTTGGAGTTGCTTGGGCAAGTCCCTCCAGTGCAGTGGGTTCAATGGGGTGGACCTGCATGATTTTTACTGCTTCTTTGCCAGCTGGAACCAAGGCAGGAGCGGCGGCTGGAAGATTCTCCTGCCAGCAAAGAGGTGGCGGCTATAGGCTTCTTGGTGGGGGAGGGGAACACAGTGAGACTCAGTCAGGAGTTGGAAGGCAGTTCATGTACCCTGCCTGTCCCTTTTTGCTCCCCCCCCCCACATGCATCAAAGTGTTTTCAAGGGACAGGCTGGGGTGGCTGCCTTCTGAGCAGCAGCAGAGTGAAGGGAAGGGAGGCAGAAAAGTTCACCCAAGTCTTCTCCTTCTCAGGCATAAACAGAGCATGTGCATCTCGTGGTGCTGGAGGGACTCGTCCACGTACCATCTCCTCGCAGAAGGTCGCAGCCTCACGTTTGCATGTGAGATTCCACGACCTTCTGTGAGGAGACAGCTCATGGGCTACCAGTCTGGTTCTGGCTGGCAAAGAAGAAGCAGCTGGGACTCGCCACCCTGTTCTTCGCACCAGGATGCACCCATTGCCTGCTGCGCCGGAACGGAGGTACTTGCCCAAGCAAGTCCCTCCAGTGCAGCAGGCAGTGGAATGCATGTGCATGGCTGGTGCAAAGAACAGGGCGGCGATGGCAGCGGGACTGAAGCTCTTTTTTGGCACTTTCAAAAAGTGGAGGCTAGTAGTTTTTTGGCGCAAGTAACCTGCAGCCACTGCTTTTTTTTTTTTTTCGGCACAAGAAGCCTCCAGCCAGCCGGCTCAGTTTGGGCTGGCAAAGAGGCATCAGCTGGGAGGCTTCTCACACTGAAAAAAGAGGCAGCGGCTTCAGGCATCTTGGTACAAGGGGAGCAAGATGCAGACTGGCAGAGAGTCCAGCAGCTCTCAGCCGTGGCTTGGTGAGGAAGGTAAAGTTGTGGCCATGGACGATGAAAGAGGCGGCCGTAGGGGAGGAAGCAAGGAGATTAAGGGCAGGGGCCTCTAAAGGATCCACTCTCCCAATTGCTGCCATCCAAGTCATTATATGCTGATAATACCTTACATTATTTTTCCATAGCTAGGACCACATCAGAATCCCATCAGAATTACTGGATATTTCTTGTATGTTCACAAACAAACACCATCACTTCTGCCAAATCCTCTTTCTCATCTCAAAAGACAAGAAGCACTCATAAGTAGCGATCATTGGAACTATACTATTATTCTGAACCACGGAAGTCACAATGACTAAAGCCCCTGTCCCACTGCACTAAGGGATGCAAAGAGGATGTAAAACGTTAAAAAAAGCTTGCCATCCATTGGAAAATGCTATGCATCTGTTGTGTACTCACTGCATACGTGTTTCATACGCTCTATCCCTCGAGCATCTGTCCACTGAAATTTTATCCGCGCAAGAAGTTTTGAGCTGCACAAAACTTTGTGAACGGATGAACTTTCCGCCGCGTACGATGTACATCCACGTCATATACGGGCAACAAATGTTCTATGTCTGTTATCCGTTAAACGTCCACTGCATCCTCTCTGCATCCTCTGGCCATCCCCTCAACTCACATCTGCTGCAGCTGAAAACGGAAAGAGGGAGAAAACGCAAGGTACACGGAACGTCTACAAAGCGTCAGTAGCACAGAAATAGAAAGGATGTAAGCGTATGCATCTCGTATATAAAGGATTAAAACGGAGAAAACATTTGTATCTGGGATATATCTCGTATATTTAGGATGTCTGGAGTATGTCTAGAGTATGTAGAAGGACACCTAGCGGACAACCAATATTTCCTATAAAAAGGGGAAGGAAATCATCTGGATCTCAGTATGAGTCCAGCAGCCATGGTGTACAGACCTCTTCACCCTTCTTTTTGGTCTTCAACATCATCAGTTGTTCTCCACCATGGATCATGACACAGTCCGTATGGTAGCTGCGATCATTCATCACCAGAACCAAAACCTGTTCAGACTGTTTCACCTTTTATACAGAAGGAGAAGAAGGAGACATCCAAGAGCTGTGTGGGTCCGAGGATGGATCGTGAGAAGAATGGAGTTTGGACTGTATGACCAGTTGATGGTGAAGCTGAGGAATGAAGACCCTCGTGCATTCCATCACTTCATGAGGATGCCACCAGCCATGTTTGACGAACTTGTACAATGTCTGAGACCCAGGTTGACCAAGCCTAGCACCAACTTCCGTGTCAACCTGGATCCTGGACTGAAGGTGGCACTGACTCTACGCCACCTGGCCTCTGGAACCACATACAGAAACATGCAGTATGCGTGGAGGGTGCCACACAACAGCATCAGCAAAGTGGTCAGAGAAGTGATGTAGGCCATCATCGAAGAATACCTGGAGGAGCTCCTCAAGTACCCCACCACTGAACAAGGCTGGAGGAAACTTGCAGAAGAGTGGTATCAGAGGTGGAACTTTCCCCACACTGTTGGAGCCAAAGATGGGAAGCACATGGCCTGCAAAGCTCCAGCCAACTCGGGGTCCACTTATTTCAACTACAAGGGCTTCTTCAGTGTCATCCTCTTTGCCATGGTTGATGCTGACTACAAGTTCATGTACATTGATGCTTCAGGCAATGGGTCAGCTTCAGATGGCCAGATATACAATGCCAGTGACCTCAAGGATGGGCTGGAACGCAACCTCATCATGGGTTTTCCAGATCCAGACCGCCTACCCAATGACACACAAGATGTGCCCTACTTCATCATTGGTGATGATGCCTTCTCCCTCAGAACCTACCTCATGAAGCCGTACAGTTCAAGATACCTCACCTGTGAAGAGAGGATCTTCAACTACAGGCTGTCCAGGGCAAGACAGGTGGTTGAGAACACCTTTGGCATCCTGGCCAACAGGTTCCAGATACTTCTCACCACCATGCAGCATGAGGCACATACTGTGAGAAACATTGTGGAAGCTTGCTGCATTCTGCACAATCCCATGCGCACCCGCTACCCAGTGTTGCAGAACAGGCTTGTGGACCGTCAACAAGGGAATGGGGCCATGGAACCTGGGGAATGGAGGCAAGGACGAAACCTGATAGACACTGTGGATGTATAAGGCCCCAACAGAGTTTCACGTGAAGGGAAGAAGCAGCGCAACCTCCTGAAACACTGGTGCAACTCCCCAGCTGGAGCAGTGGAGTGGCAAGACAGGATGATAGATGGTTAATGGATGCTTCCTTCAGCCTGTCTCATAACACTGATGAGATTGTGCCATGTATGTTGAATGGTCCTACAATGAATAGGGCATTAATAAAGAGCTTTGTTTATTTTGAAATGTGTTGATCAATGAATAAATTGTTATTGATAAAAAAAGGTCCATATGTGTGGCAGCTGGGATGGGGGACCACACAGTCCCACTATGCTTGCACTGGAGGTTTATCTATCCCACAACTATCCTTATCTATCCCACAAGCATGCAAAGGCTTAAGCATTTGTTGAAAGTTTTTACCAACACTTCACTAAGGTAAAAAAATGAACCAAGTGTCTTAAGCAAAAATAACCTTTATTAATTTTCTTAGGCAACCTTTATGACTTTATTAAAAAAGCAAAATGAACCAAGTAAACTGAAATAAGTGTGTTAAGCAAAGATAACCTTTATTAACTTTCTTAAGTAAAGTGTATGACTTTATTAAATAAGCAAAATGAACCAAGTAAAGTGTCTTAAGCAAAGATAAACTGAACAAGTAAACAACTCAGTCTCTGGCACTATTCTCAGTCACTCTGAGTCATGTCCATGGTCTCAGCTGTCAAGCGGGCAGGGACTGTGGAGGTGGCTTTGGCTTGAGTGCTGGTCTGAGGCGCCATTGGGGTGCTTGGTCCCGAGAGTACAACAGGGGATGGTGTGTTCAGGAAGCTGTCCGAGAGCTGACTCAGTCCCGTGAGGTTGAGAGGCCATTCATCAAGTACCTGAGATGTGAGGCACAAGACTGATGACAGATTGTCCGTTGACGGGCTTGGCTGTGGGGTGGAGGAAGGAGGAGTGTAGTGGGGCTGTCTGGTCTGCAGCTGGGTGAGGTGTGGCGTCTGTGGCATGCGATGAACCTGGGCCTGGACTGGGAAGGTCTGTTTTTGCTTTGGGAAGTCCTGGTCGTCGTAGCCTTGGTAGGTGAGAGGCTGTTGAAAGCCATGAAGGGGCTGTGACATCGCCTGGGGTGGAGGAGCAGACCTGGACTGGGTAGGAGCAGCTTCAGCTGGGCCTTGAGGGTTGTGCAGAAGTGTTGTTATCTTCATCACCTGGTACTGGGCCTCGGGCAGGTCCCTGAAAGTGTGGCTCACGTAGGTGATGAAGGTGTGGCGGCCCGAGGATCCTCTGTCCAAGTGGATCAGCTGAGAGAGAAGTTCTGTGCTGGTCTTGATTGTGCTCACTGGCTCCTGGCTGGAAGAGGACTGGCTGTCTGTGGGCTGTCTGAGGGAGAAGGGTGTCAGAGGGGCTGCTCCTCGGTGGTGGATCTCACCCTCCAGGAAACTGCACTTGGCCATGACGTACATCTCCCAGTCAGTGAGTTTGACAGCGGCCTGCCCAGAGTTTTTGAGGTGTAGCTTGCCATACCAGGTGTGCATGTGCTTCCACCATCCCAGGAGTACATCTGCAATGTAGCCCAGGCTCTCTGCCTTGTCTCTCCAAGCTGCCTGCTTCTTCTTGGTGTCACAATAGAGTCTGTGGCCCTTTCTCCAGAGGTACTCGTTCTCCCTCAGCCATTCCAGCACCTCATCCTCATGGTCCTCGGAAACGGTATACTGTTTCCTCTCTCCCTTCTCCTTCCCTTGCCTCTTCCTCCCTCTGGCAGGGCCTTCAGGGGCTTGAGCATCAGGGCCTTCAGCAGCAGGGCTTTGAGGGCCTTGGGACTGGTCCACCATAGCAGCAGCACCAGCAGCACCAGCACCAGCAGCACCAGAAGCTTCAGAGTCAGTGCCAGGGGGTGGGATGCTGGTTCTGTCCTTTTTGCCAGGGCTGGAACGAGTAGGCACCAGCTTCCTCTTCTTCCCTGACTGACGAACCATGGAGTTCCTTGAAGATGTATGTGGTAGCACGTCTTTCCTCTGAATGCTGACTGCATGCGTGCTGCATCCTTTTATATCCGCGGAGCTGACTCAATTCATCCTCCCCGCATGCGCAGTGAACGCTTTGCATCTGATATACATCTGCGCGGCATCCACTTTGCTTTCTATTGGCGTTCGTGATGCATCCGCATCATCCGCTATGCATCCGCCCCTTCCGCTATGCGTCCGCTTCGCAATTCTCCCCCGGAAGCCCTTCGGAGGTGTCATCCGCTTCCATCCGCTGTCATCCGTTAGGCTTCCTGTGAACATCCGTTTAACATCCCCGCTACATACTACCCATGTCCGTTCTTTTCTGTTTTTTTCCGTTCTGTTTATGCAAATTTTTACCACATTTTGGAGCGGATGACAACGGATGGAGCCACCCCCGAAATTTTGCTCATCCGCGGTGTCCTTTTTGCATACGTTTTGCGTCCGTCGGCCAGTGGGACCTAGCCTTAAGCTAGCAGTGGGTTGGCTGTAAAGTCATCTAAGGTTCCTTTCTACTCTTGTTAATCTGTATTCTATAGGAGGGGGTTCTAGGGATTGCTTATTGTACCCTATGACTATCATTAAGTGTTGTACCTTATGATTCTTGACTCTTTACAAATGCATTTGTACTTTATGTATACTGAGAACATTTGCACCAAGACAAATTCATTGTGTGTTCAATCACACTTGGCCAATAAAGAATTCTATTCTATTCTATTCTATTCTATTCTATTCTATTCTATTCTATTCTATTCTATTC
>BLBF01000006.1:26009759-26042552 GCA_015471245.1 Laticauda colubrina
AAGAAGAAGAAGAAGAAGAAGAAGAAGAAGAAGAAGAAGAAGAAGAAAGAACCCCCCAAACAACTAAGGCAACGCGGAGAGGCGGCCGGCAAAACCTGGGGGAGGGAGAGGAGGAGAAAAGAGGCACCGTCACTGCACCCTCTGGATGGGTGCAGTTTGGGCTTTACCGCAGCATGATGCAGTTGTTGAGAATTAGGCGTTGTTGTTGTTCTTGGGAGGGAAGCAGCTGACAAGGCAGCAGCTGGCATCAAAACAAAACCAAGCCACTCCGGCTGGGTTCCCATCTTCCGTCCCGCGCGCCGGGGTTGCAAGAGAGGAGGGCCCTTGAAGCTGTCCTCGGTGGCGAATCACCGGGCCGCCCCGACTGCCTGGGCTGCTGCGAGGCGTTTTGCAGGAAGAGGTGTTTTTCCTTCCGACCGCTCCTTTCTCATACCCGGCAGGGAAGGAGGAGAAGGAGAAGAAGAAGGAGACAGCGGCGTTCATGCAGCAATAGCCACCGCCGTAGCCCGCAACAGCAGCAGCGCTTTCAAGCGAGCTGCTGGATGGTGAGAAGGGGCGCTTCGATTCTCCCGGGGCTGCGTGCGATGGGGAGGCGGCATGCTCGGTGAAGGATGAGCCGAGGACGAGCATCGCCAAGGCTGCTTCGTTCATTGTCCGTGGACGAGAGAGCGGCACTAGCTGCCGCGACTGCAGGAGCAAGCGCCCCTCAGGAACGGAAGGAGAGGCTCTGCGGAGACTTCATTTCCTCTCCTGACCCCTCCGTTTACATCACTGACCGGTGACAGTCCCATCTCGCCGGCAAAGTACCTGCCGCTGGAGCTGCTCTTGGAGAATCTTGTATGCTGCAACCATGGCCAGCCAACAGGATTCCGGCTTCTTTGAAATCAGTATCAAATATTTACTGAAATCCTGGAGCAATAGTGAGTGAGCTTCCTTCTCTCTCTCTCTCTCTCTCCCCCCCCCCCCCTTCTCCACCTCTTACAAAATTGCTGGTAGCATGGAGCCAGTGCATCCTTGCCTTGATAACCAAGCTTGATAGTGATGTCTTTCTGTGGGGTGAAGGCTCCCATGATGTACTTTAATAGCAAATCTAATTGCGGTTGTAATTATAGCTATGATTATAATCACATCTTTAGGAGAAAGGTAGGATTTCATTTCCTACCTGGTTTTGCTGGGTTTTTCAAAAGACCTCTCAAGTTCCTCTTCTGAATCTGGAGAAGAGCAGGGTGGCATAATTCTAGTTTTTGCTTGGTTTTGTGACTTTCATTTGTGGGGAGGGTGGCTCTTCAACTGAATAGCAGCACTTGACACATTTTGTGTTTCTCCTTTAGGGAGAAACACAGGAAAAAAATGACAAATCATCTTAATATTTTTACATGTCTACTGAACAATAGATAAGGTAGAAAGGATGGACTCCTGGTATGATAAGCTATTCAGGATTCACACACTCTCCCCTTTTGTGGTTTTATTGCCTGTGATATTTGTGGCAAAGGATTCTCCCTTTTTTCCTGAACCAAATGAGAGAGATCCACAATGTAAACAAATGGGGCTGGAGCTATGCAATGTTGCAGAGGTCAATATTACTGATGGTAATCCAAGTGGCCTTTATTCTATTTTTTTATATGTAGCAAACATTCTTTATAGTAAAGCTCAGTGAATGTCAAGAATGTGCACTACTAATATGAAGTTAATTAAAGCCTCTAGTCTGTCGACTTCGATTCTTTTCATAAGTGAAATTTCATTTGAGAAATTTGTCCTGTTCATGCCTACTTTATGTCAGCATATTTGAATGGCATCAGATTCTACTCATGTCTACATTGTGTGCACAATTATTAGGCAAGTGAGTATTTTGACCATATCATTTTAATGCATATTTTCCATCTCCAAGCTGTATAAACTTGAATGCTTATTGGATATAAGCATATCAGGTGATGTGTATTTGTGTAATGAGGGAGGGTGTGGCCTAAGGAGATCAACACCCTATATCAAGGTCTGCATAATTATTAGGCAACATCTTTTCCTCAGGCAAAATGGGACAAAGGAGGGATTTAACTGACTCTGAAAAGTCAAAAAATGTAAAAAGTCTTTCAGAGGGTTGCAGTACTCTTGAAATTGCTAAGATGTTGGGATGTGATCATAGAAGCATCAAACGTTTTGTTGCAAATAGTCAACAGGATAGCAAGAAACGTGTTGAGAAAAAAAGATGCAAATTAACTGCCAAAGATTTGAGAAGAATCAGATGTGAAGTTACCAGGAGAATCAGATGTGAAGTTACCATTATCCTCCAGTGCTGTCATATTCCAGAACTGCAACCTATCTGGAGTGTCCAGAAGTACAAGGTGTTGAGTGCTCAGAGACATGGCCAAAGTAAGGAAAGCTGAAACCCGACTACCACTGAACAAGACACATAAGTTGAAATGGCAAGACTGGGCCAAGAAATATTTGACAACAGATTTTTCAAAGGTTTAGTGGACTGATGAGATGAGAGTGACTCTTGACAGACCATATGGATGGGCCCATGGCTGGATCAGTAAGGGGCAAGAGCTCCATTTTGGTTTAGATGCCAGCAAGGTGGAAGTGGGGTACTAGTATGGGCTGGTATTATTAAAGATGGGCTAGTCAGACCTTTTTGGGTTGAAGATGGACTCAAAAAATCAACTCCCAAACCTATTGCCAGTTTTTAGAAGATACTTTCTTCAAGCAGTGGTACAGGAAAAAGTCTGCACCTTTCAGGAAGACTGTGATTTTTGTGCAAGACAATGTTCCATCGCATGCATCAAAGTATTCCACTGCATGACCAGCCAGTAAAGGCCTTAAAGATTAAAGACTAATGACACGGCCCCCTTCCTGATCTTACCTATACCCTATTGAGAACTTGTGGGCCTTTTTTAAATGGGAGATTTACGGTGTAGGAAAACAGTGCACCTGTCTGAACAGTAATTGGGAGGCTATGGTTGCTGCTGCACAAACAGTTGATCGGCAGCAGGTCAAGAAAGTGACAGACTCCATAAATGGAAGGCATATGACTGTTATTGAAAAGAAGGGTCACTGATTTTTTTTTTGAACTATCAGAAATGTTTGTTTCTACATTTTGAGTTGTTTGCTTATTATTCTCACTTTAACAGAAGGAAATAAATGAGTGACATGGGAAACTTTTTTCATTTAGTTGCATAACATTCTGCACACTAATAGTTGCCCAATAATTTTGCACACATATTCTCCTAAGAAAGTCAAAACCTCACTTTTATTTAATATTCAGATTTATTAACATTTTGGATTGACCGAGAACACTGTAGTTGTTCAATAATAAAATTAATTCTCAGAAATACAATTTGTCTTATAATTGTGCACACAATGCAAAGTGTGCAGTCTTTCTGGAAGGATACAGCTATTTTGTATTATATATAATTTGTATAATATAAAAATATTATATCAAAAAAATTACATATGTAATATATAGCTTATTGAGCCCATATCTTCAATTAAATATCATTGGCATATGCTGTGTTTTAAATTTGTATATGGGCTAACATGCAAATTAGTCAAATACAGATCTAAAATATGGTGTAGAATCAAATGTATTAAAAATATCATTTGTGAATAATGTTGAAAGGCATTGGTTTTATCTGAATTTCTTAACCATAAAGTGAACAATATTGTAACAGTAGTGGCATTCTAATAATTCTAATCATAATTCTTGTGCATAACGTTAAAGCTTTGTTTCTGAGCTATTGTTAATTAATTTAAATAGAGGCTATAGCAGAACAGGAAAAGAAAATAAACTGTTGGTAGATTTTTGTTATGAACTGGTTCTGATTTTTAAATATGTAATATGAAAATGATGGCAAAATAGTTTAACTTATTAATTTTAATGAAAATTAGATGATTATTCTGGCATCCAGTTGAATCATTTTCATTAGCAATATGATTAGAAGTTATTCAGCTTAACTAAACTATATGTTAAAGTAAAATTTTTAAAAAATCAACATAATTCTCTGCAATTAGTTATTATCAAACTTTTGTCATTCTATGAAACATTTTTTTCCCCCAGAGAATTTAAGAGGTAAGCGGAGTTATAAAAAAGAATCTGGGTATCAATGAAAGCAAGAATTTAATCAAACTTGTCTTCTGATTTATTTGCTTGAAATATAAAAAACAAATTAAAAACTACTTATTTTAAAAATTGGGAGTGGAAAAAAGCTGCTGTAAATAAGTTGAAGGATGTAGAACTTAGAATAGATTGTATATGAAAAGACTACATTCAACTTTCCTAGGAGCAGAATTATTTTATATGTAAACCTTTAGTTTCTGGCAGTATTTAATAGATCCCAGGGTCCTCATTAAACTCACAAGATTCCCTATCCTGGCTGTGATATGAGATGCTTTGATGTCACTTGTTTGAAAAACTGTTGGTGGATGCTTGCCTGGGTTTGGTGCACAACCATTAACATGTTTGCAAACAGAGGGGCACCATGTCAAGGTACAGGGATCTGCAGTTTTCAGGGTTGCTATTTGGTACACTACCAAGTAGCACATTAAATACTTTTCATTAAAGACAGAATGGAAACCATTTTGGCATCAGGCTAGTAACTAGGGCATCACAAGTTTTAGTGCCAGTTTAAGCACAAAGCCTAGAAGGTGAAGATGGTCTACTCATTTTCTCTTAGCCCTAGGACAAGGTAATGACAAACTACTTCTGAAAAATCTTGCCAAGAAAATTGCGGGGATTTTTCCAGGCAGTATCCAAGCCATGATTGAATGGAAGAAAAAAAGGAGAGGTTGGACAGCATGGAAAGGTTCTGAGTTATAGAACAATAATTTTAAAAATGCAAAAAAAACCTTTGCCATCCAACTAATGGTCTATTTATCTGTCATGCTTAATTTTGCTAATATCCAACTGATCACCTGGAACAGAATATAATTTGAACATAATTCACATTACAGAACTGGTCAAAAGGGCCCTGCAGAGATTATACTATCTGAAACTTCTCAGAAAACAACAACTGAATGAAAAACTGCTGGTAACCTACCGCTGCACCAGAGGTGGTATTCAGCAGGTTCTGACCAGTTCTGGAAAACCGGAAATTTTGAGTAGTTTGGAGAACTGGCAAATACCACCTCTGACTGGAGATTTTACAGTATCCTTCCCTTGCCACAACCACCAAGCCACGCCCACAGAACTGGTAGTAAAACAAATTGAATCTCACCACTGCGCTGCACCATAGAGAGTATCTTAACTTACTGCACCTGTGTACGGTTCGCCAATTGCACAGTGGCAGATAGGATAGCACTCCAGAGGGTTAACGTCATTCCCAGAAGATCATTGGTTCCCCTCTTCCCTCTTTGGAAGTGCTTTATAGCTCCTGCTGCCTTAAGAAAGTTCAAAACATTCTCAAAGATCCATCTCATCCTGGGAACCCTTTTTTTTGAACTATTACCATCTGGCAGACGGTACAGGATAATAAAAACAAGGAGGCTGAAAAAACAGCTTCTATCCCAGGGCAGTAACTCTACTGAATTCTATTGTATAGTGCAATATCACTGCAATATCAGGGGTTTTCAATTCAATGTATAGAATGTGAAGGATGTGTGTTCATGTTTATTTTCATAGTCATAATGTACACTGAAGTTGTACTTCAATTTGATTTCATTGTATGAGGTGCAATGACAATAAAGTAAACTAAACTAAACTAAATAATAAACCCTTCTATTCTTCAGGGTGGTTGCAAAAGAAACATTAGAAAAGTTTACATTTGTTTTTCATTAATTGCAATCTATTATTCTATTCATACTCTGAAACAGGGGTGTCAGACTGGATCAACACTGTAGTTATCTACCATGGACTGGGCCGGGGGGGGGAGAGGAGACGGGATGGACACCTTTCTGCATCACCTTGCAGGCCAAAATGGGACATGGGAAGCATGGGTGGCCCTCGTGTGCCCCATTTTCAACCTGGACACCCTCCTGCAGCACCCTACTGTCCCCCATGCCCGTTTTATGTGGTAGGGTGCTGCAGGAGACTGTCCAAGCCAAAAACAGGCTGTGCAGGAGCCACCCCACAGCCCGTTTTCACTAGCAGAGGCACCACTGGCTGGTCCTTTGCTATTTTTAGGCTGGCCCTGTGAGCCGGATCTAAGCACCCCATGTGCCGGATGTGGCTCGCAGGCCTTAAGATTGACACCCCCGCTCTAAAATGTGATATAAGACAATAGTGGTTAACTCAAGCTGGAAATAGAAGTTTCTCATTTCCTATTTATAGCTCGGTGAAGAAGAGGTAAGAAGGGTTGTGATATTTGCCGAGTCATAGTAAATGAGTTTGGAACTAGCTCAGTCTTTTTTCTTGTTATTTTTATTATTCTATTATTTTATTTATTATTCTATTATTTCTGTAATTTAAAATATAATAGGATTGCATAAAAAAGGGAAAAAATGAAAGTTTTTCCAGGATGAAGACCTACTAAAAAAAATCCTGCAAAATTAATCAGTTTAGAAAAAGAGACAAAATCTCATTGGAACAAAAGATCAACATTAAATTCAGGCTGAAAATAAAAATGAAAAGCATGCATTAATTGTTCTTTTCTTTTCCCTGAATTAAAAAAAATGACCATGGATGAATCCTTCAAAGAAAGCTGGGCATTTTCTAAAGCATATGTTTGATTCAGGTTTTTCCTTATCTTTTTTTTTTTCTTAGTGGATTTTTCTGTTACCGAACAATATTGTCTTCTGAAATAAAATACTTGGTATTTTACATTTCAGGAGGGGGCTTAAAATATTTATTTTCACAATAATTTAATGTTATTCTTTCAACATACAATATATAAGTCAAGATTAAATTTTAGATGTTTTGCTTTTATTGCTTATGAGATGCCCAGAGGCATTAAGTGGGTGAGTGGCAAGGATAAACATTTCCATGTAAATAAAAATGTATAGAGGAAATAGTTACTCCTAGAAATCTGTCACACTGAGTTGTTGTTGGTCAAAAGACATACAGTGTTTAGGACCCACTGATTCAGAAAGTTTTGCTTAAAGAGCCATCTTCAACTACTCTTGAGACATATTAATGTGTTTGTATATCCCAGTTTTAAAACACTGAGTCATCTTTTCCTAATGGATTCTTGATGTCTTCTCTTGAAATAAGATACTATTGAATACATAGATTAATAGAACATCAGAGTGATAGATTTGAATGACATTGTTAAAAGCTTGCTTTTAAAGCTATTGCTTAACATTTGCAAATAATGTGACTTATGCTTATTTATTTAAAACATTTAACCCGTCTTGAACCAACTTCAGGGCAGCTCAAAACCTCAAAATAAAAACAGTATCTAAGGTAAAATAAAAAACATTAAAACAACATGGCTAAGTTTTCCCATGCAGTCCAGAACAAGTTCCTCCCATATCAAACTCAGCTTATTCCAGCCCTTGGAGAAAAATACTGTTAACTATGACATATATTTCACACGTGGCATCATTAGGCTGGAGATACAGTCTGCTAAGCATTTTTTTTTAGTATGATTTAGTGAAACATGTGACAATATGATGAATCAAGTTTAGAGTAAATGTTTATGCAGTGATGTTTTTCATGGGAAAGCAAATCCAGTTTTATGTGAAGTGTAGACTTTTTGGCCTTTAATTGCAGCCCTTCTTTGAAAGATCAGCTGATCAAATTAGATGGCTAAACAGCAGGGTGTTGAAAGATGTAAAAATGGTTTGGGACAACTTTGTTGCAGAAAGTGAGTTGTCAAGTGACCTGAATCTTGAGGATAGACAGAATTTTTGAAGTAAGCAATAGCCAGGTAATAAAAAGATTTTTTTTCTGAAAAATAATCCCTAAGATTAGATAAAATGGGCATATAAATTTCCATTTATATTTCCTTCTTAAAGCATAATCCTATGCTAATTTGTTGTATTTATCTATTATTTTATAAAATAGAATTTTTAAAAATATCTGGCATATTTACTTATAAATGTTCCTCTTTACACATACAGTATTTGATTTTTCCAAAATATGTAGCTTAATGGCACACTTTAATAATCAGGAACAGTGTGGTATCAGTCAGTGCTATTTGGTTTGGCTTTGTGTACTTATTCCTTTCTGTATTTATTCCTATAAACCTGATTAGGCTGATTTATTTATGATGCAAAAGATTTTCCTGGGATAGAATACAGGAACAATTAAGATACAAGAACAGAGTTAAACTTAACAATGACTATAAAAAACAGTTATGCACATGCACACACATTTCAATCTGCAATATCATATAATGTACAGCACTTTGCTATGAATGAAGCAAAATAAATTAATAATTCAGTAAAATATAGTTTTTATAAATACTGTACTATTATCAAAAATAGTAAAAAGTCAATATTTAACACCCACACATATCACATAACTTGTTTAGATTTTAGCCCCAAGATTATTAACAGACGGTACACAAGTTCATTCAGATCTCCACAATATGCTTGGTTATACAGGGTGCTTAGATCTGGCCTGCAGGGGCCAGCCTGGAAATAGCAAAGGACTGGCCCGCAGTACCTCTGCTAGCAAAAATGGGGTGCAGGCAGCCCCCCACCCCCTACAACTGCTTTTGGCCTCTGGAGTCGTTCAGGAGGCCTTCCAGGCCCAAAATGGAGCCTCCGGATTCACCTAGAAGGCCATCCAGACCCAAAATGGGGCCTCTGGAGTCACTCAGGAGGTTGTCCAGATCCAAAATGGGGCCTTCGGAGTCACTCACAAGGCTTTCCAGACCCAAAATGGAGCCTCCAGAGTCTCCCAGGAGGCCATCCAGGTCAAAAATGGGGCCTCCGGAGCAGGAGGCTGTCCTTGACTCAGAAGATTATAAAAGGGAAGAAAAGTAAACAATTTTACCTTTCAGGTTTGCAGTGTGGCCTTTGTTATTCACAGGAAAAAAGCATGAATAACAAGACGATGGATAATGGGTTTTTTTAAAAAAAAATATTTTACACATGTCTGCCATTTCGCATGTTGATAAAATTTAAAAAAATGTAAAAAACCATGAATACATGAAACTATTTACCTTAGACACCAAGATCCAGAATATATTTTCCAACCAGAGATAATGAAAGACATTTGCAATGCTGTTCAAGAGTATTGTCAGGTGCTTATGTATTTTTTTTCTCTGATAAACAGACAGAGTTCCTGGGTTTATTCAAAGTAATTAATATCTACAGTTCTTGTCTACATGAAAACTCAGGCATATCGACAACAGCTGTGTACACCTGGTTTTCATAATGGAATGCAGATGCTCTTCTGAGAAATTTTGGCCAAATCATTGTTATAGCATGCAATTTTTGCATTACTTTTAGCAGAAACATTCTTAGCATATATTCCATTACATATTGCATTGTACAGTAATTTAATAACCTCACTCATTAAAAACTTAACATTAAATTACTTGATTAAGTATAAAAATAATCAAGCTCCATGATTATTTCCACTTGTAAGTCAGCTGGATTAAATGTCATGATTTTAAGGAGGATTGCCAAAATATTTATTATGAATCATGCTGTTTATCAGGTATCTTAACATTTACATAAATTCTTAACAGTTTCATAAAAACAACTTATTTTTGACCATGAGATTTGACCATAGATTATTTTTTCTATTATTTTCTGTAGATCGATTTGTTATTCTATGAACGAAAACCTTCATAGAGACATTCAAATTATTCAGGAACAAGTGTGTTTAACATTCCAACCTAAGGAAGTTGGAATGCATTGTACTACTTTCTGTACAGAAACTTCAATAATTAAGATCAAGAACAAAGAAATTCTCATTAATACATTTGTACTAAACTTTTAAATAAAACAAATATTTGCCATACCAATAGAATGGGAAAGAAAGCTGAAATATACAGCAATCAAAATGTGTTGTAACAGAAATAACTAAAGAATCATGGAAGCATCTGGCAGATATTTGCAAATTAGGAATGCATTTTTTCAACTTGATGATATTCAGTTTTGAAGCTCAGTCCATAAAGATGTAGATAACTCAAGGTTGAATGAAGGCAAATAGATAGATGTGCCTAGAAGGATTCAATCTGGATCAGTTACTGGGATCAGAGGTAAATTATTCCAAGTTAAAGCTGCCTTTTGCAGTTGACTGATGGGGATTTTGTCAATGCCAATGGTATTTAAATGATACTCCAATTGTTTTGGGATTGCATACAAAGCATCTATTAGTGTTGATACTACCCTTGCTTTCTTTGCTTTGCCATAGATGTTCTATTTTTATTTGCAGGACTTTGAATTTTGTTATCTTCTTCTGTTTTTTTCTGTTCTATTCTGCTGTCTCCAAATACTGTAATATATACTATTTAGTGGTTTGGGGTTTTTTGGTCTTTCCTATCAATAATTTTTCAGTCTGTGATGTTACATGATAGGTATTTGTCTGTTTGAATCCTAAAATCACAAGGCACTTTAGCTTCATTTTCACTTTAGCTTCATATTACTTTCTCTATTTTATAATTCCACCAGTTCTTGCTTGCAAGCAAATGGAGTTTCTTGCAGATCTTCCAATGCACTATTATTACTTCTTGGTCATGCTGTTTTTTGTAGTCAGTCTGCGACCTTCTTGCAGCAGCTAACCAGATGGTCCACTGTTTCTTCAGGTTCTTTGCAGAGGCAGCACTTGCTGTTGTTATCTTCTCAATTCTGGCTTTGTTCTTAAGGTTTAGTCTTGTGCAACCAGAATTAGCCCATCTATTTCTTTCTTCAACTTTTCTGCTCCTAGCCATTTCCAAGTGTTGTTATTATTTGCTTTGCTTGTTATTCTTTAATATATTGGCCATGAATTGTCTTCCTATCTTTCTTTTCTCTTCGTAAGGTCTTTCTTGGCTGTTTGGTCTCACCAGTTCTCAGTAAGCCTGATATAGTTACTTCTGATATACTTGCTTCAGTGCATTTTCTTCACTATCCTTCAGATATTCTTCCAAAGCCCTTTTACTTCTTCAACCATCTGACATGCTTGCAACATTCCATGCCTACCCATTTTCCTTGGTAAATAAAGTCTGTCAATATCTTTCATATCCCAGGATGAAGGACATGATTGATTGTCATTTTTCTGGTCTTCCTGTCCAAGGCTTTAGTTCTGCTTGAGTCTAGTCCAGTATTCCAGCTGTATATCTAATGACCGGAATTATGCAGGTGTTAATTGCCTTGATGATATTTGAACTTTTAAGATCTTCTTCACTCACATGCTATATTCATTTCTAATTCTTTTCATGAATTCAGTGTGTTTGGTGTTGTCAGGTTGAAGGATGCCCAGTATTTGCAGTGATCATCTTCATCCAGATTCTTGATGCTGTTTCCATAGGGCATCTTAATTCTTTTAGTGTTCATTATGTTTCCCCATTTGATGGTTTCCCCATTTGTTGATACATTTATTTGTATCCCACATGTTTTTTTTTCCAAATATTTCTAGGCAGCAAAAATATCCAACACACCTGCAGTCATGTGATTATAATTCAGTCATTTGTAACTTTCTCTGCTGGTTTCCCACCAGCAAGGTCAATGTGGAAGTCAAAAGAGGATGATAAGTCACTCTGGGAAGTCACATTTCTGCCATTTTTTAAGAATGGTAACACTCCTTCCTCACCTCTCTGTACTTCACAACACTCATCCATCTGCTATCAGCTATCCTATTTGTGAGCTGCCTAAGGAAAGACTTGTTGTGGCTGAGACTTGCTACTCAGTGCTGGCTTCCCCATTGACTTTGCTTGTTGGAAGCTGGCAGGAAGTTACAAGTTACGGTCCTTGTTTAACAACCTGCAATCCTCATTTAATGATGGCAGCAGGGACTGCCAGTGTTGCTGCCACTAAGTAATGCTGTTATGTAATGTGTTTTATGTCTACATTGCGATTGGTTCTTAGAGATTGGTTGTAAAATCCAGTTCCATATTTTCTTGGTTTTGCAGTCTTGACTTCAGGAATTCAATTGCAATAGCATAGCTGGTCATGATATCCAAGCTTTGTTGATATCAAGCAGAAATGTTTGATTTCTGCTTCTTGGGGAGGTTAAAAATTGACATACCATGAAGGAATTATTCATCTTCTTCGAAATGTAAGCCTTATATGTGCTTATATTGGATTCACACTTTTTCTTCTTGCCTCATCCTTACAACTTGCTGCTTTTTTGGGGTATAAGTTGAATTGTGAAGCATTGTTCCTGAGCTTGGTTATCCTTGATACTCATTCAACCTTTTTATGTTCTATCCAAATCTCCCTGCTATCCTGCTCATTGTCTGTCCTGTTCAGCTTTCCTCTGATTTTCAATTCACTTGCACTTTCAGCTGACTATCTATGGCAAGATTGTGTTAGCAGAAGTTGAAAACTATATTTTTTGATTAATGTCTTTTAAGTGCAGTATCAGTTAATGATCTAAAACTCAGTATATATATAAATAACAGATCACATAAAGAGAATATAGATTGTTTTTCTGGATTCAGAAATATTATTAATTATTTGTCTACAGTGAATAAACCTAATTATAGGATCTCTCTTGCTGAATAAAATGCCAACATTCACGTCAAGGCTGCAGCTTGGCAATTTGCTGTCCGTGTTATTTTGAGTCCCACAGCTGTTGAACTGTTTTGATTGTTTCAGTAGATTAACAGCTCAGCATCTGTTAATTTAGAAAAGTGTTTTAACCTGGATGCCGACTCAAAGCAAAAACAGCTGAGTACAATTTTAATACTGTAGCTTAGTCATGACCTGTAATGCTTTACAGGTGAGTTATATGAAACAGAATCTGAAAAAGTAATCAGGTTGGGAAAATATCTGGAGTTGAAAGCAAAGTATGGTTTGGAAAGTGTCTAAGCACGCACATAGCACCTGTTGATGAAGCAGCTGTGTCTTTTCCTGGGTCATGTATGGGCTGTGTTCCTGGTGAAAGGGAGACAAACAAGTTATTTTACAAGAAAAAAACTAAGGAACACCGCACATGCTCCAATTTGATATTCATTTTTGAATAGATTATACTTAGAAGTAGATTCATGGTTATAATTTTAGGTGGAAATATTCGCATGTTTCCATTCGTCCTCAGCTTCATTTGTTCTCTTTCCATATATTTCTATTTAATGTCAATAAAACCTATGAAGAGCATCCAAGTTTCTTTTACTGAAAGCCTGATAAACTAGCATTCTACCTTAGATTAGCATGATTAATATCAGTGGTTGTTAGTATTGATATAGCAATCATAGATAAAGGAAGATTTTGATTCTAAAAGCAAAAATGGGGTTCACTTGATTCCCCCAAATATCGAAACTGACGTTTCGATAGAAAACCAGAAAGAAAACCCGATAGAAAACCGGAAAGAAGCAGACTTTGGGTTCTTGAGAGGGGATGGCGCAGTTTATGCCTGTAGAAGAAGTTAAATACGTATATAAATCCTTAAATATACACTACATAAACTTTCATTTCCATGGCTATCTCATAATTTGTGTTTGCATTTACGTGAACATACAAAATGATTTTTTTTCTAGAAGCACCATAGAGCTGATCTCATGAGACCAGGAATAATAATTCATTATGCCAAAATAGCATGTCATTGTGCCTGTTACAAAGTGATGTCCCAATACAAATGTTCTCAGGCGGCATGTGATGTTTATTGTTAATTATATATACAAGTTGTTTGTTTTATTTACACAATGCTTCACATTGTTTTATTTTCATGTCAGTTAAATATCACTAATAATATACAAGTTTTAAATTCTCATTTGTTGACTGATTACTATTTGTTGATTTGTTGAAAGTCATTCCTTTTGGGGAGAATGCCTATCCACTTGTGGAATGAAGCAAATACTTAATTTCATATTTAAAAGAAGAACTAAAAGGTGGGTACAAAGGATGGCAATATTTGGGGAAAATTGCAGCTTTTTCATTTCTGTTGGGTTTATAAAGAAATGGCCAGAGATTTGTAGTATACAGTATAAAAGATAGAATAGTTTCTGGATTACCAGAATATGATCTTGCATCTTTGGATCTTATGATCTTTCTGGTTTTAGAACAATCTAAGAAAATACAATTTAAAATGTTCAAGATTTTAGCTAATTTCTCCTGTTTCATTTAGGACGGCTAGTGAGGCATACATGAAGATAATAAAGGAATCACAAAAAAGAATGAGCTCCAGCTTTCTCAAGAAGTTATTAACTGTTATTAACTGAAAAAGTTAATTGCTCTGGGAATCCAGACAGATAGGCACCTGCCACATAACACCCTGGACTTAACAGTTGTCGATAAGAAAGACAAAAAAAAAAAAAAGTGGCACTGCCTGGAGACAGCAGTATAGAAGAGAAGGAACTGAAGAAGATAACAAAATGCAAAGACCTACAAATAGAAATGGAATGACTATGGAAAAGGCAAGCAAGGGTACAAACAAATAATAATAGGCACTTTGGGTGCAATCCCAAAACAATTGGAGCACCACTTGAACACCATAGGTGTTGACAAATTTGCCATCAGTCAATTGCAGAAATCAGCTTTACTTGGAATAGCTTCCATCCTGTGGCAATATCTGTAACACCATCAAACATCCAGATTTGCCTATCCCAGGTCCTTGGTAAGGATTCGATAGGTAGACAAAAATTCCAAACCCAGTCTGAATGTCTGGCTGACTGTGCAATAAATAATAATAATAAATGCTTAACATATTGTGAGATCAAGGGGAATGTATAATAAAATTAAGATAACTACTGCTAATAGAGGCAATAGTTGATAACTACTGAGAATAGTTTTCTTACAGTTATCAGAAACATTTAAAGTAGACAGAGTAATTTATAGTATACCATGTAAGACAGAATTTAAAATGGAATTATGTACAAATAATAAACATAATTGCTAAACTGTCAACTTTTATTGAAATTTGAATGGAGGTTAAAGAATGTGATAAAATGGGCTAAAATGTTTGCTTATAATATACAAATGGAACAATGGGAACATATGTCATTAAAAAGATTGGAATTTAAAGTGTACTATAATCTTAAGAAGAATCTTTATAAAATGATGTGCCTTTGAAATATGATACCGGAAAATTATCCAGAATGTATAAAGGTACTTCAAATTTAGAAATATGAACAACTAGGGTCATTTTATTATGGTTGGTGGATATGTAGAAAAGCTAGAAAATTCTTCCAAATACATATAAGGTCAAATACAAACAGTAATTCAGAGGATTTTACAGGTTAACATTCAGTTGAAACTATAACTCTTTATCTTGGAACTGATGAATAAGCAGTTAGAAAAGAGCCATGAAACACTTTTTATATGCATAATTATTGTATGCACGAACATGGAAAGATTTGGCAGTACCTAGAATGGAGAAGGAATGATTAGTGGAGATGACAGATCTTGCTGAAATGGTTAAAGTGACATTTTGATTAGACAGAGAACAGAATATATGTATATATTGGTGATTGGAAACTGGTTGACTTTTTGCATAAAAATAAGAAAAAATAAAATGATTGCTATTTTTGATGATGAGACATAGATAATAGAAGACAAATTCCTTGTGTGTCCAATCACACTTGGCCAATAAAGAATTCTATTCTACCGTGTTTCTCACAAAATAAAGACGGGTCTTATTTTTTTCGAACCCTGAAAAAACGGCTAGGCCGTCTTTTCGGGGGTGACTTAATTTCCTTCCCCAACTAGAGTGGCCCATACACATGTACCTTGCCGCGAGGCCGCTTCTATCAGCCGACGAAAGCTTCCTAAAGGCAGAGTCCCCAGCTGCTTCAGGACATGGCGTGGCTGCCCGTGTCCCCTCGTCTTTAGGCAGTCTCTTTTGGGCCATGGAAGCTCCCCAAATGTAGTCACCAGCCACTTCTATCGGCCGGTAGAAGTGGCCTTGGGGCGAGTGCACGCACGCACGCGTGCTCGCACACACACACACACATTCCCCTCGCCATGAGGCTGCTTCTTTCGGCAGACTCTTGAAGGCAGAGTCCCCAGCCGCTTCAGGGGGGGCCTGGTTGCCCATGTCCCCTCGCCTTTAGGCAGTCTCTTTTGGGCCATGGAAACTCCCCAAATGCAGTCACCAGCCACTTTGATCAGCTGGTAGAAGCGGCCTCGGGGCACACACACATATTCCCCTCGCTGCGAGGCCACTTCAATCAGCAGACAAAAGCTGCCTTGAAGGCAGAGTCCCCAGCTGCTTCAGGGGAGGTGTGATTGCCCATGTCCCCTCGCCTTTAGGCAGTCTCTTTTGGGCCATGGAAACTCCCCAAATGCAGTCAACAGCCACTTCAATCAGCTGGTAGAAGCAGCCTTGGGGTGAGTGCACACACACACACACACACACACACACACCTTGCCGCGAGGCCGCTTCTACCGGCCGATCGAAGTGGCTGGTGATTGTATTTGGAGAGCTTCCATCTCCCAAAGGAGACTACCTAAAGGTGAGGGGACATGGGCAGCCATGCCTCGCCCCAAAGCGGCTGGGGACTCTGCCCTCAAGGGAGCTTTCGTCTGCTGAAAGAAGCAGCCTTGCGGTGAGGGGAGTGTGTGTGTGTATTTTTGCTTGCCCCGAGGCCGCTTCTACCAGCCGATCAAAGTGGCTGTTGACTGCATTTGGGGAGTTTCCATGGCCCAAAAGAGACTGCCTAAAGGTGAGGGGACATGGGCAGCCATGCCTCGCCCCAAAGCGGCTGGGGACTCTGCCTTCAAGGGAGCTTTCGTTTGCCGAAAGAAGCAGCCTCGCGGCAAGGGGAGTGTGTGTGTGTGTTTGCTCGCCCCGAGGCTACTTCTACCGGCCGATCGAAGTGGCTGTTGACTGCATTTGGGGAGTTTCCATTGCCCGAAAGAGACTGCCTAAAGGCGAGGGGACATGGGCAGTCACGCCACGCCCTGAAGCGGCTGGGGACTCTGCCTTCAGGAAGCTGCTTTTGGAGTATTCTAGCCTAGGCTACCTGCAGGGCACTCCTAAAGGCAGGTTTTCTCCTGATCCCTCCCGCCCTTCCTCTGCCCATTTCTCTTAACCACATGTAATTCTAACGAATGATGTGAGAAATGGTGGGGAAAAGTATATTTGAAATAGGCCTAAATTTTGGGGTGGGACTTAATTTCACCTCATGCCTAGAAATCATGGTGGGCCTTCCTATTGGTGGAGGCCATGTTGTTGGAGAAACATGGTATTCTTTCTAACTTTAGAGACAGAGAAGCTAAAATAGTTATATGGAATGTATAACTTTTGGGAAAATTAGAAGCCATGTCTTTGTATATTTGATAATTTTTTTTCTTCCTATTTTTCTTCTACAGTTGTTTTCTTTCTGCACTTTTATTTTTTCTATCTTTCTCTTTCCCCTTTTATATTCTATATTAGTTTGTAATAGTACTCATTACTTTTCTTAAAACTTTCAATAAAAATCATATATAAAAATACTTTCAGACATCTTCCTAATTAGCTATAACTTACAACAGTAAATACAGAAGCCTTGGTGTAGGACAAGTCTTATAAATTTCCACGATGTAACAGTACAGTATTTGCCATGCTGGCCAATGTTATTGGATGGAATCTGCTTTAATTGGCTTGCCCCTTAGAGTTCATGGAAGAAAAGTAGGATATACATGCAGTAAGTCTTTTTATATAGGCACCTGAATGTATGTATTTGCTTATGGGAAGTTTTTCCAATATTTTAACTTTATTGTTGTTAAACTTATTTGACTGATACTGTAAGAGAAATGAAAAGAAGGAAAGACATGCTAGTATTCAGCTAAGCAAAAGTATTTGAGATAATTTACGAGAACATTTTCTCAGATTAATTCTACTGTCATGTTTGAAAATATTTTTCCATTTAACAGGACAAAATAACATTTACAAAATTATTTATTTATGCAAAGTTAAATTTTGATGCTCTATTTATACTGGTTATATGCTAGCAGTTAGAATTGTAGATAGTTATTTACAGAGAAATTTAAAACAACAGTGGAACATTTGTTTTCCTCCACTGTCTTACAGGAAAGTTCTCATTTGAAAGGTACCGTTAAGTAATTTCTTAGTAAATATTTTATGGCTAACAGCATTATATTTATTTTGTATGTGACTGAAAACATAGTAACTGAATTTAATATTTTCAATCTATCAAGAAATGTGACCATATAAACTTTTGTTTACAAATTGTATTTGTGTACAGTAATTGAGTACAGTATTGAGTTCATACATTGTTCATTACTTGAAGGAAGCTGATGGAGATACTGCACTATTTTCTTCTTCATCACCCTTTTCATCTTTTAACTATATCTTTTATTTATTTCACTGAAATTTCTACATTTCATTGTTGTCCAGAGTCATTGAGAGTTGGGAGGCACCCAGATTTAATGTTATGACTACTTACCGTATTATTTTTAGTATTAGTATTTGACATTAGTATGGTATTATTAGTATTAGTGTTTAGTATTTTTCTTATGGTCATTTTTATATGTAGATTTTTGATTTTGATATAAATGTATAGGTAGTCCTCAATTTATAACCATTTATTTAGCAATTGTTTGAAATTTTGATGGGAATGAAAAAAGTGACTTGTGACCAGTCTTTATACTTATAACCGCTGAGGCATCGGCAACCAACATGTATTTACAATAGTTGCAGTATTCCAAGGTCACATGATCCACATTTGCGATTTCAGTTAATTTCCAACAGTCAAAGTCAATGGGGGAAGCTCGGCTCACTTAAGAGCTGTATGATTCGCTTTACCACTAGGGCAAAAAAAGATCTAAAATCTACACTACTCATTTATCTCATTTATCTGCTTAGCAATGAAAGTTGTAAGTAGAAGGCTATCTGTAGATTATGAATGTTTATGGGGAAGCAAGGAGGTAATAAATTCCTTTATGTCTTCATTAAATGAGCATCATGTGACTACAACTTGCACTGTTATTTCTGATTTCTTTGTTGGCTCTAAACTGGTTGTGAAATACATAAATGATGATCGTGTGACATAGGGTGCTGCAATGGTTGTAAATGTAAAGACTGGTTGTAAAGTTACTTTTTCAGCGCCATCATAACTTTAAATGGTTACTAAACAGCACAATCGATATGTGACATCTAAGCCTGCAGGCTTTCAATAATCAATAGTCTGTATCAATAAAGCAACAATGAGCTTCTGGGCTGAATGTCCATGATCTGGTTTTATAGTGGCCTGATATTTCACTGGCAATTCAAAGGCAGAGTGAGCAGTTTTTTGGGTTGGGCTGTTGTTTTGAACCTGGCAATCTGATCTCTCAAAAGTCTGTGTGGCAGGAATACAAGAAAATAGACTAATCACAAATCTACCCACAAAGAACTAGTCAACAGCTTGATTTAAGGACTGGCCAATTAGAAACTGATTCTCTTGGGATTTCTCCAAAACGAACGATTGGAAATTTTAGATGAGGAACCATTTAGGAACCAGCCTCAAAGATCTTAACTACATGAGGATCAGTGGTTGGATTCAATTTTTTTTACTACCAGTTCTTTGGGCGTGGCTTGGTGGGCATGTCAGGGGAAGGATACTGTAAAATCTCCAGTCAGAGGTGGTATTTGTTGGTTCTTTGAACTACTCAAAATTTCCACTACCGGTTCCTTAGAACTGGTTAGAACCTGCTGAATACCACCTCTGGTGAAGACCAATATAGTTAATGAAAATAAAATTTTCTTTTAAATGTAATGAGATACAAGTTCAACCATCTTTCCAAAGCAATAACAATTGAAAAACTCTCTGTATTTCTCTCTCTGAGGCCTTTTGTTTTGTGACATGAAATGTATTTGCATTATTAGTTAAACCTTTCTGTATATATGGTTGCATATATATGGTTTCCCACCCCCCAAGGGTTTAAAATTGCTTCTATGGTGAGTGTTATTTTAAAGAGTAATGATTGTGCAGAAGTATTTTTGAAAAGAAGGTTTATGCTCATGAGAGGACATCTATCCCATGTTCTGACCACTTTTTAGAAAATTGCTTCTGAAGGTATAGAAGCTTTAAACGTCTTGCTGCAATGTTTGCAGAGGAGCATGTGTTTATGTGTACCTTTGCTTGAGGGATAAAAGGAAAGAAAGGGAGGTGTGGAATTATATTATGTCTATTACTAGTGTGACCATCCTAATTTGATTGTTTGAAGTTGGTTGGCTTGATATTGGCCCTCCATCCTTTCTTGCTTGAAGTTGAAGTCATGAATGAAAAGAAGAAAGTGACTATTACTGTTTCAAAACTTACTGCACAAAAGGTTGCAGAAACAATTCATCCTGCTACAATTATTCAATAAATTCTACTGCATCTTTTACAAGTAGAAAAACTGTCTTTGACATTTATCTTATAGTACTATCACACATCATATAAACTCCTAAAGTGACTAGAAATTAGCTACAGTATTAATTAATTGGTTTTATTCCATATCCATGTACTTTGGCGTAGTCATTGCACTTTTAATATCTCTATTCTATCTCTAAAGACTATTCTTTATTCTATATTTTTCTATATCTATATTATAGATAGATCTATATATACCTATATTCTTGATCTACCTATATTCTACATTCCTAGACATTGTGCTCTTGATGATCTATATATCTACATGCTTGAATCATCTATATCTATTTATATTCCAATTTTCTTTCTATAAAGAAAGTTGAGAGGATCTCCCGAAACCCTTTGGATTTATGCTTGATTTTATGTATACTTCTTGAAATATTTTTAAAAAATCATCAGAAGCAGAATTCAATGGGCTGAAGTCTTCCTCTCTTTTCTGTCTGGTTCCACCCTTTTGGGGGAGGGGGTTTGAATTGTTAGTTAGCTGTTGTTAGTTTTAGCGAGTTTGGCAAGTTTGTTTGGAATAACTCCTTGTGATCTCTCCTAAGATAGCAAGATACATTGTTGGAAAGATACAACTCTATGAATTGAAGAGAGTTTATAGGCAGTTTTGCACTATTCTTGGCAGTTACTCATATGTGAGCCATCTTGCATTTTTCATTTTAATTAGTCCTTGAAAAGATAAATGTTTCCCTTTGACATAATGTAATTATTGTTATTTTTATTACAAATAATAGCTTGTCGATTCAAACTTAAATGTAGTTGTTGGAGATTTCACTTTTTTCTTTGAATAACTTTCTTTTCATTATAGTTAATATAATTTCCATAGAATTCACTTTATGCTACTATTCTTAACTTGTTAAATTGTGTACATTTTGGATTTTCTAGTCAGTCCTGACTTGGTAAACGCATGGAAATGTTCATGTTGTTCTTGGTGGGTTAAAAAACAGTTTGCAAGTCATCTTAGAACAGCATTTGCTGTGAATTGTAGCATATTAAATTCTACTCAGTGTTTCATGCTAGTTTAATATTCTAATCCTGTTCAGGAATAAGCATGGAGAGGTTTATCCTCAACAAATGTGCAAATTTTAGTCACAGTATAAACTGTAACTTTCTTTGAGGATGTGCAATTTCACACTTCTTTTGACACTGTTAAAAGGACACCCTCTGTGTTGTGTCTAAAGGAATTCATATTGTTTCTATGTGCGGTTTAGGACCTTTGGTTACAAAGCAAGTGTTTTTATCATTTATTCTATGTTATGTCAGTGTTACCTAACTTTTCTGGGGAGAATTGCTACCTTCACTGTGCTCTGTGTGATAATATATGTTGTTGGTATGCAAGAGTTGTTTACGCAGGCTGTACAAGCAGGTCTCATGTGCTTGGAGTGCATGAAGTAGTTTTGCTTAATCTGTCAGTATAGTATGTGCTTGTGGATAAATATAGACTGGCAGCTACTCTGCAAGTTGTAGATCATCATCATACACTGAGGCTAAAAATTACCTCTTTGGTTATGGAAAATGTGTTCTGATCAGGAAGCTACAGGTTGTCTTCATTAAAACCCCAAAGTTCTAGCTTTGAATCTGAAGTTAATAAAAACTTCTGTAACAAAATGACCAAGCCAGGGACATGAAGCAAGTCATTTTTTTTCTCAGCTATAGAAACAAATAAATTTTATGATCGGGAACTTTTTTGATATTGTCATCCTCATGGAGATTTCACTGGCCTGCTGGCGGCGATCTAGTGTGATCAGCTTAATAAAAGGACTTGGTAGGTAAAAAAGAAAGACAAAAAGCCTTTCCATAAGTTTGAAATTGATTTTAAATTGATTTGTTAGAGTTTTCTGTATTTAAAAGCCAAATATATTTAGTTTTATAGATACAGATGTAGGCAGATAACAAAAATACTGCCTGCTTTTGATAAACTTAATGAGGTTTGGGTTTTGTCTGATACATCTTTCTTCATTGGTTTTGCTTTATAATCAAAGGAATATCTTTGGTTATATTGTGTATTTGAAAAGCTATGGAAAGGACATCATTTTTTATCTTGAATTCTTCTAATGCATGTGTCATGTGTATACTGTACAACTATCCTATCTGCCGCACTTAATTATCATAAAGAACACAGTACAATAATACAGGAAGAAAATTTAGTCATAAAGGGTTGAGAATGGAGGAAGATTAACAGCCAGGAAATCTACTTATTTAGATTCTTATTTTTAACCAGGGGAAAAATAGCTAATTGATGCATAACCACAGGAATAGGATAGTTATGTTTCATTTTTCTTAATTTTATATTTTATAACTTATTTTAATTATAAAATTAGAATGGTAAGTTAATGTTAATTAAATTGTAATTGTAGTTTAAGTAAAGTAAAAGTATGTGATGTACCAATACTTGTTGCCATTGTGGTGTTCCTTGTGTGGAAAAACAGTTGAGATGAATAAATTTTCTTGAATACAATAAAGTTAAATGATGAGGAGTAATCCACAGATTAAAAATCTACAAATCATACATGTGTTTTATTATTTCTCAGAGAACTTTCAGCAAAAAATTGATTGTTTTGATCACTTGGAATTTGTCTGTAGTATTTAAGATTTTTGACATGGGGAGATTAAAACAAAACTATAAATTCATAGGACTAACAATATAGGATCAAAAATATGAATTTCTAATTCAATTTTGTTTACATTTAACCTTTAGCTGCCCTCCCATTGTCCATGGATACTGTCTTATTTTCAAGAGTAACGGTTGTTGATAATGCTGTTATATCTGACTCACTTGTCACATAAAGTATATAAGAAGATGCTAAGTTAGAATAGTCTGCACTACCCAGACATTTTCATATTTAAAGCAATATGTAAAATATTTATGATCTATATTCAGTAAATGATGACTTATTATGCTGATTTCAAGCGAGGGAAGAAATAAACCAGGAAAACTATATGTATTTGGAATAATGTTAGTTAAAAAAATAGGAAGGGTTAAAGAAAAGTCTCTTATATGATAAAGCTTGAATTGTATGCTATAGTGTTTGGTATGGAAAAATAAAATTACTTTTTTTTGTTATGTAAACAACAGAAAAGTGACCAAAAATTAATTTGTGTTGTGTCCTCTTACATTAGCTTGATTTATTCCAAATAGAAAACATTGAGAATTAAGTCAATCTGCTTCAGATTAACACTGACTACTATACAAAATGAAAGTTTAATGTGCTAACTGTATTTCAATTCCGGGGATTATTATGAAAAATAAGAAATATTCCCTGTTTAGACTGCATCCCAGAGGGAGTGGAGCATCCAACTTTAAATGCAACTTTCAAAAATGAAGAGTAGTTGTCTGATTTATTTATCAGTATTTAATATAATAAATCAGTATTCATAAATATAAATTAATAAATAAATAAATTTAATATATTAAATCAATATTCATCATTTTAGGCAACATTCAGTCTGGCACAATATTTTATTTTGCCTTTTAAAATCCTGATTTCTCTGGGTTTATAGAGTTAATATGATTTCTTCTTTTTTGATCATTCTGCACTGTTACATTCCAATTTGTTGTAACTAGAATTATTTCTTGACATACCTTATGCATTTATGGAAGCAGCTCCCCCTTAATTATAAGGCGCTCATTACAGCCACTAATTAAGAAAGATTTTTAAAAAACCTTCTCCAAAGATGTAACTGCATATAACCTTAATGACACCATTATATGATGCCATCATTATTTCTTAATGAAATACTAGGAGAGCACGATAGAAAAGAGTCTGTTGTTCAGAAAAGATTGTCCAGGGAAATCTACCTCTCCTTGTCTGGGATTCTCCCTGCAATATAATTAGCTTATTTTGGTGTATTTGTGTGATGTGTGTGAGTATTATGCTCTTGTGGTTATACACACAGACACACAGGTAAGGAATTGGCTATGATACTTTATTTGAATAAGACAGATTCAGACTCTATGGGTGCTCTTATCTTCTTTGTGTTCTGCATTTTAGAAGATCGTGCTACTGCCTAATATTTAATTTTAACAGCTCTATAATGTCTTTACATATTCACATTAAAATAATATTAGGCTTTAATCCATTCAACATCTTTGCAAGCTGCTTCATAACATTATATAGTCTATATTGGAATAAAATCATTTTGTAATCTAAATTATGTCTTATTAAATATATATTGCATTTTTAATTTTCAGCATCTCCAGTGGGTAACGGATACATTAAACCACCTGTCCCTTCTGTTTCTGGCACACAAAAGGAAAAGGGACCTCCAACCATGCTACCTATCAATGTTGATCCAGATAGTAAGCCTGGAGAATATGTCTTGAAAAGCTTATTTGTTAACTTTACCACCCTGGCTGAACGCAAGATCCGCATCATCATGGCAGAACCTCTGGTAAGTCAAAGAAAAATCAACATTTCAGTGTAGAATGAACTAATATTAATTTGTAATCAATTTGCTAGAATCTCTTGAACCAATGGAATATTACTGTTTTACTCTGTGGGGGGATTAAAGACCTGTAAAATAGCAACTACACTAAGATAAGAAATATGTATGGAATGTCCTTGGAAAATGTATTGCCTTGGTGGATAAGGGGAATATAACTCTAACACGTTGACAAAAATGATTAATAAGATTTAATAACCCAGGCATTTGGGTCATTGCATCAGACTGGGTTCAGGATTATTCTTTTGAATGCCAAGTTTGCTTGTAATATATTTATTAGTCAATTGTGGATAACAGGACAAACCTGACATGTATTACCAAGAGCTGGCTTGACAAAGGGGAAAAGAGGTGTATGCCTTTCACTGAAATCTCTTTGACCAGGTTTCATGTGCTCTATCAGCTCTTGGGGCAAGGGGAGAGAAGTGACAATAATATAGTGGCACACTGTGGGTGTGACAAGAAACATTGATTCACTAATTTGACTGATATTTGTGCGATTAGCTTTTGGTTGAAGTAGAGGGTATTGCTCTTTTACCATTCTTTTACCATCAAACCTCTTGATGTCATTACTGTACTGGATATTGATTCACCTAGACTTAGAGACATTTCTGCTTCCTCTTTCTGGGTTCAAAAATTGTTCAGGAATTTCTGGCTGCCATGATAAATTTGGGCTTGGACATCACTAGCCTGATTTATATACAGTATCTGGCCTTTATCTTGGAGCACATAAAATGTTACTTGGTTCTTATGGACTTTTCCATAAATCCCTTGTTATAGACAGACCGCTTTCTTGTAATGATGGATCTAACTGAAGCCAGCAATGTCTGTAATGTTACAGTGGCTCTTAATGGTCCATAGGTTTCCAGATGACACTGTTTTCCCAGTTATCTTGTGGACAACTCTGTCAAATGCCCTGTTAAACAACCAGGGCTGCTTTTATTGAATGACCTCTCCCTGACTACTGATCCTGTGGAAATTATTGATTCTTTGAGGAGCTTCAGGAAATAAAACATGTGAAATAACATTGGTAGAAAACAAAAAGTAAGAGTGACCAAGTTCAGGTATGAGATTTAATTCAAGCCTATTCCATGGCAATAAGGTAGTAAAGCAGATTATATTTTCCAAAGAATGTCTAGTTTATGACTGTGCTTGTGAGATACTTTTAAAATAACATTTAAAAAATAATGGAAGAATCTATGCCGTATTCATCCTCCTGAAAAAAAATCAATGAGTTTTGGTCAGCGTTTTCATGACATAGTCCACACAACTTTGTCATTGTGTCATTGTGTCTCTTTGACTGTATGAAGTAACTGTATAGACTATCAACCTTATCTATTAATCTATTAGAGAGAAATGAATAATTTTGTAATAATTTGGAGGCATCTGATATAGCACAGGCTGTAACATGATTGTGAGCCTTTAGGCACTTTTCATATACTATATTCTATGTGAAAGGAGACTGTTTTACTGATGACTTTATGCCTATAGGGAGCAAAATGCTTCTCATTCCTGAAGATTTTAAAATTTCTTTCTCAAGGCTCCTCAACTACTAATAAACCTGCATTTTTTCACAGAGATTAGAGTCAAAATGAAAAATGGAGAATATTTTAGAACCATACAAGAATTGGTCCATCACTATAGTTAATTCAACTTTTATATATTTGAATTAGTCCCACGTCATTAGAACAAGATGAGTAGATTGTTTGGCCTTTACAAATCATACTGTTCTCTAACAGATGCATTGAATGAAAACCAGTAAAATGTTAAATTTCTATTTATTTCAAATGAAAATAATAAAATATACTGATAATTAAATATTTGATTTTGAGAGAAATAATGAGATTAGGACTTGGATTGTTGGTCAGAGTGAAAGTAATATGTGTGAGAGTTAATATTTAGTAAATTCTTGCTTGAATGAACCTCAGTTCTCTGTGAGCAGATTTACAAATCCATGTAATTTTCTTTGCGATAGTACAAAATTATTTTGCCCATTGCTTTTGTTTAAGAAGATTTTTTTCAGTTTTCAATCAGATCTATTGGTCTAGATCTCCTGATGGCATAGAATTTGCTGCAGGGAGCAGGGTGTTAGACTAGAAGACCTCCAAGGACCCCATCAACTCTGTCATTCTATTCTGTTATCCTTCCAAACACTAAGCAGCCTGACTTTTTGAGATAGGCTCAAGATCCAGAGGGAGCTTAACATACCAGAACACTGGGCCGTATCTAACAAAATGAAATTCAATGTAGAGAAAAGTAAAGTCCTACACTTAGGCAAGAAAAACCAAAAGTACACATATAGACTGGGTGAAACCAGGCTCAATAGCAATAACTGTAAGAGGGATCTTAGAGTCTTAATGGACAACCAGCTAAATATAAGCCAGCAGTGTGCAGCAGCAGCCAAAAAATCTAATGCAATCCTAAATTGTATTAACAGAGGGATACAAAATCTAGGTATTTCTGTCTCAGCCAGTTCGCTCTGATTAACAGATAACAGATAATCAGAGTTGGAAGGGACCTTATAGGTCATTTAACCCAACCCCCCCACCCAAGTGGGAGACCCTACACCATTTCTGACAAATGGTAGTCCAATCTCTTCTTAAAAGGCTCAAGTGATGGTGCTCCCACAACTTCCGAGGGCAAGCTGTTCCATTGGTTGATTGTTCTCACTGTCAGAAAGTTTCTCCTTATTTTCAGGTTAAATCTCTCCTTGTTCAATTTCCATCCATTATTCCTTGTCTGGCCTACAGGTGCTTTAGAAAATAGCTTGACCCCTTCCTCTCTGTGGCAGCCACTCAAATATTGGAAGACTAGTTTTTTCTACTTCATGTCTGATTCTTTATAAGTTGTCTTATAAAATATTTATTCAGGATGCCATGTTCCATGGACTGTCAGAGGTGCATCACTGCAAGCATTGAGAAGGGAAAGTTAATTCCTTGAGCACCTTTATTTCCACCAAGAAATACAGTATGCATGCAGGGTTGAAAACTAAAATAGTAGCACTTAGCACTCAGATTTATATACTGCTTTATAGTGCTTTACAGCACTCTTTAACTGTAAGCAATTTACAGATTGCCTCCAACAATTTGGATCCTCATTTTACCAACCTCAGAAGGATAGAAAGCTGAGTCAGCCTTGAGCCAGTCAGGATCAAACATCTGGCTGTGAGCAGAATTAGCCAGCAATACTGCATTCTAACCACTGTGTCACCATAGTTTTTGTTATATTCTGTTGCAGGAAGGGCTCTATTTTGCACCATTTCTGTTCATTTGTAGAGGACTTAGCATTTGTTCAGATGACACACAGAGCCTACTTTAAGTGGGCATAGTTTAGTTCGCAGATTACATTTAAGGCTCTCTACCATAACCGCAGTCTTGAATATGTACTTCGTTCAAATGTCCACAAAACCGCACCACAGAATATACCTTTTCTTATTAAACGAAGTCAAGATGCAGGGCTCTTTAGGTGCTGCCTAAGCCACAGTGGCTCAACTATTGCTGCCTTCTTAGTGCAAGCATATATTTTCCTGGAACCACAGAGCTACAATGCAAGCTGAGGAAAAGACACAGCTTCTTTATCAGTCTGTTGACAGATGCCGTGAGTATGCATGCCTGTGCAGATCCAAAGTACTTTTCCCGCTTCAGATTATTCTGCATACTTCTAAAGAAGACTCTAAAAACAGCTTCAGGTTTAGAACTTTTCCATGACAGAATATCACTTTCAGAAAGGTTGTCTACCTTGTTTATGTACTCAAAGCCTGATGTGTGCAGATCAAAATTTCAGATAGGTACAAATGGAAGAAAGCAATCCTTCATATAACTAGATCCCATACTGTAGTAAGATGTTGAAGGGGATTTGGGTTTGGAAATGCATTGGGAAGTGGTACAGAAATTAAAACACAGCCTGTCCCAGTTTAATAATCTTGCTGCTCTAATATCACCTAATTGCAGTTTCCATTTTTCACCCTGTAATACTTTAAATGGGAGATTATTGGACTCTATAATCACATCTCAAATGCCAGAAGCATATCAGAAAAGGATATCATTGCTTTGTGTCTCCCCTTTCATATCAGATATATCTTTAATACTTTTATTGACAATTGCTGGTGAGGATATGTTTGGGTGTATACATCAGAATTCAAGTGAAACTAAATTTGGTGTTTTAAAGATATTTTCAGGAATGTCTTTCTTGTACTGTTTATTTTTTCCATAAATGTAGAAAATCAAGTTTTGTACTGAGAACAAGTCCACTTTCAAAACATATTAAAGCAGTAGTTAAATTGATAATAAGTCTATCAGTGTGTTGATGTCTTTTGAGCTCCTCTCATGCCTTATTCATTATCTCAATTGAAAATGATGCCTGATATCCATAAAACATCTCATTCATTAAGTTGAAAGTTTTAATGAATTGTTACCTAATTTATTTTTTACGTATGACTTCTATATATCATTTATTTTTATTATTATGAGCAAATTTCTGTGGCCAAAAATGTTCCTGCATCTTGCTTTGTCTGATATTTCCAAATTAGAATACTTATCGAAATTTTGGGTATTTCCTTCCTTTATATTATTTTTTTATTAAGCATGTCACAGAAAATATGCAAACAATAACAATTTTAAAAGACAAAGAAAATACTGAATAAATAAATAAATAAATGTAGAATCCAAAATGTCTAGGAAGTCATAATTTTTCAATATATCATGAATCAATTATGAACAAATGAATATAATATATAGGAAAACTAAAAATTCTAAGCAAGGATACATATCAAGAACCATGATCAACACAGTATAAATCACCAAGGCAAAATTGGAAATTTATTCTGATTTAAATGTCCCATGAAATTAATATGTGAACTCTAAACATTGAAAACCCAAACCTTGGTTGAGTCACAAATAAGTTGGAAAAAAATTCTGTTTCTGTTGTAGTAAGGTACAGAGTTATTTTGGACATTGAAATGTACTCCCACAATTTGGTTAATCATTTTTCCAAAGAGACAGTCAGATGACCTTTTCAATAAGAAGCACACAATATCCCTGCAGCAGTAAACAAAAGTAATTCAGTTTACTTAGAGAGAAGATATGGCTTAATAAAATGCAATAAAATCTTGCAGGTTGAAATGGAAATTTGACTTTTAAAATATATTTCATTCTAGTCTGAATCATTTTCCAAATATGAAAAAAAAATATCTGACCTATTCATTACAGTTGGAACAATTTTTAGAAAATGAAT
The DNA here is from genome assembly GCA_015471245.1 of Laticauda colubrina. Lineage (NCBI taxonomy): Eukaryota > Metazoa > Chordata > Lepidosauria > Squamata > Elapidae > Laticauda > Laticauda colubrina. The sequence goes on from BLBF01000006.1 coordinate 26,039,735, forward strand.
TATCAACTTTAGCAATCAAAACTGCAATGATAATACCAATGGTAAAATATTTTACACCCATTTTCTGTGAACATAATATTTGGAATAAATTTAAATTCCAATTGTTATATCTTCATTACTGGTATTCAAATTCTGTATCTATTTAATAATGGAATCGTTGTGGGTTCAGATACATATAATGATGTAAAGAAATTAAAAGATCAACATTCAGTTGAAATTAGAACTGTTCTTGCTGGGAATAATAGCAGTCAGCTTAAAAAGATGACAACCCTATTCCCCGTTCTGGCATGTCTACAAGGGCCCCTCCCTCCAGGAAGGAAGAGACATTTGAACACCTGTCTAGGAATTTCCTTCTGTTCTCATAGTAGATTTTTTTTTCTTATGGCAGAAGCAGCTTTTAATCAAAAAGGTGTGATATGATCATGCAGCTGATCAATTATATTTTGCTATGATAAATTTGAATTATACTATGTTGCATAAATATTTAATTTGGTTATTTTTATTTGCATTTTTCATTTGCATTTTTATTTATGATTATATGTAGATATATGTGTGAAGGAACAATGACTTCTATATTGTTCATAAATTTTGTGGAAATTAATTATTCTCTGGGTAATTCTGGATCAATTACTTCCTGCATACATATCAGTGCATGCTTTGCAAACCTTTGTTAATAGACCATCATCCAGATTGTTCAGACCAGAGTCCCGGTAATCATCTCTCTTTGTCTGCAACATTTCCATAGATAATATTAATGTTTCCTTGTCCTGGTCCTTTTCTTTGGACTGGAAGGATAAATCAGAATACCATGTTGTTGTTAACTCAATAAGAATATCAGGTTGAACTCTTAGAGAAGGAGTAGAATATAGATCAAAGGAAAACAATAGCCCCATGCTGGGATTGATGTAGTTTCACTGTATCTTGAGCTTCTCAGCTTATCAATGAGTTCATAGCAATCAGTTGCTAAAGAATTGCAAAATAATGTGAGTGTCCTCATGTTTTGATTATAAACCGTATGTGTATATGGATGCATGGATGTGTACACATACACATACATACACACACACAGTTATAAATGACTTTAGTGATTGTTAACTGCACTTCATCCTATTCCAAACCTAAGAAGAATATTGTCAATAGTTAATTTTATAGATGCATATAAATATAAACAGTAATGATAAAGCCAGTGCTTACATTAAGCTGTAATACAGGTAGTCCTTGACTTACAACAGTTCATTTACTGATTGTTAGTTACAACAGCAATGTTACAACAGCAATGAAAAAAGTGACTTATGACTATTTTTCACACTTAGGACCATCACAGCATTCCCATGGTCACTTGATCAAAATTCAGGAGCCTGGCAATTGGTTTCATATTTATGATGGTTGCAGTGTCCTGGGATCATTTGATCATTTTTTTGCGACCTTCTGACAAGCAGTCAATGGGGGATCCAGATTCACTTAGCAACCCTGTTACTCATTAAACAGATGCAATAATTCACTTAACAACTATGGCAATAAAAATCGTAAAATGAGGCAAAACCACATTAAATATCTCACTTAGCAACATAAAGTTTGGGCCCAATTATGGTCATAACTCAAGGACTACTTGTACTCAATTCTACAACCTAAAAAGATAATTGGAAGAATATTTGTGAACCAAGGAGTTCACACTTTCATATGAAATTTACCATTGAGTTTAAGAAACATGACCGGGGGTGGGATTCTACCAGTTCAGCCCAGTTCTATAGAACCAGTTGTTACAGTTCCCAGTAGTTTGGAGAACTGGTAAATCGGACCTCTGGCTGGCCCCACCTCTCTCTGCCCGCTTCTCCGCTCCCTGCCCATTCAGTCCCTATCACGCAGGCACAACATTGTGTGCATGTGCAACATGCCTTGCTGCCTGCTTTTTGCTGTGACAGAGTGAAAAGCTTGCAAGTCCCTAGCCCCTCCCTTCGGGAAACAGCTCCTGTCTGCTCACAGGTAAGCCTGCAAGTCATGCTAGCCACTCCCCCACTTTCTCTGGGCCTCCTGCGGCCATCTCTGGGGCTCCCTGAACCTCGCCCAGCCTACCTACCTGCCCCCCCATCCCGGGAGTCAGCTGACTGGCTTCCCCACCAGAGTAACCCCCTCCTGCTGGTGGCACTGGCTGCGGCCTGCCTACCTGCCCCCCATTCCTGGGCTCGGCTGGCTGACTAAGCCGCCACAAGGCGCTCTCCCAGCTCTCCCTACCATGTGGTGGCGTCCCGTAAAAACACCATTTCTGCACCTCCGCTGCGTCTGCAGCTTCTGCCTGCTTCTCCTGGGACAAAACGAAAGGAAGTAGGCAGAGGTGGCTGCCTCCTGTAAGAAGCACCATTGCCGCAGTACCTCCGCTGTCTCTAGCGCCTCTGCCCACTTCCTTTTGTTTTGCTGCTGCCGCCACCACCCCAACCACCTCTGCCATTTCTATTGGGAACAAAATGAAAGGAAGCGGGGGGAGGCAGCCAAGTCCGCCACCTCCGTCCGCTTTTCATTTTGCTGTCACTGCTGCCATCACCCACAGAGGTACCGTACTTTGGGAGGGCTTGCGGGGGGTGCTTCATGGCCCCACTACCACCACATGCCTCTCCTCCTTCTTCCTTTTCCCACCACCCGCTATCTGGAGCTCGCAGGATCATTTGGTTCATCCCAGACCAGGCGTATGTGTGAGTGTGTGTGAGTGTGTGTGTGTGTGTGAGAGAGAGAGAGACAGGAAAGAAAAGGAAAGAAAGAAAGAAAGAAAGAAAGAAAGAAAGAAAGAAAGAAAGAAAGAAAGAAAGAAAGAAAGAAAGAAAGA
>BLBF01000006.1:26042562-26150909 GCA_015471245.1 Laticauda colubrina
AGAAAGAAAGAAAGAAAGAAAGAAAGAAAGAAAGAAAGAAAGAAAGAGCAAGAAAGATGGAAGGGAGATAAAGAACAAGAAAGCATCTTGCCTATCACACTCTTGACCAAAACATGTGAGCCATTTCCTCCTTTCAATGGTCCATGAAAGTACATCTATAGTTCATAGATATTAAAGTCAAAAAAAGATGAACAACATTTTTACAGAACTATAGATAAGTTGAGACTGGGTGTCACAAGGAATGGCTGGGAGGGGAGGGGCCAGGTAAGGCACCTCTTGACATGAGTGACATTGAGTTGGTCACACCCACCCAGTCACATGACCACCAAGCCACACCAGCCAGTCATGTGACCATCAAGCCATGCCCAACCAGCAAGCCACATTCACCCAGTCACATGACACCAAGCCACAGCCACAAATGAAGTCATGCCCACAGAACCAGTTGTTAAGTAATTTGAATCCCACCCCTGAATGTGGTGCTATCTTTTGGAGATGCCATAATTCTTTTCTATTACTTCACAAACTGTAATTATTATGACTTTTAAAAGTCATTATGATGAAGAGAAATAATTGTAACTTTTCAGTCTTAATTCTTTTAAAATATCTTTTGTGAAATATCTGGATTACCTCTTGTTTTTAAATGTATATTCTTCTCATGAAAGATCAGGATATTAAAATTTGGCTTTCATGGCATTGTTTATTAAACTAGGAATATGTTTATTTGGTGTTTTTTGGTTCTTATATAACAGCTGCTTCAGTCCAAAATATAGTGAATCATTGAAAATGAATAAACCCCTTTTGTACTAAATTTAGTGGCTGTAGATTTTGGCTCTATATTTAACCTACCAATATGAAAGATAGTGAATAAATTATAATGGACACATTTGGGTGGAGTGAAGAATGTTTTTCCCTTTTTGCAAATACTATAAATAGCCAAATAGAGACTTGAGAAATCTCTGTGCAGCAATTTCTTAGAAGAGATTAATTTCCATAAAAAAATAGTTTGCTAAAATGGGAAGACAGAGAATCAATGACTATATTTAGGGAGAAAAGCATATAAAAGAAATGTTGGATCCCAAAGTAATTAAACCCAATGTACCTATGAGTAATATTTATTTTATGTTTTCTTTTCATAACTGCTACTGCCAAATACTATCTTTGTATCTATACCAGACTACTTGCACAACCCATCTTTAATTCTCTACCATCTTTTCTTCTTGTCCTTGTGCAACCAGCATGATCATCTATCAGTTTTCCTGGCGCAGAACCAGCCATTTCTCTGTTGTTACCCAGTGAGACCTCTGCTGTGTTCCTGGCAATCGGCATCATTTCCCTTCCCGTTCATCAAATGAATCCAGAAAGCATGTGCAGGCAGGCAGATTGCTCTTCTGTCGCTGACCTTCCTCTGAGTTGAACAGAAAGGGAAATTTTCATGTTCCCAGGAAGCCATTTCCACTATAATGACTAACTGGCACAGGACTGCCTATTCAAGTAACTGGGGTCATGACCCACATCCTTTTTGAAAATCTTTGCGAAACAACCTGTCGCTTGGCTGGTAATAGTTTATTTAGAGTAAATAGTGCTGGATAATGATTTGGATTTTTTCTTCTTAAAGTTTTGAAAGAGAATATTTTTTCTTTTTTTTAAAGATTTCATTTCTAAAACATTTTTCCTTTTTTCAGGAAGGTGGAAAACTATGCAAAGATATTGTACACCAGCTTATAATTCATTTCTGGGAATTTTATATTTGCATTTCATTATTTTAAAATCCTGCTTTGGTATTTATCTGGAACTGATTTCTAGTTTGAAGTCTTAAAGAAAATCGGGGAGCACTTTGTGTCTAGGAATGACAACAATGATATTTCCTCTTAATCTCCCCATTTGCGAATGTTTTACATTTTAGGCCTCTTCAAAACCTGGAAGCTATCTTTAGTTCTGCTTCAGTAAAGCAATTGTTCCGAGTTATGCCTGTTCTGATTAGTTCTAAATAGTGCAAAGAGCCATTAGGATTAGGTTATAAGAGTGCATCTATTCCTTTATGCTGACTCGTGAAGCTGCTTGGTTTTTCCTAGCTAAAACTATACCTTTTTTAATCTGTTTCCATCTGTGAGCCTTTGTTCTTCATTTCCTCAGCATGGAGCAATCATGCTTTTCCATCTGCCATGTCTTGAGGCAGAACTGAACTTTTTGTTAGTCCTACAAAATGCCATAAAATAACTTTAATGTGCAAAAGTTGATTGCATAGAGGGTAGAACAAGAATTCAGTGACATAATTTCAAAAAAGACCAGAATTTTTGCCTGCTTCCATTCCATTTATTCCTGAAACTTTATTTTTCTTTGTTTCTGGTAGACAGTTATCAGGAAAGTGCTTTGGAAGGGCCCTAGGGATATTCTGGAAGCAATAGGGTGTGATGCCTCTAAAAGCATTTACTGGAAGATGAATGGGCCTCCATGTATAGTTTGGTTGGCCTCTGAAAGAAAAGCCTGCTAGGGTCTGGAGTCCAATCCACCAAGGAGTTGCTTATGTTTTTAAGATACAGACTGGATGTTATAGGTCCGTGATGGCAAACCTATGGCATATATGCCACAGGCAGCACACAGAGCCATTTGTGCCGGCACACAAGCCGCAGGAAAACTTACCTCACTGCGCATGCACACGCCTGACAGCTGATTTTCGGCTGGTTTCAGGCCTTTTTCGGCCTCCCAGAGGCTTGAAAAAAGACTCTGCAGGCCGATTAGGACCATTTTATCACTTCTGGTATTATGTGTGTAGGGGGCATGGGGCGTGCATTGTCTTTTGGGTGCTGCCATGCCAGCGCGCACACAGTTTTTGGGACAGGAGCCCAAAAAGATTAGCCACTACTGTTATAGGTAATCCCCAGCCTGGTAGAGGCATCTAAGCATTCTGAGTGATAATCATAATTTGTTTCCTTTAATTTGTCGGTTGATTTGCTTGGAACAATATCTTAAAAAAAAAAAAAGGCCTTTTCAAGGTGACCCATTGCTTGCACATACTAACCGCATATTTGACAATTGGGCACAGTGTATTTTTACAGCTTCACTGTGAAATTCAGACTGGTAAAACCGCTAGAGTGTGAACAAGAACTAAATAATTAACAATAGTGTGAGGTGGAAGCAGATAAAAAACCACCAAAAGATTCGTTGATCCAAGGAAAGCAAGGTTTTATTCACGTGTCTGCAGAGAAGGGTTCCCTCAGGCATTGAAGGAACCCAGAGCAAAATTCAGGCAGCATTTTTATACCCTAACTTTCCGCCCCCTCGTACGAGGGCTTGGCTCACATTCTTTCTGTTTTCAAATTGACACATATATTTCGAAGGTTTATGCTGGCTCCCTATCTAGCAAAAGCAGTTACACGGTTTCTGACACCTCAGCACTTTATTACAATTCCCCATTGTTCTAGCCTCATCTTGGTTTTTTTTCTCTTGTGCATAAACTGGAACACTTTCTTATTTAGCAGAGCTACTGAGTTTGAGACACACTTCCTTATTTAATTCAATGGGCCATCCAACATGACTTCGGTTCTGCTCACAATCCCCCCTTTTCCTTTTTCCACTCTTGTCTCAAACTCAAGTAGCATATCCTCTGCTTCTTTCAGAGTGATTTCTCTCTGATACATCATTAGAGGTTCTGCTTCCTGCTTCTTCTCAAATCTTGAACCCAAGGATTTCCCTATCTTTCCACACGTTGTTATTGCACCAAGGAGACACTGAACACAACAACACAACAATATACAGCATATAATAATCAATATAATTCCCATTATGGTAGATCTAAACCAAGTGGAATTGGGAAGCCAAGACCATATTGCTCCCCACAGGTCTGGCAATGAGGAGTCACCTCTTTGTGATAATGGATTAGAGCGAATACATTCTTCCATTACTTTTACTGTCTTTGTAATATTGGGTTGGAAATCATGGATGTATACACAGCAATGTGAATGAATCAGAGCACACACATCCCCTTTTGTAGCTAATACAATGTCTAAAGCATACCTATTTTGTAGAGCAACCTGTCTGACTTCAGAAAGCTCAGTGTTAATCATTTTAATATTCTTTATTGTATCATTGAACATTGTTACCGTGAAGTTATTTAGAATATGTATATCTTGGTAGTTCATGGCTACTCCCAATAGTGTTATTATACTATGGGAGATTTGCGTCCAGAGTCTCCGGGTAAGGCCAGATTCTGAGTCTCTTTTATTACATATCCGGCCTTGGGGAAGGCCATCAAGTTTATATATCACCGGTATCACATACCCAAGTGTACATGTGCCACTCCAGTAAGGTGGCATCTCCCTGTATGCATATTTCCCACACAATACCCACCTAAAGTTTTCCATAGCATAGGTCTGTTGTGATGTTCGGGTCCAATTGATCATTTCCTCAAAATGCATACACATCTGATACTGATCTTGATTAAAATAATCTAATTTATGATAACTCTTGGTATAGCTATGGTTACTACAGGATGATGGCATATCAAAAGTCTTATTTCATCTTTCCCAATCTCCTAAATGGAGCCCTCTAGTTTCATTTCTCCTAAAACACACATATGCCGTTTGCCTTAAATGAACAAAAATCCTTCCTGTTATATTTCATTCTACACCATATTTTTCTGTCCCGTGCCCCTGTGGTCTTAGTCTGTTCTGATCAAGTGGAATTGCGTGTAGGATTAATCCTTCACCTGTTCTTCCTGGCAGGTGCATGCATAACCAGCAATTGGTGATGTTCAAGGAATGTGAGACCTTCTTGAGATCCTTTATGAACACATTGTCATCCCACAAGTCTGTTCCCAAGTCACCCGCAGGTCCAACATATTGTGAACTTCTTTGATGTATTAATGTAAATATGGTTGCAACAAATAGTCCTCTCCAGAGTTCAGCCAACATCTCCATGGTGGTTTCTTGCTTTCTTGACTCTGCTGTAATGCGTCCAACCTCTTTCCCGAGTACGGACTGCAGATTAAGTCGTCAGTAGCACCTGGTACGGACCTTCCCAGCTAGGTTGCAGTTTTTCACTTCTCCAAGTCTTTATCAGGACCCAGTCTCCAGCCTCGTGTGGGTGTTGGCTACCAGCCAAAGGTGGCCATTGCCCCAACAGTCCCTGTTTGTTAAGAGAAAGCAAAGACCAACACAGTGCCAGCAAATATTTCCGAAGGAACAAGTCCCTGAACTCTGGTATGGGATTGCCTAGTTTGGCCAAATAGGGTCTCCCCATCAGCATTTCAAAGGGAGAAACCCCTGTGTCTTTCCTTGGACAAGTACTGATTCTGAGCAGAGCTAAGGGAAGATTCTTTGTCCATGGCAAGCCATTTTCAAGTTGTAGTTTGGTCAAGTGTTTCTCCAATTTCCCATTCGCTTTTTCAATTTTTCCAGTAGATTCATGATGCCATGGGGTGTGTAATTCCCATTTTACCTCTACCACCTCCATTACCCTTTGCAGAACCTTTTGGGTGAAATGAGTTCCTCTGTCTGAATCTATTGCTTACATCATTCCATATCGTGGGATAATCTGTTCTAGTAAGATCTTGGTTACTGTGGAAGCTGTGGCTCTTCTAGTGGGATAAGCCTCTACCCACCCCGTTAGTTGATCTTTGATCACAAGCAGGTATTTCCAACCCCCCTTTTCTGGCAACTCAGTGAAATCAATTTGTGCTCTCTGAAAAGGCCAACCCACTAGGGGTCGCCCTCCCATCTCTTTCTTGTGTGCCGCTTTCTTATTTACTTTCAAACAAATCAAACATTTCCAGCAGATGCTCTGAGCTACCGTCCACATCCTCAGACTCCAATAGTGAAGTTTAACGGACATGACCAAGGCCTCCATTCCCCAATGTCCTCTTTCATGAACTTTCTCCAATATTCTCCTCATGACAATGGGTGACACCACCTTGACTCCCTCCGACATCTTCCATCCCTCTGGGGTTTTGACACATCCCTCTTTCTACAACTCCAACTTTTCCTTTTTCTCTGACTCCCATTCCTCCCTCTCGTCCTCCTTTTCCAGTATTGATATAGATACCATTACCAACTCTATCTCCCCTGCAGCTTCCTTTGCCCATTTGTCCGCCCATCGGTTTCCCACAACCTCCGGTGTGTTCCCCTTCTGATGTGCGTTCACACGGACAATTGATACTCGGCTGGGAAGTTGCAATGCCTCTAAGGCTTGTTCTACTAACTGCACTTGCTCTATTTGCTTCCCATCCACCTTGATATATCCTCTTTCTTTCCAGATTTTCCCAAACGTGTGCACCACCCCCCATGCATACTTGGAATCAGTCCAAATTGTTATTTCCATCCCCTCAGCCAATTCCAAGGCTTTGGTCAGGGCAAGCGATTCACATTTCTGGGCTGACAAAGCAGCTGGGAGTGACCCTTTCTCTATTACTCACCTTCCCCGGTTACTATTGCAAACCCAGATTTTCGCTTTCCATTTTCTACTCTGCTAGATCCATCTATAAACCACCTCTCTCTCTTCTCCAATGGAGTCTCTTCCAAGTTCTCTCAAACCTTCGTCATGAGATCCACTTGCAATAGACAATCATTGTCTTCCAGTTCCCACGCCTGCCTTCTCCCCCCCAAGAATTCTGCTGGATTTAGATTCTTGTCTGTTCCTATTACCACATCAGGACTGGTTCTCAAAATGGTTTCATACTTCAATATCCTCCCTTTGGTCATCCAAGTGGTAACCAGCTGGCTCAACACTGAGTTGACCTGATGAGGCGAATGCACCACCAAAGCTCCCCCAAAGGTTAACTTTTTGCTCTCCACCACCAACATCACTGTTGCTGCCACAGCCTGAACACAAACTGGCCATCCTTTCACAACCGGCTCCAAACCCTTGCTTAGGAAGGCTACCGGCTGGTACTGCCCCCCCCCTCTTTCGGGCAAGGACTCCAACTGCTGTTCCCTGAGCCACCACCACAAACAAATGAAACGGTAATTTCAGGTTTGGCAAGGCTAAAACCGGAGCGGTTGACAAAGCCTTCTTCAGCTCTTCCCACCTTTCACCCTCGTCCCATTCTATGTGCTCCCTTTCCAGGCAACTTTCTATGCAAAAACTGTGCCAACACTGTGAATTGGTCTACCCAGATTCTGCAATACCCCAATAATCCCAACGCTTTCCACACCTCTGTCTTGTTCCTGGGAGGAGCCAAGCTCATGATCCCCTTCACCCTTTCAGGGTCCAATGACCTAACCCTCTGCTGAATGTAATGTCCCAAATATTTCACCTTTTTTTCAACAAACTGAAGCTTCTCTTTTGAGACTTTCAGCCCCTGTTCCTTCAGCCAATTCAACAGACTCACAGAAGCCGCTCTCACTTCCTTCTCTTTCTCCCCAGTTAACAACAAGTCATCCATGTACTGAATTAGGATGATTCCTTTCTCTCTCTCAAACGACACCAACTTTTCTTCCAACGCCTGTCCAAACAACAAAGGGCTCTCAGTATATCCCTGGGGAAGTACCGTCCACCTCAACTGCTGTTTCCTTCCACTCTCAGGATCATTGCATTCAAAGGCAAACAAGTGTCTACTCCCCTCCTCCAAGGGGCACGCCCAAAAGGCATCCTTCAGATCTATCACAGTAAACCATTTGTCTTTGGGAGGGATCCGCCCCAAGATGGTATTGGGATCGGGAACCACTGGGAATCTAGGAACCACTATCTCATTGATCCTCCTCAAATCATTAACCAATCTATACTTCCCATCCTTTTTTATTACTGCTAAAGCGGTGAATTGAACGGTGACATAGTAGGTTCCAATGGTCCCTGTTTCAATAATCTGTCAATCACTGGTTTCAACCCTTCCCTACCCCTCTTACTCAGAGAATATTGTGGAGTCCACAGTTTAGTTATCCCTGGTTGTATCTTGATCTGAATGGGCTGTATTGCCATCCTAGTAACCCCTTCACCTCCTGCCCACACATCTGATCATATCTTCTCCTCATCTTCCGTTGTTAACATACACATGCGAACTTCTTTCCTTCTATCCCACAATTCTATTCCAAAAACATCCAACAAGTCTCTTCCTAGCAAGTTCACCCCTGAATCTGGAATATACAATATTTCGGTTTCAGTAACCACATCATTCAATTCCAATCTCACCTCTTCTAAAATCTTGACCTCTTGGGATTCCCACTCACCCCAGCCACCTTTAAAGTCTGCTTTAACCTGCATGCTCCCTCTACCGGATCGCATACAGATGTCCGGCTTGCGCTGGTGTCGATCAGGAACAGCCATTCCTGATGGTCAGGACCCACTAACACATTTACCAATGGCTCCCCGTGGATCTCTCTTGGGGAGCCGGAACCTCCCTAATCGTATAGGGCATACCTTCGTTCCTCTGGGGTTTTGGGACATTCGCGCACAAAATGTCCCTCTTTCCCGCATCTGAAGCAAGTTCTACTCTGGGACGGCCATTGGAATCGACCGCCTCGATTGCCCCCTGGACCTCCTCGCCTAACTGGGGGTCTCCACTCCCTGCTGGGAGATCTTTCATCTCTCCACCTTGGCCTCAGATCTGACATCTGGGTCTCCCTGTTTTTCCTAAGTTCATTGTTGGCTGTCGTTTGCACAGCAGCTACCATCATCGGAGACTTCTGTTTGGTTTTAACTGAGTCTCGGTTCACAAAACTTGTTGGGCTACTCTCATCAAATCTGTCATGCCCAAATCAGTCCATCCCTCTGTCTTCTGGATCTTTTTCTGGATATCTGGCCATGCTTTGGTGACGATTGCATCTTCAGGAGAGTCTTGAAGGCAGGGGTTTCTGGCTCCACTCCGGAGTACTTGGTTAACCCTTTACGGAGCCGAGGACAGAAATCCCCCGGGGACTCATCCTTTCCTTGTGTTATTTCAAATGCTTTGGTCAAGTTTTTCCCTTGAGGGATGGCCAATTTAATTCCTTCAATGATCATGTGTTTCATATCTCTCATGTGCTCCCTATGAGCGTTATTATTGATGTTCCAATTTGGATCGGCTATGGGGAACTTTGTGTGTGCAGCCACTGCTCCCTATTGCCCTGCATGTCTCCTATCCCAGGCAGCCATTGCTGCCCTCCTAATGAGGTTCCTCTCTTCGGGGGTGAAAAGGTGTCCAAGAATATACATCAGTTCTTGGTATGTGTATTCATTGGGCCCCAGAAACAATTCCAACTGTTCCGCCACTTCATGAGCATTCTCATGGAATTTCGGAAGGGTCTTTTTCAGATCCCGTAACTCGGCAGATTTTATGGGGACAGCCACGAAAACGGTGACTGGATTCCCCTGCGCATTCATGCCATTTGGGACTTCTCTGACTGAGAAGGCCGACACGGGATTGGCCAACCTTCCTCCTAGAGGTAAATTCTCTAGGTCCTTGTTTAATTGAGCCAGTTTCCTTCTGAGTCCTGGATATGCAGGTGGAGGTGGAGCCTGGGCAACTGGAGCGGCAGGGGCAGTGGTGCCAGGACTGCCGGAGCCGATGCCGGTGGACTCCCCATCCAGTCCTCAGTTTCGCTTTCCTCCACCTTGCTGACAAACTGTCCTACTTCTGTTTCTGGTGGAACTGGACCTTCAAAGTGAACATGATACCATACCTCCACATAGAGTATTTGCTCCTTCATCCGGTGTTTCACTTTATACTCTTTCAACTGAGTTATCCAGTACGTGCTGGTATTCCCTTCGGGATCCCAGTGGTAAGGAAACTCAGGGTCTACTAGGGGATACTTCGGCCATCTATATTGGCATAGGTAGATCATTTTCTTTTTCTCTAGACTCCGAGTGAAAGTCATCAGATGGGGCAACAACCATTGTTGTAGGAGTTGACCCAATGGGGAATCAGTCGGAATCAGCCTTCTCGGGGTCTTTTCTATCTCAATACCTGTTCCCTCTTGGAAGTCTCACACTTACTTTGTCCCTTTCCCATTCTCCACGCTACCCGCCAACAATCTCCCAGAGATTCCCAACTCAGGGATTTACACTGTCCTCCAGCAGTCGCTGGATTCCCAGAGTTTAAGGACAGTATATCCCTTCTTCTATCCCGAAAGGCAACAAACTCACCTGATACACCCCTGGTCTCCCGGAGACAAAAGGAGTGTGGGCGTCCCCACTTCAGGTGATCAATGACACTCCCAGAGCATCAGGCCGGCTTCTCTCTCTCTTCTTTCCAAGGATCGTCTGCTGAGTGCAGTTACCCCGGGATCCAACTGAGACAAGGGAGGGGCCCCTCTACAATGGGAGGCGGTGGCGCCACACTTACCCAGTCCCTTTTCTCATGTCGAAATTCTGTCGGGCCCCACGTTGGACGCCAAATGGTGAGGTAGAAGCAGATAAAAAAACACCAAAAGATTCGTTGATCCAAGGAAAGCAAGGTTTTATTCACGTGTCTGCAGAGAAGGGTTCCCTCAGGCATTGAAGGAACCCAGAGCAAAATTCAGGCAGCATTTTTATACCCTAACTGTCCGCCCCCTCGTATGAGGGCTTGGCTCACATTCTTTCTGTTTTCAAATTGACACATATATTTCGAAGGTTTATGCTGGCTCCCTATCTAGCAAAAGCAGTTACACGGTTTCTGACACCTCAGCACTTTATTACAATTCCCCATTGTTCTAGTTTCATCTTGTTTTTTTTTTCTCTTGTGCACAAACTGGAACACTTTCTTATTTAGCAGAGCTACTGAGTTTGAGACACACTTCCTTATTTAATTCAATGGGCCATCCAACATGACTTCGGTTCTGCTCACAATAGGGTAAGGTGATAGGAATGAAATGACTGAGTAAAGACAACATATATTTGGAGTCGGCTTGGAAAGATATAAAGGTGAGCTAAAACAGGAAACATGCCCCAGTTAAAAGGAACTTCAAAAGAACAAGGGATTTGTTAGTGCTGGGACATCAAAAGGAGGCTGTTGTAAGATAAGAAAAACAGGTGAAATCTGAGAAAGCTGCTTTAAAAAGTAAAAATAATTTTGTCTATGTCCTAATCCATTCAAGGTTATTTCCTATAATCTTACAATGGATGACTATCATTACTTAGGACATTAATGATAAAAAGGGTAATTATAATTAGTCTGACATCTTCTAGAATGTCTGCTAGATTTTACAGATACATATTGTAGTGATGCCAACAGTTTGCATGATGAACATATAAATCCAAGACTGGAACAATCAAGAAAAACAATATAAAGCAATAAATAGTTTCTTCCTTCTCTAGATTTTCATTTTGTTGTAAAATATTCAAAGCAAAATATGCCTAATTAGAATATGGGCTATAAATTAATTGTATACAATATATAATTGTATAATTGTATATTGTATATGGGGTATAAATTAATATTTCCTTCCTCCATAATTTCTGTGAGATAAAACCCACTGACTTTTCAAACTCTGCTCTTCAATTACTTTGGCAATAGCTTATGACTATAACAGTCCTTCAAGTGATAGTAATTGGGATTGGAATTTCCATCACTTAGTGATGCAAATGTAAATTGCAGTGCTCCATCGCTTAGTGACTGCAATCCTCATTGCCATTGTTAACCAAATTCCACCAGTTGTCAGCTGAGAACCCATTCCAATCCAAGCCATTGGATTGTCTTGTCTTGACTTGTCCCCTCCCAGCCTTGATAAGATAAGGGACTGCCTTCAATTCCCCTCACTGGCCTATCTTGAGAGGAAGTCTTGAGAAGAAACCTCCATGCACATTCTTAGGAAGAAAGCCTCAGTCAGCAGCTGCCCCATGAAAGGCAGAGCAGACATGCTTGGTCAGCAATGGGAGCAAGAAAACTGCAAAGGTCAGCTAGGGTTGCTGGGGCCAAAATGGATAGAGATAGGTGGTGGGAGATACACAGGTGGGGGGAATTGAAGTGCTGCTGCGTTGTAAGTGCAGAGATTATGTGATCACATTGTGCTGCTGATTGTATTTCCCTTTGTTCATCATCCCCATAGCTGCAAACTGTCATTGAACAAATGGTTGTGAGTTGCAGACTGCTAACTGTAATTTCTCAAATACTATTGTGTACATAAATCTGGATCCAAATCCTAGTTTGATAATATTTACAGTGTGAGCTATTTTGCTTTTTCATTCATGTAAAAGAACTAACAAATTAGGATTCAGTACTTAAAGTAGTTTTGTAAGTTTGGATCTATAGCTAAATGGTAGCAAAGAAGACAGGTTTCTGGCTATGGACCCAAGATAGCTTATAAATCTTACCTTAGTGACAAAATTATTCCATATTTCGATATTTAATATTGTATACAGAATCCTGATAAACATTTTCAATTGTATTGACTTCATGAACATCTGACATAAAATAACTATATAACAGAAGCCAAATAACATTTTACAACAATAAATAATCTATCTCAAATATTTTATTATAGGAAAAACCATTGAGTAAATCTCTGCAACATGGAGAAGATCCACAATTTGATCAAGTAAGTTATATTAGAGACAAGTAAGTTATATCTCTTTTTGCTGTCTGCACTGCAGTTCCATAATTACTTATGTGAAGCAGAAGAATTTGATTAATCTTTTCTAACTGCTTTGAGGCTGTTGATATCTTCAATTTATTTTAGTTTTTGTTATTAAGAAAATATATACTGTATATATTGTAGGTTAGAAAATATAAGTGCAAGACAACCTACAATATATCATTGTACTTCCCATCAATTGCAGAGCCAATTCATACCAGACATTAAAAGTTGGCAGCTTTTGCTGAACATACATAACCTTAAACATTCACTTTAAACCTTTCTCAAGGCTGAATAACATTCTTTTTCAGCCCATATAAATTTATTTGCAGCTCTGAAAAACTTCAGTGTTCTTACTGTATGTTGCTTAATAATACAATCCATTTATTTCACCACATGAGACTTTTTGGTATCAATTGTAAAGCATAGGGATGACAAAGTTACGTTTTAAAGCTGTTTTGCTGCATCAGGACCTGGGCAGCTAACTTTCATAGAAGCCACTGTGAATCATTCATTGGTCCAGAAGGTGCTTGAGGATAACATGAGACCATCTGCCATAAAACTGAAGCTCAACCAAAAGTAGACCTTATAATATGACAATAACACTGAACATTCTAGCTTATCCACAAAGGGCTCTCTGAAAAAAACCCAACCCTGTGGGTTCTGGAATGGCCAAGTCAAAACTCAGATTTTAGCCCATCAAGATGGTGTGGCATGTGCTTGAATGCTCCTTAAACATTAACAGCTGAAAAAATTCTGCATGGAGGATTGGGGAAAAATTCTTCTCAGCTGATATCAGCGGGTAATAGACAGTTACAGGTAGTTCTTGACATATGACCATTCGTTTAGGACCATTCAAAGTTAATGAAAAAACTGAATTATGACGAGTTCATACACTGATGACCATTGTAACATCCCTACAGTCATGTGATCTCCATCTGGGACCTTCCCAGTCAGCTTCTGATAAGCAAAGACAATGGGGAAGCCAGCAGGAAAGGTTACAAGTCATGGTCATGTGATGTCTCATTTAACAGACAAGGTTAGCAAATGTGGCCACAAAGGTAATAAAACCAGGTGAGGTTACATTATGCCTCATTTAATGGCTGCAGCACTCGATCATGAATTTCTAGACCCAATTATGGTTGGAAAGTTGAGGACTATCTGTATAAGACTCCTGTTTGGGGTTGTTTCTGCCAAAGGTAGAATATGAAATATTAGAGTCAGTAACTTATACTTATTGTTTCCACAGAAGAAAATGGCATATTTCTTGATTTTTTGTAGAGTATATGACTGCAAAGGTATAGGTTGTTTGTTGAATTACATTACTTTTATCTTTTATATACTGTTTGAATGTAAATAAAATACCAATTTGCCCACATATATTTAAAAAGAAAAAAAAAACCTTTGCAAGTGTTTTTTTTTTGATGCTTACTTTTTGTGACTGTATTTTTTAACATTTTATCATGCTTTTAGATGAAGTGAAAAAATTACAACATAGTTTATAAATATAAAGAAATTATGAAATAGAAGTTCTTCTGCAATATAAGAAAGCTACCTGAGCTATTGTTGACTTGGAATCTGTGACATGTGGTGCCCTTTGTTTTGAGGAATGGTTCAGAGGTATACTTCAATCATTTTGTGAAGCAGGTCTCCAAATGAATTGCCTATCCCAACTAATAATAAAATTAACAAAGGTATATCGTGATTTATATTCAGATTTGACATTTCAATAACTCTTTTTTTATTATTACTTACATCAGAGCAAAAATACTTTCGGTGACTTATTTTTCAAATTTTTCCAAAATAATTATGAAAAGTATATTTGTACAGACTGTTTTCAATGCCCTGCTAGCAGGATGTTTGCTTGTGTAGGGTGGGTATCTCAAGCTGCATGCACTGTAGTTCATTCAGGTTGGAAGAACATGATCATTTTGTGTAACAAGGACCCATTTGTATATCTGCACACTCCCTTTTAGTAGTAACACAGAGCTAGAATTCACACTGGCTGTGATTCCAATAAATAGAGGGGTTGAGTAACCAGCATGCTGACTAGACGTTCCTCCCTTCCTGTATTCTAACAGCCAGTCTCTGAAAATTCCACCCTTCCTTCCTGACTTATAAGACCAATGACCAAAAAAGTTAAAAAGCTAGGAGACAACTGTGTATTTAGTTTACATTACATTGGGTAGCACTGTTTAATAAATTAGAAAATGAATAGGTGAATCTGTAAGTTACACATAATATGCTTAATAAATCAAGCTGAGACCCAGCAGTTGCTTGTTCAAATCAGTAATACATTTATAACAATTATCTTACTAACAGACCATTGGGACTACATATTTAGTGACAAAAATAGGAAAATATTCATGAAAAATCATGTTGCAAATTATTCATTTGTTTGTTTATTTGTATATCAAACTTGGTAACCCGCCATCTCCCTAGTAGAAGGGCTCTATGGGTTACCTCCATAACCATCAGGTGAAAATCTATATGAACTCAGAGTTTCACTGAAAGTACATCCAAGCATCTAGCTGACATTGTAGATCTCCCAAGTGACAAAAGCAGAAACAAATGAGAGAGACATGAGGCATTCAGAAAAATAAATGGTCATTCTTCACTTATCAAAAAAAATCTCAGTATTTGCAAAATTCTGTTACCAAGGATCAGCAAATATACAGGAATGGGAAGAAATCTGTAGTATGAATTTGGGATAGGGTTTAAGAAAAAGAAAGGGGAGAAAGACTACAAGTACTATTTCAGTTTCATTAAAGCTTTAGAGATAGCCTAAGATTGAACGACACACCATTTTATTTTCTGTCTTCTAAAGGGCATTTATTTTGGCAACCTTCGTTTTTATTTTAGCTTGTTCATTCAACACTGACTTGTTTATGCAGCTAAAAAAAAACTGTACTGATATAATATTGTGAGAGCTGCTATTGTCAAATTCAGATCAAATAAAAACTCATGATGGAATCCCAATGTTTTATTTCTTCATTGACTTTCTTTATTTAAAGAAAAACTTAAATATGTTTTTTTCTATAATGGAAGGATTAGCAATTGGAGATATTTTGATTAGGGAAAATTGCATGGGGAAATATCCAGCACTGCATTCATGATCCATTGAAGGGGGAAAGGATTAGAATTGAAAAAAAAAAACCCACCTTTCAGGAGATTTACTTCAGCTACACATTCTGCTGAAAATAGTGGGATAGATTGGTTAAGGTGTGGAACTAGAAATCAGGAAATCCATATTTAAATTTTCTGTCAGCCTTGGAAGTTTATTGGCTAACTTTTTCCCCCTCAGATATCCTTGATATAGATTCAGGAAGATTCCATATCTGAAGAGACAATGCCCCTGGGACTCTGGAAACAATAGAATATATGCTTCTTCGTGCGTCCTTCTATTACAGAGATATTTGTACTAGCCTCACTTACCATTATTTCATAAATACCCAAGGTGCACAAGATAATTATATACTTTCCTGCTGCTTGCAGATACCTAACCTGCTACAAAATAAAATATTGCCAGATTGTACACAGCAGCACTTAAAATCTGACAGAAAATAACCAGTGCCGTAAACCAGTTTTAATGAACACTTTGTTTGTTATTCTAGAGTGATCTGCATTGTGATATATTTAGCTTGCTATGCTCCTCTCTGCTCATCTACTGTTCCTGTCCATCCTCTTAGGTTCTTTTATTCGGGTTTTCTCCCGTGTAAAATTGGAAGTATCTAGGCGACATTTCAATGAAGTCTCATTTATCATCTTCAGGCTTGTGTCTTTGGCTTTGTGCTTCTTGGAGTAATGTGAGCTTGCAGCTGCTTCTTCCTTTTAACTGCTAGTGGGGGTGTGACTTGATTGGGTGGGGTCTTGGCTATGTTCTGATTGGGTGGGGGTGTGATCTCATTGGTTGGGGGTTTGGCTGTGTTCTGATTGGTTGGGGGTTTGGCTGTGTTCTGATTGGCTGGGGGTATATTCTGTTTAGGTGGGGGCTTGGTTGTGCTCAGGTTAGTCTTAGTTGCCGGGGGATTTGAGCTGGTGAGCTATGATCCTGTTGTTTGGCTTTGCATTCGTGGTCGTGCCACATCTTCATGGTGGGCGTCAGTTTACTTCATGTATGGGTCAGAGGGATTTGAAGTGGGTAGTGATGTAGCTGCGGTACGGCTTCTGGTCCATGGTCGTGTCTCAACTTCTGTGTGGGTTCCACCATCCTAAGAAACCCTAATGACAAAATCGAGTTAGAAAACCAAGGAGTATACGAAATCCCTTGCACCGTCTGTCCCACCACATACATCGGACAAACTAACAGAAGAATAAGTGCATGCATTGAAGAACACAAGAACTCAATCAAAAAAGAAGAACCGACCTCTTCCCTGGTCCAACATCTCAAAGCCACAGGACATGAGATTGACTTTAAAAATACCAGAACAATCGCCAAAACTGAACACTTCAACAACAGAATAATCAGAGAAGCCATAGAGATAGAAAAACGACCACACAGCATGAATAAACGAGATGATACCTCCCGCCTACCAGCCATTTGGAAACCCACCCTCATTAACAAACGAGTACCTAACATGAAGAATGACACCAGACCCACACCCACAAGGGCCACACAAGATGGTACCACTACATTTCCACGTAGAAAGCAGACTCACACCCACACAGAAGTTGAGACACGACCACGGACCAGAAGCCATACTGCAGCTGCATCACTACCCACTTCAAACCCCTCCGACCCATACATGAAGCAAACTGACGCCCATCATGAAGATGTGGCATGACCACGAATGCAAAGCCAAACAACAGGATCACAGCTCACCAGCTCAAATCCCCCAGCAACTAAGACTAACCTGAGCACAACTAAGCCCCCACCTGAACAGAACATACCCCCAGCCAATCAGAACACAGCCATCCTCCAACCAATCAGAACACAGCCAAACCCCCAACTAATGAGAACACACACGCAGCCAATCAGAACACAACCAAGCCCCCATCCAATCAAGTCACACCCTCACTAGCAGTTAAAAGGAAGAAGCAGCTGCAAGCTCACATTACTTCAAGAATCACAAAGCCGAAGACTCAAGTCTGAAGATGATGAATGAGACTTCCAATTTTACGCAGGAGAAAACCCGAATAACCAAAGATCAACATACAAATACCCGCGAAAGCCTCAGAAAACATATATACATATATACATGCATACATACATACATACATACATACATATATGTTTTTTTAAGTTTTCGGGGGTATGAACTCAATATAGAAGCCTGATAATGGCAGATGAGATTCTGCCGATACATTGCTACAACTTTAAAAGCACAACCACAATGACGTGGGATAATACCCAAAGGAAGCTGAACAGCACATATGTAAGTACCCGCGAAAATTAAAAAAAAAACAAATATACATACATACATTATGTATACATTATGCTGTTATCATTTTTCAGGGTTTGTAGTGCTGAATTCAGAGCACCACAAACCCTGAAAAATGATAACAGCATAATAATACTCCCAGCAGACAAAGGAAATGCCACAGTAGTAATGGACAGAAAAGACTATGAAACAAAATTGACAGACCTACTCCAAGACTCCACATACAAACCTATAAACACAGACCCAACCACATATCTAGAAAAATTAACCAAGAAGAAAATTATAACCAGCCACATAAGCAAAGAAATCCAACAGACGATCATCCCAAGAGAAAAATCTTCTAGATGCCCCAAATTATACGGCCTCCCAAAAATACACAAAGAAGGCATACCTCTCAGACCCATAGTCAGCTCCATAGGAGCACCATTACAAAACCTAGCTAAATACTTAGCAAAACAACTACAGCCCCATGCTGAAACCGCAGCTTCATATGTAAAAAACTCATACCACTTCTTAGAAATGATCAAAGATCTACACGTAGAACAAGAAGATCTGCTTGTAAGTTTCGACGTGGTTTCACTATTCACTCAAGTCCCGATAAAAGAAACTCTTGAAATCATCAAAAATAAATACCAACCAACAAAAGACCTCATGGAACTAACAGAACACTGCCTAACCAACACATATTTCATATACAAAAGACAAAGATACAAGCAAATTGAAGGAGCCCCTATGGGATCACCACTGTCACCCATCATTGCAAACCTGTTCATGGAAGTATTCGAATCTAGAGCCCTGGCTAATGCCACCCACAAACCCAAACTATGGCTAAGATACATCGATGACACATTTGTGATTTGGCCCCATGGAAAAGAAAACCTAAACAATTTCCTAACACACCTAAACAGCACACACCCCAAAATCAAGTTCACCATGGAAACGGAAATAAACAAACAACTACCATTCCTAGATGTACTAATCTACAAAAGAACAGATGGCACACTGGGACACACCATATACCAGAAGTAAACACACACCAACCGCTATCTCAACGCCCAATCCCACCACCATCCAGCACAGATAAATTCCGTGGCTAAAACATTAATTACCAGAACCAAACGCCTGGCAGACAAGACACATATAAAGACTGAACTATGCACCATTGACAGCCAATGGCTTCCACAAAAACAAAATCACCAACTTGATCCACAAAAACACACCAAGACATAACAGAGACCTAGAAGATCAACAGACCTATGGAACAGCTATCTTGCCCTACATAAGAGGTACTGCAGATAGAATCAGTAAGATACTACACAGGCATCACATCAAGACTGCCTTCAAAACAGACAAAAAAATAGCAGCCATCCTTAAGAACCCCAAAGATAAAATTGACCTGGAAAACCAAGGCATATATGAAGTTCCCTGTACATCATGCCCGGCCACATACATTGGACAGACCAATAGAAGAATAAGTACCCGCCTAGATGAACACAAAAATGCAGTAAAAAAGCTGGAACATACCTCCTCACTAGTCCAACACATGAAAACCACAGGTCACAACATCAACTTCAATGGCACTAAAACCCTAGCCACTATAGAAAACCCCAGCCACAGAATCATCAGAGAAGCCATAGAGATTGAAAAAAGACCTGAAAGCATGAATAGAAGAGATGACTCCAGAGACTGTCAATCATTTGGAAGCCTGCACTCTCAAATAGAAAGATCTCCACACCACAAACCAGGCAAACACCTGAGCACAAACAGACTCCCTCTGATGCCTCCAACTAGAACACCCCCCCCCCACCAGACACCCAGGTGAAACCTAGCTTGCTGATGAATAGCAGCCGTCCTTTCACACGAAGCCAAGCTGCACTGAAAACCTCCAACACAGGAACAGAGTGTTGCCAGCCAATCAAAGCCACAAAACAGACAGAAGAAACCAGAAACACCAATCAATCAAACTCCAAGTCCAGTGAACACAGACCAAAACTCCCAGCCAATCAGAATAGGCCAGCCTCGAATTTGAAACCAAAAGCTGTGAGACCCACATCCATACAGAAGCCTGATGATGGCAGGCTTCTGATGAGATTCTGCTGAAACGTTGCTACAGCTTTAAAAGCACAACTACAATGACGTGGGATAATACCCGAAGGAAGCTGAACAGCACACATGTAAGTACCCGTGAAAGCTTAAAAAAACCCCAAATATATATATATATATATATATATATATATATATATGTATGTATGTATGTATGTATGTATGTATGTATGTATGTATGTATATATATATATATATATATATATATACATATACATATACATATACATATACATATATATATATTTCTCATGCTTTGTAATTTTTTTGTACCCTGCCCTCCTTATGCTACCCTCCTCCTTATTTTTGACCATTAAAAAGATTTGGTTTTATTACTGATCAACTATGTTTTCTTGCTTTCTATCAACTATACCTATTTTACACTTTATTTCACCTTAGAAATGAAATATATCTACTTTGAGTTCCTGGAAGAAATGTGCTTAATATAAATAATATAAATAAATATTGTCTTAATTAAATTAAGATAACACATTAATTATGTATTTATTTATTCTAATATTCTGTATTTATTGAACATATTGTGTGACTAAATATTTTTTAATGGCTGGCTTTGGACCACTAATTGTTGGAAATGTAATTTGTGAGTGGGAATATTTCATTTTATGGTCTGATTTGACCTTTTAGTTTTGGTTTGAACTTTCCAGATTTGTTAATATAATTTGGTTGTTGAAAATCTGTGCATTCTTCTAGAGTGTAGACCCATGATGGCGAACCTTTGGCACACATGCCAAAGGTGGCACGCAGTGCCCTCTCTGTGGACACACGCACCATCGCCAGCTGGTCTTTGGGTTTCTGGCACTGCAGTGGATGCAAAGACCAGCTGGCTGGAGCATGCATGTGCACTGGCCAGCTGGTCTTCAGTTTCCAGTGGTCTGGCACGTGCATGTACCAGTTTCGGCATCACTGGTCTAGACTATAGTTTTATTCAAAAACTACTTCAGTATGACATTTATAAAAGCAAATCTTTACAATTGAATTTTATCACAGCTTCATGTATATCCTTTTTGTTCATTTATTTCATAAAATCATCCAACATATGATGTGCTAGTATGAAAAATTAATCTACCCCCAATTCAGTTAGTTAATAAAAGGAATACTAGAGTCAATTGTGTGAATTCTTCATTAAATAATCAGGGCTGATTTGGGTCAGTCATAAATCTTAAACTTTAACTCTCACCGTATAGATTTTAAAAGTATGCTGTGTCCCAGTCAAAACAAAATATTACTAAACCAGTTTGGTATAGTGGTTAAGACGCCAGACTAGAAAGCCAGATAACATGAATTAAAGTCCTGCTTTAGCCATGAAAACCTACTACTGGGTAACTTTGGGCCAGTCATTCTCTCTCAGCCTAACCCACCTCAGAGAATTGACTAAAGATTACAGTAGATTTTTAGTAGACTGTACCTAAATATATTTTTATTTTTATGCATTTTCCTATAGGTAATTAGTTCAATGAGCTCCCTTTCAGAGTATTGTCTACCTTCTATCCTGCGCACTTTGTTTGATTGGTATAAAAGACAAAATGGCATTGAAGATGAATCTCATGAATACAGACCAAGAACAAGCACAAAATCCAAAAGGTGTGCACCTGGATAACTTTTATTACTGATTGCTACTTAAGTTTTGTGATTATTTGTAAGAAGGAACCTGTTTCTATTATGAATTTTATTTTAAAGGATTTGCTTCAGACAATATTTGTGGGTGGATTCAAGGAGTTGCTTCAGACAGTAGTTTGAGAGTGCTTTTATTCTTCAATCCTGTCAAAAACATCATGAAGCTAGCTATGGAATTCTCTTCACTCCTGTTGAATTTCTCCTATTGAGAATAGACAGAGAAAACCATGAGTCAATCAATGTTTCCTTAGAAGGGTACAAAAAGAGTGCAGAAGTCCCAAAAGTTCCAAAGTCCCAAAGTTGTGTGATGGCTTTTCCTAGTTGAAGAAATAAGCTATAGAAGGAAATGTAAATCCAATCATAGATACCCACTTTGGCTTATTCCAGCAGACTAAACCATCATGCCATGTTTGCTCCATTAGAGAGGGCTGTGAAGCACTGTGAAGCAGCATATAGATAAGTGTAAGTGCTATTGCTATTAGAACTACTCGTTTCAGAGAGATTATCTGAATCCTGGACTGTGGTAGCCTTTTAGTGGAATGTATCCTTACATAAATTCAATTGCCACTACATTTTATCTGCTGGTAAATATTCATTCTATGTTTTATGTCAATTGCCTTATGGATTGTATTTTTATATGAGATGTATAGAAACAGTGAGGGTTTAATAAGGAAATAAAATTGAGGGAGAACCAACCAACAAACTAAATCTCTTAAATTGGGGAATAATAAAGGAAATGAAAGGAGTAGATATTGAAACATCCTTAAAAACTTGTCAAATGAATTTTTGACTTTCCTACCCTAAAATAGACTAATTAAAAATTGTTTAATTTTATACTTCATTTGTGTACGACAAGGTAACTTTAATTATGTTTTCTCATTTTTTAAAGTGATGAGCAGCAACGAGACTATTTAATGGAAAGAAGAGATCTTGCTATTGATTTTATTTTTTCTTTGGTATTAATAGAAGTATTGAAACAGGTATGTCATGTTGAAATTTTTAATATTTAATTTTAATGGCATATGTTTGTCACCCTTTTAGGGAAAGGTTTGTAACCCTTTGAAATAAAGAAAGAATATATATAAGTGGCTATGGGTTTCTACATAAACTGGAAAACATTAATTTTGAACGTTTATTAATGCATGTGTGTCAGAATTAAGGAGTATTATCTTTTGGAAGAGAAAGGAGAAACATGCAATGGTTGGCTATACTTACCATTAGTCATCTTTAAGTATCGGTCTGAATTTTGTTAATTGGTTATTCATTTGTTTTTCAGATTCAGCTTCATCCTGTAATTGATGGTTTGGTACATGATGTTATTAATTTGGCTTTCAAGCACTTTAAATACAAAGAAGGGTAAGACTTGTTCTTTCTTTTCTATGAAATCTCGTGGATTTAGACCACATTGGCATCAGAAGTTACTTAAGTTTAATAGTGAACCCTTATGGCAGGATAAACATGACCTAGTTATAAGGTGGTAATCTGGGGGTCTAAATTTTGTGAATAAGGACCTCCTTTTAGAAGTCACTTTCTTAATCAGTAACTGTTCTGCCTTCCTTTAGGGAAGTTTGATATTAGAGCTTTAGGATCCCTTCATAAATTTACTATTTGTGTAAGTCCCAGGTAAATAGAGAATTCCTATTTAATTCTATAATGCAGGCATACCACTTCCTCTATTTACAACTGATTAATCTTTATCATAGGGAAGGCTTACTCTTTTGCTAGTATAGTGATGAATCTTAACAAGATTTGTCTGGAAAAACAAATATTTAATGTCTATTACTGACTCTATATTTTTCTCATACCCTATGCTGGTATATGACCATAATAAAGATTATTAATTATATGACTTGTGATATTGTGTAGGATTAGGTTTTAATGAGGTTACAACTCTTTATACTAAGCCAGGTTCACACATTCAGCTAAACTATAAATCACTACATTTGGGTACTCAACTACATAAAATCAAAACCCATCTGTAAACCGAACCTTAAGTGTGTGTATCCATTCAGAAATTATAGGAATACCGAAAGATTATTGGTCATATAAAGCTAAACCTATGGTGAAATTTATTTATGAATGTTTTAAAATTCTATATTTTCTTAACTTTAACAGGTACCTCGGTCCCAACACTGGAAATATGCACATTGTTGCAGATCTCTATGCTGAGGTAATAGGGGTACTAGCACAAGCAAAGTAAGTATATTTAAATAATCAAAATATTAGATAGCTTTCACTCAAAAAGATTCTTCAGTGAGAAGTTCTCTCTCTCTGTCTCTCTCTCTGTCTCTCTCTCTGTGTGTGTGTGTCAGTTTGTGTGTGCAATAGTGTATGCACATGCACATTTTGTAGGAATTAATCCTTTCCCTTCATAAATGCTTTGTTTTATCAAACTAGGTTTTGATGTAGAGAACTGTCTGATCTCATAATCTTCCAGGAGCACCAAAATCAGAATTGATGTGAAGTCACCTCCAGGTGTCTTAAATACCCTTAATAATGTGCATTCTATCTTATGGATCTTATGATAGAATTAGGCTGATCCAACCAGAGAGATGAACTAATTCTTTGGAAGGTTTCTCCTCCTCCCCCCTCCTACTTTTTCTTTTCTTACTATTTTCTTCCTCTTTTTTCCTCCCAGGATAATTGAAATGGAAACTGAAAAGAGAAATGTGTTGTGACAACACAGTTGATGAAATCAGTCTATATGTTTCTTAGGAATATTAATGATCTAATCATTAATGTAATAATTATTATAATTAATGATATTTTTGGTAATTTGCCATCCTGTTACTATACACAACCTATGTTCTAATGTTATCTCTTTTTCATTACAAAGCTAAATTTTGAAAAGGAAAACTTTATAGTTGGGTTTCATGGCCATGGGAAATCTAGAACTTGTTCCATTGCATTGTGTACATTTGATTTAGGATGCAACATTGGAGACTTCGTTTTCTATGTGTATGGTGGTGATTTTTCTTTTCCACTTGCCATAACATATTTCACAGGTCATAGGAGTTGTAGACCCTTTGGTATTACAAAAATGTCACTTTGTGTAATTGGCTTTATTTATTTAAATTCAAATGCTATCAGACTTCAAGACCATTCTATGTGGCTCACAATGTAAAACAAGCATGTAAAGTATAATGTATAGTGAAAAATATAAATATCTGTCTTGCTGCCAAATATTTTCTTTGAAACAAGCATCATGATAATTTATTTTTATTTAAGATTTCCAGCTGTGAAGAAGAAATTTATGGCAGAATTGAAAGAGCTGCGGCACAAGGAGCAGAATCCTTACATGGTTCAAAGCATTATCAGTCTAATCATGGGGATGAAATTCTTCCGTATTAAAATGTATCCTGTGGAAGATTTTGAAGCTTCCCTTCAGTTTATGCAGGTAGCAAAGTTCCATATCAGGAGGAAGTTGTCCTTTTCTTATACAAACCTCAGTGCTTCATAATGCTTCTTTGGTCACTAATTTGAGGAACAGGTGGTTTTTATTTCACAGGTCACAGAGTAATGAAAACTGGAAAATAAGATGTACCTATCATAATAACTGAAAAACTATTTTCGTTTGATTGCTCATAATGTTTGCTTAGATTTTTCTATTTGGCAGATTATTATTCTGTGTTATTTTGTTGTACTTAGTTTGGAGTAAGACCCTCGAATACAGTGGGAGCTCCTATGTAACAAAGTAGTGGCTTTGTCAAAAATACAAATATTCTTCTTTATTTATGAAACTTTATTTTCTATTTTTGTTTATTTCAGGAATGTGCACATTATTTTCTTGAAGTTAAAGACAAAGATGTCAAACATGCATTTGCAGGGTTGTTTGTTGAAATTCTTGTCCCAGTAGCTGCTGTAAGTACTTTTTTCTTTACTAACCTATCACCAATCAACCAAGTCCCTGATTAGTACACACAGTATTAACAAGTACTATAGCTAGTAATAAGTTAAAATACATAAAACTTTAAAACTATAGTCTGATGTTAAAGCAGAATTAAAGTAGCATTTTTACCAAAGTTAAATTAATAACAATAGTTAAAAATAGACCATTTCAACTGTAAGCTAATTGAAAAGTTTCTGTTTTAAAGTCATCTTAAGGGCCAGCATGGACATCAGTTCTTGTATTGCACTGGGAATTCAACTTGGGGCTTCCACAGAGAAAGTTTGACCCCAAATAGCAAATAGGCAAACCAACTTCCACTGAAATATGGGCTTCTGGTGACTTATGTAAAGAAATGATGGGAATCTTGCAATAAGAAGTATTTTGCATGTGTCCTGAGGCGAAGATTTTAAAGGTAGTAAATGACATATTTCACTATATCCAGAAACAAAGAAACAACCTGTGTTAACACTTCAAAATTAGCATAGTGTGCTCTGTCACAGCAGCAATGTTTTGTACCAATGGTAATTTCTGCATAAAATACAAGAGTGGCCAGAAAAAGAGATCCAAAATAGAAATAGTTGGGGAATAAAAGTATATCTACAGTTGTATTAGATTATTATTATTTAAGATATGATGAAGGTAAGAGGCTGGATTCACTTCAAGATTCAGAGTAAAATTTAGATTCAAGAATTCTCAAGCTGCATATTGTGTTTATTCTTTCTATCTCATCTTGGTCAGATAGTTGCTAGATATCAGAGTTGCTAGAATTACGATTCCCTTCAGTGCCTTCCCTTGATCCTGTTTAAGTTTATTACCCTTGTTCAGCTGATGACTGTAGGCAGTATTTTCTTCTATATGAGTATCCAAACTGTATGTATTAGAAAATCTGAAGTAGAACTTAATTTTTATCTTTCTCTCTCTCTTCAGGCTGTTAAAAATGAAGTGAATGTTCCCTGTCTGAGAAACTTTGTTGAAAGTCTCTATGATACAACACTCGAACTATCTTCACGAAAGAAGCATTCATTGGTTAGTAATGTTGAAGTTAATATCTATTATGAAAAGTGTTTTAGGTAATTTTTTTTTCTTAA
The DNA here is from genome assembly GCA_015471245.1 of Laticauda colubrina. Classification (NCBI taxonomy): domain Eukaryota; kingdom Metazoa; phylum Chordata; class Lepidosauria; order Squamata; family Elapidae; genus Laticauda; species Laticauda colubrina. The sequence continues at coordinate 26,069,120 of BLBF01000006.1, forward strand.
AATGCTTTCTGAAATGTTTCCAAAACTATACCTCTGTATCTCATTAGATTCACTATAATTTGTTGGAATGTTTAATTTGTTCATGCCTCTCAGTCAGTATATGCATAAACTGTTTTTATGTACAATATTTCTATCTTATTTGGTCATTGTTAATTTCTGGCTATTAAAAAAAGCACACCATTATTTCCCATTGACATGAAATATGGTCCAGTGGTTATCATAAGGCTTAAAAGGGTAAATGAGTGTGTTACTAAACATTGCAAAGTAATGAAGTTTTGTTAATAAGTAATTGGTATCCTTAATATACAAGCTGATATAATTTGTTTTAAACAATAGTCTCTAAGTATAATTATACTTTAATAGTAGTAATAATACTTAATAGTACCCTAGACATTTCATTTTGAAAAGTTGTAGCAGAGATGAAGATATGATGCATTGGATCTTAGCATATACTTCTTTCATTTGATTATATTACTTTTGTGGGTTAATTATTCCCAAGCATTGGGTTTCTACAAATACCTTTAATATCCGGAATATAGGACCTGGTTAGGGATGGAGATAAGGTTCTGTATTCATTAATGGCTCAATAAATATTGGGCAGCTGCAATAAATCTTAGTACTGTTTCAATTTTATTTATTGATAAGGTTAATTCTTCAATTTGCCAAACAGTTGTTAAAATGTATCAATGAAACTTGCAAATGTGAATATATTATGAGTTTTGGTCACTGTAAGAAAATAATAATGCTGAATGTGAAGAAAGTAATCACTTTTAAGTCTAACTGAGGTCATTTGGAAAGATTTAGACAATGATTAATTCTTGAAATAAGATGTGGTTCTCTAACTAGATCATGTCCATTGGCTAGATCAATTGAAAATGAATGGGACTTTAAGAAAACAAAAGGTATAACATTTCAATTTACAATTTTAATTGAAAGTAGTAGATTTTGCATTACAATTTACATCAAAATCAGAAAAACACAAGATATTATAAGTACCATAGAGCACCAATCTTCCAGTGATTTCCAGGCAAAACAGAAATATTTAACACTAAATTATTATTAAGAGACACTAACCTAGGCATAATAAGGATAATTGCCCTCTATTATTGGATGGTAGTGAAGACATTATATCATCTGACCTCAATTAATTTTATTTTTGTTCTGTAATTTATATTTTAAAGTTTTTTTCTGATCAATGATTCTAATATCATATTTGACTTTGGTAATAATGATGAAAGATTGTGATTTAAATAGTTCTTTTAATATTGAGAGTGTTAAAATCCTACTGAATATAGTGGACATTCTCCAGAGTACATATAAATCATACTTTGTTTTTCTAGCTTTTAAGCAAAACAAAAAGGGGAAAGGGAAGAAAAAACTATTTAACTGAAAGTGCAAGGTAGAACATTTAGAAGAGGACAAAAAGTTGGACAAAAAATATGCATTTTGGATCATCTAGCTTTCCCCTTTGTACTTGACCTGCGAATTGTGTAATCTTTTATTTTTATTACAATATTTTAATTGCAAAGGAAACTTTAAGAATATTTTTAACTGAAAATAATATAGTTGAAGTGTTGAAGGAAAGTTAGAAATTTCTGTGACCGTATAAGAGACAAGCCATTTGTCTAGGCTATTTCCAGTAATAAGAGTCAAATAAAATACAGTTCTAAGAAAAAAACATTTATTTAGTGCTCATTACTAGATAAAATGGGATGAAAAAAATACCAGTTATTTGAAGAACGTAAACTGCTTTTTTGTCACTACTATGAATATATTTGTTAATTTATCCATTAAAGCCGAGGGCCACATTAGTCTATACAAATGGTCTGTTCTGTGGGAATTCTAATAGCTTCATGACAGCAGATTCTTAACATTCAACAAATTTAACAGGTACAATAATTTACAGCTTACTACAATTTGTCCTTGGAATGCCACACTCTATTGTTGCATAATGTTGGAGCTCATTTCAAGCGTTCTGGATAGCACTAGATAGAAGTATTTTAATATTTAATTGTAAATATATTTCTACATTTATACCGAATGATCACAAAAATCATAATAATTAAGTTTTTAAAATTTGTAAGAGTTAATTTTTTTATTTTAAAAAAATCATTGTTTGAATTCTGTGTTTATAGTGGCTGATGCATTTAATATAAGCCAGGAGAGAGATGGAGCTCTAAAGTTTAGTGTGGATCTAATGCTCCCATGTTTACTATGGATCTGTTGATAAATTAGATTTCTCCTTTGTTGTCATTCAAGTAATCTTGTATTTCTTTTGTCTCTTATTTAGGCTTTGTATCCTCTAGTAACATGCCTGCTTTGTGTCAGTCAAAAACAGTTCTTTCTAAATAGATGGCATATTTTTCTCAACAACTGCCTGTCCAATCTCAAAGTTAGTACATCATTTTTTGCTTGCTTTGTAGTTAGCTCTGGGTCTATGTGTCATGAATCTGCCAATACTATCCGTGCAATCTTATATTCTTAATTAGAGGCTTCCTTGCAAATCAATAAATGGTTTCCCACATCTCTACTAATTATAAAATACACATAGCATACTGACATGTAGGATGCATTTATATAACACCTCTTTTAAGTACCTTTAAAATAGAACTAGTACTTGCAAGTACATTTGTAAATATAATAAGATTACTTTTTTAAAAATAATAACGTCCACATCTTACATTTAACAGGACGATGAAGAAGAATTGATTATAGCTGTTTTCTCTGATATACTTTGAACTGCTTTAAAATACAAATACGAAACAATAAAAACAGTTAAAATATATAATCTTCAAACAGTCCAGACTAAAGATATGGTTATTAAAAAGAAAATATAATTATTTTATTTAACATCTACTTAACATAATGGTTGTTAAGAATACTTAATATAATTGTCAAAAACAAATGGATGACAATCTTTGTACTTTAAAAGGTAAAAAAGGCAAGCAGGACCTACAAAAAATATTGCAATGTAAATGTTCTTGTGTCTTCTTTCTCTCAGGCAGGAATACCTTATTTGAATAAACTTCTTTTGATTGTCTCTCCAATTCATATGGGGTTTTGCATAGTCCTAAACATATCCCCAGATTAGTCTTTTTTAAACAAAGATTTTCTTCTACTTTTATAAAAACCTGCCTGCCAATACTATCTCTTGTTTTCCAGAATCACTATTTTAACTATAAAACCACCATAAACATTCCAGATACCCCTACTGGTATATTTGAAAACAGAAAAGGTCATATAAGGTGATTGGTGAGTTTTAGCTCACTCTTCCTCCTTTTATTTCATAAATATTTATATGCTGTTTGGATAGCTAAGCTCTCCGGCTCTATTAAGTGAAATACAGTTGTTAATCACATGTAGAGTTATGATTGGTTAGAACCAAAATTTAACAGTCAGGTTTATTATCTTTTATGTTTAACTGGATAAAACACAATTGCTTAAAAACTGCCAGTCGCTTTCCTGTAAATAATAACTGTTTCCTATTTTGAAACCTTGCTACCAATCATTTTGCATAAATATTATCTGAACCTTGTTATTCACTGAATTATACTTAAAATTATTTACTGAAAATTTGACTCATTTTGCTTATATTCAATTTGAGCATTTCTGTGGTATTTCTACAAAGGATGAATACTTATAAAGCTAAATAGTTGCATTGTTTTTAATTAGCAAAATGTAAAGGAGGCTAACAAATCCTCAGCAGAACTTCTGTGATGTCGTAGAACATTTATTGAATCACAGAGTTAAAGAACTGTTTAGGCCTCAGTTCCAGTTCCTGCTCAATGCAGGAATCCAAATGAAAGCATCCCCAACAGGTGGTTTTCTAACATCTGCTTTAACCTCCAGTGAAGGAGAACTCAGGTTCAGGATAACTGGTTGATAACTGGACTCCACATTCTCTCCTGCATCCATGAAAGAGCATTTTAGAGCATCCATGCAAGAGGAAGAACAGGTCTTGACCTTATATTTCAACCAGTATTTTACAATTATATTACTACTTCAACTTCTCTTCTGAAAATTAAACATGCTCAGTTCTGTCATCTTTCATCATATAACTTTGTTCCTTGTTGCCCTTCTCCAAACTTTTTCCAGTTTGTCCTTTTTCAAGTGAGTTAATCTGGGCACACCTAGGGTGAAGTCTGATTAATCTATCATAGTTACATATAATAGCATCATAATATGATACAAAAAGGACACAAATCTTAATATACTGCAATATATGATTCTCTTATGTATTTTACTTAATCATGGTTCACTGAAATACAATTGTCTGAGTTTGTACAATACATTAGGCTATAAACCTTGGTTTACAAATAATAATTGCTAATTGTTACTAAAACAAAATCAAAAAAATATTATTACGATTTAGCAAGTTTAATAGACCCAGCCTGGGTAATTTGCAAAATCAAGTTTTTTTTTGTGGCTTATTGATAGTACACTGTCTCACACTTCATGACCATTGTGATATATAAAATATGATATGTACATAAAAATATTATAAACATAAAAACTGACAGATTGGATAAATTACTTTGCAAAAGTTAAGTTTTGTTAAAACCATTTCAATTAAATATGCAATAAATAATAGCTTATTTTACCTGTCATTTTAAAGTGATGTTTTGAATGTTAACATTGACTTCTATGTAAAAGTCATGTACCAGTTATATGCCTGAGATATGAAATATTCACATCTTGCCATTTAAAAAAAATCTGTCTTCAGGTCAGTTTGCTCAGCTGGCTTTAAAAGGACACTCCAGATGTGTTTGTGTAGCAGATTATTTGGCTTCCAGCACACTTTAGAATTAGATGCTTGATTTTGATAACTAAACAAAGCTGAAGACATATCTATCCATTCAAAACTTAAAAGTCATCACCAGTAAGAATATTTCTGATTGCAAAGGCTGAGAAGTCTTCTGCACTTTTAAGATACATAGACAAGACATGTTCAACTTAACCATTGCTACAGTGAAAAAATAGTGTTCTTTCTCAAATCTGTTGAATTCAAGCATATATATTTCAAGCTAGAAGCATCATAATTTTAAATTTAAATATATTAAATGTTTGCTTTCTATTTTATTCTCTCTTACAAAGACAGATCTCCATGCATTACTTTTATCAAATCTAATTGATATGAAAGAAGCACATTTATTATTTATGTTATATTGCTATTTTTCCTCCATGTAGGGGAACGATAATAACATTATTTTACTTATGACGCAAATTTTAGCAGTTCTCCAGGTTTACCATTTATAGAGTGCAGCCTTGCAATTTGTCACCATTCATAATATTACTTTATTTTCATTGTGTTTCTCCTTGTACTAAAACATTTACAGCATTAGCTTCAGTTTCACTTTACAAAATTTCATTACCATATATATCATAATGTATAATATATATATTATAATCCCTTCATTCAATACCATACATTTTGATCCTTTAATTCATTATCTTCACCTTTTTTTCATGCATGTATATTCCTCATCTGTACTCAACAAAATTACTTTATTCAGATCTGTTACATACTTCTCATTTTTCTCAATTCCACAAAAATGCAGCATGCTGTATCTAATTCTCTCTCTGTAATATCATTACTTAGCTCAGATTGTTCATGCCATGAGAACATAGTCCAAATACTTTGGCTCTCATATCATTCTTGGCATAAAGACTGCTATGTATTTTTCCCTTTACTTGCAAGAACCCAAACAAGGCCATAATCCATATTTTTTAGGTTTGTCAGTCTTAATAGTTCTCATAGGTCATTACAAATAAAATGCCCCTTTTCAGGGTCCATCAATAAAAACATAGGTGCCTTAAAATTTAGCAGTTATATGAAATATTAATCAAGATTACAGTATTTGCATGATTTTTTTTTAGAACAAAGATCCAAAAATGGCTCGAGTTGCACTGGAATCTCTCTACAGACTGCTATGGGTTTATATGATTAGAATTAAATGTGAAAGCAATACAACTACCCAAAGGTATTGTTCTATATTCATATTTAATGTCAATGTAATTTTTCTCATATAGTGAGCAAATCACTAAAGCTACCTTCAGAATAATCCAAGTCAGGGGTGGGATTCAATATTTTAACAACCGGTTCTGTGGGCGTGGCTTAGTTGGTGGGTGTGGCTTGGTGGTAATGTGACTGGCTGGGTGTGGCCAACTCAACATCACTCACATCGAGGCACACATCTCCTCGCCTGGCCTCTCATGACTGTGGGGATGCTGCAACAGTTGTAAGTGTGAAAAATGGTTATAAGTCCCTTTTTTCAGTGCCATTGTAATTTTGACTGGTCATTCCACACAAGCAAAGTACCAGCAAAGGAGGGGAAAAAACTCCAGAGAAGTTTCTGAGACAAGAAGTCTAGTCCTGCCAAGAATGTAATAAGGGTTAACAGAGAGGCAGTTTCTGTAAGCAACACCAGAATGTTTCCTTCCTGCCTTCCTTACAGGATTAGGGAAGTAATTTCTTCCAACAACTGTTCTCCGAACTGCTCAGAATGTTAACAACCAGTTCTAGCAAATAGGTGCAAACCTGTAGAATCCCACCCCTGATCCAAATCCAAGAACCATACTACACACAATCAATCTTGCAAATGGCACAGAAACAGCATTAAGAAATCCAGATCACACAGAGATGAATCTCTGAAAGGGGTGGATCCCAAATTCCTGAGGAATATGTGCTTTGTGAAGAAGCACAAGAAAAAAGGACTGAAAAAAATGCAGGCTAATAATGCTAAATAACCAGCCTGACTTTCTATAGTGAAGGGAACTACCTTGATTAGTAATTGGGTAACAATTTTTCCATGTACCATCTTTCACCCAAAATATTTTCTATTAATAAAAATGAATGTAATATATACAAAAGGGTATAATTAGTGCCATATAATGCAAAGAAAGAGATAAAATATCTTAGTTACATTTTGATACATATCCAGGGCATATTTGTGGGTTACAGTTTGGTAAATACACATTTACATCATGGAATTATCCTTTTATTTAACTGCATTTGCTGTGCCATCAATATTACAATATGTTTCTGATACAGGGAATCTCTTCTTGTCTCAATTTTAACAAATTTTAGAATGTACTAGGCAGAATGACGTGCTGTCTTTTAATCTGGAACAAAATAATTTTTCCATTATTGGCATTTTTCCTGTAGGATTTTTCTAAACTATTTTCAATAGTTTGATTAAAGTAGCATAAAGCTATATTGCAAAAAAAATGAACTTGTCACTATGTTTTTTTTTTAATTTTACAGTCGGCTTATAACAATCATCACAACCCTTTTTCCAAAAGGTTCCCGAGGTGTGGTACCACGAGACATGCCTCTGAACATTTTTGTGAAAATTATACAGTTTATTGCACAGGTTTGAAAAACTTTTATGCTTTTTAAGCTATGGAATGTTTTCTTGATAAGTTTTATATTGTGTTTCTTCTGTTTACATGTCTAAGTTTTGCTTCTTTAGTTTGCTTCTTGAGTTTTCTTCTTTAGCCTACCTAAATAGTCAGTTTCAGCTTTCAGTTGGATGAATTATAGAAAAGTCTCATGTTGAAAACTACACTAAATGTTTTGAATATGTCTCAATTATATCGTCTCATCTATCAGGATAAAGTATTTAAGATCTACATAGGTTACATTACAATTAGGCCTTCTGCTTTACAATTTCCAAGATAAGCAGCAATCTCCTTTCATTGTTTATGTAGAAAGTCTTGCTATAAATGAAGTCTTGTTAAAATAAGTTGGAATTCTATGATGATTTAGAACTCATTCCGCTCAGATTAATACTAGAGATGCAACAAATGTTATCATATGTTCATGTACAAAATATATTTTGCTACAGGAACGTTTGGATTTTGCAATGAAAGAAATCATTTTTGATTTCCTTTGTGTTGGAAAGCCAGCAAAAGCATTTAGTCTAAATCCAGAGGTAAGGTATTATTATTTATATAATTTTTTAAAAATTTAAAAAAGTATAATATATTTTTAAGAGAAAAGTGGGTCAGTATTATCTAGTGTTCTTTGTTTAAGCATAAGGGATCAACTCACCTGTATCATTCATCAAGTCCTTAATTGCTCTTTAACACTATCTAAGCACGTGTTTTTACAGCGCTCTACATTGATGGAACAATTCCATGTAGTTCGTAGAAATGTATTTTTGAAATATATATGTTTCCCCATCATAAACAGATAATTTTGTATGGCTAATAATATACCAATAAAAACAATTTAAATACAATTAAATATAATTGTATATATTGAATAATAAAATTGTTATATAATAACAAAATACAAAAGCTGAGGAATTTCATACATTATTCTTAATCACAGACTTGTCTACATGTGTTAGTCTCTGATATCACCTCAACCCTAACACCTGATGGAGCAGCCAGGTTTTTGCAACCTTCCAGAAAACAAACAGGATTGGGGCTATCCAGATCTCCATGAGAGATTGTTCCTTAGGGTAGACATTTTAGTAGAGAAGGCTTGTCTCCTTGATTATGTTGTGTTGAGAAAACTAGGGAAAAAGCAACAGTTTGGCCTGTTTGCTAATTGTAACACATTTTTAAATATGTGTCATACTTCTAGTTTCTTGAATAACTAATTGGAAACCTAAAATTACTGACTTGATACCCCACTATTTCACACAATCATTTCCATGTTATTGTATTCTTATCAGTCCTCTTTAATTCGCACTGGAATCTAAATTCATGTATGGAACATGTTCTTTGGAATCTTTTGGAGATACTGCATTGATCTCCAGCTATTTTCAGTGTAATCTGTTCAGGTCAGGTGAGAGTAAAGAATGCATCAGTGCTAACTACATAATTGTTATTTTGCTTTCATCATCCATCCATCAAATTTGCAGAGAATGAATATTGGTCTGAGAGCTTTCTTGGTTATTGCGGATAGCTTGCAGCAAAAAGATGGAGAGCCTCCAATGCCTGTTACTGGAGCTGTACTGCCTTCTGGAAACACGCTACGAGTGAAGAAAACTTACTTGAGCAAAACTCTCACAGAGGAAGAAGCTAAAATGATAGGCAAGTATCAGATATGTCTTCTGCCTCTTCACAAATGACAGTTGACCCAAATTTTACTCACATTGCTAGCCCTGAGACTTCATTTCATTGTTGAGCAGAGTATATATCCAAATGCTTCTTTTGGAGAATGCAGTTTGAGAGAAGTTGAATCATAGTTTGGTTGCCTAGGGACAATTTCTAGTTGCCAGTAGCAACCAAAAATTATGCAAATACTATAGTGACATAATGTATAACCCATTTATTATGCTGTACTGTTTACTTTATTGATTTATTTTTGTATTAATTTTTTTCAGAATTTAACTCTGGCAGAATAGGACTAATAATTATTAATCTATATAATTAAAATAAAAATCACATGGAATAACTGTTCATAATGTGATATTTACATGATTAATATTAAGTTATAACTACTGGAAAAAATAAAGCAGTATTCTAAAAGAAAGATTTGTCAGTGGCCATTTGTTGGACTAGTTGTAGTGTCAGTCCTTTGCTAGTATATGTCTTGAATGTAAATACAAGAAAAGGATAGTTATAAATCCATTATCTCATTATAGCATGCTGATAGAAATTCAGGAGTTTTAAAGATATAGGCATTATTAAAGGGATGATCATGCATGATCCCATAAGTTTGATTCAATACTGTTGTTAGAAATATTTCCCTATTTAGAACTGATTGAACAATCAGTTGAGATAACTAATCCTAAAAGTCCTCAAAAGTCCTATGCTTACTCATATAATATAAAGCGAAGCAATGTTTCTCTAAGAATCTTATATAATTCTATTGAGAAGTTTTATTTTAAAAAAGTTTAGGGAAAACAGCTGTTTTTTCTAAATTTAAACATCTGCCTTTGCATCATTATGTGTTTAATTTATAAGTTAATGGTATTGATTCTATCCTAAATGCCATAGTTTGGGAAAATCCTTTAAACACCTGAAATTCCCATTTTTCTACCAGAACTCTTGGATTCAGCTGGCCCAATGCAATTCTGCATTTTCTGGGACTTTTTCTTATCTCAAATAAATTTATCAGGGAATTCATGGATAGATTTAAGTAAGCAAAATCATATTCCCAGTACTTGGAATATTCACTGACTGGAAAAAAAAAAAATCTTCACTGTCACGTTCTAGTCTGCCTAAGAATCACATAAAGAGTCAATTGCTTTGGCACCCTCATTTTATGATCCTTCCTAACACTGATCTCCCTTACTATAATGTCACTAGATACTAAGGTCATAATCTGCATGTAAGTTCTTTTTCTGCATTTCACTTGTCTGTAAGAGAATGTTTTTTTAATTTATATTTTCTTTATTTGGTTCATTAATATTCAAGTACAAAATAAATTGTGGGGTAGAACATTCTTTATTACAGATCAAAATAATAAATTGTTAATAATAACACCTAAAATGCACATGTTCACTTTAAAAAAAAAAAATTAGATTTACATTTTAAGGGTTCTTCCACTGTATGTTTTTCTAGGCATGTCAATGTATTATTCCCAAGTAAGAAAAGCTGTAGACAACATACTGCGACATCTTGATAAAGAAGTTGGGCGGTGCATGATGCTCACAAATATACAAATGTTAAACAAAGAACCTGAAGATATGATCACGTAAGTCTTAAATGATAATTGACATTGAGCTGGATTTATTATAGCTATTTTTTTTTAGAAAGCAAAACCTTATCTATATAGGGAGACTTCTAGTACTTTTGGTCCACACATCTTCAAGTTGCCAAGGTTGAGAAGCATTGATGTAGATAATAAATTTCAGAATTGTAGTTAAGCATAGCCTTTCTTAAAAATCCTTTAAAAACAGGAGTTAGCATCTCCTTTGTGATCCTGAAAAATTACTTGTTTTCATCATAGCTCTGATTTTGCACCAGATCTTATTTGAGTTTTGAGACAAATTTGACCTTAGCAATTGAATAATACCACAATGCTTATGTAAAACTATATTGATTTATAAATAATTACTGCCATTTTGGGGGAGAATGCTTGATAAGATCATCATTTTTCATCATTTTACTATTGCTTATATTTTTTTTCTTCTGCCTGGTACTAAAATGATTAATAAATTTCATATTCTTTTTAGAGGTGAAAGAAAACCAAAAATTGACCTTTTCAGAACTTGTGTTGCTGCTATTCCACGACTCCTTCCTGATGGGATGTCTAAATTAGAGCTGATTGACTTGCTATCAAGGTAAATTGTGTACATATTAAATAAATTTTAGAGGCAAAAATGACATTGCTGATCAATTTGTAGAGCTATAATAGAATTCTGTAGCGTCTTAGAAAGAGCATCGGAATATGTTTTGTGTGCATGTAGGACCTGCTGGCAATTCCACAAATCACTTTTTTTTTTTTTTTTTTTGGGGGGGGGGGGGGGGATCTCACTGTAACTGCTGAAGCCAAACAGAAAAGGTACAGCTGCTCTAAGGGATTATGAAGAGTAAGCAGTCAGCTTAGTCTTCTGGGTGAAAATAATAAAACACAATTTTTTGTCTTCCAATTTTTTTTATTTATCCTTACTGATTAACAAACCTCACATTTAAGTGACCCTACAAGCGTAACAATAATCAGTTTAAATCTGAGATTTCAGTATTACTCAGTGTACGTGGCCTGCGGTGGCCAAGCAAAATTACTCCTAAATTTAAAACATAGAATTCACCCCATCAAGCAGATTTCAAGAATCTACCCACGTTGTCAGTTCAGATAACTTCTTATCTACCTGTGTCACCATTCTGTTTTTCTTGTTTGTCTGGGGCTTAGAAAATAATAATTCAAATAAATATCAAGAAACTAGCAGGCTCCAGGATTAATGGTGGGCTGCATTTGCCTTAGTTTTGAATGTTAGCTGAAATGCATACCTATTTGTTGCTATTGTATATGTTTTGAATAATTTCAGTGTGTTGGTTTTTAAAACATTGTTAGATTAAGATGTTTGGTAAGAATAAACTGTCTTCATGTCAAACATTGTGGTGTTGACCTAATTTCCTTCTTCATATTTCAAAAATCAGCATTGCAATACAGTTTTTATAGTGTTAGTCACAGTTAAATATTAAACACCCTGTGTATAGTATCTGCACTATATTGAAATTCCTCAGAAAGGAATTTGCACATATACAACATTTGGGGGGCATGCATAAGTGCACCAACATGCCTACCGTCCTGTCCTAATGTTCCTTTTTATTTGTATCCATTTCATGTATTCATAATCATGTTTATATTTATACCTGTTATCTAATACTTGCTTGACAAAATAAATAATACAAATAAATAAATAGAATGACAAAATGGTTGTCATGATGCGAGTGTTATCCTATGCATTCTTGCATGTGATTCAAGTACAAAAGTAGAAAATTCTAAGGCATGTGTGAAATGTCAAATCGGTTACTCCAGTTCATTCCAAATTCTTATTGTGATATTACATTATACAACTACAGAACAACTACAGGACAAGAAAGAAATACTATTCTTTTTTTAAATATTCTTGCTGGAATAAACTTGAACTATGAACCAGACAACAAATATTGCCTATCATTGCTATTGACTATCATTGTTTTTCTGTGTTTCTCTTCCTAACTCATTTTGTATCAACCTCGTTTAGTTTATTTCAGTTTTTTTATTACTCTTCTTCCAGTTTCTGTCTTCACATGTATCTTCTCCTAGAAGATCTGGTTTATTTCTATTTCATGAGTATCAAATGTCTTGCAGTTATATCTCCGTATTCAGACACCCTGTGACAGTTTTGATATATGATATTATAAAAAGAGTACTAGGAATGAGCTGGTAGAGTCAGTATCCAATTTCATTTCAGTTAAATTAAATTAATTTTAATTTAATTAATTAATTAAAGAGGAAAGAGGAAAGAATAGTGAATATTCTAAAATAAACCATATATTGTTATATAAAGTTTTATAAAGTTAGTAAGGCATTTTTAAAGAAATGAAGGACATCGTCCTTGTTATGTTTGGAGCTAGAAGCAAAATATTTCCTGGCTTTTCAGTCTACAGTATTGTAATCTAATGTGAATGTTGTTTGTGTTTTGAGCTTTACATTACTGTTTTGTTTTGAAAATAAAAATATCTATCTTAACTAAATTTGAATTAAAACAAGATTAATTTTATGATATTTGTGTTGTATTTTACTTCAAAATTAAATACTTTCTGATAAGTTATTTTAAGAAAAGTTTAACATATAAATTTACTTAAATCTGCTCAGAAACAAATGACTGAGAAGAAATTTATAACAATAATGGTTTCTAGATCTGTATCAGTAGCTATTACAAATAGATACTGTGATTATTTTTGCTATAGAAATTGCTCATAATTTATCATTTTACTTTTTTTTTTTTTTTACATAGGCTTTCTATACATATGGATGATGAACTTCGGCACATTGCACAAAATTCACTTCAGGGCTTACTAGTTGATTTTGTTGACTGGAGAGAGGATGTTCTTTTTGGTTTCACAAATTTTTTGTTGCGTGAAGTAAATGATGTGCATAATAGTCTCCTGGACACATCTTTAAAATTATTGTTACAGTTGCTAACACAATGGAAGCTTACAATACACACTTCTGGGAAGACCAGCGAACAGACAAAAGTCAGATCTTCAGAGGTAAGATTCTAAAAGTAAAGATAACACGCTCCTTCATTTTACAGAACTGGAGTATCCCTTCTAAATTTGGCAGACCTGTTTTTTCAGCAAGTGTAGTAGCCTCCTACATACATACTTTCTCGGGATCAAGTCCACAAAAATTTTTATGTAGAATTCCAGCCTCCCTGAAAATTATGTCTACAAATTTCCTCACCATATAAAAAGGATGGAAAAGGTAATTGAAGCAGCCAGTTTGTATCCAAGCTAAGATATGCTCAAGTCTTAATAATAGCTAAAGAAAACAGAAAAATGCTCAGTATCATATATATCTACATGGGAAGAAATATCTATTCCGCACACATTTTATAACTATATTATGATGCACACAAGGACTGTATCATATTTATATTTAATAATTATATATTTTAATATAATTAAATATACTTAATGTTTCCCATGCATTGTTCATCATAGTTAACTACAAGAAGGCCTTTATTGTGTGTCAGTAGAACAAGAAAGGGCCTACAATGAAAGAAGAGCATTTCCTTGGAATTTCTAAAAGAATTTAAATAATGTTGCCACAAATTAGCTTAAGAGTGGGAAAAACAGAAAAATGTTTTATAAATAGATTATAAGATAGTACCCTCAAATGCCTCAATAAATTGACCTTGGTTTCTTCCAGTTAATTCCTTCTGCAATTTGTCCCAAACTTGCTTTGTTCAACCAACAAAGAATGGTAACAAGACTAGATGTTTTCAGAGGAGGTTTCTCACTGAGTCTTTGAATTATTTATTGTTTTTCAAATCTGTCCCACTGTGATAAGTTATTCTACATATCCCCAAATTGATTTGATTGGATAGCATCTCTATAACAGTAATTATTTTGTAGAAGAAGAATTAGCCAGATTAGATGAAGTGCATGATTTAGCCATTTGTATAATTCAAAATTATATTAAAATTTCAGAAAAATGGATGATGGGCTTTGAATATTGGTTTTCCCATGCTGTAGACCTGCTTTGAAGATGACTGGCATGGAAATTGAGCTCTTTTTGTCCTAACTGTAATTTTAGATAGTAGCAGGAAGCAATTTTGTAGTGGAGAAAATCCAATTATGACTGAAAACAAATGTCAGACAGTTAATGTTACTTACACATACTGTGCACCACAGGATAATCAAATCAAACCTTTATTACAGCCATAGACCAGCATAACATAGGTAATGCTTTTGAAGAATAAGAATGAAAAGTAGTTATTATTTCAGTGAATGTGGAATCTATTTCAAATTTTACAGTTCAAATTATATATTTTTCTGTATTAGAACAGTCTAAAGACTAAAACCTGAAACATATTTGGATGAGTTAATACATGTTTTATATTGCAGCTGATAGCAAATGGATCCAGTCAAAAGACCCAGACTGAGCGAAGTTCTTATTCAAATGTACTGCATGCAGTTGAAGGTTTTGCACTGGTATTACTCTGCAGTTTCCAAGTTGCCACACGTAAACTGGCAGTTTTGATTCTCAGAGAGATCCGTGCTTTATTTCATGCACTAGGACAAGCAGAGGTATGGCTTTCTTTCCTGTATCATGACTTTGATTTTCCTCAACAATGAAATTCCACTTTATCAGCTCAGACTGAAGTTTAGTGCAAGTTTATTTAAAAATTAATCCCTACCAAGATCAGTAACCAATATATTTTGCTTTTAGGTTCCTCTAGTTTTCACCACAGTTGTAGATGTGAGAGTTAGTGTCAAATCAGCTATGACAGCGAAAGATATGTGATTTATATTTAGCGTTCTAAAAATATAAATTGTGGCGATAGAAAGTTCAAATTAGGACCTCATGGCAGGGCAAGAAAGTTAGTTATTTCTATGTGCATTACATTTCTGATTGAGATTAATTTCTTAAAATCTGCTATTTAACCCCAGCAGTGAAAATGTGCAGATATCATATGTATATCAATTCCATGGGGTATCTGAATACTGCATTTTAAGTTAGTTTAATTTTATTGATTTAATTTATGATTAAAGATATTGAATAACACATTAGAGCACATTAAAACACCAAAAAAATTCCCAAACTAATAATAAAGTATTGAGTATCTGATAATAAAAATAATGGCAATAAATATTACAAATTTTCCAGAAATATCTGTCAGTTAAGAGTAGCTTCTTGCTGAGCTGCAAGAAAATGAGTTAGGAGATGGATTATTAAGTCAACTTGCTAGTGTGAAGAAAAGGCAACAAACAGGAGGGGCTGTTTTTGTTTCTTTTTATAAGTTGGAACAGAGTCTGTTTTTGCAGACATGTTACTAAAGCTACCTTTGAATAGTGAGAATACCAGGCTTTGAAATAAGAAGGCTTTACATGGGAAGGCCTTTTTCAATCTTAATAAAGAACTACACAAGTTTAAAGGTGATTTGCTTACTGCTTGAATTCATCTTTCCTGCTTCTCATTGTCTATTTTACCCAGCTAATATTTTTTTCGAGCCTAGAAATAGTGTAATATTGATTTTTGAACTGAGCTGATTTTGAGGAAGGGGCATTGGTATTGAGACATATAAAGACCAAGTCACCAACTGTCCTTTCCTGATATGAAATGTTGTAAAAATATTTCTTCATACATTGCAGTTTATATTATAATAACATATGACATCAGGAAAAATAAGGTGGCAATGTGGTCTTAATACAGTAAAACAGTGCTTCTCAACCTTTGCAATTTAAGCTATGGGAATTCAATCCCTGCTTGCTAGAGAATCATAAGAGTTGAACTCAACCTATTCTAAAGTTGCCAAGTTGAGAAACATTGGAATAAAGGTTACTAATACCTGTTTGTCAACTATAAAATCATAGAGATTGTATTCCTAGTTTGTAACCCTACATTACAAGAGCCGTGGTTATGCAATGGTTAGAATGCATTACTGCAGGCTACTTCTGCTGACTGCGAGCTGACTGCAATTCGCCAGTTCGAATCTTACCAGGCTCAAGGTTGACTCAACCTTCCATCCTTCCGAGGTTGGTAACATGAGGACATAGATCATTGGGGGCAAGAGGCTGACTCTGTAAACTGCTTAGAGAGGGCTGTAAAGGAATGTGAAGCAGTATATTCATCTAAGTGCTATTGCTATTAACTGTTAAAGAAGGCTCAAAATATTCTATTTTCATGCCATTGGGACGTCTGAGAAAAAAGTAATCTACTTTTTCAGACATTAGTTTATATTGACCAGTCATATAGAATCTGGTAAACAAGGAATGTCACATTGCTATGATTATGGTATTAATTGGTGCCATATCTATATAACTGTTGAAACTGTTGAAAGGGAATATTTTAACAGATTTGATTGAGACATCATCAAATTATATTGAGATTTAGTATGTAATTACTGGGTATGGTATCTCTTTTACTTTTATCACTTGCAGAGACATGAATAAAATTCAACAAACAAGGTAGGGCAGTTTATTTCTTTCCTTTCCAGCATTACTGGAGTAGCTGGAATTTATAAGGAAATGCTTTAGTTTCTGCCAAAGGAATGTTTTCTTAAATATTCTAGCTATTCAATGTAATTCCAAATGCTCTGGGAAAATAGAGATAAACTTTACCACATTCTTGCTAGAGAATACATGCATAAGTGTAAGTATGTGCTTGTTAAAACTGTAAATAAAGTGATAGTGTTTTGCCCTAAAATAAGTGTTTACTTACCTTTGATAAATTTGATGATTTTAATTAATATAACTTGTGTCATTTTTTTCTGTAAGAGATTACGATTATTCATCTTTTACCTTACAAAATGCTCCCTCCATCGAGAAAATGTGGGTGTGGGTGTTTCTACATCAGAGGGAGAGGGAGGGAGGGATTTATCATTTCTACACATATGGAATTAATTATTGCTACTTTCATGTGTATAGGATGAAGATAGACCTATGATTGATGTTATGGACCAGCTAAGTTCTTCTATTCTAGAAAGTTTTATTCATGTGGCTGTTTCTGACTCCGTGAGTAATTTCTCATTATTAACAATATATGTGCTAAATAAACATTGTAGCCTGCTACTATTGTTGTATAGATTTTTCCATTTTTAGCAGAAAATCAAACATCTAATAGCAATTTTAACTACAGGTAGTCCTTGATTTACAATCAGTTGCTTAATGATCATTTTATGACAGATTAAAAAAAAACACTATTTACAACCAATCCTTGAAAATTACATTTTGAGCTCTTGGCAACTGGCTTGCAATTATGACCCAATTGCTTTGGCTCTTAGTGACATGACTATGATGGGACTTTTTGCTGTTTTCTCATAAAAAAAAAACCCATTGGACATGCTGAATTCACTTAACAGCAATGATGATTTGCTGGTGCCTTGACTTATGACCACAATCTATGATCAAAATTCAAAGCTCCATTGTGGTTATAAGTCAAGAATTATCTGTGTCAGCCCATCCAGAGACTGCCAAAGAACCAGTTCCATTATCTGCTAGGTCTACCCCGCTAATTTAATTTACTTCACTTTCCATTGGAACAGACTGTCTGCTTGTTGGATTAATATAAATGCAAAGAACTGGAGTAAGTTGGTAACTAAGAAGCAAATTCCTTAAATGGATTTTGATGAAGACACACTGTTCTGGATCTGAATGCTGAAGAAACAACTGCAATAAACAGAGAGAGAACATTTGGTTACTTAAATAAGAAATATGTAAATAAATCAGGAATGGAATGCTGAATCAGCAAAATATAGTGTCAGTTGTGTATGTGTTAGAGAATCCATCCCAGTAGAGAAGAGCCTTGTCATCAGACATGAGGCCTGGATATCTAGCAGAGCTTTGTACTGAAGAAAATATGAAAAGTAGATGATTTTTGAAGATATTGTTCTTTTCATTTCTTTTCACAGACAACGTTACCACTAACACATAATGTGGATTTGCAATGGCTGGTTGAATGGAATGCAGTCCTTGTTAATAGCCATTATGATGTAAAAAGCCCTTCCCATGTCTGGATATTTGCACAATCGGTCAAAGATCCTTGGGTTCTCTGCCTTTTCAGTTTTCTTAGGCAAGAGAACTTACCAAAGCATTGTCCTACAGCTCTTAGCTATGCTTGGCCTTACGCGTTTACAAGGCTACAGCTAGTGATGCCTTTGGTTGATCCAAAGTAAGTTTTGTTAATGTTACCTATTAATATTACCTGTTTTCAAACTTAGGTTTATTTGTTTATATTTGCACCACCTCAGAGAAGTTACTTTGTTAGATATGTTTGATTAATTTTTTAAAAATAAATCTAACAGTTCAATGATATATGAAAATTATATATTTGTAAATAATAACTATATTTAAGGCTTCCACATAGTATATTTAAAATATTTCAGCTGGACTTCAAGTAATTTTTTAAAAATATTCTTTGTCTCCCCTGGTCTCTAAATCTCTTGGTTTTACCTGTGGGTGAATTTTGTTATTAGCATGTCATAGATCGAATTACAAAGTCAAAATTAACAATTAAAAAAAACTTATTGAAGAATGTTCTGTAGCTGTATCCATTATTAGGTACATTGGAAAGTGTTTTTTATAGATCAGGTTTATATAAAATGCTAAGCCAAATTATTTGTTTTTTGTTATGCTTAGTGTGATATGACTTCCTCAGTAAAGTGTGGCTCAATGATATGAGGCTAGTTACTGAGTTAGACAATTGGTTTATCTTGTTTACTATTAACCTGCTGTTACTCTCTAAGATTTCAGAATGAAATATCTAGTTTGCTGTTGATTCAATTTCAAATGAATTTCATTTTATAACTGGGTTGAACTCAAAGTCTTAATTTCTTTCTCTTTTTCCTCATCTTATTGGTATTGTAAAAACTATAGAACAAAATTCTATTTAATATTTGAATTTGAAAAATGTTTATTTTAAACCATGTTTCTAGTAGTCCTGTGAATGCAAAGAAAACAAGTACACCCAGTACTGGGGATCATTATGTAACTTTGTGGAGAAACTATCTGATTCTCTGCTTTGGAGTAGCTAAACCCAGCATTATGAGTCCTGGACATTTGCGTGTTTCTACACCAGAGATCATGGCTACTACACCTGATGGTACCATTAGTTATGATAATAAGGTAATAACATATTTCAGTAAAAGAATTTATAATGTGACTAAAATGTTTAGAGTTATTACACATTTTTGCACAATGTCCTCAAACTGTTATTTAATATAATGTGCTATTTTCTGTAGATTTTAAAGAGATGTTGCAGTATATGCAGAAAGCAAACTTGTACCTACTAATCTGTTGTTAGGATATAATTTTGAAAATTTTGGAAAAGAGGAATTGAAGAAAACAGTTATCTTGCCACTTGGAGTTAGCAACATTGGCCTCAGCAGGACATAGTTTTATTTTTATTTTATTAAATTTAGAAAACCATCCATCTCTCAAATGATGTCTGGACATCATCACTCATTAGAGTATATGTCTGGATAAGATCACTCATTAGAGTATATTAAATATATTGTGGCTCAACAAACAGCCTGACCCCATGTTTAGGAGCAGAGTTGGGTTTTCATAGATTTGAGGAATCCTTGTAGGATGGAAATCAAAAGTCACTTCTGTCATCCAGTTTTTATTATTTCTTTCTTCCAAATAAATAGCCCCAAATTGTGCTTTTCTCACACTATGGAAGTATGGATATCATAAAAAGTATATTGATTGGTCTTCATTTCATTATTAATGGGTAAGATTCAGGTAACCATGTTAGTATTTCCTTTTTGAGTGATAATTATTTTGCTACTACCTTCATGGTATCAGCAAAATCTGACCTAACATTTTAAAATATTATTAGTTTTGTATTGTAGCTAGAAGCTCACTATTCCAATAGCATTACCAACTAAATTGTACTTATAAGGACATATTTTTTTATTCTGGTAGCACATTCACAAAGATAAATGTAGGGGGTTTCTCATGTTTATTTCTCTTGTTTCTGCTCTGAAATGTTTGAATAGTGCTATAAGAAAGAGTGTAACGGATCTGAAAGGACTCCTCCAGAAAAGTTAACCTATTGTCTGCAGTCCCACAATTGTCTCCCAGCAGCAAGGCACTGTTAATACTACGATCCTTTTCAAACATCTTCAAATGCTTGAAAAGGATCATAGTATTAGTTCATCATTATTTCCTTGGCCAATATATTGTTTTTATCTAATTAGTTTTGGTATTCTGTTTTAGTCCATTGCTACCAGCTCAGGGTTGGGGCAAGGTATAAAATTTTGAAAACAAACAAATAATGAATGGGCTGATCTTTCCCTCTGGTTTGACCTAGTGCTTTGTAAGCCATTTTGTTGGCAGAAGGGAAGTATACAAATATAATTCCATTTACTTTTAGGATTATATTTGCCGCCAATTACATTTTTGTCTCTGAAATGCACCAGCCTCAGATGCTTGACCTTTAGGTAAAAGACATGCTTTCTTTTCAGAGTTAGCATTTGAGGCCAAGTGAAAGACAATGAAAGAGATAAATCTCAAGCTTTTCTGATATAACAAGTGAGGTTTTGGAATGTCTCTATTGTTATATTGGGGTAAAAAACTTTAAATGTCCCCAACTGTGCAGGCCTTTCTGTTAGATGCTCTTGTTTTGCCACCACACAATGGTTATTCTCCCTTTCTTCAGCAGATAATAAAGAATGTAGTGGCAAGGTGTAGAGGGGACCAAAATCTCGTTTTCAACTGAGAATGACCCTATTCTAAAACTATATTACCAAGCTCCACATACCATTCAGAAATGTCTTTCCAATGTAATTCTTGTAAAGATACAGTGATATTAAGCAGAAGTAAATCAGTTTGCATATGTTGAAGAGAAAAGTACATGTTACAGTTGTGTTTAAACATTGCTTTAATAAACGTGCCATTTATATTGCTTATTTTATTTTCTTGGCTATTTTGAACATAATCCTCCCTTGCAAAATGTGCCTTTTAAAAATTCATTAGCAACAGTTACAACTATACATGCTTTGTTAGCCATAATTTTTAATATTTTTAATGACCATACCCATTAAAATTATTTTCATTTTATTTTAGGCTATAGGAACTCCATCTGTTGGTGTGTTATTAAAACAGCTAGTACCTTTGATGAGACTTGAAAGCATAGAAATTACTGAATCACTTGTACTAGGCTTTGGAAGAACTAATGCTCTTGTTTTCAGGTATTTGTATGGCATGAGTTGATCACAGTCCAAATTTGCTTTAGTATTAAATGGAATAAAATGTACTATTATTGGAACACTGAATTAAATAAAAGACAGCTTTAAACCATCTTGATAATAAAATTAGATAACAACCATCTTGATAATAAAATTTGAAGCATTAATGCATAAGGCATCTTATATATTAAATAATCCATAATATGCAGAACACTAAAAGGTAAAATTGTTTGATTGCATGGTAATTATAATTAATATTTACGGTTGAGAGTTCAGTCCTGAGTAGTGGCAGTTGTTTCTCTCTTAGGGTGCAAAGAAAAAATATCTGCTGCCAACTCCATGTAGGCATCAGGAAGGGCATCCAGCCAGTAAATGCTTAGCTCCAGTCACCCAGACTGTACCCTGAATTAAGGGACTACAGAGTTGTAAAAAAACCTAATATTTCCGTTATTTTTTCTTTTTTCTTTCTTTTCTGCACTCTTTCCTTTTAGTTTCTATTATTCTTTACCTTAGTTGCAACTGTAAACTTTAATAAAACTTTAATAAATTTACTATTAAAAAGATATGTCAGAAGCCTAGGCCACAGGGTCAGATTCCTCAATGACACTGTTTAACTAGAGTTTGTTGTCCTCATCTACTAGATAAGTTTCAAGTTTCACCTCTACAGTTGCTCTTGTAGGAGATCTGTATAGAAACTCCACTCTCCATCTAAAGCAGAGTATTCCTGTTTTTAAGATCTTAATCATCTTGATGTGCCTTCAATATATATACACCATCACAAGGTTATTGATCTGTTTTTATGGAAACATTCAAGAATTCACCATCTCTTTTCACAATACATCCAAAAAAAACCCCCATACATTTAGAGAAGGCAGTCTACTTAATTTATAAAGAACTTTATTTGAAAAATACTTTGTTTTTAATTTAGGGAATTAGTGGAAGAACTTCACCCTCTAATGAAGGAAGCATTAGAGAGAAGACCAGAGGTTGGTAACAAAATTAAGCTATAAATATTTAACAAATGGTAAATAGGACTGAAACTAATTAATACATTATTTTGGACAAAAATATTAAATAAATTTATTTTTTAAAACAAAAATTCATTTGTAAGGCATTTGAAAATTATGTGGGTGGTAATCAATAAAAAACAAAACACTTGCAACATAAAGTGTTTAATTTGTCACAATGAAAGTTATTACAAAGGAAAAAAAAACAGTATCTATGAAAAATATTATTGATTTGGAAGTTGGTAGTGATCAGAAACCATTGGAAGATCTGTTGTTTCTTAGGGATTTCTCATTTTCAATTATTTGACAACAGAAATTATGTGTGAAGACATGCAGTGATTGGAATGCCCACATCTCTCTCCTCTTCTCCCTTTATCCCTCTTCCTTTAAACTGTATAAACCAACTCTTTATAGAGTTTCGCTATAGCACTGTGTGTGGCAGCATAGAAGTCAGAAAGAGAAAGAGAAAGGAGGATACTGAAAAAACAGGCAAACCTTGGCAGATACAGTGGGTAAAATTAACCACATTGATCAGCAGCTGCTACAAGATACCTGAGAAAACATTGACTAGGCCTTTTGAATGGCTTAGCCGTTGGCAAATAATTCACATGCTGGCATCTAAAAACAGCTCAAAGGCCGATCACAGCCCATTGAAAGGCATCAGTAGCCTTCTAGGAGCAACCACATAGGTCATTAACAGTTTCTACATTAGTGATCACTCTGCTGGATCATAATTGATGCTTTATTTCCTCTTGTGTGAATCTATACAGATATGTTTAGTAGCCAGCAAGTTTGGTTTTTGTAGGAGCTCCCCCAAATAGTGTGCCACTACCAGTTCTCTGGAGAACCATCATTCGTGTTAAAAAAGTTCGGACCATTTGAAAATTGCTGTATAGCTTTAAAACTCAGCTAGGTTTTATTTTTAAGACCAACACGCAGAGAGTAGATGTAACTAATATTGCCCTATTTTTCTGCAATACAGAATAAGAAACGTCGTGAACGCAGAGATCTCTTACGATTACAACTGTTGCGAATTTTTGAATTACTTGCTGATGCTGGTGTGATAAGCGATAGGTAGGATATGCTGCTTTTCAAATAAAAGAAAACCCTGTGATGGTTTACTTGTCTGATCACAGTCATTTCTTGAATCTCTGTTAAAATAGTTTTTTCATATGTAGTTGGTATATAATTTCCTTTTTAATTCTTGTAACAGTTTTGACTGTTATACTGTAAATTCTAGCCTATCATGCACATTAGTGGTTTCCTCTGGATGATTCCTTAATCCATACTGTTTTCCTTTCTTACAGTACAAATGGTGCCTTAGAACGAGATACCCTAGCACTGGGAGCTTTGTTCTTAGAATACGTTGACCTGACTCGCATGTTGTTGGAAGCTGAAAATGATAAAGAAGTTGAGATTCTCAAGGACATGAGAGCCCATTTCAGTGCAATGCTTGCTAACTTGATTCAATGTGTGCCAGGTATGGTAATGCAATAATTATATCAAGTACAGAATTATTAAGATGAAAAAAACCATGGGGATGCTACAATGGTTATAATCAGTAGTGGGATTCACATTTTTTTTACTACCGGTTCTGTGGGCATGGCTTGGTGGGCGTGGCAGGGGAAGGATACTATAAAATCTCCAGTCAGAGGTGGTATTTGATGAACTACTCAAAATTTCCGCTACTGATTTTCCAGAACTGGTCAGAACCTGAATACCAACTCTGGTTGTAATTCAAAAACAGTCACAAGTCAGGTTTTTCAGTACCATTTTAAGTTTGAATAATCATGAACTGTTTTAAGTCAAGGACTACCTATAGTTGGTGGGGAGAGGCGAAAGAAGACACTAAGTAGAAGTATAATTTATATGAATTTTAATTGTACAATTTCTAAAGTTGTAAGCATGTAAGAAATTATGATAAAAGTAATTACTGTCAAATTGTTTGTGGCACAAATCCCATGAATGATATCTGATATAAGAAATGTTATCTTGAATTCCTTATTTAAGGCTAGGTCCCACTGGCCAACAGATGCAAAACGTATGCATAAAGAACACAGTGGACGAGCAAAATTTCGGGGGTGGCTCCATCCGTTGTCATCCGCTCCAAAAAGTGGCGAAAATTTGCATAAACAGAACGGAAAAGAACGGAAAAGAACGGACGGGGGTAGTACGTAGCGGGGATGTTAAGCGGATGTTCATAGGAAGCCTAGCGGATGACAGCGGATGGAAGCGGATGACACCTCCGAAGGGCTTCCGGGGGAGAATTGCAAAGCGGACACATAGTGGAAGGGGCGGATGCATAGCGGATGATGCGGATGCATCACGGACGCCTATAGGAAGCAAAGTGGATGCCGCACGGATGTATATCGGATGCAAAGAGTTCACTGCGCATGCGGGGAATATGAATTGAGTCAGTTCCACGGATATAAAAGGATGCAGCACGCATGCAGTCAGCATTCAGGGGAAAGACGTGCTGCCACATACATCTTGAAGGAACACCATGGATCGTCAGTCAGGGAAGAAGAGGAAGCCCGTTCCAGCCCTGGCAAGAAGGACAGAACCAGCATCCCACCCCCTGGCACTGACTCTGAAGCTGCTGGTGCTGCTGGTGCTGCTACTGCTGCTGCTGTGGTGGACCAGCCCCAAGGCCCTCAAAGCCCTGCTACTGAAGGCCCTGATGCTCAAGCCCCTGAAGGCCCTGCTGCTGAAGGCCCTGCCAGAGGGAGGAAGAGGCAAGGGAAGGAGAAGGGAGAGAGGAAACAGTACACTGTTTCCGAGGATCATGAGGATGAGGTGCTGGAATGGCTGAGGGAGAACGAGTACCTCTGGAGAAAGGGCCACAGACTCTATCGCGACACCAAGAAGAAGCAGGTAGCTTGGAGAGACAAGGCAGAGAGCCTGGGCTACACTGCAGATGTACTCCTCGGATGGTGGAAGCACATGCACACCTGGTATGGCAAACTACACCTCAAGAAATCTGGGCAGGCCGCTGTCAAGCTCACTGACAAGGAGACGTACGTCATGGCCAAGTGCAGTTTCCTGGAGGGTGAGATCCGCCACTGAGGAGCAGCCCCTCTGACACCCTTCTCCCTCAGACAGCCCATAGATAGCCACTCCTCTTCCAGCCAGGAGCCAGCGAGCCTGTCCAGGCAGGTGTCTTCAGAGGGCCCCACGGCAGAGACCCCCCGACACCTGCACTCCCCATGCTGGTGGATTTGGATGATCCCCTGTCACAAATGGAGGAAGAAGCAGCAGCCACCAGAGACCAACCCACACCCACCCCCAGCTCCACAGGATGCAGGAAGAGAGGCAGACTGGAGGGCCAGAACCACAGTGTCCTGTTGGAGATCAGGGACACAATCAAGACCAGCACAGAACTTCTCTCTCAGCTGGTCCACTTGGACAGAGGATCCTCGGGCCGCCACACCTTCATCACCTACGTGAGCCAGACCCTCAGGGACCTGCCCGAGGCCCAGTACCAGGTGATGAAGGAGAAGATAACAGCACTTCTGCACAACCCTCAAGGCCCAGTTGAAGCTGTTCCTACCCAGTCCAGGTCTGCTCCTCCACCCCAGGAGATGTCATAGCCCTTCCACAGCTTTCAACAGCCTCTCACCTACCAAGGCTACGGCTACCAGGACTTCCCACAGCAAAAACAGACCTTCCCAGTCCGGCCCCAGGTTCATCGCACGCCACAGACTCCAGTCCTTACCCAGCTGCAGACCAGACAGCCCCACTACATTCCTCCTTCCTCTACCCCACAGCCAAGCCTGTCAACGGACAATCTGTCATCAGTCTTATGCCTCACATCTCAGGTACTTGATGAATGGCCTCTCAACCTCACGGGACTGAGTCAGCTCTCGGACAGCTTCCTGAACACACCATCCCCTGTTGTACTCTCGGGGCCAAGCACCCCAATGGCGCCTCAGACCAGCACTCAACCCACAGCCACCTCCACAGTCCCTGCCCGCTTAACAGCTGAGACCATGGACATGACTCAGAGTGACTGAGAATAGTGCCAGAGACTGAGTTGTTTACTTGTTAAGTTTATCTTTGCTTAAGACACTTTACTTGGTTCATTTTGCTTATTTCATAAAGTCATACAGTTTCCTTAAGAAAGTTAATAAAGGTTATCTTTGCTTAACACACTTATTTCAGTTTACTTGGTTCATTTTGCTTATTTAATAAAGTCATAAAGTTTACCTAAGAAAGTTAATAAAGGTTATCTTTGCTTAAGACACTTGGTTCATTTTTTTACCATCGTGAAGTATTGGTGAAAACTTTTAACAAATGGTTAAGCCTTTGCATGCTTGTGGGATAGATAAGGATAATTGTGGGATAGATAAACCTCCAGTGCAAGCATAGTGGGACTGTGTGGTCCCCCATCCCAGCTGCCACACATATGGACCTTTTTTTCTCAATAACAATTTATTCATTGATCAACACATTTCAAAATAAACAAAGTTCTTTAATAATGCCCTATTCATTGTAGGACCACTCAACATACATGGCACAATCTCATCAGTGTTATGAGACAGGCTCAAGGAAGCATCCATTAATCATCTATCATCCTGTCTTGCCACTCCACTGCTCCAGTTGGGGAGTTGCACCAATGTCTCAGTAGGTTGTGCTGCTTCTTCCCTTCACGTGAAGCTCTGTTGGGGCTTGTACATCCACAGTGTCTATCAGGATTTGTCCTTGCCTCCATTCACCACGCTCCATGTCCCCATTCCCTTGTTGATGGTCAACAAGTCTGTTTTGCAACACTGGGTAGCGGATGCGCATGAGATTGTGCAGGATGCAGCAAGCTTCCACGATGTTCCTCACAGTATTTGCCTCATGCTGCATTGTGGTGAGAAGTATCTGGAACCTGTTGGCCAGGATGCCAAAGGTGTTCTCCACCATCCGCCTTGCCATGGACAGCCTGTAGTTGAAGATCCTCTCTTCACAGGTGAGGTATCTTGAACTGTATGGCTTCATGAGGTAGGTTCTGAGGGAGAAGGCATCATCACCAATGATGAAGTAGGGCACATCTTGTGTGTCGTTGGGTAGGCGGTCTGGATCTGGAAAACCCATGATGAGGTTGCGTTCCAGCCCATCCTTGAGGTCACTTGCGTTGTATACCTGGCCATCTGAAGCTGAACCGTTGCCTGAAGCATCGATGTACATGAACTTGTAGTCAGCATCAACCATGGCAAAGAGGATGACACTGAAGAAGCCCTTGTAGTTGAAATAAGTGGACCCTGAGTTGGCTGGAGGTTTGCAGGCCACGTGCTTCCCATCTATGGCTCCAACGGTGTGGAGAAAGTTCCACCTCTGATACCACTCTTCTGCAAGTTTCCTCCAGCCTTGGTCAGTGGTGGGGCACTTGAGGAGCTCCTCCACGTATTCTTCGATGATGGCCTGCACCACTTCTCTGACCACTTTGCTGATTCTGTTGTGTGGCAGCCTCCACGCATACTGCATGTTTCTGTATGTGGTTCCAGAGGCCAGGTGGCGTAGAGTCAGTGCCACCTTCAGTCCAGGGTCCAGGTTGGGACGGAAGTTGGTGCTCGGCTTGGTCAACCTGGGTCTCAGACACTCTACAACTTCGTCAAACATGGCTGGTGGCATCCTCATGAAGTGATGGAATGCACGAGGGTTTCCATTCCTCAGCTCCACCATCAACTGGTCATACAATCCAAACTCCATTCTTCTCACGATCCATCCTCGGACCCACACAGCTCTTGGACGTCTCCTTCTTCTCCTTCTGTATAAAAGGTGAAACAGTTTGAACAGGTTTTGGTTCTGGTGATGAATGATTGCAGCTACCATATGGACTGTGTCATGATCCATGGTGGAGAACAATTGATGATGTGGAAGACCAAGACCAAGGGTGAAGAGGTCTGTACACCACGGCTGCTGGACTCATACTGAGATTCAGATGATTTCCTCCCCCTTTTTATAGGAAATATCGATAGTCCGCTAGGTATCCTTCCACATACTCTAGACATACTCCAGACATCCTAAACATCCAAGATACATCCCAGATACAAACGTTCTGTCCGTTTTAATCCTTTGTATACGAGATGCATATGCTTACATCCTTTCTATTTCCCTGCTACTAACGCTTTGTAGACGTTCCGTGTACCTTTTGTTTCCTCCCTCTTTCCGTTTTCAGCTGCAGCGGATGTGAGTTGAGGGGATGGCCAGAGGATGCAGAGAGGATACAGCGGACGTTTAACGGATGATAACGGACATTGAACGTTTGTTGCCCGTATATGCCGCGGATGTAGATCGTACGCGGCAGAAAATTCATCCGCTTACAAAGTTTTGTGCAGCTCAAAACTTTTTGCGTGGATGAAATCTCAGTGGACGGGTGCTCGAGGGATAGAGCCTATGAAACACGTATGCAGTGAATACACAACGGATGCATAGCGTTTTCTAATGGATGGCAAGCTTTTTTTAACGTTTTACATCCTCTTTCCATCCATTAGTGCAGTGGGACAGGGGTTTTATTAATAATATAGTTTGTGAGTTGGTCACTGTGTAATTATCACTGTCAGTATTATGTTCAGTTCATTTCTATTTGATTTCCAGTGAGAGCCCATCCCCTGTGTGCACCTATATTGTGTTAACGACTTGAGATAAATGTTTTAATTATTTAATATCATTATTTAATTATTTATTAAAATAATAATTATTTCATATTTAATTGATATTAAATACAAAGCATATTCTTTGTATCCTATCTTTCCTCTGGGAACAGAATGTACATAGAGATGCAAAACACAACCATATGAAATTGGTTGGGCTGAGACAAAGTAACCAGCCCCGAATCACCAAGTGAATAAAGTGTCAAATTGGGACTATATAATGTGTGGATTTTCCATATTGAAGTCCAATTTCTGAACTGAGTTGACAAGAGTCCATAAAAACATGTGCTATATTAAACACATACTTTTAAAGTGTCATCACGCTTTCTATGAAATGGATAAGGAAAAAGTGCAAGAAATATATACAAAGTAATTAACAAAGAAAAGGTGGACCACATACAATCCTATGAAACATGCCTAATCTATCATTATTTTTTGTATCTCTCATCCTAATACTGTGGACATATTAGGATTATGGATTTAATACTTACATGAACTAGGTTGAACACTGTCAATATAGTCTCTAGGCTACATGAGTCAGATTATTTGCTTTTGAGTTTAGTCTTTTTTCATGCATGAACTTGAAAATTCTACTTCAGTTTTGGTTTTTAAAAACATTGTCAAATATGTTTAATCTATATGTGTACAATTGTAGTGTTGTAGATCAGTCAGCTTATCATTTAATACCTATTAATATTGATTTCTAATTTGCATAGGAAATTTCAAATACAGGGTTCCTTTGATTGTACAGTATTTTTGTAGTTGAAACTCATTAATGATTGTGGTTATTGTAGAAACAGCCAAGGAACTATTAGCTTTCATCTGCAGAAAACTAGCATCCATAAGGTAGAGTGACCATTAATTTTCCTTATAGAAGAAACTTTATTTAAGGTTATGTATGTAGAAAGATTTCTTAGAAGGTTGAGTATATTTCATTTCTTAAATCAGCCTGCAGGTCTGTAGGTTAATCGGGGCATCTGGAAACTTTTGTTTTCTCTGAAAACTTCCGTTAGATTAGTCTTCTGCTTTAAAAGCTTTTTTAATTCAGCATAGTATTTAGAATATCCATAGCTCTGTTGTAAAACTGAACAGTAAGGGATTTGGATAACTTAGTAAACATATCAGAGTATATCTTTTCACTCTGTTTGGCATCTCCATGTAGCATTTCAGTTTGGGATGAAGGATCTACCTGCATAATGTATAGTGTGCATTGGTCCCATCCATACTCATGTGTGCATCTGAAAATTGAAGAGTATTTGTGATATAAATACAGACATTCATGATATTTAGAATTTTAAAACTCTAGAGATTCAAAACTCTTCAGAGGCATTATCTGAATTATCTCAAATTTTGCCAGAGTGTGATCTCTTGAAATGATACATGAATTTGTGTGACTGCCCCATGCATAAAACAAATTTAATTGTTTAATTGTTTATTTTATTGATGTTAGTGTCAAGCTGGTCCAAAAGTCATGTAATTTTCCTTATTGAGAGTCTGAGAAATCCATCTTGTTTCTGAGCAAATCTCTCTCACGATTCCACATTCTTTGTATTGTGTATATTTAGTTACCTAAAACTAAATTACTTTTTTTACATGAGATAATCTTAAAATCAAGGCTCTTTCCTTTCCAATAAATATATACTTGACAAATATTACTAATGTGTTTGAGGAATTTCCTTAGCTGTACAGTTTTGCATCAGATTTATGTTTGAATTTTGATTAATTAATCAATACAGATAATATTGTTTTGTATTTTTATTCATTCAGTTCATCATAGGAGATTTCTTTTTCCTCAGCAAAGCTTGAGGCACCACCTCTTCATCCTGTTTAGTCAATGGGCTGGACCTTTCAGTATCATGTTTACACCTCTGGATCGATATAGTGATAGAAATCATCAGATTACAAGATACCAGTATTGTGCTTTAAAGGTACATCATGTTTCATTCCATTTCATATAAATATTTATTAAATTAAATTATTTTAAATTTAGAATGAACAGTGGTAAGACAAATTCAATTTTAAAGAATTTCCCCAAAATAACAGATTATTTGGTGCATTTTTATGGTCTTATTTTTAATCTTGTATGCATCATTTGAAAAATGATTAGAAAAATATTTTAAATATTTCAATTAATGTTAACTTGGAAATACAAAATTGACCATATTAATTCATACTTAATTGGCTCAGGAGGAAGAGTGATAATAAGAGCAGAGAATATGAAAAAGTGTTACCAAGAGTATTAAATTAAACCCAGAACTATCTAATCATTCAAGAATTACATTAACTTCCTGCCACAAGACATTTAACTCAATGTAATCCAATCGTCCACATACTAACTGGTTTAGAAAATACAATTTGGGGAACACGTAATATCTACATGCTTTGCCCAGGAAGTATTTGGTATCTCAGGAACCTTGTGTCAGTAAAGGAATGGCATCACTATACATTTGCAGGAAAGCAATGATTGGGCCATTGTAGCATTTGGAAATATATTTTCTAAGTCTACCTGTTTAATCTTCATTACTACATATTTGATTTGTTGCCTTTCATTTAGAATTTGAAACTGATAACCTTTCAGTAAACAGGACCATATCCTCTTTTTTTTTTTAAATAGGCCATGTCAGCAGTGCTGTGCTGTGGCCCTGTGTTTGACAATGTGGGCCTTTCCCCTGATGGCTATCTTTATAAATGGCTTGATAATATTCTAGCTTGCCAAGATTTAAGGGTAAGTAACTCAGCAATGATCCTCACTTTTAAATGTATTAAATTTTTTTTGTATTGAACATGGTCTATTCTATGCATGAAATTCATTGTGATTCAAGTGGAATTTGTTTAGTATTTGTACTGTGGTGAAAATGATGTAATTTGTGTTTTATCAGAGGGCCATATTCTGTGAACTATGTTAAGGGACAAGGTATGATAAGTCAAGAACTAAACTAATTTGAGAGAAGCAGACGTCCTGAACTCATGTTGTATACCTTTCTTATAGCAGTTCAAAATCATCTGTCATCATTCCATTACTGCAATAATGAAATCATCTGTTTCCTTTTCAAGATATATAACTTGGTGTGAGTTATTAATCTGAATTACTGTTTTGAAAAACTCCAAGCATTTTAGTGGTTTACAGATCAACAAGATCAGCATGATATCAATTTGTTTGCATTTTTGTTTGAAGTCTTTCCACCCTACCTACCCAGGTTGTAGGCACTCTGAGAGGCAAATGGATAAAGACTATCTTACTGAAAAGCTTCTTGTGAATCATATCAATTGCATGGGTTGGTATTCAGAGGATGGTTAAAAGTGGCAGTAGTCTTAAGTATAGGTTGTCATTCACTTATGACTGTTCATTTAATGATTGATGAAAGTTATGATGGCCTCAGAAAGTATGGTTTACAGCCTGTGGGTGGCAAATAAATTTAATAAGTTAATCTCACAATCACATGACTAAGATGAATGATTTTTTTTCCAGATTTTTTGTTTTCTGCTCGTTTTTGGCAAAAAACCTCTTATTCTGAAAAATGGGTTTAGATTTACCACCACATGATTAGCTTAAACACTTTAAAATCAGGTCAGGTCATATGGGAGCCTTCACTTATAATTATTTTTATTTTAAAGAACATCTGAATAGAAAGATTTGCATCAAAGGAAATTATCTTAGGAAATAGTGTTACTACATTTAAAATATTTTGTATAGTGCCATATTTCTCCAGTTCAAAAAACAGAGTAATGTAAGATTAGAAAATATGTATAAAAAAGGACATGCTAAAACTGTATATAAAAAGCAAATAACAGTTCATTAGGAATTAGTACCAAATGAGGGAGACCAAACAAAAAGAGATATCTATGGAGATTCTCAGTTATCCAAGTCATAGTTGTCCCAATGTGTTTTTTTCAAGAGGTAACTGGACTTTCTGGTTTTTCTTTGAAGATGTTTCACTTCTCATTTATATTTATATAAATTTATATTTATATTATTTATATTTATATTCCTTGCAGACAGCTGGTCATTTGCATTTTTTTAGCGAGTTGTTAAGGCCATCTGGAGATTTATCTGTCTCATCAGGATCACCTGAGTGGTGAAAATGGGTGTGGAGCTTTCTTGAAACTATTGAAAGGTCTTTATTGTAGATTGGGGATACATGATGTCATATCCCTCTCCCTGAGGGATGCTTCCAATCCTACCGTCCAGTCAGAGCTGAAAAAGCTTCTTGGATGAGAAGCGAAATGTCGTCAAAGAAAAACCAGAAAATCCAGTTGCCTCTTGAAAAAAAACAACTTTGGGACATAAAAAAGTTATTTTATTTATTTAATTATTTATTTCCGCCTTTATAATTTTACAAATAACTGAAGGCAGTGAACATATCCAACATATCTTTTTATCCCTTTTCCCCCACAACAACACTGGAGTGAGTTGGCTGAGAGTGAGTGGCCCAGCTTGTTTTCATGGCTACGGTGGGACTAAAACCAAATGTTCTTTCCAAATAAGTAATAGGGACTAAGTGAGTAGATAGGTGGGCAGGTAAATGGATGGATGCCAGGGTTTTTTTTGCTAATCACAATAGATTTATAAAATATTTTAGAGCATGAACAAAATGTTCATAGAAAATTGCCACTTCTTAATATAACGTGAACTGTGAACCACAGGGACTGCCAATAATTTCTGACCTGAAAAAATATTTTTGCCTTAATCTTCACAAAATAGTTCAGTGAATTAAAAAAAAAAAAAAGATGAGAAAATTCATGGGAAGCAAAGAGGCAATCCATTACCATTTTGGATATTGGAATTAATGAGAATTAATTTCCCTTTCTTGAAAAGGCTATTATACAAAATTGCTTTAAAATGTTCCAAATTAAATATATGTATCTAAGAATACCAGCATGGTAAGGAACCTTATACGGCAGTAACTATAGGTAACATTGTTGTTGTTGCTTGTGTAAGGGTCCAAAAACCAAGAAAGACACATTGTGATTCTTCCAAGCAGATTTCTTTATTGTTCCTCAGCTATGGACAGAATCTTGCCAAACTAAAGCAAACTAAACCCTCATAAAGCATATACTGTAGGAACTATTAAGGAGGTGTCTTTAGCCTCTTTCTTTCAGACAATCTAAACTGAGTTGTCATTTATTCCTCTGGAAAGTACTCTTCGGACTATATTCCATCACAATTAGCTCATTGAGATAGGCCAGATCAAGAAACAGACTCCAGAAGAAATACTGGTATTCTACTTACTGATTCAGGATAGAGTTGAAACCTCTGAGTTTTCTCTTCCTCTTATACCAGAGAGTCAAGGCAGAGTCACCTTTACTAAAAATATATATATTTTTGTGAGCAGCCCAGGTTTATGCAACATAAAATGAGCAGCTATTCAAATATTTTATACAAACAAGCAAGTAAAATAAGTTATTTATGTGAGATCATTAATGTTTTGGTAACTGCCCCGTTTCTTCTCCAAGTGGTTCTCCAGAGATTGCTTTAAAAAAAAGGAATGGGATTGAAGGGATGGATAAGGGATAGTGCCAAATTAAATAAGACCAGAAGAGATGGGGAGGTAAGGGGGAGTAATCTAAACAAACATGACAAAATTGCAAAGAATTAAAGGAAACATTTTAACAAAACGATATTAAACAAGAACATGCTTAGCTCAAATTTTGTTCAAATTTTTGCTCAAATTAGTCCAAATTTTGATAACAAATAATGCAGGTGCCACAAAATGGCCAAGGAGACTTTGTGTGTTGTTTCTGAGTCACCTAGTCTTGCCTCTTAATGTCATGTTTATCAGCACCCTTGTTTGGCAAGCACACAAAGCAGAATATTGGTCTCAATGAACTTTTGTCAGTTGTTGAGATATAAAACATATTATTGTTGTTTTAAACCCCCTTACCCATTCTCTGCATTTTCAGGTTCATCAACTTGGCTGTGAAGTTGTTGTCTTGTTGCTGGAGTTGAATCCTGACCAAATCAATCTCTTTAACTGGGCTATAGACCGATGTTATACTGGATCCTATCAGCTTGCTTCAGGATGCTTCAAAGCCATTGCAACTGTGTGTGGAAGCAGGTATCAACAATAAGCAAAGCAGAAAAAGTGGTCCTTGCGAGTGAATGTAAAAATTAAAAATAAGTTACTCTAGAACTTTTGAAAAGGATAGACTTAAAACTATATGTTCATGTTTTGATAGGACTGCATAGATGCATGCCCATTAAAACAGTCCCTTTTAGCCTAAGCAAGATAAGGAAACAAGAAATAAAAGTCAAGAGATAATAAAAAGAAAACATAGCTAATACTAATTAGCACTACCAATCATAATATATCTTTCTATCCTGTATTTTCTTGTCCTTGTTTCCCTCATATCCATATATCACCTTTTTTTTTCTCTTAAAGTTCCCCCCTCTCTCTTCAAAGAATCATCACATCCATTCAACTATGACTTCTTCAGTCTTCCCTTTCTTCTTGATTCCTTCACTTTTACTTCATATGTCCATTTTCCATGTTAATTCTTATTCAATCACTGTGACATACCTCAGTATCAGAGGTGGTATTCAGCTGGTTCTAACCAGTTCTGGAGAGCTGGTAGTGGAAATTTTGAGTAGTTTGGAGAACTGGCAAATACCACCTCTGACTGGAGATTTTACAATATCCTTCTCCTGCCACACCCACCAAGCCATGCCCACAGAACCGGTAGTAAAAAAAAAATTTGAATCTGACCATGCTTAGTATATTTCTTTCATACTGGTCACACACTTTTATATTCAACTCAAATTCATTCAGCACCATTTATTATTGACTTTATCTCTTGTATTACCACATACAGGTAGTTCTTGGCTTATAACCATTCATTTAGTGACCATTTGAAGTTACAGTGGCACTGAAAAAAGTATCTTATGACTGTTTTTGATGTAACTGCTGCAGCATCCCATGATCATGTGATCAGAATTTGGATACTTAACATTTAGCATGTATTTATGATGCTGTAATATCCCAGAATCATTTGATTCTCTTTTGAGTTTCACTCAAAGCACACTCACATTTACGCTCTATACAAATCAAGAAATCTAACCTGGGGTTACTCAGCAGCAAAATGGGTGGCCAGTAAAATTGATAAATAAATAGATAGATGGGTGGATGGATGAACACCTTGCAAGCGCACTGCTGTTTGCACGGACCAACTTGGCAAGTAGTATAGTGACACTCAATAATAGACATATCATTTTAACAAATAAAATAATTTCCAAGAGATCTAGATTTGTTATTTATTTGGTTCCACAATCTGACTCCTTAAAGTTACTAAATGGAAATGTTAAATGTTTCCAATGGAATATTTTTCTTGTTATATAGTCTTTAAAAATAAACCCCCCAAAATATTACTAATCGCAAGAAGAAACTTAAACTAATTATTATAGCAATGCAGTTTTGAAAGCAAGGCATTTTCCCATATTTATCTTCAGCTCTGTCTGCAGGGTTTTTAGCATTCTTTGGATTTCTGTTTGTTCTGTATCAGCTTGCTTAGGATAAAAATATAGAAAGGGAACACCAGTTGTTGTGTACCTAGTCTGTCATTTATTATAATAAATGACTTGATTGCTTTGCTTTAATCTACCATATATACTCGCATATAAGCCAACTTTAAAACACAATATATTTTTTTTCAAATTTGGGGGTCAGCTTATATGCGCATAAATCTGATCTCACACAAATGACATGACGACATGACGCCACTTCTCAGATTACGCAATATCATCTATATTACCTACAGCACATTTTTTTTACTCTGGGAGCCTCCATTTTGCTTTTTCTACCACAGGATCATAACATGCTCTGATTGGTTAGTCATTCACGTGACTGCTTTCGTGTTTGCGATCGTCACATGCAACTTTGTGTCCAGTTTCTTTGCATTTGTAGCAGTAAAATTCATTAAAATATACCCATGTCTGATGTTAAAAGATTTGGGGGGTCGGCTTATATGTGAGTTTTTGCAAAATTCCTCATTTTGGGGCAGTTTTTTAAGGGTCGGCTTATATGCGAGATCGGCTTATATGCGAGTATATACTGTAATGTCGGAGGAAAATAAACTGTTATGCATATTCTTAAGATCCTGACTCAAGCACAGAAGATATGGCATTATAAGTAGTAGTATTAGTAATTTATATAGAGTATATGCCAAGGTTCCCAAATTGTATGCCATGGTGCCCAGGATGCTTCAGTAAATTTATAGAGGGGTTGTTAAATATTTTAATTTTTTGTGAAAAGCAGCAATACTTGTTGGACAGCACAAAGTACTACCCTCGGGTATCAGGCAAAAAATCACTACAAGCAAAGAGCAGATGAACCAAGAATATTTGGAAACCTCTTATGTGTACATTCATGCATACACACACACACACACACACACACATACATTTACACATAGTGGTAAATATGTTATTTCCTTATAACTGGGAATTATTTGTTTTATATTGTGGTGGCATAGTTGTTAGAATGCAGTATTACAGGCTAACTCTGCCCAGAAGAGCTTGGAGTTTGATCCTGACAGCTCAAGGTTGACTCAGTCTTCCATCCTTCCAAGGGCAGTAAAATGAGGATCTGGATTGTTGGGGGAAATATTTTGACCTTGTAAACCCCTCAGAAGTGGTATATAAATCTTAAGTGCTATTGCTATACAGTTGTCTTTTGGAAAAAGAAAGAGAATTCATTGTCATTATGCTTGATATAGTTCATTGTTTTCTGTAACTGTTAGCAAACTGAGTTTTCTGCCTTGAGTGTATTGTTTTGTGGAAAACAATTGAGAATCTTCATTTGAACTTTAAAATGTCAAACAATCACTTTTGTTTGCTATTTCAGGAACTACCCTTTTGATATTGTGACTCTTTTAAATCTAGTTTTGTTTAAAGCATCTGATACCAGCAGAGAGATTTATGAAATTTCCATGCAACTCATGCAGGCATGTATGAAATATTTTTTAAAAATCTTATAAACTATAAGGAAGAGTAAACAATACAGTTTACTTTACCTTCAGCAGGACAGTTCTGAGCTTGAAGTATGTTCAAGATTATGTCATGAGGAAGTTGCGTTAAGGCACATTGATGGCACAATTAGAGATATGTGCAGATGAGGCTTGGACCGACACTTTTCTTGAAAACAGATGTCAGTGTTCCTTGAAACAAGAACTTCTTTTTTTATCCTGTAATTTGAGAGTTGTGCCATATAGCTTGTTTCTGTATATTAATCTCTTGAAAATTTCTCCTTTAAACTTTTTAAAAGATAATTTGGGGAAGTAAAAGCTTGGTATCTTAATATTTATGAGATTTATTTACTAATTACGATATTTAGAGATTGTCAGCTCTAAAATTATTCGAAGAAGCTTACATCAAAAGAATAACAGTAAACAAAATAATAGTATGAAACAACAATATATCCTTCAGAAAGAAAATGATTAGGAAAAACTTTCTACTTTTTTTCAATTTCTCAGAAAAAAACAAAATTACAATAGAGGGAACAAGGATTTTTTCACCTGCCATTTTCCTGCTTTTTGTTTTACTTTGATATCTTTATTGTGACTGAATTTACTATTCTTTTATTTTCCTTATGGGAGAAGAAGGGAAGGAGGACCAAATCAGTGGTAATCCTAATACTTACAAATACTTTTACTTCTGATAGAAGATACAAAAGCATAGGCAGAAACTGCTAATCTGAGTCATCAGTTAAAATTTATTTACAATAATACTCCATCATTCATTTAGCATCTATATCATTTATTTTTCTTTTTAATTTTCCATTAGATTTTGGAAACAAAACTTTTTGTTTATTCCAAGAAAATAGCTGAGCGAAGACCTGGCAGCATTCTTTATGGAACTCATGGTCCTTTGCCACCACTTTACAGTGTCTCATTAGCTCATCTGTCTTACGAAATGGCAAGAATGTACCCTGAGCTGACACTTCCGTTGTTTTCAGGTACAAGTTTCTATTTATATCTTTAGCTTTAGTAGTGGAAAGATGATATATTAACCTCTTGTGGCTCAGCAAACACATCATACATAAGCTCTTAGAACTATAAGACATGATTTTGCATCTTTTTTGGGGGGGTTCCGTTTACTTATGCCAAAAGCAGTAGAACTAAATCAGCATCTAAAGCATGGGTTTCCAACCTTTTGGCTTGTCTGGGCCTCATTGTGAGGAATTGTTTTGGGCCATGTATAAAATCTATAACGTAGTTAATGTATATAAATCACATAATGTTGCAAGTTTTTGATCTTGTGAGGCTGTATTACTAGCTGTCAAGGGCTGCATGCAGCCCATGGGCCATAGGTTGGACACGCCTGATCTAAAGATACGATTCCAATTTTGTTATACTACTTGAATAACTAGAAGGATTTTTATTACCTTATTTTATCTCATTGTAGTCACCATACATATTTGAAACTTTGTCTAACTATTTAAAAGCTCAAGTTTTCATCTTAATGCATTTATCTTTAGATACTACTCTTTCTTTGTGAAAGTTGTTTTTCGAATATAATGTAAGTTTAGGCTGAATAAGGAAAAGTAAACAAGCAGTAAACTTGATTTAGTTAAGAGACAGGCCCAAACTCTCCCAGTGAGCTTTCCAATGAGAAATCCATAATCTGGATCTTCCTGCTCCTAGCCCAACATCTCATCACTGTTCCACAAAACTCTGCTTCTATGTCAGTTGCTGGAAATAAAATATGTGCTACTTCTGTCTTTATGTTGAACTCACTTCTTGACATTTTATCAGAAGAAATATATTTGACAGAATTTATTGTTGAACTAAATGCTTCATTGTCTTTCCCCTAAAGCTAAGATCCTAGGAGTGGTTTTTTTTTCAATTTTAGAAATAAGTCAACGATTTCCAACAACTCATCCAAATGGGCGCCAGATTATGCTCACCTACTTGCTACCCTGGCTTCACAACATTGAACTAGTGGACAGCAGACTTCTTCTCCCAGGTTCAAGTCCTACCACCCCTGAAGATGAAATAAAGGATAAGGATGGAGAAGTAACTGTTTCAAGTGGTTTGAAGGGAAATGGTTGGGGCTCACCAGAAGCCACATCATTGGTGCTTAATAATCTGATGTATATGACAGCCAAGGTAAGCAAAGAAATACTGAGCAATATATAAAATATGAAATGTAATGGCATAGAATTAGACCAGGATTGAAAGTTGCATGAATAATTCTTCCTCTTTTTTATCTGCACAATGCTACAAAATGATATATTGGAAAGGTCTGATTATTAAATATCAGTCAGTACGTATTTGTCAGTACTTTTCTCCAATTTTATACCATCAAGAGTTAACTGTGGCTTGACCTTTATTATTCAAATGGATTCTGTGCACAAAAAAGATCTTTCTCCTATGTCTCTTTAGCTCATTAATTACTTTTTCGTTTGTCTTATAGTTCACTTATTTTAGCAATCACTCACTGTATTCTGATCACTTTCATTTTTCATATTTCTATTTAGTATGGAGATGAAGTTCCTGGACCAGAAATGGAAAATGTCTGGAATGCTTTAGCTAATAATGAAAAATGGAGCAACAACCTGAGAATAACTTTGCAGTTTCTGATAAGCTTATGTGGGGTTAGCAGTGATACAATTCTTTTACCTTATGTAAGTGATTTTTTTTTAAGAAAAGTTTTACTCTTATGAAACAAAACAATATCTATTCAAAATAATGTATTAGGAATAATTTTATGAATTTTATTGAAGTAAATAAATTTCCCCTACATAGGAGAAAATATACCAAATATTCAGTAGACTTTATAAAATCTTTGTTTTCATGTGAAATGTGGAACCCAAAGCTTAACAAGGAGAAACTGCACTGTCAACATTTGATCAAAAATTACCAATTTTGGTTGATACTGGAGTTTAAACAAACAAAAAAAAACCTGGAAAGCCCATTTTAAAAACTTAAATGGTAAACTTCAATGTACTGAGCTTATAGATAGCACCTCGTTATATCTGACTGATCACAAGTAGGGTGGAATCTTGTTGGCGTTTGGATTGGAGACCTTTAGGAAACACAGAGTTGTAGGGTTAGCCTGGGAAAGACATACCTAGAAGAGTTTAATGAGAAATCACTTCTATATTATTACCAAAAATACAATATGGATGTGCCCATAAACTCATCAATAATTAAATTCAAATTGTATTTATGTATTTATTAGATTTATATCCACATAGCTCCCTGTCAAGCTAGAAATAACTATGCCTTTGTCTAATTTTAATGAGCATTTTTGAGTGCTTTCTGACCACTCCAAAATTAACCAAAAATATATTAATTAAAATCAATATGGACTTTGAAGTCCTTGCAGATCAACTTCAGAATAAAATTATAACTTTTTGCAGACCACATAAATTTCCAATTTCTATCTTATGTAATGAGAACTTGTTTAATGGCATGACAGCATTCTTTTACAATATAATAGTGATTATTTCTCTATTACAGAATCTTTCTGTAACCAGTTTCTGTATGCTTTCATATTCTGGAACTAATCCTTGATAGCTGTTCATTAGTTTCTGGGCAAAATGTTATTTCCCTATCCAGGTACTTCCCAGCTTATTTTGCCATCTGGCAGCCAGTAATATGAGGAAAATCATTTGATCTTATTATTATAATATAATTCAAAAATATCTACATGTCCACTGTGCACATTTTTACATTACGGTTTTTTGTAGATAAAAATTGCTAAATGCTACTTTTTCTTCAGATCAAAAAAGTTGCCATCTATTTGTGTCGGAACAATACTATTCAAACAATGGAAGAACTTCTATTTGAACTCCAGCAAACAGATCCTGTGAATCCCATAGTTCAGCATTGTGACAATCCACCATTTTATCGGTTTACTGCCAGCAACAAAGCTTCAGTTGTTGCTTCTGGTAAGAATTAAATCTTTCTACTTTTATTGGAAGTGATATTACATTGGAAGGAATTAGAGACCTTTCAGAACAGAGTTGCATGTGTTACATTGCCTGTCTCACTTATATCTTGCTTGGTGCTTCTCAGACTGAAATATTTCATCAAGATATAAATATGTAGGTATAGTCCTCACAGTCACAGTAGATTAGAGTACACTCTTTGAAATCAAGTAACCATGACTAAGTTAAACATTCTTGATCACAGTGGTCCTACTTTAAATAAGTTTGAATCCAATCTTTAATATCTGCAGAACAAAGATTGTATCTTTAGATTTATTTTTATTTGCTGTTGGATTTATTGTTTCTTAGAATAAATGGCAAGTTTTTATCGACTTAAGACCAGTTATAGGCTTTTTTAGGATATTTACATTCATGAGCTAGCCCTAAATCTATTGTAATGACAAACAAATGCTTTTAGCTAAGTTTATTCATGCTGTGCTTTGCCATTATGCTAAACCTTTAGGTCCTGTTCCAAGATTCTGGAAAGTTCATGCAGTACTGATGTTTGATCTGGATTGCATAATTAGTCTTGTAGTTCAAATATAAATTCATGTATGTTGAGCCTAAAATATGTAAGTTTTAATCATATATGCCTAAAAATGATATAATCCTCATATCATCATCAATTGGAATCTATGATAGGAATAAATATGGAAGTAACTTAAGGATGGGGATCAAAAGATACTTTCTCGATGTTCTATTCCAACAGTTCATAATTTGCAAATAGTTGCATATGAGAGATGGAAAGTAAGCTGCAATATAAATGTTTTTATTTACACAGATATTAATTTATAACATGACTCAGAGAAGCCAACAAATATAGTGTGGGTTTGCTGATTGTTGAGTTATGCATTGCATTGGATGTATGTTTATGTATTTATGTGGTTTCAAAATGATCATTTTTAATAATACTGTAATACTTTTGGTTTTACATGTATAGGAACTACATCAAGCAGTAACACTGTTGTAGCTGGCCAAGATAGTTTTCCAGACATTGAAGACAATAGAATTGTAAAAGAGACAGATGAGAGGTTTGTAATAAACTTCTCAGACTTTTTCTCCCTTTTTCTGCAGTAGAAATGCTTAGTAGTTCTCCAATTTGAGTACCAATAACCACAATCTTATGATCTGTGGTTTTGTTTCTGAGATTAACAATTAAAGACTAGAACTTGGAATATACATAAATGATTAAAACTGTGGATGGGTATATTTTCTAATGTTCAGATTGATTGTCTATATAATGAACATGTATTTGCACCTACTTTTCATTATGAGGTTTTAGCCAATCTCACTGAATGTCTGCTTAAAGTCTCTCTATCTTTGTCCCAGTACCTAGTCTTCTTCAGATCAACCCATTTGCCTGTGAAGGCTCTTCTCCAGTATGAGACTATGCAAATTTCACCATTCTGCAGAGATCCTTCAAGATCTCATTGGAGAGGCCACTAATGAGGCAGTCACCAGTGTTGCTCTAGTTCATGGTGATCAAAACAAAAAGCAAATCATCTGTAGGTAGCATTAACATCCAGTGGTGGGTTTGAGATTGCCGCAAGTAATGTGCAGTCAGCACTAGCATTCCTCAGAGCCTTATTTGTGCTGTTGGATGCTAGCCTTGTGTGAGACAATTTGTTGAGATCTCTGGATAGCAACACTGGATACTGATTGCTCACTCAAGTGATTGTGAGCAGTATGCAGGCAACACTAATATCCAGGACCTTTTGACTGCATTACAGAATGCTAGATGCTCTTTGAGAGAGTCCATGGTAATTGCTCAGTGTATTACTGGACACTAGTATTGCTCTCAGACAACTGGGAAATTCTCACAAAAAACATTTAGTGCTCACAACAGAGACTATAAGAGATCTGCAGGAACGACTAATCTCCCATGTAAGCCTCTTGATTCAGCTGCTCATGCCCACAGACTACTAACCACAATTGTGTCAAGTCATGGCCCTTTATGAATAGCTGTAGCACTCAGTGAGATGTTGAGAGCCTCTTCTATTGAATGTAAAAGACCAATGAAATTAGTTTGAATGGGTGATCCCTTCCACCACCAACAGCTGACTGTGTTGGGCCAAAGAAAAAGGTTAGTTAC
Organism: Laticauda colubrina; assembly: GCA_015471245.1. Taxonomy (NCBI): domain Eukaryota; kingdom Metazoa; phylum Chordata; class Lepidosauria; order Squamata; family Elapidae; genus Laticauda; species Laticauda colubrina. The sequence continues at coordinate 26,113,592 of BLBF01000006.1, forward strand.
TGAAAGGAAGCCAGATAAAATTTTGGATCAGGCTGACCCAGGAAGGAGTGAGTGAGAAGCAAATACAAGTATTTGATGCAGACAAACATTATGGCAGAAAGAAGGCATGGAAGCTTTCATGGGAGTAAGAGACAAAAGACTTCTGTTGTTATTATTTCAAGGCTACAAATTTCCATAATAAAGCTACTTCTACTCTCTGTATCTTACAATTCTATAAAATAGGCTTTAATGTTTTTTAAAAAGTTTACCTGTAAATGTGTCAGTTGTATTATACCTAGACATTGCTTACAGAAAGGCTTATATCGTCAATGTCTATTCTCTATTTTTAGAAGTTCTGCTTTCTGCTAATAAACTAAGCTTTTTTTCATTTTTGAAATTCAGAAATGTTCAGGCATAAAGTTATATCCTGTTGGAGACAATTAAACTTTATAGACTGATTATGGAGGCAGAGCTTTTAGTTAAAAATGCTACCAATTTTTTTAACCTAACTTTTTGTTTGGAAAACAATCTAAACTAATGTGAGTATAAGCCTAATGGATGTTAGAGATAAAAAAATTGAGAAATGAATTTAAAACAAGAATGGACACATTTTTACCTACCCACCAGGATACAGAATGTTATTATGAATTGAGCATGTATTGTGATTTTAATTAGATTTTTTGTGGGGCTTTTTTTTCTCATTTGCAAGGTTTAGTAATGTGATCAGAGCACATAACCGACTAGAATCAAGATATAGCAATAGCTCCGGAGGATCTTACGATGATGATAAAAGTATGTCTTGATATTTGGTTAATATTATTTTTTGTGAATGGTGTTATTTGCTAACGCTAGCCAGACATGATTTGGACAGAGTATTTGACAGAGTATTTCAATTGAAAATATTAAATGTCTATTACAATCTCATTTAAACCTTTCAGTTGATTGAATTTAAGTGTTTTTAACACTCAAATTTCAGTTCAGCATTAATATTAGCATCTGATTAGTATTTGTCTTATCTAAATCTAAATACCTGCATAAAAATGCATCAAGTATTCACAGTGTGCATTGACTGGTTTGTAATGGTGGCAATATCAGACTCCCTATCTATTAAACAGAAAGCAATCAGCAACATATTCCACAGCAAACAGATGGTTCAGCTATCAGAGAAACAAACTTCTCTACTCTCTAGCCCCATACCACTTTCCAAGACCTTAGTCTCCTCTTACCTTGAATTCAAGCACACCATGTCAAAGTGGCTGGCCTGCCTCCTCCCCCTCATCTTCCAGGTGCCTTTCTTTTCTTACTACCCCTTGGCCACCGCCAAGTACTGTTGCCAATGACCTTTCCTTTGTTTCAGTATGCCTCTACCCAAAGTACATGTGTTTTAGGGCTATGCCTGGACAAAGCACATATTTTAGTCCTGACTGATCAGCCAAAACAGGTTGTTCCATGCTCACTATTATCTTGATTGTTTTGAACACTTTGCATTATCTTAATTTAGTAGTCTAGTAAGAGCAATGTTGTTCATGGCATTAGTGATCCCATTGTGCCAGTATCCTTTAACTGTACTGCTTTTATCTAGATTTATTTAAAGTGCTGCTTTAAAACCCTATATGGCAAAGAACCCCAATGGGGAGACATCATTCTGGAGGTGGTTAACAGATTAAGACAAGAACACAACCCCCCCATGCAACTTCCTTCCTTCCTCATCTTTGTTAATTTTAATTAATGTTACTATTGCTTATTGTTTTAATATTTTTATTAATTTTTAATTATTGTAAGTTACCTATGGCCAGGCTAAATGGGCAACATATAAGTTGAACGAATAAATTAATTAATATCCAGCCAAAGACATATATTATTTTCTTTTAGCTATTCTATAAGATTTTATATTTGCACTACATTGTTTCTCTTAATTTACCTGAACATTGTTCCCAAAAGGTTGGCTGTTGGACAATGTAAAAATATAATAAATGTTTCTGCACAGATGATCCTATTTCTCCATATACAAGTTGGCTTCTGAATATTGTGGAAATGAAACAGCCACAACCTTTGCCAATGCCATTCAATGGAGGGTGCTGGGCACCACTTGTTGACTATCTTCCAGAAACAATTACACCACGGGGACCCCTCCATAGGTAAGCACAATATAAAGAAACCCCAGTTTCTTATATATTTTAACTGGTTCATATAATTGTTCTAAAATTAGACAATATTTTTAATCTGGGGGCTGCACAAGATTTTGACTTCTGTTTGGAAGTCATAAAAGCCATGGTCAGTGACATCATGAAATCCATAGAGTGGATGTCAACAGATTTTTCAGTCCTTCAAAGTAAATATGCTTTGGATACTTTGGGATATATTTTTTAATATACTAGAAAATTATATGAATAGGGCAGGGGCTATGTATTCCAGTTATTTAGTCATACAATTTAAACAGAACACCTATAACCAGTATATCTTCTCAGTATAAAGATCATTTAAAATCTGTTCCACTTTAGTTATCGTTTCTTGTATTTGAAAATTGTTTAATTACCATTAGAGTAAAACAAAATTCATTCCTTGAAGTTCAACACAGTATTTAATTGCTTACAAATACTTTTATTACCTTACAAATACCATCCAGCAGGCCAAATTGGCAATGGCTTGGGTAATAAATAAAATTAAAAACAATTGAAGATGTTTAGTTTTCTCTTCCAATAGCAGGATTATTATTTCTGTCTGAAAATTATATTTATGATAGAGATGAAAATATTTTTTGAGTTGGCTATCTTTTATTTTTCCTATTTTTTAAGTTTAAGATTGCAAACTTTGCAGCTTATGAGATAGCATTTTCTAGTTCCAGTTATAAATCCATTTGCCATATGAAAATGGTTTGATTAGTTATATTCTGAACATAAAGAAACACAAGCATAGGATGATCTAAATTAATTAAGTTTAGGAATCATATTGTGATATTGTACTTAAAACAGACCTTTGTGAGATTTTGGCAGATCAATCACATTGTAAATTATATTTTTAATGATTGGTATGTTGGTATGTTGAATTTCAATATATACAAATCTCTTTATTTCTCCCATGACTCCTGAAATGCCAAAAAATATTTTGAATCAGATCCTGCAAAAAAGTACTTTTATTTTGTCATAGCATTTTGACTATGGAGATTCTCAGTCATCCTTTGTAGAAGTACAAGGGAAAAGGAGGAAGTCAAAATGCTATGTCCCAAAAATGCTTTTTCAAGAGGTAACTGGACTTTCTGGTTTTTCTTTGAAGAGTTTCACTTCTCATCCAAGAAGCTTCTTCAGCTCTGAAGTTGAAAGGGGGTGTTTTGGAACTGGCGAATGTGCCAAAACAACCATAGAGCTGAAGAAGATTCTTGAATGAGAAGCGAAATGTCTTCAAAGAAAACCAGAAAGTTCAGCTGCTTCTTGAAAAAGCACTTTTGGGACATAGCATTTTGACTTCCTCCTTTTCCCTTGTACTTCTACAAAATTTATTCCAGGAAGCTCTCTAACTTTTCAGATATGGAAAACTGTGAGAAATGAAATATGGAGAGATTATTTTCTTAATATACTGCAGATAAAATCACTGGCATGCATTTAATGCAGAATATATAATTATCAGTGCCTTTCCTCATATTAACCACCCTTCTGTTTCCTTTACTTTTAGCATAGCTTAGAAATTGCCACATACCTGTGCTGTTCTTGGTATTTTGTGATCAGCTTCTTCATGTTTTCTGCTTTTTTCCTATTTCTTATTGCAATTTTTGATTTGATTAATTTTATTTTTCTTGTTAGATGCAATATTGCTGTTATCTTCATGACTGAAATGGTAGTAGATCATAGTGTAAGAGAAGATTGGGCTCTTCATCTTCCATTGCTGCTGCATGCTCTGTTTTTAGGTAAGAAATAATGACTAAAAACTTTAAATGCATCTATGCATTTTATGCATCTCCTCACTAAAGGCCCTGTCACACTGCCCAATGGATACAAAACGGACACAACGGACGAGCAAAATGTTCCATTCATTGTTATCCGCTCTCAAAAGGGGCAAAAATTTGCATAACCGGAGCGGATAACATGGACGCGGGGAGGACGCAGAGCGGATGGAAAGCGGATGCGGAACGGAAGCCCAGCGGATGGGAGCGGATGGCGCATCCGCTAGGCTTCCGGGGGACCTCAGCAAAGCGGACGCGGAACGGATACAGCGGATGCACAGCAGATGCACAGTGGATAAAGCGGATGCAGAGCGGAAGCCTAGCGGATGCACAGCGGAAGCCTAACGGATGCCTGGCGTTAATTGCGCATGCAGGGGGGATGCATTGCATAAGCCACGCGGATATAAAGGGAAGCAGCTCGCACGTGGCCAGCATTCGGAGGAAAGACCTGCTGCAGGATACATTGAGTCCTTGGCTGCCCTGTCTGCATGCCTGCCTGCAAGCCTTGCTGCCAGCCTTGCTCCAAGCCTCCTGGCCAGCCTCCCTGCCAGCCTTGCTCTCTGCCTGCCTGCCGCCCTGCCTTCCAGCCTCCCTGCCAGCCAGTCTGCCTGCCAGCCTTGCTGCCTGCCTGCCAGCCTTGCTGCCTGCCTGCCAGGCTTCCTGCCAGCCTGCCTGCCAGGCTTCCTGCCAGCCTTGGTGCCTGCCAGCCTCCCTGCCAGCCTCCCTGCCAGCCAGCAACCCCACAACCCTGGGGAAGAAGCGAACGTCTTAGCAACCTGCCGCCATCCCTGGAAAGAGGGACAGGGCCACCCTCCCACCCCCTGTCCCTGACTCTGCTTCTGCTGGGGCTTCTGCTGCTCGGGCTCACTCTTCTGGTGCTGGAGCTTCTGCTGAAGCTGCTCCTGGCGGTGGTGCTTCTGCTGCTGCGTACTTTGCTGAAGCTGCTCCTGGACCTGCTCGTCCTGCTCGTGCTCCTGGACTTGCTCGTCCTGCTCGTGCTCCTGGTCTTGCTCGTCCTTCTCGTCCTGCTCGTACTCCTGGTCCTGCTCGTGCTCTTGGTCCTGCTGGTGCTGCTGCTGCTGGTGCTGCTGGAGCTCCTGGTGCTTACTCTGCTGCTGCTGATCCTGGTCCTGCTGATCCTGCTGCTGCTGCTGCTGATGATGATCCTGCTGCTGCTGCTGCTGCTGCTGATGATGATTATGATCCTGCTGGTGATGGTGATGATGATGATGGTGATGATGGTGATGATGCTGATCCTGCTGCTGCTGCTACTGCTGGTGGTGTAGAGGAGTAGCCCCTACCACCCGGGAGCCCCTCTGATGAGGGCCCATCTGGTCCTGCCAAAGGGAGGAAGAGGCGTATGCGGGGACGGGAGAGGAGGCAATACTTCATCGAGGAGGAACACGAGGATGAGGTGCTGGAGTGGCTGAGAGAGAATGACTATCTGTGGCAGAAGGGACACCGGCTGTACAGGAACACCAAAAGGAAGCAGGCTGCTTGGAGAGAGAGGGTGGAGAGTATGGGTTACACTTCGGAGGTGCTCCTCAGCTGGTGGAAGCACATGCACACCTGGTACGGGAAGCTGCACCTGAAGAAATCTGGCCAGGCCACGGTTAAGCTGATGGACAGAGAGACCTACTTCATGGCCAGGTGCAGCTTCCTGGAGGGTGAGATCCGCCACCGAGGAGCACCAGGAGCCCCTCTGTCTACCCTCTCTCTCCAGCAGCCTGCTGAGAGCCAGTCCTCTTCCGGCCGAGAGTCAGTCCCTGTCTCCAGGCAGATTTCTGTGGAGCGTGCCACAGCGGAGAACCCGCGGACAGCTGTTGTAACCGTGGTGGAGCACGTAGAGGACTCCCTGGTGCGGTGGGAGAAAGGAGACATCAAGTCCACCACAGTCGTAGCCGCATCCACCCCTCCCAGCTCCACCTCCACAGAAAGGCAGAGAGCCAGATAGCAGGAGGGGCAGAGCCACACTGTCCTGCTGGAGATCAGGGACACCATCCGCACCAGTATAGATCTCCTCTCTCAGCTGGTCCACACCAACTCCTCATCCTCCAACCGCAAGCCCTTCCTCACCTATGTCAATCAGACCCTCAAGAACATGGAGGAACCCCAGTACCAGGTGGTGAAGGACCGGATCACCGAGCTGCTTCACAACCCTCCAGATCAACCTGGTCCCACCCAGTCCAAGTCTGCTCCTCCACCCCAGGTGATGTCCCTCCCATTCCAAGGCTTCCCACAGCCCCTCACCTACCAGGGCTACGGCTACTAGGAGGTCCAGCAGCACAGGAAGCAGCCCTTCCCAGTCCAGACACAGAGTCATCGGACGACACTGTTGCCAACCATGACAGTGATGCCACCGATGCCACCCACGCCAATGATGCCACCGACAACAGCGATGCCACCCACGCCAGTCCTCACCCAGCTGCAGACCAGACAGCCCCACTACACTACTCCTTCCTCCACCCCACAGCCAAGCCCGGCCTCAGTACATCTGTCATCAGTACTGGGGCTGACACCCCATGGCATGGAGGAAGGACCTCTCAGCATCGCGGGTCTGAGCCAGCTGTCTGAGAGCTTCCTCAACACACCGTCCCCTGTTGTCCTCTCGGGGCCAGGCACCCCAATGATGATACAGACCAGCACTCCAGCACCACCCACCTCCACAGCACCTGGACCCTTCACCCCTGAGACTGGGCGCACCTCCGAGTGACCAATAAGAGTGCCAGAGACTGGGTAGCTGGCTACCTGTGGACTTTATTTGGACACTTGACTTGGGTCATTTTTGTTTTACAGCTTGTTGTTCAATAAAGTTTATCTTTGATTCACACACTTGCTTCATTTCTTTTTTTGTAATAAAGTCTTGGTGGAAACTTTTAGAATTGGTTTAAGCCTTTGCATGCTTGTGGGATGGGTAAAGATAGCAGTGAGGTGGGCAGGGATACCTTTGGGATGGGTTAAGATAGCTGTGGGATAGATAAACCTCCAGTGCAAGCATAGTGGGACTGTATGGTCCACCCTCCTAGGTGCCACACCTTTCGCCCTTCATTAGTAAGCATTGATCCACACATTTGAACATAAACACAACTCTTTATTAAACGCCCTGTTCAATGTAGGCCCACCCAACATACATGGCCCAATCTCATCCGTGTGATGAGACAGGCTGAAGGAAGCACCCATTAATCATCTATCATCCTGTCTTGCCACTCCACCGCTCCAGCTGGGGAGTTGCACCAGTGTCTCAGGAGGTTGTGCTGCTTCTTCCCTTCACGTGAGGCTCTGTTGGGGCCTTGCACATCCTGAGTGTCTATCAGGTTTCGCCCTTGCCTCCATTCCCTAGGCTCCATGTCCCCATTGCCTTGCTGGAGGTCGACGAGCCTGTTCTGCAAGACTGGGTAGTGGGTGCGCATGAGATTGTGCAGGATGCAGCAAGCTTCCACGATCCTCCTCATGGTCTCTGGGCGATGCTGCATGGTGGTGAGAAGTACCTGGAACCTGTTGGTCAGGATGCCAAAGGTGTTCTCCACCACCCACCTTGCCCTGGACAGCCTGTAGTTGAAGATCCTCTCTTCACAGGTGAGGCATCTGGAAGTGTAGGGCTTCATGAGGTAGGTTCTGAGGGAGAAGGCGTCATCACCCATGATGAAGTAGGGCACATCTTGCGTGTCATTGGCCAGGGGGTCTGGATCTGGAAAGCCCATGATAAGGTTGCCTTCCAGCCCCTCCTTGAGGTCACTGGCGTTGTATACGTGGGCATCTGAACATGAGCCGCTGCCTGAAGCATCGATGTACATGAACTTGTTGTCAGCATCGACCATGGCGAAGAGGACGATGCTGAAGAAGCCCTTGTAGTTGAAATAAGTGGACCCCGACTTGGGTGGTGCTTTGCAGGCCATGTGCTTGCCATCTATGGCTCCAACGGTGTGTGGGAAGTTCCACCTCTGATACCACTGCTCTGCAACTTTCTTCCAGCCTTCTTCAGTGGAGGGGCACTGGAGGAGCTCCTCCAGGTATTCTTCGATGATGGCCTGCACCACTTCTCTGACCACAATGCTGATGGTGTTGGGTGGAACCCTCCAGGTGTACTGAATGTTTCTGTACGTGGTCCCGGAGGCCAGGTGGCGCAGAGTCAGTGCCACCTTCAGTCCAGGGTCCAGGCTGGGACGGAAGTTGGTGTTTGCCTTGGTCAACCTGGGTGTCAGCCGCTGCACGACTTCATCAAACATGGCTGGAGGCATCCTCATGAAGTTCTGGAATGCCCGAGTGTCTTCGTTCCTCAGCTCCACCATCAGCTTGTTGTACAGTCTGTACTCTGCTCTTCTGGCGATCCATCTTCGGACCCAGACGCTTCTTGGCCGCCTCTTTTTCTTCCCGTAGTAGAGTTCACAGAGCCTGTAGATGGCTTTGCACTGTTGCAGAAGGATGGTGGCTGCCAAAAGAACTGTGTTACAATCCACGGTGGACATGACTGGATGCTGTGGAAGAGGAAGTGTCAGATGAAGGCTGCAGAGGTCTGCACAGCTAGGCTGCTGGTCTGAAAGTGAGATGCAGGTGAGTTGCTCCCCCTTTTTATAGGCAGTATAGGTGTCCCTTTGCATCCTCTAGGCATCCTCTAGGCATCCTTAATATCCGAGATAGGTCCCCTCTGCGAACGTTTTTTCCGTTTTAAACGCTTTGTTTCCGTGCTGCATCCGTTCTGCATCCGTTCTGCGTCCGTTCCGCTTCCTCCCTGCGTCCGAGTGGATGCGAGTTGTGCGGATGCGCAGCGGATGCCTAGCGGATATAGCGGATGCATAACGGATGCAGAACAGATGCGTAGCGGATGCGTAGCGGATGCAGAACGGACGAATTGGATACATTTTCCACGCAAAAGTTTTGAGCAGCTCAAAACTTTCTGAGCGGATGAGACGTCAATAAATGGATGCTGGACGGATAGAGAGGAAGCAAAACGGAGGCAGTGAGTACATCGCATTTTCCAACGGATGGCAAGCTTTTTTGTCCGTTTTACATCCTCTTTGCATCCGTTGGTGCAGTGTGACAGGGGCTTAAACAATTATTCTCATTCATTCTTGGCCCAGTTATTATATTTGTACTCCTTTGTGTTATTCCTACCATCCCATTCATATCCCCTAATAGATAGCTTTTCCTTCAAATAAAAATATTACATTTTATGAAAAAGGTAATAAATTATGAGAGAGGTTTTTGGACAGAAATTCCGACAATAATGTCCATACTTAATCAGATACCATACATTCTGTATGGGGAGGAGGGGAACCAAATCAAAGGTAGAAGTTTCTCTAACTTTTCATTATGGTACTTTAATTGTATTTTTCACTTTAATTCTAAAATGGCATCAGCCACATTATACTTTCATTGGGAGTTATAAAATGGTGACCATTTAGAACCTGAAATACTATTAGGACTATTAACTGGTTCTTGAGATTTTTCAGACTTTAAAAGTGATATGACTCACTAAAATGATACATGAATTTGAATAACATTTCTCCAAGAATAAAATTGGCAGTCTACATTCTGACAATGCTGTAAGCTTCCTGTCATGAGGCTTCATGTTTCTGCAAAAATAGAGAAAACAAAACACCCAGACTGCCTGGAGCATATAGCCAGGTTCAGTACCAAGACTTGGCACAATGCTTTCCAGGAAGAAATCCCAAATAGCCATCCTTGGAAGAGAGGAGCAATGAGATTAGCACCTCAGTTCTGGCCTTGAATGATCCCACAGAACAGGTTGGGGATAACATAGGAAATGTTGCTTCAAATGCAAAGATTATTAAAGAAAACTTAGCAAGTTTAGTGCCAGCAACTTAACAAAGGTCATCTACATGCAAGCAGAGTAAATGTAAATAAATCCCTCAAATTTGATCACAACCTCACCATTGTTGTAATCCAGTCTGATACCTCTGGATTAACTGATTGTCCTATGAGATTTTTTTTAATGTTTATCTACCACTGGATTCAATTATTTTTCTGTTTCTAATGTTTAGGATTGTAGTGTTAGATAGTATAATGTTTTTTGTTTTAGTTAAATTTTTGGTTATTGCTATGATGATGGGTCATGTGAAGTACTATCTTCAAAGACACAAGTATTAGAGGTGAAATTCCTGTAATGCCTGCTGTAATAACTTAATGGGGGATGTCCATAGAATTTCAAAGCTATAAACTAGATGTTAAAAAATTCCAGAAAATGTAGTGCCAAACTACTACTATAGAATTTAATTATGACTGTCCATGTACATATATCACCAGCAGTCAAGATTTATTCAAGCATGTTAATACTTTATTACAAACAATTATTAAAATTGATTAATACAATTAAATGTTGCAGCTCTAAAGCTAATTCTTACTTCTTAGCAATCAGTCAAATAAATGTCTCCCAATAATGCAATTGTCCATCAATAAATCAATAGACTAATCCAACTAAATGTTACAACTTTATTTTTAGAACATACAAAAATCATGTAAACTGTATAAACAAGAATAAAATTATTTTGGTTTTCTCAAATAAAAAGCTCTTCAAATATGCCCTTTTTCTAGCATATGAGCTTTTTGTGCTTCTTAATTAATCAAACTTCCTGATTGTTTTCTTTAGGCCTTGATCATTATCGTCCAGAAGTCTTTGAGCATAGCAAGAAGCTGTTGCTCCATCTTCTGATTGTGTTGTCATGCAACAGCAATTTTCAAGCCATAGCCTCAATGCTTCTTCAGACTAGAGAGGTGAATGAAACCAAGACCCTTACAGTCCAGCCTGTGCATTTACCTGAATTCTTCTATACAGGTAATGAAAACCCAGTTCTTTGGCTTTATTTCAATTTTGTTTGAGCTTGGCTAACATCACTTTCATAATTCTATGGTGCTCAACATAGAAAAAATTGATATAACAAAGATTCCTTTCCTGAAGAAGCACATTTTAGACACATATTCGGTTTGGTACCATGTTCTGATTGGATCTATCCATATCAGATTTTTATTCAAAGGTATATTTTCATATGTTTCTTAATAAAATATAAGTTTGTATGTATGTGACCTCCTATTTCAAAGTGACTGTAATGCAGCAAAATTATAACTTCTGTGTTTATATAGATTTTTTCCACATTTTTGCTAGGTGGTTTTGACTTTTTGCGGGAGTATCAATCTTCCCCTGTGCCAGACTCTGGGCTCAGCTCTAGCTCCACTTCTTCCAGCATCAGCTTTGGAGGAAGCAGTGGAAATCTCCCACAAATCACCCAGGAAATAGAAGACATTGACCCAACTGTGGAGACAAATGAAAAGGCAAACAAACTAGTAGAATTTCTAACTACCAGGTAACCAAGGCAGAATAAATATCCCATTTTAATTCTTAAAAGCAGTATTGTGTGCTTTTAAAATAATTTGTATAATTCATAATTCATTTTTTAAAAAGTATCTTTCATTAATAGGTTTCTTGGGTACAACAACATGGATACAATGTCTCATTTTCTGCTTTACAAGTAATAGGCAGTTTTTGCAAATGCCACTGAGATTCCCTCTTTCTAATCTTAAGACCCTGTCACACTGCACCAATGGATGCAAAGAGGATGTAAAACATTAAAAAAAGCTTGCCATCCGTTGGAAAACGTGATGCATCCGTTGTGTACTCACTGCTTACGTTTTTCATACTCTCTATCCACCCAGCATCCATCTACTGAGATTTCATCCGCTCAAAAAGTTTTGAGCTGCACAAAACTTTTTTGAGCGGATGAAGTATTCAACGCGTCCGTTCTACATCTGCTATGCATATGGGAAACATCCGTTATACGTCCGTCATCATCCGTTATGCGTCCGCTATATCCGCTAGGCATCTGCGCATCTGCGCAACTCACATCCGCTCCAGCGGAAAACGGACACAGGAAGGAAGTGAAATGGATGCGGAACGGACACACAGCGTTAGTAGCACTGACATAGAAAGGATGAAAGCGGATGCAGCTCGGATATAAAGCATTAAAACGGAAAAAACATTCGTATAGGGGATGTATCTCGGATATTTAGGATGTCAGCAGGATGTCTAGAGTATGTGGAAGGACACCTAGCGGAAAACTGACATTTCCTATAAAAAGGGGGAGGAAATCACCAGGATCTCACTTTCAGTCCAGCAGCCCTGGTGTGCAGAACTCTTCAGCCTTGCTCTTGCTCTTCCACAGCATCCATTCTTCTCCACCATGGATCATCGCACGCTCCTTTTGGTAGCCGCCATCATTCAACACTAGAACCAAGCCCTCTTCAGGCTCTTTCTACGGGAAGAAAAGGAGGTGGCCAAGAAGTGTCTGGGTCCGAAGATGGATCAGGAGAAGAGCGGAGTTTGGACTCTATGACAAGCTGATGGTGGAGCTGAGGAACGAAGACACTCGTGCATTCCAGAACTTCATGAGGATGCCGCCAGCCATCTTTGACAAAGTTGTGGAGCGTCTGAGACCCAGGTTGACCAAGGTAAACACCAACTTCCGTCCCAGCCTGGACCCTGGACTGAAGGTGGCACTGACTCTGCGCCACCTGGCCTCCGGGACCATGTACAGAAACATTCAGTACGCCTGGAGGGTTCCACCCAACACCATCAGCATTGTGGTCAGAGAAGTGGTGCAGGCCATCATCGAAGAATACTTGGAGGAGCTCCTCCAGTGTCCCACCACTGAACAAGGCTGGAGGAAACTTGCAGAAGAGTGGTATCAGAGGTAGAACTTTCCCCACAGTGTTGGAGCCATAGATGGGAAGCATGTGGCTTGCAAAGCTCCAATCAAGTTAGGCTCCACTTATTTCAACTACAAGGGCTTCTTCAGCATCATCCTCTTCGCCATGGTCGATGCTGACTACAAGTTCATGTACATCGATGCTTCAGGCAACGGTTCAGCTTCAGATGCCCAGATATACAATGCCAGTGACCTCAAGAAGGGGCTGGAACGCAACCTCATCATGGGTTTCCCAGATCCAGACCCCCTGCCCAATGACACACAAGATGTGCCCTACTTCATCGTGGGTGATGACGCCTTCTCCCTCAGAACCTACCTCATGAAGCCCTACACTTCCAGATGCCTCACCCGTGAAGAGAGGATCTTCAACTACAGGCTGTCCAGGGCAAGGCGGGTGGTGGAGAATGCCTTTGGCATCCTGGCCAACAGGTTCCAGGTACTTCTCACCACCATGCAGCATCATCCACGGACCGTGAGAAGCATCATGGAAGCTTGCTGCATCCTGCACAATCTCATGCGCATCCGCTACCCAGTGTTGCAGAACAGGCTTATGGACCACCAACAAGGCAATGGGGACATGGAGCCTGGTGAATGGAGGCAAGGGTGAAACCTGATCGACACTGTGGATGTACCAGGCCCCAACAGAGCTTCACGTGAAGGGAAGAAGCAGCGCAACCTCCTGAAACACTGGTGCAACTCCCCAGCTGGAGCAGTGGAGTGGCAAGACATGATGGTAGATGCTTAATGGATGTTTCCTTGAGACTGTCTCATCACACTGATGAGATTGTGCCATGTATGTTGAGTGGCCTTACAATGAATAGGGCATTTAATAAAGAGTTTTGTTTATGTTGAAATGTGTGGATCAATGATTAAATTGTTATTGATAATAAAGGGCCATAGGTGTGGCACCTGGGAGGGTTGACCATACAGTCCCACTATGCTTGCACTGGAGGCTTATCTATCCCACAGCTATTACCCATCCCACAGGTATCCCTGCCCATCCCACAGCTATTACCCATCCCATAGGTATCCCTGCCCATCCCACAGCTATTACCCATCCCACAGGTATCCCTGCCCATCCCATAAGCATGCAAAGGTTTAACCATTTTCTAAAAGTTTCCACCAAGACTTTATTAGGTAAAAGAAATGAACCAAGTGTGTGAAGCAAAGAAAACCTTTATTAATAACAGTAAAGTGTAGGACTTTATTTAAAAAGCAAAAGGAACCAAGAAAAGTGTCCCAAGCAATGATAAAGTCAACCGGTAACAACTCAGTCTCTGGCAATGCTCTCAGCCACTCTGAGGCATGTCCATGGTCTCAGGTGTAAAGGGGACAGGGACTGTGGAGGTGGCAGTGGCTGGAGTGCTGGTCTGAGGCGCCATTGGGGTGCCTGGCCCCGAGAGGATAACAGGAGATGGTGTGTTCAGGAAGCTCTCAGAAAGCTGGCTCAGCCCAGTGAGGTTGAGAGGCCCTTCATCCAGGACCTGGGATGTCAGGCACAGGACCGATGACAGATGTTCTGAGGCCGGGCTTGGCTGTGGTGTGGAGGAAGGGGGCGTGTAGTGGGGATGTCTGGTGTGCAGCTGGGCGAGGTGAGGCATCTGTGGCGTGCGAGGAAACATCTGTGGCATCGGCATCTGTGGCGTCTGTGGCATCGGTGGTATCGGTGGCACCTGTGGCGTCCGAGGAACCTGTGCCTGGACTGGGAAGGGCTGCCTGTGCTGCTGGAACTCCTGGTAACCGTAGCCTTGGTAGGAGACGGGCTGTTGAAAGCCTTGGAAGGGCTGTGACATCGGCTAGGGTGGAGGAGCAGACCTGGACTGAGTGGGAGCAAGTTCAGCTGGGCCTGGAGGGTGGTGTAGCAGCGCCGTGATCCTCTCCTTCATCATCTGGTACTGGGGCTCAGGCATGTCCATGAGGGTCTGAGTCACGTAGGTGAGGAAGGGCTTGCGGTTTGAGGATAGAATTTCAAAGTGTACCAGCTGAGAGAGGAGATCTGCGCTGTTCTTAATGATCTCCAGGAGGACAGTGTGGCTCTGTCCCTCCGGTCTGCCTCTCTGCCTGCTTTCTGTGGAGGTGGAGCTGAGGGTGGGTGTGAGTTGGTCCCTGGTGGTCGCTGCTACTTCTTGCTCCATGTGTTTGAAAGAATCCTCCACGTCCTCCGGCACAGGGTGTGCAGCTGTCGGGGGGGTCTCTGTCGCGGGGTGCTCTGTGGACACCTTCCCGGACACGGTTGCTGTCTCATGGCCAGAAGAGGACTGGCTGTCTGTGGGCTGCCTGAGAGTGAGGGTAGACAGAGGGGCTGCTCCTCAGTGGCAGACCTCAACCCTCCAGGAAGCTGCACTTTGCCATGACATAGATCTTCCGGTCGGTGAGCTTGACCGGGGCCTGGCCAGACTTCTTCAGGTGCAGCTTCCCATACCAGCTGTGCATATGCTTCCATCACCCGAGGAGGACATCTGAAGTGTAGCCCAGTCTCTCCGCCTTCTGTCTCCAAGCCGCCTGCTTCCAGTTGGTGTCTCGATAGAGCCTGTGGCCCTTCTTCCACATATACTCGTTCTCCCTCAGCCACTCCAGCACCTCCTACTCATGCTCCTCTGCGATGGAGTACTGCTTCCTCTCTCCCTTCTCCTTCTCCTTGCCTTGCCTCTTCCTCCCTCTGGCAGGGCCTTCATCATTAGGGCTTTCAGGGCTTTGGGGCTGGTCCACCACCACAGCAGCAGCAGGAGAAGCAGCGCCAGCAGAGTCAGCACCAGCAGAAGCACCAGCACCAGGAGCAGCACCAGCAGAAGCACCAGCAGCACCAGCAGCAGAAGAAGCAGCAGCAGCAGCAGCAGAGTCAGTGTCAGGGGGTGGGATGGTGGATCTATCCCTCTTGCCAGGGCTGGCAGAAGATGGCACAGGCTTCCTCTTCTTCCCCATGATGAAGATGTCTGTGATGAAGATGTGTCTGTCAGCAGGTCTTTCCTCTGAATGGTGACCTGCTTGCGAGCTGCCTCCTTTTATATCCGTGGGGCTGACGCAATGCATCCTCCCCGCTCTGCATCTGCTACACATCCGCGTCATCCGCTACACATCCGCGTCATCCGCTACGCATCTGCTATGCATCCGCTATGCATCCACTGCATCCGCTCTTTCCGTTACGCGTCCGCTTTGCTCTGCTCCCCTGGAAGCCCTGCGGACGTGCCATCCGCTTCCATCCGCTTTATCTGCTAGGCTTCCATTGAGCATCCGTTTTACATCCGCGCTACGTCCTCCACCCGTCCGTTCTTTTCCGTTCTCTTTATGCAAATTTGGAACACTTTTGAGAGTGGATAACAACGGATGGAAAATTTGCTCGTCCGCTGTGTCCTTTTTACATACGTTTTGCATCCGTCGGGCGATGTGACCTGGCCTTTAGCCAGAAGTAAATGTTAGCATTAAGCAAGTATAGAAAACTGATGTAAAAAGGCATTTAACTTGCTTGGAGCAATTTATTTCAAATTGTGGGAAGAAGAGTATAATACAATAATTCTTTTTTGGTTGGCAGATTGTTTATTTAAAAATATGCCATCACTCTGTGAAATAAAGTTTGACACTGTCACTCAAATGCTTCATTCCCATTGAAATTCAAAGCAGCTCTTGAATTAATATTTGTTTTTATTTTTCATAGTTAGCTAAAATGAGAACTATTTTCTGCATCAGAGGCTAAAACTGTCTTCTTCATCTTTTCTTATACTTATTAAAAAGGGATAAACATATTTATACAATGTGCACATCAATAGTCTCTGAGAAAAATTACAAGGCTTACCTAACTGTCCTGATAATACAAGTTTTAATGAGGCCATCATTCAATGAAAGAACATCACCTCAAGAGGGCATTCTTCTGTTTCATATTGTGACCATATAATGACTCTGAAGTTCTTCCTTCTTAGCCATTTAGCATGAGGATAACATAATTCAGAACTTTTAATAGGATCATTTGCTCTTGATAACAGTATCTAATAATTCAGCCTCCCCCCAAATGGTATCTACAGAACTATTGGAACCTGAACTCCTGGGTTGATTGAAAGGCACCTGGGTAGGAAAGGTTGCTATAGTCAAGTTTGATTCATTTCTGAATTAGAGTGGTATCATTGCCAAATTGATCTCTTTATTGTAAGAATGAAAAAAATAGTGTTATATTTGGGTAATTGAGGTCTAGTTTGGTGCAGTGGTTTAAAGCACTAGACTAGATCCTAGGAGAGTGTGAGTTCTATTTCTGTCTTAGGCACAAAATCAGCTGGATGACTGTGGACTGGTAATTTTTCTCAGTCTCAGAAAGGAGAGGGCAAGGGCAAATCACTCTGAAAATCTAGCCAAGAAAATTGCATGGGCTTGTCCATTTGTTTGAAAGGAATCAAGATTGTATCAGAGGAATGCCCTCCGCAAGTTTTAATAGAATTAATAGGATTGAATCATTGTTTATTTACTGAGACTTTACACAAAGTTACAGGTTGTCTATACTGTAAACCATTTGCCTACAGTCTTCATCTGAAGGAGGATGTATGTTGAACTGTGCTATTACATTGTGCTATTTAAAATAATTTATTTTAATCTCAAAATAAAATATATCAATTTTCTGATTTTAAGGGCATTTGGTCCTCTCTGGTGCCATGAAGATATCACACCTAAAAACCAGAACACAAAAAGTGCAGAACAGCTTACCAATTTCTTGCGGCATGTTGTATCTGTCTTTAAAGATTCTAAATCAGGTACTAAACCAACTGATTTTATAACACCTTTACTTAACAAGCAGCTTTCTCAAATTTTATTTTGCTGGACAAAATCCTAATTTTCACAATAATTGTTGCTCACGATCACTCATAAAAATAAAATAAATCATGGCATGTAGATTTGTTTTTATGATTTGAAAATTGCCACAAATTAGGAGCATAAGAAATTGATTTTAGTTGTACTCCTTTGTTGATCTCCTATTTGGCTATGATTTATAACAGAGGCAGACCAAATTGAAGAGAATCTGATTTTCTCAGGATTCAGGTGAGAGATTTTTCCAGCATTCCTTAGGGATTCAGAGACAAAATTTGTAATACCCTTTAATGCCTTGTCAAATAAATCCATTGAATTCTTCACTAAATAAGACATAAAGCTCTAAAGAGTTTTAAAGGCATTTCTTCAATTGGAGACCAAACATGGTTCATTGGAGATGCCTGGGAAACAGTTTTATCTGGGATCAGTTTGATTCTGTTGGAGTCTTTGGTCTACAAGCATGGCCCCTATAATTCATATCCATGCCCCTTCTGGTTGATCGAGGCACCTGGGAGGTGATATGTGGGTGGATCCTAGAGATGGATTATTCATTCCTGACAGAGAATGATATTCTTGGCACCATTTAAAGATGTGTTTGTACATTCCCTTTATAAGAAGCCATCACTGGAGTTTATCACTCTTGATAATTTTCAGCCAGTCTCCCATTTCTCCTTTTTAGGGAGATGTTAAGTAGTGATTGTGGTGCAGTTCTAAAGGATTATCTGGACCTTTCCAGTCAGATACCAGATCCAGATATGGAATTAAACAGCATCGGTCACACTTTTGGATGACCTCTGACAGGAGCAGGACGGAGGTATTCCATCCATCCTGACTCTTCTTGGTCTCTTTGTATATTTCATAAACAATGATATTCTTTTGATTGACTTTAGAAGTTGGGATATGGGAATGATCCCAATTGATATTGATAAATTGCTGTTGTGTAGTTGCAGTCCTTGATTTGTGGGGTACTTCAGGGTTCATTGCTCTCTCATCTCTTTTTTAACATTTACATGAAACTGCTGGGTGAGATCATCCATCACCATAAAAGGAGGTACCATCAGTATGCTGATGATACCCTGTATACTGAGGTCCCATTCCACCTAATCAGACAGGGAGGGTATAGTGCAGGTGCGTATCTGCATCCTGGGTGAATTAAATGATGCTGTAAACCTTTTGTGGTGCTTAGAGGCTGTGGGGAACTGAATGGGGCACAACAGGCTGCAATTGAACCCTGGTAAGATGGAGTGGCTGTCTTTAGGTTACTCTGTATCTGGGAGCTTACATCATTGCTCCTGGATGGGGTTGCATTGCCCCAGATGGATTGAGTGTATAACTGTAGATTCTTCCTGGACTCACAACTCCTGCTCGAGAAGCAGGTGGCAATTGTGGGGGGTTGGGGAGGCTTTGCTCAACTTTCTTTCAGTCACTCATGCCCTAATAATCTCCTATATGGAGTACTATAACGCACTCTACATGGGGTTACTCTTGAAGAATATCCAGAAGTTGCAACTGATACAAAATGCAGTTCTGAGAGACTCTCAGACATGTAACACCTTTGCTATGCAAGCTGTATTGGATACCAGTTTGCTTCTGGGTCCAATTTAAGGTTATCAAATTTAAAGCCCTTTGTGGCATGGGGCTGGCCTTCCTAAGGAACTGTTTCATCCCAATTATATTGTCCGATCCCACCTGATCAGAAAGAGAGGGTATGTTGCAGATCCCATTGGTTAAATAATTTTGACTGATGAGTCATTTTTGGAACATCTTATTCCCAAAAGTGAGGCAAGACCCCATTCTTCTGTCTTTGCAAAAGAATGTTAAAACCTGGCCCTGCCAATTGGCATGGAAGTTGATGAATGATATGGATCTCAGGGGTGACTGGTGATGCGAGAGTGCTCCCTCCATGTTTTTTGAAAATGTGTAATAACTAAATTTGAGCTTTGTCCTTAATTCTGTTAACTTTATTGTATTTATGGTTTTATGCCACTTTTTATGTTTTTATCGCAAATTGCCCAGAATCACCTAAATGAGATGGTTGGGTAGAAATTTGATAGATAAATAAATAAATGCTTCAGATAACCATTTCACATTAATCTGCATTTGCTTCCTCTCTATGATTAAAAATGTAGAGGCTCCTGATAATGTCTTCCTTTATATATTTGTTGCCTCAAAAATGAAATTTTGCAATATATTTCAAATTTATGTATTATCTACGAGATAATATAACATTCGGCTTGGTTTTCTCATCAGGCTTTCATTTGGAGCAGCATCTTAGTGAAATTGCATTGCAAACAGCTCTTTCAAGTTCCTCAAGACATTATGCTGGCCGCTCTTTTCAGATATTTCGGGCTCTAAAACAGCCACTTTCAGCACATGCATTGTCAGATCTGCTTTCAAGATTAGTGGAAGTTATAGGAGAATATGGAGAAGAAATTCAGGTATAAATACAGTCCTATCCTGTCTTTGTAGAAACATAAAAAGTTGCCTTTCATTGTTGGACGATCTAGCTCAGTGTTTTTCACAAGGACTAGAGGCTTCTTTGCTAATTTTTTCCCTTAATTTTAGCTTAGCAAATATCAAATGTATGCACTACTTATCATAAACAGTATCTCTTTCACTGTTAATTCCAAAAGTCATGCTAGAGTGTTTGAATATTTAATGAAAAAAGTGCATTTGAATATTTAATGAAAACTAAAATTAGGCAGTAGACATTCAATGATTTACATTACTGGTAGTAATGGAATGATTATATTATTGTTGTGAGTTTAAGATGGGTTGCCATAGAAATATTTTAAATAAGTGAAATAAATATACTGAAATGATCATATTTCTGTATTTTTGGCAGGGTTATGTTATGGAAGCCCTTCTTACATTAGAAGCCACTGTGGATACTCTGTATGATTGTCTGAAGAACAGTGATCTTTTGACCGTTTTATCACGGTAATGAGTTTTTCTATTCAATTAAATATAACATTTTCTATAAATATTTGGCTATAGAATTCAGAATGCAACTGCCTGGACTAGTTCAGAGACTACACATGTATACACAGAAGGATGTAATTCAAGTACAAAATATACAGTTGCAGTGTAGAGATTCTGCAATATTGATAGAAGTTTATGTTATCTCAAATCAACATCTGAGCCCACAGAGCATTTCAAAGAAATGGATCTTGTTAAAAAGTAGGTGTTAGTAAATCAATCTGGGTTATTGTTATTTTCTTTTTGTGAAATATTAACAGTATTAAAAATGAGTGCCATAATTTATGAAGGCTCATATATTCCTGTTTCATTAGATAAGCATACAATATTTAGATTTCTGTCTGTCCTTATGGAAGTCTTACATCCAGATTTCAGCTACAAGTGCATTATTTGCTTCCCCTGTCAAAGAAGGTATTAGAATTTAAAGAACTGAAATAAAACATCTACTAAAACTGGCATAGCTTGAGGCAAAGTCACCTCTTATGTTCAAAGCCTTCCCACCTTGAGTATGTAAAGCCCATGTCACACAGCACCAACGGATGGAAATAGGATGTAAAATGGAGAGAAACACTTGCCATCCGTTGGTTAACGCGATGCATCCGTTCTGTACTCATTGCGTCCATTTTTCAAACTTTCTATCCGTCCAGCATCTGTCTACTGACATTTCATCCGCTCAAAAAGTTTTGAGCTGCACAAAAATTTTTGAGCGGATAAAGTATCCAACACGTCCGTTCTACATCTGCTATGCATATGGGGAACATCTGTTATACATCCGTCATCATCCGTTACGCGTCCGCTATATCTACTAGGCATCTGCTGTGCATCCGCACAACTCGCATCTGCTCCAGCGGAAAATGGACACAGGGAGGAAGTGAAACGGACGCGGAACGGATACTCAGCATTTGTAGCACGGACGTAGAAAGGATGAAAGCAGATGCAGCTCGCATACAAAGCATTAAAACGGGAAAAATGTTCGTATAGGGGACGTATCTCGGATATTTAGGATGTCTGCAGGATGTCTAGAGGATGCAAAAGGACATCGAGCGGAAAACCTATATTTCCTATAAAAAGGGGGAGAAATCACCTGGATCTCACTTTCAGTCCAGCAGCCCTGCAGTGCAGACCTCCTAAGCCTTCATCCTGCTCTTGCTCTTCCACAGCATCCAGTCATCTCCACCATGGATCGTCACACACTCCTTTTGGTAGCCGCCATCATTCTACAACAGTGCGAAGCCCTCTACAGGCTCGTTCACCTGTTCTACGGGAAGAAAAGGAGGTGTCAAAGAAGTGTCTGGGTCCGAAGATGGATCGCGAGAAGAGCCGAGTACGGACTGTATAACAAGCTGATGGTGGAGCTGAGGAACGAAGACTCTCGTGCATTGCAGAACTTCATGAGGATCCCGCCAGCCATGTTTGATGAAGTTGTTGAGCGGCTGAGACCCAGGTTGACCAAAGCAAACACCAACTTCCGGCCCAGCCTGGACCCTGGGCTGAAGGTGGCACTGACTCTGCGCCACCCGGCCTCCAGGACCACGTACAGGAACATGCAGTACACCTGGAGGGTGCCACACAACACGATCAGCATTGTGGTCAGAGAAGTGGTGCAGGCCATCATTGAAGAATACCTGGAGGAGCTCCTCCAGTGCCCCTCCACTGAACAAAGCTGGAAGAAAGTTGCAGAGCAGTAGT
Organism: Laticauda colubrina; assembly: GCA_015471245.1. Classification (NCBI taxonomy): domain Eukaryota; kingdom Metazoa; phylum Chordata; class Lepidosauria; order Squamata; family Elapidae; genus Laticauda; species Laticauda colubrina. Next base: position 26,135,681 of record BLBF01000006.1, read on the forward strand.
ATCAGAAGTGGAACTTCCCCCACACCGTTGGAGCCATAGATGGGATTCTTCAGCATCATCCTCTTCGCCATGGTCGATGCTGACTACAAGTTTATGTACATCGAAGCTTCAGGCAACGGGTCATCTTCAGATACCCAGGTATACAACGCCAGTCACCTCAAGGATGGGCTGGAATGCAACCTCATCATGGGCTTCCCAGATCCACACCCCCTGCCCAACGACACACAAGATGTGCCCTACTTCATCGTGGGGGATGACGCCTTCTCCCTCAGAACCTATCTCATGAAGCCCTACACTTCCAGATGCCTCACCCGTGAAGAAAGGATCTTCAACTACAGGCTGTCCAGGGCAAGGCGGGTGGTGGAGAACGCCTTTGGCATCCTGGCCAGTAGGTTCCAGGTAGTTCTCACCAGCATGCAGCATCGCCCAGAGACCGTGAGGAACATCGTGGAAGCTTGCTGCATCCTGCACAATCTCATGCGCACCCGCTACCCAGTGTTGCAGAACAGGCTTGTGGACCGCCAACAAGGCAATGGGGACATGGATCCTGGTGAATGGAGGCAAGGGCGAAACCTGATAGATACTGTGGATGTGCAAGGCCCCAACAGAGCTTCACATGAAGGGAAGAAGCAGCGCAACCTCCTGAAACACTGGTGAAACTCCCCAGCTGGAGCAGTGGAGTGGCAAGACAGGATGGTAGATGCTTAATGGATGCTTCCTTCAGCCTGTCTCATCACACTGATGAGATTGTGTCATGTATGTTGAGTGGCCCTACAATGAACAGGGCATTTAGTAAAGAGTTGTGTTTATGTTGAAATGTGTTGAATGATTAAATTGTTATTGATAATAAAGGGCCATAGGTGTGGCACCTGGGAGGGTGGACCATTCAGTCCCACTATGCTTGCACTGGAGGTTTATCTATCCCACTGCTATCATAACCCATCCCACAACTATTACCCATCCCACAGGTATCCCTGCCCATCCCACTGCTAACCTTACCCATCCCACAAGCATGCAAAGGCTTAAACCATTTCTAAAAGTTTCCACCAAGACTTTATTGACTAAAAGAACTGAACCAAGTGTGTGAAGCGAAGATAAACTTTATTAACAACAAACTGTAAAAGCAAAATGACTCGAGTAAAGTGTCCCAAGCAAAGATAAAGTCTACAGGTAGCAACCCAGTCTCTGGCACTTTTCTCAGTCACTGTGAGGAGTGCCCATAGTCTCAAGGGTGAAGGGTCCAGGTGCTGTGGAGGTGGCTGCTGCTGGAGTGCTGGTCTGATGCGCCATTGGGGTGCCTGGCCCCGAGAGGACAACAGGGGATGGTGTGTGGAGGAAGCTCTCAGAGAGCTGGCTCAGCCCCGTGATGTTGAGAGCCCCTTCCTCCATGACATGAGGTGTCAGTCCCAAGACCGATGACAGATGTTCTGAGGCCGGGCTTGGCTGTGGGGTGGAGGAAGGAGGAGTGTAGTGGGGCTGTCTGGTCTACAGCTGAGCAAGGTGAAGCATGGGTGGCATTTGTGGCGTGGGTGGCATCTGTGGCGTGGGTGGCATCTGTGGTGTCGGTCGCATCGGTGTCGTTTGATGAACCTGTGCCTGGACTGGGAAGGGCTGCCTGTGCTGCTGGAACTCCTGGTAGCCGTAGCCTTGGTAGGTGAGGGCCTGTGGAAAGCCTTGGAAGGGGTATGACATCACCTGGGGTGGAGGAGCAGACCTGGACTGGGTCGGAGCAGGTTCAGCTGGGCCTGGAAGGTTATGCAGAAGATCTGTGATCCTCTCCTTTATCACCTGGTACTGTGATTCAGACATGTCCATGAGGGTTTGGTTGACGTAGGTGAGGAAGGGCTTTCGGTTTGAGGATGGTATGTCAGTGTGTACCAGCTGAGAGAGGAGATCTATGCTGCTTTTGATGGTGTCCCTGATCTCCAGCAGGACAGTGTGGCTCTGTCCCTCCGGACTGCCTCTCTGCCTGCTTTCTGTGGAGGTGGAGCTGGGTGTGGGTGTGGGTTGGTCTCTGGTGGCAGTGCCCTCTCCTTGCTCCCACTGCGTCAGGGGGTCCTCCACGCGCGCCGCCACGGGGAGTGCAGCTGTCGGGGGGGTCTCCGTCGTGGGACACTCCACAGATACCTGCCTGGACACAGGCGCTGACTCTTGGCCAGAAGAGGACTGGGTGTCTGTGGACTGCCTGAGAGAGAGGGTAGACAGAGGGGCTGCTCCTCGGTGGCAGACCTTACCCTCCAAGAAGCTGCACTTGGCCATCACGTAGGTCTCCTGGACGGTGAGCTTGACCACGGCCTGGCCAGACTTCTTGAGGTGCAGCTTCCCGTACTAGGTTGTGCTTCCACCAACCGAGGAGGACCTCCGAAGTGTAGCCCAGGCTCTCCGCCTTCTCTCTCCAAGCCTCCTGCTTCCTCTTGGTGTCTCGATAGAGCCTGTGTCCCTTCCGCCATAGGTACTTGTTCTCCCACAGCCATTCGAGCACCTCATCCTCATGTTCCTCTTAGATGGAGTACTGCCTCCTCTCCCTATCTCGCGTATGCCTCTTCCTCCCTCTGGCAGGGCCTTCTGGGCCCTCATCAGAGAGGCTTTGAGGTTCTAGGGGCTGCTCCACCACACCAGCAGCAGCAGCAGCAGCAACAACAGCAGCAGCAAAAGCAGCACCAGCAGGACCAGCAGCACCAGCAGCACCAGCAGGACCAGGATCAGCAGCAGCAGAGTAAGCACCAGCAGGACCAGGAGCACCAAGAGGACCAGCAGCACCAGCAGGACCAGGAGCAGCACCAGCAGAGTAAGCACCAGCAGAAGCACCAGGAGCAGCGCCAGCAGAGTAAGCACCAGCAGAAGCTCCAGCACCAAGAGGAGCACCAGCAGAAGCCCCAGCACCAGCAGAGTCAGCCCGAGCAGCAGAAGCCCCAGCACCAGCAGAGTCAGTGCCAGGGGGAGGGATGGTGGCCCTGTCCTTCTTGCCAGGGCTGGAAGAAGATGGCATAGGCTTCCTCTTCTTCCCCATGGTTGTTGGCTGGAGCTGTGTTTGGCAGCAGGTCTTTCCTCTGAATGGTGACCTGCTTGTGAGCTGCATCCTTTTATATCCGCGGGGCTGACACAATGCATCCTCCCTGCATGCGCAGTGAATGCTTTGCATCCGCTTGGCTTCCGTGATGCATCCGCTGTATCCGCTTGGCATCCGCTCTGCATCCGTTCCTTCCGCTGCACGTCCGCTTCGCTGTGCTCTCCCGGAAGCCCTGCGGATGTGCCATCCGCTTCCATCCGCTAGGCTTCCATGGAGCATCCGCTTTACATCCTGGCTACGTCCTCCCCCCGTCCATTCCTTTCCATTGTTGTCCGCTCTGTTTATGCAAATTTGGGGCACTTTTGAGAGCGGATAACAACGGATGGAAAATTTTCTCGTCCGCTGTGTTCTTTTTACATGCTTTTTGCATCCATCGGCCTATGTGACAGGCCCTTTACATTTTGCAATGATTTTAATATATTGACATTTGTGAGTGATTACAAAACATTTGATATTGGAATGCGAGTAATTTTCTTGCTTCCCAGCAATGAAGCACAATAAACTATGATCCCTTTTAGAGATGAACATGTTTTACCTTCATCTTTATATAGTTCCTGTCATGTCAAGTTAGTAGTTTGTTGGTAGAGTAGAATGATGCATGAATAAACAGAAAAAAAATAGAAACAGAAAAGAAAACACTCTTCTGAATGCTGCATGAAAAATAAAGCTGACAGCCCGGGGGTTCAAGACCCAAGTGTTGTGCAACGGGGATGAACATCTTATTTTCACCTAGCTACTGCTCACCTAGCAATTTGAAAACATGCAAATGTGAGTAGATAAATAGGTATCACTTCAGTGGGAAGGAAACAGTGCTTTATTAATTCATGCTGACCACATGACCACAGAAATGTCTTCAGACAGCTCTGACTCAACAGCTTTGAAACAGGGATGGGCGCCACTTATAGTCAGCAACAACTAGCAGAGAAAAGTCCATCAAAATTCCTTCCCTTTCTTTTCTTTGACTCAATGCTGTATTGTATGCATTTAAATCTTTTATACAATAGTTCTATTATAATTTTACTCTCTGCTTTCTAAAAAAGTGTTCTTCTTAAAATATAGGAGAAAGAAGATGTCTTACATAGTGCACCTTTTGTGCATGCACCTTCATGTACCTTCATGACATGATCTCTTGATTTCAATGAGCAGAAAATCTATGGAAGGAATAGCTTTGTTTTTTTAACCTCTCCTTGAAGATATTTCTGCTTAGTGTTACAGCTGCAATTAAATTGATAATTAATTCATATGATTGTTTTCTCTTAGTTCCTCCTCACCAGACTTGACATCAAGTGCAAAACTGACAGCCAATCGGAAGAGCACAGGACAACTTAATGTGAATTCAGGAGTTGCCAGTGGCAGTACAGGCACTGCTGAGCGTAGCAGACATCAGAGGAGTTTTTCAGTGCCTAAAAAGTTTGGGGTTGTGGATAGAACTTCTGATCCCCCTCGCAGTGCCACTCTGGATAGGATTCAGGCTTGTACACAGCAAGGCCTTTCCTCCAAAACTAGGAGCTCCTCTTCTTTGAAGGACAGTCTTTCAGATCCTACCAATATTAACAATCCAACTAATCTGCTGGCAACCATTTTCTGGGGAGCAGTGGCTTTGATGGAATCTGATTTTGAATTTGAGTATCTAATGGCACTAAGACTGCTCAGTAAGCTACTCGTCCATCTGCCACTGGATAAAGTAGAAAACAGGGAAAAATTAGAAAAGCTACAAGGACAACTAAAATGGACAGATTTCTCAGGGCTCCAGCAACTTCTGCTTAAAGGTTTTACTTCTCTAACAACTACTGATCTCACACTTCAGCTCTTCAGTTTGCTGACTCCAGTATCACGTGTATCCATGGTTGATTCCTCTCAGGCTATAGGTACATCTAATACATGTTTTATTTATTTTTGATCAAACATAAAATGAACATAAAATGCTGAAAGCTAAACTTGGATTTAGTAATATGCATTTATATAAGTAGTTAATTACAAAATCTTGGAAACAGGCTAAGCAATTACATAATGGTATTAGGAGGTCACAGGGATATTGTCTCTGCTTCCTGGTAAATCATAATGAAAATAATGCATATTGTGTCATATTCCAAGTTTCCCCATTTTTCCTCTACTTCAGTCTCTGCTTCCTTCTATTACTGAAATGGGTATTAATTTAAAATTTAAAGAGGAATAGGAAAACCATCTTTATTTTCTTACCTTTAGCTTTCTGTCCAAGTTCCATTGTCCATTGTTCCCTATCCATTCCTTCTTACCTCTATGTAAGAAGATGCCCAGTTAACCCTTTATTTCAGTAGAATGAAACTATAAACTACTATTTTATCATTGTTTCCCCCAGGCTAAAAACCTATAAACTACACCTTCTATTCCATATGAAATCTTATGTGTATAATTAATATACATTTACATTATTATATGCAATAATTAATAGCAATACATTTTGCATATTACTGAAATGACAAACGACTGAAAGTACTCAATTATTATTTTCACATAATCAGAATTAAGAAAAGAGACATGGATTGTATTTTGGTATAATGTATGTTTTCAATCATTTTCATTTATTATCATATAATACATTACAGCTTCACATTTATGTTTATTTCTATTTTTTAATGCCAGGATTTCCACTGAACGTTTTATGTCTTCTGCCTCATTTAATTCAGCACTTTGATGGCCCAAATCAGCTCTGCAAGGATATCGCAGAGAGGATTGCTCAGGTACTTTATGTTTAATTTAATGTGGATATTATTAAATGGATATTATTAAATCCAGGGCTTCCTTCTTTTTTAATGTATGTTGTTGTTCACTTGTTAGGTCTGTCTAGAAGAAAAGAACCCAAAGTTGTCAAATCTTGCACATGTCATGACTCTGTATAAAACACACAGCTATACAAGAGATTGTGCAACTTGGGTGAATGTTGTTTGCCGTTATCTTCATGAAGCATTTGCTGACACTACTCTGAATATGATTACTTATCTTGCTGAGGTATGTTTTAATTAGTTCATCCATTCTTCTCATAATTCTAACAATAGATTTCCTGAAAGATTTAGAACAACACCGAGTCTAAATACACATTACAGAAATTATTTATGATATAAAGAAGGTAGTGATTATTATAACCAATAAGGCTGTGCAGTGCTCTAGGTTCCTTGGAACAGGAGCAGTTTTAAATTTATTTATTTAAGAAAATTTGGATGGCTGCCGATTCACTCTAATTGATGCTGGGCAGCTTACAAAAATAAATATACAATATATAAAAAATTAAAAACTAAACATCCCCCCCCCAGTGAAAACAGTGAAACATTGCCTATTGCCAAAACCAAGTTTTCAGGGCCTTGCAAAAGTGTGTCAAAGTGGGGGCCAATATAAATGCAGCTTTAGAGCCACTTTGTGATCTGGGAAAAGACAGAGCTCCTTTAAAGACTTGTAGCAGATGCTGCATTTGTTCATTCATATATGCTCTGAAGAACCTTTTGAAATTAATTGGAAAAAATTGTGCAGTTCTAACATCTATGTTTCTAATTCAGTATATCAGATGTCCACATATTTTTGATACACTAAACTGTTTTCTGTTACAATATAAAATTCTAATCTTTACCTATCTACAGTAATTATTATTATGGCTTATTTAAGGATTATGAGTTTGTCTAATTTTTTTACAGCTATTGGAAAAGGGACTTCCTCACATGCAGCAATCACTTTTACAAATAATCTATAGTCTTCTTAGTTATATGGACTTATCAAACTTACCTGTTAAACAGTTTAACATGGAAGTACTAAAGACAATAGAAAAATATGTCCAAGTAAGTATGGTATTTTGCTCATAGTACTTGTGTAGAAACCAATATTAATTCACTCATTTCTTCCCATGTCTCTCAGTCTCAAAGACCTACCACTATTCTTCTTTCATTTAACATTGTTAAATCAATGGAGGATTAGCACTTTGCCCATGTCTTTCTTGGTATTGCAGTGTATATCAGAAATAATCACAGTGTAATTAAATCTGCAGGTACATTATGGGACTCAGTATAAAATCCTGTACCAATTAAATTCCTCTTCTACATTACTGAAAGGTTATTGAACTTCACCAAGCGAAATTTCTTTCCTGCTAGCAGATTCTGATAACTTTGCAATGTAGCAAGTTGTGTGATTTGTACAAGCTGCAGGGAAGTTAAGAACAAAATAATGGGCAACTATGGCAATAAATACAGCAGATGACAGATGTTAATTATCTGCAAATATGACATTAATGGCTGCCTGATGGCTTAGTAAAATACTGTAACTATATATGATGAAATGATCCTTTGTATGTTGTTGTTTTTATTATTGATACTTTATTTAAGAATTGTTAAAACCAAAGTTTCCAGTAAATACTTGTATGTTAAATTGGCATGGTAAATGTCTCTGACGTTGGTAAATAATGATAAAATAAAGAAAAACAGAAAATAGAATGGGCAGAGACCTCATTATATTCCTTAGCTTGCTATTTTAAACTTGTTATTGTACAAAATAATAAACTCTAATCAATAGAGTTGATGGAGCATTTACTATTTTTATAGTTCTAGAAAGTAAAATAAATCTGGGAATCTTCTCAAAATATCCAATATTGTTTTGATTTCTTTTAAAGTACTGTGTTTAGAAAACATAAAAAATGTCAAATTCTGTGCCAAGTAGAAGGCTAACAAGAAGCCTTGGTAATATTTTGTAATATTACTAACATTTCGTTCTTGTTGTGTTTGGTATATGGTTTTTTTAACATGGAATATTTAAAAATATTATTATTACAGAGTAGTCAGATTTTATATATTCAGTACAATCAGTCTCTGATGTATTTAATGTTACAAAATATATTTTTGTTCAATGTATGATTTTATGTAAATATTTGTGCAAATATTTATTTACAGAGCATTCACTGGCGAGAAGCCCTGAATATACTTAAATTGGTGGTTGCACGCTCAGCAAGTCTTGTTCTACCTTCTTATCAACATAATGATATTTCAAAAATGGAAATACATTGTATCTGGAATAATGCATCCAAGGAACTTCCTGGAAAAACTTTAGAGTTCCAGTTTGATATTTCTGAGGTACTAAATTAGCTTAATTAAATTCACAATAGCATTTAGGTTTATATATTGTCCTATAGCTCTTTATAGTTTTCTCTTGGAGGTTTACAATGTAAGCATTATATGCATGCAATGTATGCACATTGCCCCCAACAATCTGTGTCCTCATTTTACCAACCTTGGAAGGATGGAAAGCTGAGTTAACTTTGAGCCCTGTCAGAATTGAATTCTAGGCTGGGGGCTGTGAGCGGAATTTGCCTGCAATATTGCACTTTAACCATTGCTCCACCAGTCTTCATATTATAAACTAATACTACAAACTAATCATTTGAGCAGAATAGGCAATTTAGTCAAAGCTTAATCAATAAGATCATGTTCAGATCAGAAATAAACTGCATGCTATACTCATGAAATTAATCTACTGCCACATACTATCTATTAAATTGTTGAAATCAAGAATTTCAAAAAAAATAGAATTTCTGAATTTTAAAATCAATTATTATTCAGAGTTGCTATATGCACTATTGGAATAATATATGTAAATTTTAAATTTTTATTGATGTGTTACTTTAAGACACCAATTATTGGCAAACGGTATGATGAGCTGCAGACTTCTTCGACTCATGATGGAAAACATAGAATAATGCCTGTCACACGGAGCACCTCTTCAACATCTTCTGGGTCTAATTCTAATGTCCTTGTGCCTGTTAGTTGGAAGAGACCTCAGTATTCTCAGGTAAAATTCATACTGATTTTCTGTAATGGTGGATTGTTCTGTTCAGTTTAGATTTAATTATTGGTGTTCAGAAATATTGTTTAACAAGTATTAAAATACAGAGAATCCAAATTGCACCAAAGTAATATTTTGCCAGATTAAATGGTAGTAATTAATTAACTAATTAAAATTATGAAGAATTAGAGCCAGGGTTATGGGTTTTTTTACAAGCATTCCTACTTTTTCTCTTATTATTAAATTATCCATATGTATAATATTATTTTTAAAAATATCTTCTTTCACCTTTATTTTTTTTAAAGAAAAGAACAAAAGAAAAGTTGGTGCATGTTCTTAGTCTTTGTGGTCAAGAGGTTGGTCTGAGCAAAAACCCTTCAGTAAGTTTTATATTTCTTTTTATAATGTTTATGCACAATTAATTTATATCTTCAATTCCAGATACTGTCTTTCATTTTCCTGACATAGTCCTCCTGAACTTATGGTTCCCACTAGATTTGCATGTGAAGGACATGTTGCCTTTTGACAATCATTGTCTGAGGTGCCCGTTGTGAGCCTATCTAGAATGGAAGGCTCTGATACTGAGGATTTATGCCCTCATTATCACTGGAATAATAATGTACTTTTCATGGACTGTAACATATCTTAGATGCCAGCAGACAAGAACTGCTCTCACCATATAACAGCAGTGTTGCAGATACTGCAATAACTTCCAGTAGGGCATGGATGCAATTCAAATTATTGACTTAAACATACAAAGCCCAACATGGATTTGACTCTGAGATTAATGAGGACTATCTCCTCCATGTTCAACAGCCTATCATTTAGATTTAACAAAATTATAGATGTTAAGTGTATAGGAGATACCAATGTGCTGGTGGTCAGCAGCAATACTTTTCTGGATTATCCCTCCCTCTTCTGGATTTTGTTACCCCACATGAATATCATTCCAAAAAATCCATCATTAAAACTTTTCTGTAAGGCTTTCAAGGTATACTTATTTATATTATGTATTTTGGGGCTGGCACCTATAGTTCTTGTGTAATTATTGTTTTATTGGGCATTGTTTTATTTAATTGTTTTATTTTTATAATTTTATTACATTTTGACAGTTAGTCAATATATCAATCAGTCTGATGTTCAAATAAATAAAGTACATAAAGAAATATATTTTTTCTATGAGCATTCGTTTGTAGAAAAATTAATAGGTTCTATCATATTTAAGCCATAAATGCATGTAAGACAAAATTGCCTTGGTATTTCATGTCATCCCATCAGTTCCTCTCTATCTCTACTATGCAGCATAAAATTGGATAAGAAATTCTTCTGTTCGGTATTAAATGCAATTTAATAAAACACATTGTGTTAATTTTTATCCTATTTTTGTCTTTTATTTTGTACTGACACTTCCTTTGAGAACTCTATATGCCACTTATTTTTAAAGTGCAAATCTATATTATTTCTAGTAAATGAAATTGTAAAAATGAAAATATCTGAAATACTGGGATTGCCTTATTTTTTGTTTCAGGAATTATACAATAGTAAGACTGTATTCCCTCAAAATTCCTGCTGTAGGGAATGTAAGGATCAGCATCTAGACTAGTTAAACATATAGTAGAATAATAGATAGTGCATACTTATTTTTTTCATTTGACTTATTTGCTGATAGTTTATGATCACAGTCTACCAAGAAGCAATTCTGTATTTTTCTACAAATAAAATCAAAATTAAAAACTAGGTCAGCAAAACTAAAATGCTTTATAAGTAATCCACATGTTTTAACTTGAACAACTGTGGGGAGTGGCTGATTTTTTGAAGCTCCTTGAATGCTTATTTTTGTAGTTGTATCTTGTTTCTATAAATGCTTGGATAAACTAAGGCTGCATCGTACTGCAGCCATTAGGAAGTAATTGGATGGATTGCTACAGTTCAGAGTTGTGCCTTTGTTCAAGTTTAATCTGAAGGCACCTGTCCAACATAAATAATGAAAAAGAGTATTCTAAAAATACTTTCTGAAGGAATTAGATGTGTACTGAAAATACTGTTTCTGAATAGTCCATTAGTTTTAAGGCTTGTAGAAGGAACTGTAGAAGAATTTTTAAAAGAAAGTCATCCCTTTTCAATGTTTAGGTCATTTTTTCTTCCTGTGGAGATTTGGACCTGATTGAGCACCAAACTAGTCTGGTAGCTTCAGAAGACGGACAACGTGAACAAGAGAATATGGATGATTCTAACAGCGAGCAACAGTTCCGAGTCTTTAGAGATTTTGATTTCCTAGATGTGGAATTAGAAGATGGTGAGGTACGGTACATTCTTTTTGAATAAAAATTATTATAGATTAAGCCCCATATTTGCTCTTCGCGGTAGTGTTCTGTTTATATTTTAGTAAGTGCATAACTGAGTAGCTATAATCTTGATTTTGCATGAACATTTTCATATAATTTTTAACAGTAGGGGGTAAAAGGACCTAACATTTGGCAGGTTACCATGCGAAATATATTTAAGGATCATGATATTTTGCTGCCCCACACAGAAACCTTAGCACAATGTTAGAGCTTAATAAACTACTCTAACAGTAAAGTTAAAGCTAAAAGTTTGTTTTCCATACATTAAAATAAAACACAGTACTTTTACCATTCTTAACCATCTGCCTGACATGCTGATTGATGATCTGAACACATGCCTCATAAACCCATTGCACAACTATTTTAAAAGCGGGCAATTTCATCAATGACTTTCCAAAAAGCTAAAGCTTTCTCTGTGTAAATCTTTAATGCTTCCGCTGCCTTAAGATGGTGCACTTAGAAAGCCTGATGGTCTGTAGAAGAAAAACAGGAGCTTGAGGGCCTGTAATTATGTCTCAGCAGGTAAAAGCTTGTCTGTTTTGACTGAAGTTGCTGAAAAGGCCTGCTAGCAGATCACAAGCAACATTTAATTGGCATGGTCTTGTTTGTGTTTTATTTTATTTCTAAATATTTTTATAGTTAATATGGTTCCCTTCTCTCTAGAAATAATTATTACTGGTAAACTAGAGAATGGCTCAATATTTGGTACTAAAGAACACTGCTTAGTGGTCTGACAATATCTTGCCCCATTCCCTTCTGCAAAGAAAAACAGGCAGTGGATGTAGGAAGGGAAGGAGATTCATAACATAAGGAATAATTTAGGGCAGGCAATATCACCTGTGAGCCTCACCTCAATCCTGTAAATAAATCCTCTTACTAGATTAAAGATAAAAATCCCCTATATAACAGGTCAGATTTTGGCTGTTCTAAGGAGGGTAGTGAGAGACAGGACAAATAGTAGCAACAATTTGGTGTTCAGAAACTTGTTCAGCAGGATTGTTCATGTCAATGATTAGAGAGGGTTCCTTGCTTTAAAAAGGAGCATCTGATACTAGTTACTTCAGAGTCTGAAGTGTATCCAAGTGTATCCAGCTGTTTGATTATGAATTATATTATTCTACTTCAGTTTGATGAGCTGAACTGGAAATAAATTACATTGAAATAAAAACCAGCTTTTGCACTGTGCTGTGTTGTTGTGGAACGTTTTAACAAAGCATTCTAAAGAAAATATATTTGCTGGAATAACAATAATGTTTTGTAAGTAAAAAGTTGCAAGGAATTGTAAAGAATTGATCTGGAATTAGAACAGGAATTATGGTACAATTTTTCTTCTTTTCTTAGCAAAACTCAGAGCCAAATCTGCTGAATAATTCCTTGAAATTGTAAATATCTTTTCAAGGATTATCAATATGAGATATTGATAATTAGGATTCTAAATATTGAGCCAAAACTTCAAGTGGGACTTCAAGATGTCAGGATACAAAATGGGATAATGGAAAAACATGTTCAGTAACAATAGCAATGTTGCTAGGTGGTGTTGTAATATGTTTCCTGTTATTGACTCTAACTTCTTTGCCCTTAACAAATAAAAAATAAAAAGCAGATTCTGTCTCAGGGAAGAAGGTAACTGTGTTTTGGTTTTCAAGAAAATCCTATGTATATCTCCTTTTCCCTCTGAGTACATTAGGTCTTCCTCCTTGTTAGTTTATAAAATTTCGCTCATTTTCTTAATGTAGCTTTAATAGATCTGATCTTACGAGATATAGAAATGAATTAATGTCAACAAATTAAATATGTTATAGATTTTCTTTCCACTTTTTTAGCTTAATTTTATGTGAATATGAATTAAATTTAGTTGGGTCATTTAGTTGGGTTAAGAGAAAAGTGATTTAGTATTTTAATTTGTTTTTTGAACCAATGTTAAAGTATTTTAAGCTTTTAAAAATGAAATACAGGAATAAATTGGTCAGCTGCAGTAATGACTGTAAGTATATTTAAATCAAATATGTTTACACAAGCTTTTCTTTATTTGTTTCCTATTTGTTATATCTGCTATTCAGGAACTTCAGGTAAGATAATGCTATTTGAACTAATGTGCTAGTAAATGTAATGCATTGTTTGTATCCTATAAGATTTACTGAACTACTCTTTCAGTATATGTATGTTTGTTTACATGTATGAAAGTTTTATATTTACGCATAGGTTTATAAATGTATTAGAATTCAAAGGAAAGTGCTTCAAGGTTTCTATAATATCCACAGTAAGACCACAATTCTCATCCATTGTGAAATCTAGAAATCATGATTTTGACAAGATCAAATTTATATTCTGGTTGTGGTTTAAATAGGGTATTTGTAAAGCAATAAATTATGTATAACTTAATTCTTGCATAATTATTTAGAGAGGCAGTAGGAAATGTAGTATTTGCATTTTCCAGAACTGTCTTAGCATTTCAGGGATCCTTGGGAGTTTTGTACAATTGCCTAGGCCATAGGAGTTCCTGTCAAATTCTATTTCTGTGATAGCAATTGTGAGAATAGCAAAATATTTTTTGCTATATAAACAATATATTTTTTGACATATTGTCTTGACAGATGACCGTAGGAAATATTTGCAGGAAGAAAATATTTATAGCAATAATCTAAGTATAACCTTTTCATTTTATTTTTATTTTATTATTATAACAAATGCTGTAAGAAATTCCACACTGTTAGATTAGCACAGCTTAAAATCTTATCAAATGTTACTTTCTAAAGGGCTCCCAAAAAGTAAACTTTCAGTTTACTTGCACAAATGAAATTATGTGCCATCAAGTTGTTTTTGACTCCTATCGACCACATATAGACAAATAATAAGAGCAGTCTGTTAATGTTACACTGTGCCACAAATGGAAAAAAGGAATATTGGAATATTATGCTATTAATCAAATTCATTCATGTTTTAAGCTAACTGTAAAGATCTTCATTGTTTTCAATAATAAAGACCCAAGTTTGCATACTTCAATTTTAGAAGTAAGCAAACATGTCAACATATCAATGACTGAAAAAAAAATCTATTACCAATTAAATCCTTTAAGACTTGTTTCTATGGAACTAAGTGTAAGATTGCACTATACAATGTTAACTAGATTTAAAATGTAAACATAGAACATGTTTTTTTTAAATACTAAACTATTATTAAATAAGAAATGTTCATTTGTTTTTTACACATAAAATAATTTTAGATTTATTTTTAGAAAATCAGGATTAAAAATAAGGGCTCTTGATTTTGGAATCTTACATTATGCATGCAAAATTGAGTATTCCGTTTCATTTTAATTCTGCTCTTCAACATTGTAGATAGACAGACAGAGCAAAATTCTGTAATATTTTGGGATTTGATATTGTTTCTGTTATTGTAAAGGAAGTACACATAAATTGATATTTTAAAAATACTTTTTTCAACTGCATGAACAAACAATTTCATATTTGTAGAAATCCCTCATAACAGACATTACTCTTTACTTACTAAATGTGTACAGTGTAAGGATTTCTCATAATTTTAAATTTTTAGTCTTCATTGTCAGACATATGAAAATAAATAGAATTTCATCATTCAAACATTCTGAAAACTAAAGCTCTGAAAATAGAAGAGTTTTTAGAGGAGACGATCATATTATTAAGCTTCCCTCCTATGGTTTTATATTTCTGGATTTAAAATATATATTAAAGAAGATATATATATATATGTGTGTGTGTGCTGTTCAGCTTCCTTCGGGTATTATCCCACGTCATTGTAGTGCTTTTAAAGTTGTAGCAACGTTTCAGCAGAATCTCATCTGCCATCATCAGGCTTCTGTATTGAGTTGTATGTGGATCAGGGTCTCACAGCCATTGGTTTTAAATTTGAGGCTAGCCTATTATTGTGGCAGGATGTTTTTTTCTACATCTGATTGACAGTCTGGTGGAATCATCTCTTCTATTCTATTCTATTCTATTCTATTCTATTCTATTCTATTCTATTCTATTCTATTCTATTC
>BLBF01000006.1:26150919-26193443 GCA_015471245.1 Laticauda colubrina
TCTATTCTATTCTATTCTATTCTATTCTATTCTATTCTATTCTATTCCACCAGACTGTCAATCATTTGGAAGCCTGCACTCTCAAACAGAAAGATCTCCACACCACATGCCAGGCAAACACCCGGGCACAAACAGACTCCCTCTGATACCTCCAGCTCAAACACACCCCAACCAGGCACCCAGATGAAACCTAGCTTCCTAATAGATAATAGCCGTCCTTTCACATGAAGCCAAGCTGCACTGAAAGCCTCCAATACAGGAACACAGTGTTGCCAGCCAATCAAAGCCACAAAACAGACAGAAGAAACCAGAAACACCAATCAAACAAACTCCAAGTCCAATAAACACAGACCAAGACTCCCAACTAATCAGATGTAGAAAAAAACATCCTGCCACAATAATAGGCTAGCCTCAAATTTAAAACCAATGGCTGTGAGACCCTGATCCACATACAAACTCAATACAGAAGCCTGATGATGGTAGATGAGATTCTGCTGAAATGTTGCTACAACTTTAAAAGCACTATAATGACGTGGGATAATACCCGAAGGAAGCTGAACAGCACACACACACACACACACACACACACACACACACACACATATATATATATATAATGTTTTCTTAAGTTTTCGCGGGTACTTACATGTATGCTGTTCAGCTTCAAAGCCACAAAACAGACAGAAGAAACCAGAAACACCAATCAAGCAAACTCCAAGACCAATAAATACAGATCAAGACTCCCAACCAATCAGGATGAAGAAAAAAGCATTCTGGCTCAACAGTAGGATAGCCTCAAATTTAAAACTAAACAGCTGTGATAGCCTGACTCACAGATGAACTCAATACAGAAGCCTGATGATGGCAGATAAGATTCTGCCGAAACGTTGCTACAACTATAAAAGCACAACTACAATGATGTGGGATAATACCCGAAGGAAGCTGAACAGCATGTGTATATATATATACACATATATATATGTGTATATATGTGTGTATATATATACACATATATATGTATACACACACACACACACACACACACACACACACACACACACATATATACACACACACACACACACACACACACACACACACATATATCTGTCACATTGATGCCCTTTCCACGCCATGTGAGGCAGCAACATCAGGTCCACCTCCTTTCAGTTCAAGAACTTCTAGCTTGAACACTTCTTTGCCAGAAATGAATAATCTCCAGGTCTGTGAAGATTCAAAGGTGAATGAATTTAAAATTTCAAGAAATTTCAAGATATATATATATATATATATATCTCCTTTAAATGCACAAACTTATAAATGTTTTTTAAATGTCAGGTAGGAAGAATTTGTTGTATAATGGCAGAGAAAATAAAGCACTGCTATGGTTGCAGGGTGAAAGCATGGATAATTTCAACTGGGGAGTCCGTAGGCGTTCTCTTGACAGTCTGGACAAGTGTGATATGCAGCTTCTGGAAGAAAGCCAGCTTTCAGGAAGTATTCCCAGCCTAAACAAAATCAACCATGAAGACTCTGATGAATCATCGGAAGAGGAGGACCTTACAACAAGTCAAATCTTGGAACAATCAGAACTTGTAAGTACTTTAAGTTAAGCTGCTAGGAACTAAAACTGCATTTAAAAATGAGAAAAGATTGATTTTGAATTCATTTCAAATGAAATTGGATGCCATAACCTTTAAAGTGAGTAAATATATTCTGAATTGATTCATCTTTTGAGAGTCAACAAATATGACCAAAAATGCCCAGTTTTCAAAAGTTGCCAAATAATCTTGTATCTGATATTCTCATATCACTATTTTAGTAGAATATTACAAGAAAAAGGGAAAAAAGAACTTCATAAGGAGTCAGCATTTATTTTTAAAGATGTGGTTATGAAAGTAATACATATATTAATTGTATTATATTCACCAAAAGAAAATCATGAATAGTTTCAGGAAGATTGTTCATGGGGAAATGATGTCAACTCTCTCCCACATACTCAGACTTGTATGGGACAGATAAAGGAGCAATCTTTGGGCAGTTCTCATTCAGTGCTTTGGCCTGCACAAAAGCATCTCCCAGAGGAATGTGCCCTTTCTCTCCTTTTTAACAGATCATGACACTTTCCCCTTCTGAGGACACAAATCACATTGATGCCCTTTCCACGCCATGTGAGGCAGCAACATCAGGTCCACTTCCTTTCATTTCAAGAACTTCTAGCTTGAACACTTCTTTGCCAGAAATGAATAATCTCCAGGTCTCTGAAGATTCAAAGGTGAATGAATTTAAAATTTCAAGAAATTTCAAGAAACAGGATTTGGGGGAGGGTGGTAAGGGATACATATTTGCTAAAAGATATAGTTTTAGGTTTGCCAAAATAACACTTTATAGTTCTATATAACAAAGCCAGATGTTTTTGTGCATCAAATTAAATATATAAGCTTCTCAAGATACCCTGGAAAACGTTGGCATTATACTTTTACAATTTTAATAAAGCAGTGCAATAAGTGGTCTGTGGGAGTTAATATGAATTCTATTCCATCCCCTAAATGTGGGAGTGCTATTGTGCTACTGACTGTACTGTATTCAATTTTTGCTTGTTTGGGCTACTTTGAGAATGCTGATTACAGTATGCAGAGTTTTGTAAGTCTCAAATGCCTGAAACAAAGCTTATTGTGGACACAACCTTGAAAAGTTAGTAAAGGTTAGTCAGAGCTCAATAGATTTAGTTATGCTGGTGATTTCTGTTTTCTTCTCTTGGAAATGTTTTCTTTTAAAAATGTTCAGTAAACTTTGTGACTTAAAAAGATAGCATTTTTCCCAGTATTTTCTTCTCTTCCATATACTTCTGTCATGTTTTTTTCTCCTTTCTTTGCCCTAAATGAAACAAAAATAATCCTTCATAGTAACTTTTTGGTTTGATTGTAAATGTTTGGAATTTTCATGCAAATGAATAATTTTAGCTCCATGCAGCTGTATAACAAATACTACATCATATCATATGACCATATTTGATGAAGGAACTTTTTTGGCTGTATCAATATTATATGACTTTATGAGCACCCCTAAGTGCCTCTATCTTGGCGTGGAAGTAATCAAAACTACCGTAGTCTTAGCTGCCAAGAGATGTAGACTAGTCTCAGAAATTTAAAAGTAAAATCATTTTGGAACAAAGCAAGAGCAATCCACTGTATTGTTTCTAGGAGTAGTATGGGGACACATTCATTAAGTTATTTAAAACAAAATTCAGCCCAAATTGTAATACAAATTACACTACTTATAATTATAACTGATTCCTTTAGGTGGAAGGTGCCCAAGAAGAAGAAGATACCTCAGTTCAGGAAGATGATCTATCTGGATCTACCAATGAACTCCCAGCAGCATTTGAATACAGTGATAGTTTTAGTCTAGATATGACTGAAGCTGAAGAAAAAGGTGACCGAGTGCTAGACCAATATGCACTTGCCAGGTGGGTTCCTTCCTTCCTTCCTTCCTCCCTCCCTTGGAGTTCAAGGCAATATACATAGCACTCTCCCTCTGAGGCTGTGGGTGTGAGTGGCTCATAGTTGCCCAGTACCTTTGCTCCACACAAGTTGTTTTGTTCCAGATTAGTTCTTTCCATATGCGTTTGAGTGTGTATATATTCTTATGTATGTATGTATTATGTATGCATGCATGTATGTATGTATGTATGTATGTATATATGTATGTATGGAATTCAGCTTTGTTCGAGTATTTTCCCATGTCATTATAGTTGTTCTTTTAAAATTGTAGCAATGTTTCGGCAGAATCTCATCTGCCATCATCTCATCTGCCATCATCATGCTTTCAGGTTGTTTTTCAATCTCTATGGCTTTTCTGAAAATTCTGTAGCTGGGTTTTCTACAGTGGCTAGGGTTTTGGTGCCATTGAAGTCGATGCTATGACCTGTGGCTTTCATGTGTTGGACTAGTGAGGGTGTTCCAGCTTTTTTACTGCATTTTTGTGTTCATCTAGGTGGGTACTTATTCTTCTATTGGTCTGTCCAATGTATGTGGCAGGGCATGATGTGCAGGAGACTTTGTATATGCCTTGGTTTTTCAGGTCAATTTTATCTTTGGGGTTTCTAAGGATGGCTGCTATTTTTCTGTCTGTTTTGAAGGCAGTCTTGATGTGATGCCTGTGTAGTATCTTACTGATTTTGTCTGTTGTACCTCTTATGTAGGGCAGGACAGCTTTTCCACAGGTCTGTTCCACTTCTAGGTCTCTATTATGTCTCAGTCTGTTTTTGTGGATCAGGCCTGTGATTTTGTTTTGTGGAAGCCATTGACTGTCACTACTTTGATCAGAGTGCATAGTTCAGTTTTTATGTGTGTCTTGTCTGCCAGGCGTTTGGTTCTGGCAATTAATGTTTTGGCCACGGAGTTTATCTGTGCTGGGTAGTGATAGGATTGGACGTTGAGGTAGTGGTTGGATGCTACAAAAAGAAGAAGAGGAACGAGGAGGAGGAGGAGAAAGATCCCAGCATAGCTGATCGTTGGAACAGCTGCTCATCAGGAGGAGAAAAAAAAGAAAAGAAATACCAGTTTGACCGAACGGTAGCATTTTTTACTACCGATTCGCCCAAACCGGACCAAACTGGTAGAAAACCACCACTGATAGCAAAACATAGTGAACTGGTTCAAATAAATGAAAATTATTTCTTATAATAAAGCTAAGAGGAAATGTTTAAAAATGCAACAAAAACTTCAAGAGGCAGAGGTTTAATCATAGGTATACCAGGGTGAATTGAAAAATGTACACATGACAGAGTTTAATGATTCGTGTCAAATCATTAAACTCATTAAGATTGTATATGTATGAAAACCAAGACATTTAAACACATTATCTGTCCTTAGCTAACATTTTAAGATTTTCTTTGTTACAGTTTTGGTGAAGGTGACCGCACTGTTACACCCCCACCTTCCCCATTCTTTTCTGCAATCCTGGCTGCATTTCAACCTACTGCCTGTGATGCTGCAGAAGAAGCTTGGCATAGTCATATCAACCAGCTTATGTGTGACTCAGATGGCTCTTGTGCTGTTTATACTTTTCATGTGTTTTCCTCTTTGTTTAAGGTAAGGAAATTGTTCTAGAATCCTATGTGATCAATCCTGGGTAATTATAAAAAGCTTATAATTTGTCGTACAACTCTCTAGAACCGTGATGGCAAACCTATGCCACGCATGCCGGAAGTGACATGCTGAGCCATCTCTCTGGGCACATCAACTATTGCCTGTTTCTCTTCTTGGTTCCAGCCAGCTGGACTTCGGATGCGGTGGAGCACTGGAAACCGGAAAAGCAACTCCCCAGAGTGCATGCACGTGCTGACCAGCAGGTCTTCACCCACACAGGAGTGCTGGAAACCAGAAAAGCAGCTCCCTGGAGCGCATACGTGTACCAGCCAACTGGTCTTGCATGTGCATGTGCATTAGAAACCAGAAGACCAGGCTAAGTTTCCAGTTTTCGGCAATCCCACATGTGTGCATCAGGGAGCTACTTTTTCGGTTTCCAGTGCGCATGCATACACTCCTTTTTCGACATTCGGTGCTGAAAAGTTTAGCCACCACTTGTCTAGAAGAGAATTGCCTTATATTTCATTCTTTGAATCCCTATTTAATGTTTACAGAATTTCTGCATTCCTAACTATCATAATCAAGCCTTCCTAAAGGTGCTTTCACATGGACCTTTGATATGAATATAGTGCATTACAATAATTTCTTGCTGTATCTAGACAGCCTAATTATTCTCAACCAATGTTTTCTATTCCTTTACTCTGGTTTAAGTAGATAGATTCAGAAGAGAAGCATATATTTCTGAAGATCGATTGTTCCTATAGGTTTTATGAGTGTGGCTTACTTCAGCTAGTCATAGTTATAGTTGTTTACTTCTTTCTGGTTTTTTCCTGTTTACTTTTTTAGGTACCCCAATTCTATGGGAAGAGTTTTTATACATTAAAGTGACAGAACTTTAAAATAGTCAAATTTCATATTTGGGAACTGGCTCTGCAGTCTCTTCTTTCTTCTATCTTTTGCTCTTTTATATCTTTATAAAGAAAAGAACCTTTTATGTTTATATAGGTCAAAACAGTTGGTAGCACCAGAGTTGTAGAGTATTTTATGAAGTAAAATGAATCTTGGGAGAAAAAGGTTAGTGGCAAATCACTTCCATGAATCCTGTTGTTTAAAACTATGAAATTGTTTTGAAACAGAGGACCATTTGCATTTTTTCAAGAAGACTAGATAAAGTTTGTTGAAAATATGGCAGAATTATCATTCTGGGATTTTAAAGTATGTTTGCAATAGACATTTTTTAAAAAATCAATTTTATTAAGTTTCCAAATTTTAAAAACATAAAACTTTATACATTGTTATCAACATCAAGACATCTTTTGCATCTCCTCACATTTTTCAGTATATGTATTAACTTATTCCCTTACCATTACATCTTACTCTTACTATAAATCAATATCTTTTATCCTTACATCTCAATCTTCTCCATGGTATATTTACATATTTAGATATTCCCTCATTTTTTCCTAATTGCCATTTTTTTTTCTTTTTACTTCTAAACCACTTATACCAGGCATCTCAGGCTCTATAATATATAATAATAATAAAAATCTCAGGCCCTAGAATCTTCTCTGTCTTTTATTTTCACTGTTAGCCTGTCCATCTCTATACAATCTATTATTTTTTTTTATTACCATGCCTTCTGATGGAACCCTTTTTTCCTTCCAGAGTTGTGCGTATGAAATCCTTGCAGCTGTTAATATATGTAACAAAATATATCTATCTGTTTTATTGCATTTTTCTGTTATTATACCTAATAAAAAAGTTTCCGGATTAAATTCAATTTCTGATTTGTCATTTCTTCTATTCATTGTCTAATTGTATTCCAATATTTTTTCACTTCCTGGCATGTCCATCAGGTATGAAAATAAGCTCCTTTTTCTTTTCCACATTTCCAACAATTTGGGTCTGAGTGAAACATTTTTGCCAATCTAGCAGGAGGAAGGTGTTATCTGTAGAACATTTTGTATTGATTTTCCTTGCATGCTGTGGATGTAATTAGTTTGTAATTTGATCCCCACATTCTCTCCCAATTTTCCAGGTCTATATTGTGGCCAACATTTTTCGCCCATACCACCATCGTCTCTTTGATCACCTTCCTCTTCCATTTTAAAATCTAGCAGAAAGTTATATATTCTTGAAATCATTTTCTTTTCCATTTCTTGTAGAATTTTATCTAATTGATGCTTTTCCAAGCAGAAACCAAATTATTTTTTGTCCTTCTGATATCTCGTCTGAATTTGCATATATGGCCACCAATCTATCTTTATATTTTGTTGCTGTAATTCCTGTCTTGTTTTTAATCTTCCTTGTGTGTCTAATAGGTCTTTGTAATTCCTCTTTGTCCCCAGATCATTGAATTTGGGTAGATTTGTGCTTCCATAGTTAACAGCCAGTTCAGTATTTTAGTATAATAGTTCTTTTTAATCTTGTTCCATGTCCGAATTAATCTCTAATCATGTGTCTCTGAAAATATGCATGCTGTTTACATTTCCCATCCCATAGGAAACTATGCCACCCTCTCTGCAAATTGTGACTCTCTATCAAAAATACTCTTCTATTTTCCAGGTTGATTCAATCTTTAAACCATACCATAGCTGCAGCCTGATAATACATTTCCCAGTCAGGGAGTCCAAAGCCATCCCTTTCTCTTTTGTCCTGTAGCAATTTCATTTTTATCCTAGCTTTTTTCCCATCCCAAACAAATTTACTTATTATTCGATCTAATTCTCTAAAAAAGGTTTTATCCAATCTTATTGCTACAGTTTGAAAAACTGTAAAAACCACCATTTTTGGTAGGGTAGACATTTTAATTGTCGCAATTTTCCCCAGGAGTGATAGCTGTAATTTCACACACATTTCCAATTCTTTTTTGAGTTGTATTATTAATTTGTCATAGTTATCTTTTTTAACTGAACAGCATCTTGCTGTTAACCAAATGCCTAAATATTTTACCTTTTTCATACTTTGCATTCCCAATTTTCCTTTTAATTCTTTTTTTTGCTTATCTTTTGAATTTTTAGTCAATAATTTTGTTTTGTTTTTATTAATCTTAAGACCTATGACCTTGCCAAATTCCTCTATTTTCCTTTATTAATTTTACTCCCGTATTCTCTAGATCTTCCAAAAAAAAATACTACACTGTTCAAAAAAATAAAGGGAACACAAAAATAAGACATCCTAGATCTGAATGAAAGAAATATTCTTATTAAATATTTTGTTCATTACATAGTTGAATGTGCTGACAACATACAAAAAATATCAATGGAAATCAAATTTAGCAACCCATGGATGTCTGGATTTGGAGTTGCACTCAAAATTAAACTGGAAAAAAACACTAAAGGGTGATCCAACTTTGATGTAATGTCCTTAAAACAAGTCAAAATGAGGCTCAGTAGTGTGTGTGGCCTCCACGTGCCTGTATGACCTCCCCAAAATGCCTGGGCATCTCCTGATGAGGTGGCGGATGGTTCCTGCAGGATCTCCTCCCACACCTGGACTAAAGCATCCCCCAACTCCTTCGTCTTGCAAGAATTGCTGACACATTCCAGCCACATGAGGTCTAGCATTGTCGTGCGTTAGGAGGAACCCAGGGCCAACCGCACCAGCATATGGTCTCACAAGGGGTCTGAGGATCTCATCTCGGTACCTAACGGCAGTCAGGCTATGGAGGGCTGTGCGGCCCCCTAAAGAAATGCCACCCCAAACCATTACTGACCCACTGCCAAACTGGTCATGCTGGAAGATTTTGCAGGCAGCAAAACGTTCTCCACGGCGTCTCCAGACCCTGTCACATCTGTCACATGTGCTCAGTGTGAATCTGCTTTCATCTGTGAAGAGCATAGGATGCCAGTGGCGAATTTGCCAATCTTGTTCTCTGGCAAATGCCAAACTGCACAGTGTTGGGTTGTAAGCACAACCCCCACCTGTGGACGTCGGGCCCTCATACCACTCTTATGGAGTCTGTTTCTGACTGTTTGAGCATCCACATGCACATTTGTGACCCGCTGGAGGTCATTTTGCAGGGCCTGGCGGTGCTCCTCCTGTCCCTCCTTGCACAAAGGCAGAGGTAGCAGTTCTGATACTGAGTTGTTGCCCTCGTACGGCCTCCTCCACGTTTCCTGATGTCCTGGCCTGTCTCCTGGTAGCGCCTCCATGTTCTGGACACTACGCTGACAAACACAGCAAACCTTCTTGCCACAGCTTGCATTGATGTGCCATCCTGGATGAGCTGCACTACCTGAGCCACTTGTGTGGGTTGTAGACTCCGTCTCATGCTACCACTAGAGTGAAAGCATCGCCAGCATTCAAAAGTGACCAAACCATCAACTAGAAAGCATAGGAACTGAGAAGTGGTCTGTGGTCACCTCCTGCAGAACCACTCCTTTATTGGGGATGTCTTGCTACCTGCCTATGCTTTCCACTTGTTGTCTATTCCATTTGCACAACAGCATGTGAAATTGATTGTCAATCAGTGTTGCTACCTAAGTGGACAGTTTGATTTCACAGAAGTGTGATTGACTTGGAGTTACATTGTGTTGCTTAAGTGTTCCCTTTATTTTTTTGAGCAGTGTATATCATCAGCAAATTCCTGTACCTTATACTGCTCCTTTTTAATTAAAGCCTGTTTGATTTCTACATTTTTCCTAATGTTTTCCAGTAAGTTTTCTTAGGTAAGAATAAAGAGAAAGAGTGACAGTGGGCACCCCTGCCTTACTCCCTTGTTGATCTTGAATGTTTCCGTTCTGTCACTGTTCATTATTACACTGGCCGTCTGTGTTGTATAAATTGTCGAAATCAATTTAATAAATTTATTGCCAAATTGCATGCTTTTTAATTGTTGTATTATGAACTGCCAATTCACATTGTCAAATGCCTTTTGCACATCGATGAAGACCATTGGCAATTGTTTTCCTGTGTTTGCTTCGTAATATTCTATTATATTCAGTACCATTATGGTATTATTTTTAATTTGTCTATTTGGTAACAATCCATTTTGGTCACTATGAATGACCTGATTAAGGATCTTTCTGCCATATATAGACACAAATATTTTATAATCAACATTTAAAAGAGATATGGGCCTATAATTTTGAATTAATTGATATGTCCGAATCTTCTTTTGGGATCAATGTTATGTTTGTCTCCCCCCATGACTTAGGTAATTTTGCTGTCATCAGTACCTCATTATAGAGTTCTAATAATTGCATTTCTAATTTTTCTTGGCGTGTTTTATATAGTTCCCCTGGGAGACCATCCATTCCTGGTGTCTTATTGTTTTTCTGTTTCAGGATTGCCTCTTGCAGTTTTCTTAATGTTATTTCCCTGTTTATCTTTTCTTTATCCTCTTCCAGGATCACAGGTAGCCCTTTTCCTTCAAAGTAATGTTGGATATTTCCCTCTGGTACATCTTTCCTACTATATAATTCCTCAAAAAAACTTTTAACAATATGTTTTTTCTTTTCAGTTTGATGATGTAGGGTACCATCAGCATCTTGTTGAATTGCTCTTTTTTCTTTTTCTTTCTTAAGTCCATAGGCTAGCCACCTTCCCGGTTTGCAATAGACATTAAAGGCACCCGTATTACATCTAATCACTTGGGGAAGCAAGAGAGTTGAGGTTGATAGGATGAATTTGTAGATGTCCAAATCCATCTTCGACAGTATTTTGAAAAGTGTATACAGTGTAAAACACTGAAATAGAATTGAATGTTAGTGAACACTAAGATTAAATTCTGCATACAAGAAGAAATTGAAAAGCAATACTCTAGTAATAAGAAGGATCATGCCTGGCCTTTTACTTTTAAATCACCTTGTTTAGCAGAAAAATCATTTAAAATTGTTTAGTCACGAAACAAATCTCACATCTGTTAAACAGTTCTGTTTTATATAATATACTTGTCGGTGATAACACATCCTGATAACTCTGTTTTGATATCCAACACAACAATTTCCCACCATGGTTTTCAAATGATAAACTGAAATTATTACTAGCTGTTTCCAGTTATAACAGAGCATTCCTTTGAGGGAAAAATAATCTCAATCAAGAAAAACTAAAAAAAAAGAGATTCCGCTCTCATAGTTTCCAGCTGAGCTTCTCAGAACTTTTTCAAGCAACATTTACAAATTTTGTATGCAGCAAGTAAATACAGAGAAGCCTCTCCTGCTATTCTCTTTTTTAAAATAATGATTTTATTTAATATTATGGTTAAACAGATGAAAAATCAATATAGACTAAAAAAATTAAAAAGAAAAGTAGAAAATGCGGAAAAAGTATCGTAAAAATAAAAATAGAAAAAAATGTAGCAAGGAAAAAGAAAAGAAATATACAAAAGTAGCAACCCAACCTCTCATAAAAGAAGCTGTGTAAGAACATTATTCTGATAAGCACAAACACACTGCAACAATCCAGAACACCAGGAAAAGGAAGCAGCCACCTATAAAGTATATTCCAATAAAATGGACACGCACACAACTTTATCAAAAAGTGCCTATGAAAAAGATAACGCTGTCATGCATCAAAAAAATTCAGAAATAACCACAAACTAATACAATCACATTGCATTACCATAGCATGCAAGCAACCAAAGGTTTCCAACACATCTTAACTAAACCAAAAGATCCAGTAGCTCCAGAAGAAAAAAGAGGAGTCATCTACTACAGTTGTAACAACCATTAAGTAGGACAGGCAGGAAGTAGGCTAGCATAAGCACATTCATAAATACTAGTACTATACATAAAGTTAATAGTGCATAATTAAACCATTACAGATATACATATGTTCTTAAGAACATAAACATACACCCCACTTACGTTACATATTTCATCTTGAATCATAGAAAAAAATGTCATTATAGGTACTCCTTGACTTACCACTGGTTCCCTAGCAACTGTTCAAAGTTATGACAGACCGGCTTGAAAGCTACTTACGATACAGTTTCAAATATACGGTTGCTACAGCACCTCTGCAGTCATTTGCTCTCATGACCAACCACAGGGGTGCTGCAGCTTTCACCCATCCCACCCTGCCAAATCCCTGCAGCCAATCATTCACCCAAGGGAGATCAGGCCAGCTGTAGCATCCAGCCTGATCTCTCTTTGCTTGCATCCTCCAGCAAGTCTGATCTCCCCCAGGTCACTGGGTGGGAAGGAAGCTGAAAGGCTGTGAGGACCCCAAGGAGTGAGAAGTGGAGTATGCCTAAAGAAGTGATGCCTAAAGGTGGAGGAAGCCTAGGGAAGGCAAGCCTGGGCCTGAAGTAGGCCTCTCAGGGCCTTCCTCACCCCTGAGAACTCTATGCCAGCTTAACAACCCATATGTTTGTTTCAACAACTGCATTAGGGGAGAGTAGAGGATGGATGTCATGTCCACTTGCAACTTTAATGTGCAAACTCCATTACGGTCATAATGCAAGAACTGCCTGCGTATGAAACTAAAAGAAATTCTATAGCAAATGTAATTCTGCTTTACAGAACATTCAGAAAAGATTCTGCTTTCTAACTTGTGATGCTGCCAGCTATCTCGGTGACAATCTGCGAGGGATTGGCTCAAAGTTTGTGAGCTCATCCCAGATGCTAACTTCGTGTTCAGAATGTCCTACCCTTTTTGTAGATGCTGAAACCGTGAGTATATTTACATAAGCAATCACGCAAAAACAGCATGTTTATTAGAATTAGGTGGATGTGTAATTTCATCATATCTTTTCATGATCAGCATGTCACTTCTCCTGAATATCCATTCCCTGGATAATTAGAGATCCATTGCATATTATGGAGCATACAATATAGCCTTTAATGCATAATTAATTTTATTTTTATTTATTTTATTTATTTATTTGCATCCCATCTTTATTATTATTTTTACAATTAACTGAAGATGGCAAACATATCCAACACACCTCCATTTTCCTTACAACAAACCTGTGAGGTCAGTTGGGTTGAGAGTGAGTAACTGGCCCAAAGTCACCCAACTGATTTTCATGCCTTAGGCAGGACTTGAAATGAATCCCGCTTTCTAGCCAGATGCCTTAATCACCAAAATCTGTTTTTATAGGAATTACCATGTCAAACTATTAATGAAAACTTACATCACCAAAGTGCTATCATTCAAATTCTAAACCATTTTCTTCATGAATTAGAGTCTGAAGGTTGAATCACAACACCTGGGCTTACTTTCTTGTTAGTTTGAGACATTTTGCTGGTCACCCAAGCATCTTCATCAATGAGAGCAAGTTATTTGGCAAAGAGTCCTTGGAATGTACCAAGTCCTCCTACATCAACCTCAGGCATTTCTTCCCCGAAGTCAGAGCTGGTATTCAGCAGGTTTTGACCAATTCTGGAGAACCGGAAGTTTTGAGTAGTTCGGAGAAGTGGCAAATACCACTTCTGCCTGGAGATTTTACAATATCCTTCCCCTGCCACGCCCACTAAGCCTGACTCACAGAACCAGTAAAAAATTTTGAATCCCACCACTGCCCGAAGTGTATTGTAATATGTCAGTACAGATTTTCAGTCATCCAGGTAAAGTTGTCTGAAGATTGAGTCATGACAACTGGATTTATTTTCTGTATTTTTGAAATGTTTTGCTGCTCATCCAAGCCGCTTCATCAATTGGAGCAAGTTAGTTCGGAGGAGCGGTTGGTGCAGGAGGAGTTGGTACATTCCAACAATTCTCTACCTAACTAACTTGCTCTGATTGATGAAACCACTTGGATGAGCAGTAAAACATTTCAAGCCAACAAGAAAGTAAGTCAAGTTTCTATGACTCAGCCTTAAGAAAACTTTATCAGGATGACTGAGAATCTTCACCAGCTAGAACAGAGTTTCTCGGTAACATCTGATCTCACATAAAGCATTGTACCTCAGACAAAGCCATTCTGCATGACCATTCTAGACTTTAATTCTGTCCCTGCTGATTTTCATAACTCAATGAGAGCAATTTTTACCAGTGTTTGAAAGAAACAGTGTTCACTGAAGCATCTTTATTTTTTTTCCAGCTTCTCTCTTGTGGGCTTCTAGAGAAATTAAAGTTTAGTGTCTTAGAACTACAAGAATACTTGGATACATATAATAACAGAAAAGAAGCAACACTTTCTGTAAGCATGATTGTTATGTTTTATCTTGTGTTGATTTTGTCTTACTTAAATATAAAATCTGGAAGGAGATTAGTTCATCAGTAAACCATTTTTTGAAGAATATAAAGTTAGTTAACGCTGATGTGTATTCATTACTCTCAGAATATACTGAATATTAAAGATTTCAACTTTAAAAACTTAAAACACATTTTAGGAAGTAAAAAGATTTTAGAGATAGGAATGAGGATAATGTGATTAAATCTGAGTTACAATGTAGTATCTACTACATTTTCATTCAAGAATTTTATATTCAGCACAGTGATGCATCCTTTCTTAGATTTATTCCAGAAAATATTTAGAAATTCAGTAAAATGTATATTATCTCAAAAGTATGATTTTTGAAAAATTGAAAGTTTATGTCTTCTGTGCTAATGCCTATATAAATATGTGTGGGTGTGTATGTGTATGTATGTATGTACACACATCTATACATATGTATTGTTTTTTACAAACAGTGGCTGGCAAACTGCAAGGCAACTTTTTCAGGGGGTTCAAGAGATGGGGTTATCACTTGTCAGCCAGGAGATTCAGAAGAAAAGGTAATAAACATTCTGGTTATATGGTGTTTCTGGAGGAAGATTTTTGTGTGCCTTGTGTTTGTACTCCCATGATTTTTTGAACATTGAAAAATCCCTTCTTCCTTCGAATCCCCATCAATAAGTCAAAGTACATGTGCATACCTAAAAATCATAGACATTTAATTTAATTGCTATGGCCATTCATCTCAACCAAATGCCATTAATGGAGGAAGAAACAGGCATTTCTATGGAGATTCTCGGTCATCCAGGTCATGGTTGTCCCAAAGGTGCTTTTTTAAGGGGCAACTGGACTTTCTGGTTTTTCTTTAAGGACATTTTGCTTCTCATCCAAGCTTCCTGGATGAGAAGCAAACATCTTCAAATAAAAATCAGAAAGTCCAGTTGCTTCTTGAAAAAGCACCTTTGGGACAAGAAGGCATTTTCTTTTCTCAGATTGCCAGCTTCTCTCTGAAGAGAATGCCTCTCATGAATCTGTGCAAGGATTTGAAGAGAATCTTCAAATGGGCCAGCTTCATCCACCAGAAGGAAGTTGTCTTCCAACAGTCATCCTCCAGCTGCTTCGAAGGCTTTTTCAGGTTGTTCATGTACATATACAGTACAGAAATTAGCAACAAAATGTCTGTGCCTGTTCCTTGCACTCGGAGGTGACACAGGAAAGCCCATTCAACAGATACAGCTGCCTCAACTTTAATGACTTTGCAAACAATCCCTTGAATATTTTGCGCATCATTACTATTTAATGAGACAGTAGATTTGTATTAGTGATAGGGTTGTGTCACACTTTGGACCACAAGGAAAAAAAGGACTTTGAACTAATGTAGTTAGTCCGTAACTTCTTAAAGCAGTTTTGCCTTCTCCAGGATGACTCATTTACTGCAAAAACAATTTTTTTTGCCTTCAACTCAAAAGCACTCTTTGAAAAGGCATGAAAGGAATTCCCCCAGTAATCTAGAACTTTGGCTTCCATTCTCTTTGGGAAAGATTAGAATAAATGGCCAGATTTGTGTAAGTATGTATATATTGTTTAAGGGTTTATAGGCCAGTCTGCCAAATCTGAGCAGTTTAATCCTCTAGCTTGAGTTAAAAAATCATACTATTTGTTTGAAAATAACCACATAAACATAAAAAGAAATGTTGAAATCACTTAAGCACCATACGATAAAATAGGGAGTACTACTTGATCATGCCTGCTGACATCATATGAGTAGATGTGAATAATAAACCAAGGATTTCAGCATTCCTGTCATACCTAGTATACAAAGATCCTGTCAACCTTGTGATTCTATGATGCAAATCAGTTACTTTGATTTGTTCCACTTGTAATCGGACATAACATCCTCTTCTCTTTTGGCCTATTAATATGTTCCTGTTTAAGAAGCTCAATAAATCAGCATATTGTAATGTTAATGGATTTTTAATTCTAATGTCTTGGCGTGAATCCAGTGCTGAATAATACACTGGCCATACCATGTTCAGAGTCAAGGGCTGAACAATATATTCTGCATTTACATATTTTCTTACAATGCATTGAAAGCAAAACAGTACTCAGTACTTACAGCCTATTATTACACTTCTGATCAACACAAAACAGTTCCTTTGAAAAAGACTTGGAGATGAATTTCACTTCAGCTTCTTTGAAACAATAAAATCAGGAAGAATTATGAATGAAAGCAGCATATCTGCCATAACTGGGGGGGGGGGTTATTCCCAGGATCTGGAGATTGCAAATTATGTTACAGATATCAACAGGTAGCTTGAAAGTATTTTTTCCCTGCAAAGTTTTGAAGATATTGATAGCTTTTGCTTTCTTGATTTATTTGCAGATTACTCTTTCAACTTCCCTTCTGTCGTAATTTAACTGTGATATTGATCTAACTGCTAAAATTATATGCTTTTACTTCCCCACATAATCAGTGTTCTCTCTTTGCACTGGGTCTCCTCCCACAGTTTTTGGCAATATGCATAAAATAATAAGACAAAGTAAACACCTTTGTCCTTATTTTTGTATGTGGAATGAGAGAATGTTCAGCTTTAACTTTCTATCGGCATGTCTACCTTTCTGGGATAATGAGATTTGTAGTTTCCAACCTCATAGGATTTAGCCAGTGATAATTATCTTAGTGAAAAAGCATTTATTAATGATCTATTGGTTTATCCTGGCATGCCATAAGCCTGGCAGTGACCAAGGCCATTTGCTACAAATTGGGTTTTTTTCGAAACTAGCCAAGTCTAACTAATATAATTAAAACTGAATTTCTCCTACCTTTTTCCATCCAAATGATAATATATTTTAACTCACAGACTAAAGCAGCATTCCAGGGCCATATTTTGTGTCCCCCCAGACACAAGATTACATTATTAGAATGTTCTTGTTCATTTACATTGAGTAATTCAAAGAAGATGATATGTTGCCTGATTATTCTTTTTATATTAGTTAAATTAATTATTCAGAGAGTACCTCAAGTCAGACAGTTGGGATATTGGCTATAAGACAAACTCTGACAAAGATCTGTCAGAACTCTTATCCCTTTCTATCTGACTTCATATTTAGTCCACCAAACTAGATGGAACTAGTTAAATGGCATTTTACAGGATAAACTTTTATGTGCATCAACTAAAGCAATAAATGCTTAAAACTGAAGTGTTTCTTATGTTAAATACATTAGGATTAATCCACCAATAACTGTCTGTAGTGGATTACAGCTAACAACTTTGATGCTTAGCTGTGTCTTTGTATAATATTGTACAGCAAGGCAACTTTCAGTCAAATATGCATCATTAAGATATTTGAGAATACTGCTGAGTAATTTAAAATCAATGTTATATATTTTATTCATTTTCTCATGCTGTACAGCAAACAGTATTGATTTCATTCTGGCTAGGGAAACAGAATGGCCATAAAGTAAAGGCTAAGTAAGGAAAAATAGTTTAACTTTGAAAATATGAGATTAAAACAAATTTGTATAGGTAGTCCTTGACTTATGACCACAATTGAGCCCAAACTTTCAGTTGCTAAGCAAATAGTTAATTGAGTTTTCACACATTTTACAAGCTATAGTTGTGAAGTGAATCACTGCAGTTAAGTTGCATTGTTATTAAGTGAATCTGGTTTTACCACTGACTTTGCTTGTAAGAAGGTGCAAAGGTGATCCCATGACCTCAGTGGACTCCAACCTCCTAAATACACGTGAGTTGCCAAGCATCTGAATTTTGATCACATGACCAAAACAAACTGAAACAGTTGTTAAGTGTGAAAAACATTCTTAAGTCACTTTTTTCAGTGCCATTGTAACTTCAAACAGCTACTAAATTAATGGTTGTAAGTCAAGGTTACCCATTGTTTACTTAATTTTTTTTATTCAGTGAAGGATATAGGCAGTGGTAGAATTATATATTATATTTCTAATACAACATATTTTAAAAGTGGCATACTGAAGACAAAGGGAAAATATTAGTTTTTGACTATTTTGGGGGGTTTAAGTGTCATCATCATAATGTAGTATAATATTAGTAAACATAATAGCTATTATAGAAATAATAATTAGGTAAGTTTGCTGCCTTAGTCATACATGAAAAAGTGAGATAAAGGTCTAATGATAAAAATGACATTTTTATGTTATACTTAATGTTTTGTACTTCTGGGTAAATAAACATTTCGGGATTTGTGTCCTATTTCATAGGCATTATCATCAAAATATATCTAAATACTTTAGTTTTAGCTGGATTGTATAGGTGTAAATACTGCATTTCTTTACGTTACTTTCCATGACAAATTATGATTTATTTTTTTTCAAAAATGAAGTACATATATAGCAAGATAAAATCACTGAAGCAGGAGATCATTGGAGGAACAATCATCTTTCATTTCCTTAGGTTTTTTTCTACAAAGCTTGTTTGCTTGATAGGGTGCTCTCTTTCTTCATTTCCTACAGTGATAAGAGCACTGGTCCTATATGATGGTCAATATGGTGTTGGAGATTAGAATCACTGATCTAGGAAAGGTGGTCCAAAGTAGATTGTTCCCACATGCTGTATTCCTTATTGACAGCTGAACAGATGTTTGAGAAAGAGCTTTCTTGAAATAGATGACTGATGCTATTTTTATTAGGAAAAAGAATTATTATACAGGCTCATGATTCATAGAACCATCATCTTTCATATTCAGATTGAATATAACATGTTCTAGTGCAAATATAGATGGTTTTGTCAGCAATTTGAATGGTACGGGCAATTTAATTTCTCAGCTTTCCTAAGAAAATATTCCTATACATTGTCTTACATTACATTTTAAAGATCTCAATACAGAAAAATGATAGCTCAATTTTCAAATTACTTTCAGAAACAGGCTAATTATAGTTAACATCTACAGTACACAAAGCTTTTTATCAGAATCAGCAAGTACAAAATTGAACATAAATTTTAGAGATTCACAGAACCCTTTTAAGCACAATACAGATGAGGCTGAGGTGGGGGCAGCATTTTTAAAAAATGAATCATATTATTTGTTTTTAGTTTTTATTTTAGAAAGGTATATGCTGCATATTCTGTCATTGTTCTAATTTATAATGGATTATAACATAAAGAAAACCTATCATATAATCACCATCTTTAAAAAAAATTATAGAAACATGAGGGAGCTTTAAATCTCCTCCTAAACTGTAATAAGTAGATGGCAGAGCATGCAATTAAAAATCTGACAGTGAACATCCTGCAAATAACTTGGACCTGAGCTATTTCAAAAATGGGACAATCCTGCTTACCCTATATGTTTGCTTACCTCAACCCGCTTCAATAGTGTTTGAAACCTGCATGATACTAAAAGAGGCTAATCAATTTGCATCCACAGCTTTTTAAAATTTCTTAAAATAGAAATTTTAAGATTATGAAAACATTGACTTCATAATTCCAACATTATGTCCTGTTTTTGTAACCTTTTCCTTCCAGCCTGTTGCATCTTGCTGGTGAAGATTTTGGAAATCACAAGCTAGTGTATATTATTTGGCCAGTTCTAATACATACCATCTTATTATGGGATTTGATTTTTTTTCTTTCAGATCACTCTGGTCTATAAGAGAATTGCAACTATTGATTTTACAATTATGATTAAGATTTCTGAGCCATGCATGTTGTGTAGTTGATACATCTTGAATCACTTTAGCAACTCAAAATAAGCTCTGCTAATTGTAGTAAGAGAGTAGTAGTAATGGCTGTGCCTTTCCAGTTGCATGCATTACACTGACACTTTACTTTCTTTCCTTTCCTTTTTCCTGTGCCATGCTTGCTGTGTAGCAAATGGAATCTCTTGCAGTAAGTTAAACATTCTTTTCATATTCTTTGTCCATTAAAATATGGACTAATACACTGTTTTAACTCTTAGCATGTTTCTCCCTTTTCACTTTCTTATTTATTCAGTGTATAATCATTGTTATTAAAGTTTGTTTTTTTTATTTTACTGTCCAGTTTCCCAGGTTCCTTGGAGTTTTATTTGTTTATAAATTCTGACCATGTCACATTGAACTCCAATTATTATACGAATTTTATTTGAAAGTATATTAGCCTTTTTTAATTATCAGGGCACTCCGTTGCTTCTCTTCTGAATAAATCAAACTAATAGAATATTTTATTAAAGAAAGTGACTTGTTTCCTGATCTCATCAGCCATCATTGCAGCAAACAAACTACATTATTATTTAATATGAGAGGACTGTTATTTGTAGCCTGAACTGATCATTTCTCTCGAGGTCCAGATATCTAATGATCAAACAAATTCACAACATATGTTCATAATGCAAGAGAGGAATTCAACTGCTTTAAGTGGCTACTCTAGAATGACTTTCTTTTCACAAATGATAATCTACAATCATGTGGATATGACATTAAGTAACTGAATTTACAGTAGTCATTTGCTGTCACTTAAAAAAGCTACAGGGCAATAATTCTGAATCTGTAGTCTGCAAATCATTAAAGTAACCTATTACTTTAACCTAATAAGATAGTATAAATGCTTCTTCGAGTGGATACCAAAATAAAATTGGGTCCAGATCATACAATCGCATCAAATTCTTACAAGATTTTGCCTTTCTTTACACCAAGTTCATAAGATTCAACAGGGAATGCTAGTGAAGCGACAATAATAATTTTAATACAATATTATAGTTCCACAGTTTCATGTTTTTGGTTTATGTGGTGATCCTGAAGGCTTTTAATGAAAATAAAATGTTCTAGATAAATGGAAAATTTAAGTAACAACTATAATTTTTAAAGTTATAAAATTACCATTAACATAACATGTAACAAAATAGATTAGAGTAAATCTTTTAATTTTAATTTATCTGGCTCAATTTAAGAGTTCCCATAAAAATTATTTATCTATTCTCAATATCTGAGTCTATAAATTATTTTTTCAAAAGGTAGTCATTCCATGAAAATATGAATGAATTACAATCTCAGAATCCATTGTGCCATTTCAAAATAAGCAATGTATTTTGCAATGAAATCAACTATGAGCTCTGCTACTGGGAAACTGAAAATTTCACCTCGCAACAATTATGTCTAAACTATATTTTTTCACAAGAATTTTTATAATAACCTGGTTTCATAACCCATGCTTTGTTTTTTTTTTGTTTTACAAAACATAGATAAGATTAGCCACAATTATTTTGACAGAAGACAAAAGAGTAAAATAAAATTAATAAAAATGGAAGAAAAGGCTTTGAAATTTCTTTTCATGGCCACATAGGAGAAGAATAGAGGCATTAATCTGTTTCCTATCACAATAAATTATAGTTTACGATTCTAGAATGTAGTTTCTGATACTATGTGAAATAAAAGCATAACTTGCTGGTTCTTAAATTTCATGTCACAATTAATTTGTGAAAGTAATGCACACTGTATTGAGGTAAAATAGATAAAATGTTAAAGACATTCTGGTAATGTTAGCTTAATAAAAAGAAATGATGTAAGAGGACATTCTGCATCATAGAGTTTAATAAGACTCAGCATTTCAAGTCCTACAGGATAGATCATCATTATTAACTCTATGTTGCTTGGGAGTAAGAAAGAATGGTTTGTAACTGTGTTCATGGCAGTGGAAAAAATATATCAGAGAAAACTGATATAGAGGCTTATATTGTAGCAGCTCTGCTGTTCTAACTCATCATCAGTCTAAAGAAACATTAAAACAAATGATGTAGAAATTGCATAAGATACTCATAATAGCTTCATATTATTTTGTAACTCATGATTCTTAGTTTCTGTTGCAAAGCACATTATGGAAAAATCCAAGCTGTCACCTTTTAATAGTAACTCTCTCTTCTATTTTTTTTTTTTTTAGCAATTGGAACTGTGTCAGAGATTATATAAGCTGCACTTCCAGTTATTGTTACTTTTTCAATCATACTGTAAACTCATCGGACAAGTGCATGAAGTTAGTACAATGCCGGAGGTATGTACAAGAAAAAACAGAAGCATTTTTTCCTGGAATAATTGCTGTATTCTTCTGATTAATGTTTATTTAATTTAAATAATTTATTTAAAATTATTTCAATACTTCATCTGTCCTTGAATTTTGCATCTTTTATATGGGAAGAGATAATGTACGTTGGTGAAAATGATTTTTTTTTCTTCCATAGCTGCTAAATATGTCACGAGAACTGAGTGAGTTAAAGAAAAACCTTAAGGAAGCTAGTACTGCCATTGCACTTGAACCATCTACGATAGAAAGTGGTACTTCTGAACCCATGTTCGCTTCTACAGAAATAGCTATTCAATTTATGCTAGAGTGTCTGAAAAACAATGAACTTGGAAAAGCTCTACACCAAATAAGAGAATGCAGGTACATTGGGATAGATGATTAATGTATTGTTTTCCTATTTTCTCTGAAGCAGCTATGAAATACTTTGTTTTTACTGAATAATACTGAATATTATTGCTGAATATATATATAAATAGATCCAAATTAAAGGAACTCATTTAAATGTAACAAATGAGAAATAATTAAAAGGTTCTGTGTTCCTTTTGTTCATCAAGTATCTCTATATGTTTAAAAAATGTTATAATTTTGGAACACAATCTATTATCAGTTTCCCTTGCTTAGAGAAATGAAGTTCTGAATTGAACTGAAAAAAAAAAAACCCTATCTTGATCACAAATTAGGTTTTGTTTTTTGAAAGAAACAAAGTTCTAGTATGTTATGCCAACCTAGTGGTGAACATACTGCTTTTGTCCACTAAACTATCTATGGCTTGGTTTTCAAGCTTCTTTTGCATAGAAGATATACATGAGTTTAGTACCCAAAGCAAAAAAAGCAAAAGCAAAACAAAAAATACAGAAGCATTATCTTGTAAAACCCAATGGGTTCAAGAAAATAAAAAAGAGAACTTGCCTTATTAAAAAAAGCCAGGAGTTTTAAAGTTACTTTACTAGCCAATAATGAAGCTTCCTTCTCTTCCTTCAAAAGAGTCAATCTTCTTAAATCCATTGCAGTGCATATTGTAATTAATATCGTTGCACCTGAAGGTTTTTTTCCCTTCATTTTGTGATATCAATAACACTTGTTTTTGGTTTTTTTTTTTTACCTTTTTACATGTATAGCCACAGAAATTAAAAAATGAGATTTCATTTGCATGAAACAGCATTTCAGTAGCATAACCTGTACTTTTGTTTCATTGCAGGAATTTATGGCCGAATGACATTTTTGGAAGCAGTTCTGATGATGAAGTCCAGACTCTACTGAATATTTACTTCCGGCACCAAACACTAGGACAATCTGGCACTTATGCTTTGGTAGACTCTAACCAAAGCCTGACTGAAATTTGTGCAAAACTGATGGAGCTGAACATAGAAATCCGGGACATGATCCGGCGAGCTCAAAGCTACCGAGTGATCACTTCTTTTCTTCCAGATTCCAGTATTTCTGGCACGAGTCTCTGACAAAAGTCTGGTGCCCCCTATCTCTTTCAGGCTGGGATTGCTTCCATGCTGGGATGAGATGGTTCAGTGCATTTTCAGCTTTAGAAAGAGTTGATCAAGACAGACTCAATCTTGTTACTTTTACAATATTTTCCAAGAAAAGTTGGGCAGTGTTTTCAGAGTGCAGTCATAATATAAGGACAAAGGTAGCGTCAAATCCTTTGTTCTGAACTACACACCCAAATGACTTTCACAGGGCAACTGCAATTCACTACTGAAGAAGTGACTTCCTTACATACCAAAGACTACTACACTGAGCAAGACTTCCTTTCTAGAAAATAGTTTTAGATATAAAAAGTGCAATCTCTTCTTCACTTGAGGATTTTTTTTAGTTTTGTACATTTATTCCTTTGACCAAGTTGTTAAAAACAGGCAGAATGAAGCTAGCGACAGGATACTGAAAAACTGTTACTGCGAAAGCTGAGAGCCTCTGCATATGAAAGTTGTAAAGGACTACAGATGTGCACTGTATTTAAATATGATTACTGTATCTTCTAAATAGAGAAAAAAATAAGCTGCTACAAAGTACATTTGTTGATGTTGCTAGGCTACTGTTTTGGAAGGTACTAGATCCTATTTCAAGAGGTCTGTTATTAAGACCCAAGTACCTATGAATGGACAAAGATTTTTTTTAAAAAAAAAAGATTTTGGCTGCTTTTTACTAGAGAGTTGCTTTTATGTATATTTATATTAAGAATGCTGGTCTGGCAAAAGTTGTCATTTTGTAGAAAAATACCACGTCTGATTTAAGTTCTTTTGAACTGGTACATGCATCTTTTAATTTTAATGTACATTTGGATTTTAACACTGAAATTATTAAGTACAGATCAGATTTACTTTCTATTTTCAAGTGCTTATTAGTAATATATGTTCCTGTTTTCTCATATTTTTTTTGCACTTAACTGCTGTAGAGTTAAAATAAGTGCATGTAAATTATTTGCACATTTGAGACACTTTTATTCCAACATTGTGTCGCTTGTTCACCTTGTAAATACATTTAAAGGTTTTTGTGAATTTTCTTTTAATATTTTGATTATTACAGATCTCAAGTATAAAAGACTATATACTGTATGTGTGTGTATGTGTACATACATGCAAATATACATACATCTGTATACATACACATTAGCGTGTAAGTGTACTAAATTGTAGTGAGTTTATGCTATGATATATATGGAAATAGTTCTATAAGAATATTTTGAAATCAGGTTCTTTTTCAGTTGGGCTTGAATCAACATATAAATTAGTCCAACTTTTATGTGCTCACTATGCATTCAAACATTAATTAACCTGCACAAATTGATATAAATTGAACAAAGTCCCTTAAATTTAATGTATTCTTGCTCAACCAGTTCTCTCTAGCTAAGCTTTGTCAATCTGGCGTCTTCCAGAGATGTTGGGACCACTAATACCAGAATTTCTAACTAGAGAATATACTGGAATTCTGGGACTTATAGTCCAAACAAGTGGGAAAGGAACCAGGATGAAAGTGTTTCTGCAAATATATGAAAATTGATAGGCTTCTCTGTTCTCCCTTCCTCAAAACAGTAATTTGAGCATATATAAGAGAAGCAAGGTATTAGTTTGAATTGTAATGGAAAAATCAAGCTGTAAGAAATATGTTATGCAAAATGTAAGTGTACTTATTCTGTAACACCACAATTGAGCAGATGGGCTCTATAGGTGTGAACCTCTTCCTGTTGGATTGTGCCACCTTTATTATAGAAGCCAATTTAAAATTTTGTAAAAATGATTCAAACAGGGATTAAAATAGTGTATCTCACATTCAGACTATAAAATTAACATGTCATTTACTAGGTATATATCTTGGTTTCTTTTTCCCTATTGAACTGGAAGAAAGACAAGCTTTATGCTTAGTGATTAAGGCCTACTACCACAATCATGTGAATTTTGGGAGTATTAATGGGATATAAAATTATTTTTATTGCTTATAATCTTGTGTGGCAAGTCCGTGTCAGCTAACCCTCATGAAAGCTAACATGAAGTGCCTCTTTCACTGTGTGACTTGAGTGCTGCCCGACTCACTTAGTTACTATTCTCTTAGAGGAATGCTTTGTAAGAGATGAACAGATGTTTCTGAGTGTTAGTAAACCTAATATAATTGAACGATGAAGTTCATGTTTCTTCATTGTGCTACTTACCAGCTATTGTATAGCACAGGCTTAAACCATCATTTTTAAAAATGAAATGTCAACCTATACACATGTACATATATCTAAGAACTATCATAATCATGCTTAATTGAACTGCATTTGCAAGTTCAGAACATGTGCT
The DNA here is from genome assembly GCA_015471245.1 of Laticauda colubrina. Classification (NCBI taxonomy): domain Eukaryota; kingdom Metazoa; phylum Chordata; class Lepidosauria; order Squamata; family Elapidae; genus Laticauda; species Laticauda colubrina. The sequence goes on from BLBF01000006.1 coordinate 26,176,943, forward strand.
GTTTTCACTATAATTTTGCTATTATCTAAAAAACACTGAAAATAAGATGGAAGCTTCACTTAACCATCTCTTTCCACATCTCCTCACTAAAATGCAACAGAAATGGGGGCAAACTCATTACATATGCAATGACTCAGGTTATTATTATTTTTGTATCAGTGTATGAAATAATTATGAAAATCACAATTGCATATGAATAATCATCAAATCTTATCAAACTCTTCCTGTTTTTAGGTTGGCCTGAAATTGCATATTTAATCTATAGTGCTACGAAACTCAATATGTATCTCTTCTAATATAGGCCAAATCAGTCATTTTTGCAAATTAGTTTTGAGAATAATATCCCTCCTAAGACAAAAGTGCTAGTTTAACATGCGCCACAAAATTCATAGTAGCAGTACATTGACAATTTGATATGGTCTCATATTATTAATGCAAAAATATCTAAGTAAATTTAACCATTAATATGCTCAAGTATTTTTTCCTCTTTAATTTCAACAAGACAAGCCATCTGATGATTCAGGAAGACTACTGTGCTTTTTATTCAATTTAATAATGATTGTTATCCCTATCATATAAATCTATTACATATTCTATTTTCCTTTAGTGATTTAAGACTTATATGTGTCTTTATAGAATGCCATAGTAGACATAAAAGTATATTGCTCAATCTTTATCAAACTTCAATATGTTTAATTATATTCAGAATTCTCACATTGTATCACTGTTTCCACAAAAAGATTGCAGGAATATACACTGCTCAAAAAAATAAAGGGAACACTTAAACAACACAAAGTAACTCCAAGTCAATCACGCTTCTGTGAAATCAAACTGTCCACTTAGGACAGTCCAATTGATTGACAATTCAATTTCACATGCTGTTGTGCAAATGGAATAGACAACACGTGGAAAGCATAGGCAGGTAGCAAATCCCCAATAAAGGAGTGGTTTTGCAGGTGGTGACCACAGACCACTTCTCAGTTCCTATGCTTTCTGGCTGATGGTTTGGTCACTTTTGAATGCTGGCGATGCTCTCACTCTAGTGGTAGCATGAGACGGAGTCACAGTGGCACAGGTAGTGCAGCTCATCCAGGATGGCACATCAATGCGAGCTGTGGCAAGGTTTGCTGTGTCTGTCAGCGTAGTGTCCAGAGCATGGAGGCGCTACCAGGAGACGAGGAGGCCGTAGGAGGGCAACAACCCAGCATCAGGACTGTGCATCAGCCTTTGTGCAAGGAGGGACAGGAGGAGCACCGCCAGAGCCCTGCAAAATGACCTCCAGCGGGCCACAAATGTGCATGTGGCTGCTCAAATGGTCAGAAACAGACTCCATGAGAGTGGTATGAGGGCCCGACGTCCACAGGTGGGGGTTGTGCTTACAACCCAACACTGCAGGACGTTTGGCATTTGCCAGAGAACAAGATTGGCAAATTCGCCACTGGCGCCCTGTGCTCTTCACAGATGAAAGCAGGTTCACACTGAGTACATGTGACAGATGTGACAGGGTCTGGAGATGCTGTGGAGAACATTCTGTTGCCTGCAACATCCTCCAGCATGGTTTGGCAATGGGTCAGTTATGGTACTGGGGGGCATTTTTTTAGTGGGTCACACGGCCCTCCATGTGTTCACCAGAGGTAGCCTGACTGCCATTAGGTACCAAGATGAGATCCACAGACCCCTTGTGAAACCATATGCTGGTGTGGTTGGCCCTGGGTTCCTCCTAATGCAAGACAATGCTAGACCTCATGTGGCTGGAGAGTGTCAGCAGTTCATTCAAGTCGAAGGCATTAATGCTATGGACTGGCCCACCCGTTCCCCAGACCTGAATCCAATTGAGCACATCTGGGACATCATGTCTCGCTCCATCCACTAATGCCACGTTGCACCACAGACTGTCCAGGAGTTGGGTGCTTTAGTCCAGGTGTGGGAGGAGATCCCTCAGGAGACCATCTGCCACCTCATCAGGAGATGCCCAGGCATTTTGGGGAGGTCATACAGGCATGTGGAGGCCACACACACTACTGAGCCTCATTTTGACTTGTTTTAAGAACATTACATCAAAGTTGGATCACCCTTTAGTGTTTTTTTCCAGTTTAATTTTGAGTGTAACTCCAAATCCTGACCTCCATGGGTTGCTAAATTTGATTTCCATTGATCCTTTTTGTGTGATTTTGTTGTCAGCACATTCAACTATGTAATGAACAAAGTATTTAATAAGAATATTTCATTCATTCAGATCTAGGATGTCTTATTTTTGTTTTTCATTAATTTTTTGAGCAGTGTAGTACTTGCAAGATTTAATCTGGCATGTAAAATCCCTCTAATTTTTCTACCTTTTTCTAGTTCAGCATATCAGCTCTCCCGTATCTTTTTAATGCTCATCAAGGGAAATGCAATTTAATTGGAATTTAAGTTTTATTAATTAGGCAGTACAGTGATAAATTACAAATATATCTTAGCATTGCAAACATCTTTAGTCCATTATCCATTGCCAGGTCAGAATCCTAAAGTCAAATCTATATTATGAAACAAAGTGCATAGCTAAATGCAACCTCAGCACACAAACTGCACAGATCAAACAATGTATTTGAAGCTGTAGGTGTTGTCGCAAGATAATCTTTTGCCTTTACAGCGGCCACATAGCTCTTGCCGGTGGGGTCTCTTGAGGTCAATGTGCCTTTTTTTCTGGGGACAGGAGCAACGAGTCTTTGAACAGATCTTAGGATAATAAACTTTAATTAGTAGAAGAAATCAAAACCTATTCCAAAGATTATTTTTGTTATTATACTAAGTGATCTTCTAGAAACTTTTGAATGATAAAAGATGAAAAATATTCTATTAACTATGATACAAGTTAATCCTATTGCACAAATGTGCCATAGATGCCAAGTTATATGAAACAAAGGTATGCTTTCATAACAATAAGCACCGTATACCCATGTTGAACGAGAAATAAGGAAAGTTTTTAAAATGCCATATTCTATATTTTTAATAGTGCTGTAACAACCATCCTCTGAAGTTCTCTATTCAATTCTTTGGGTTAGTTTTGGTTATTAAGAATCGGGTGTCAAACTTACTGCCCGCAAGCCAGATGCATCATGCACTGGCCACACCCACTCCTATTTTAGCAAAGGGGGGGAAGTTGTGCTACATCATATGATGTGACGCCACGAATTAGACACCACTGAACAAGGAAATGAAACATCTGAATTATCCATACTTATTGGTGAACATTAAGATTTAACAATCACTATCAGAGGAAGAAAATTCATTAACTTTTCACAAATATCTATTAAATCCAAAAGTATAATTTGACAAAAGTTATTACAAATGATATAATTTACCTAAATGTAAGTGCTTTATGCACCAAACTTCCAATTTCCATAGATGGTCTGACCTGACATTCTGCCTATTGTATCCAAAATCTGCAAAATGATAGCCTTTCTATGAGAAGTTTCAAAGTTTCACCTTTATTGCTGCTATTTGTTGAGGTAGAGGAAGATAACTTATGGAAATCAATTTGTCTTGGAGAATAGTATTGCATATTACAATATTCTGATTCAAATAGTTCCTTAATACACTGCAATTTTAAGCCAGGTAAAAACCCCTTTTTTTTAGATACTTGTTTAATGTGTTAATAGCAGTTGCTGAATATCAAGTCTTACTTACATGGCACTGAATTGCTTCTACTTTATAGGGATTAAAGCTCTTTTGGCACTTGCGACAAAGCTGCTTAAAGTATACCTAAAAATGAAAGTGGTACATTTGAGAGGGGAAAACCTTAGATCAGACTATCTTTAAAAATGTAGCATGAAAAAAATATATATTTAAACACAACTGAACACTCATTGTGCCAAACAGGCATTAAAAATTCTTATTCGGCTCATTTTATGATTTCCTATTAACATGGCACAATTTAACCCAAAGCAAAAAAAAGGTTTGTGTGTCAAACTATTTGCAGTTGGTTACCATTATAGCTAACAAGTAAAAACTGTGCAAAAGCATCACTTCTAGTTTGCTCCTCTCATTCTTTCAAAACTGAGCCTAAAAAGATTCTGCAAGTTTGAGACAGTTACATTTTCTAACATGCAGTCCAGACATTGAATCCTTTTCTGAAATTTACACCTTAAACAATAGAAGCATTTTTCTAATGTTTTTCTAAACATACCTTATTGGTTCCAGAAATGCACCATACATAAGCACTTTCCCATCTGGTCTTACAGTCATTGCAATGGAAATAGCCGTATTTCTGTTCTAAGAACTGCAAGGGAAAGTTGTGCATGAACAGTAAATACTAAAATTTGATTTGCAAGATTATTCTTAAATCACAACATTTAAAACACACTTTTTAAATGCAGAAATCTGAGGAAAAAAACCCTATTCACTATCTACCTTCTTCTGCAAGTACTGGGGGGGGGGGGGGGGAGGAAGCGTTCTCCAAATATTAAGATAATTATTTCTGGCCAAATACAGTTTTGATCTACTCCCACAGCCAAATTTATCCATTCTATTTTGACACCTTCAAGAACGATACCAATTTCTCATTCAGGGGTGAAATTACTTTGTATAACAATTACAAGTACTACCCCAGAGAGAAAGGTTGCTACCATAATCCTGAACACTAAAGTTAAAAAAGTGAGAAGTACAAGCGTATAAGAAGGGGTCTATATTTAACCTGATTCTATACAATTCTTAATCCCAACATCTCTTGCGAATATACTGCTAAAGTGCACGCCTGTGTTTGGGGTGGGAGTAGGGAGGGAAAAATGTGACAAACAAACATTACATCCTGGCTATACTCGAATGTTCGCCATACACGTTGACAGGTTTGTTTAAATGTCAGGCCCCGCAGAAGAGGCTAGTACAGCCTTTCTCAACCTCAGTTACTTCAACTCACAGAATTCAATTCCCAACTGGCTGGGGCATTCTTGGGAGTTGAAGCCAACACATCCGAAAGACGCTGAGGTTGGGCTAAGGCTAAGCCCAAGCAAGCCAAGGGTCCAGCTAAGGCCAAGTTCTTCTCTGAGGCGTTTTGAAAAATGCCCCTTCTGCCTCTCATCAAAGCGCGGCTGCCAGAAGCCGGAGGGATTTCCAAGCAAGCGCAGCTTCCGCGGAAAACCGCGCCGCTCACCTGGAAGGTGGTTCTTCTATCCCCTTCGTAGAGGCGACTCCCGCCTTCCTCAGCCTCGCCTCCTTTCCCGACCTGCTGCTGGGCAGAGTATCCGACGGCTTGCCCCGGCAGCCCGTCCTCAGCTCCCGCCTTCTCTTCGGCACCGCCGTCCCGCTTCTCGACGGACGTTCCCTTTTCCTCGGACACCTGGCTGAACGGAAGCGAAGCCGGCCCTTCAGGCGGCGCCTTCGGTTTCCCCGCCGCTTCGGGAAAGATGAAGAGGCGGCGACCAAGCACGGGCGAGTAGAAGCCTGGGAGCGGTGGCTGCTCCCGGCTCAGCCGGCCTGGGGGGCTTTGAGGCCGGACGGCCTGGAGCGGCCGAGATCCGAGCGAGCATTGCACCGCCGCGTCCGCCTGCGGGTTCACCTGAACACCCACTTCTTTGGTGTTGGCTTTACGGAGCCGCGGGGTGAGGCCCGGGCTGACGTGCGAGAGCAGCGCCTTTAGCTGCGCTCGCTTATAAGTATCCAAATAATCCGGCGAAGACACCGGAGGAGTCGCGGAAGGGGCCGTGAGCAGCCCGCGGTAGGGGTTAGAGATGCCGCCGCACTTGCTTTGCTTCCAGCTCGGCTGCTTCTGATTGGGCGGGAGCCTCGAGGCCACGTTGTGGTTGGGGGTAAAGCTGCTTCCATAACTTTGATAAACGCTGTAAGACGGATAAACGAAGCGCTCCATGCCGGGACAGGGAGCCTGGTTTAAGGGGAGGCTTCCTCCCTCCCTCGCTTTTATCGCCCCCCAGGAGCAATTAGTGCTCATTAACTAGTGGCGAAAACCAATAAACCCTCTTAATTAAGGAACAGTTGCGCTGACGAGGTCGCTCGTAAAGTACGCTGGAAATTTACGCACCGGAGTTAACAGGTTTGAACTCACCACAATGTGCGTTCGCTCTCCAAAGCGCTTCCACTAAATGTTTGCAACCGAGAACCATTCATGATGGATCGGACAGGTTTTGGATTGAGTTGGGTTGTAACCTGGAACGGTGAAACTACAACAAGATTCAGCACATCCTTTGAAGATAAAGGGATACTTTACCCAAAATTAAGTCCTACCGAAATATCAGGGAGTGGAAACATTTACTCCAAGGTAGTTGATATCTATGTAATACCTTGGAGTAAATGTTTCCACTCCCTGATATTTGGAGATACTTGGAGATTGCAATCCAGTAAACCTCTAATATTGGCCCAATTGCAATATAACACCCCGTTCTTTACAAACCTAGTTATCCAAACAGCACTGGGTCTCTTTGTCAAAATATGATTTCGGGTGCTGTGGAAATCCAAACAGCAGAGTTAGATTATTTAAAATGCTCTGTAAATCTAGGCAATTTATCTCAGTGAAACTATAGGGCCTTTGTTTGTCTGAATACAACTAACCCCCCATTTGTCAAAAAGCAACCTGGCTAGATTGTTCAGCACTAACCTCTCTGATGGTTCTGTTAGTCTTTTAAATAAGTGAGTGTAATTCAAGTAGAATTGGGTTGTTTTCTTTCATGTGTATTTTAACACTTTTTGTAGGATATATGCATGTTCAAAAAGGCTTTATGGAATTTTATGATTGACATACTGCTTAGTAACATGTTAACTTTATATTTAACCATTTAAATTAAAATAAGCTTTAAAAACATACGATGAGGCATATTGTGGAGCCATCATGTTGAAGATATAGGTCCCAACTCCTGATTTTACTGAAGAAATCACAATTAACTATGTTAATATAGTGTACTAACCCAGAATAAAACACTTAATGGCTCATTGTTCATGTAATACACTAACTCTTAATGTGATGTTTGGTTTTAGCTTAAACATGGCAATTTGTTAACTAGGTTTATGGTGCAGAATGTTAAGTTTTAATATGTGTAAATGACTTCAGACTTTACACAATATGTAAAATAAAATCACATGAACATAAAAATGTGTGTGTGTTTATATGCAAACACCTCCAGACTCAAGTCCAAAAGCATACCAGTGATTTTGAACTAGACATGAACAGTACAACCAGCTTCAGAGTGTCTAGAGATTTTCAATCATCCAAGTAATGGTTGTCCCAAAGGTGCTTTTCCAAAAGGCAACTGGACTTTCTTGGGTTTCCCCCCCCCCAAACTTTCTTGGTTTTCCCCCCTAAACTTCTTCAGAACTCAAGCAAAACGCTTTTAAGAAACAAATATCAAGAAAGTTCAATTGATTTTCAAAAAAGCACCCTTGGGACAACCAACTGTGGGGAGAAACCAGGAAAAGGAGTGCCCTCTCTTACCTCCTTTAACTCCTGGAAGAAAGGCAGAATATAAATAGGAAATCATTTAATTCTGTAAAATGTAAAAAATTTTCACAAGAAATTTGCATTTTTCATTGTACTTGTTGTACGGTAACTAATGTACAACTATTTCAATGAGATAATTTGCAGCTTTATGGGAGGGGTAAAGGGTCTTAACAGCTCCTGAGAGAAAAATGAAACTGTGCCTGTCTCTGAACTGTCAAAATTCCGTGGTTTGAGGCACACTTTTAAGGGCTGCATATAAACTAGCGTGCTGGAATGGGTCCATTCTTTTCTTGTAAAAAATAAACCACAAGTTCCATGATCCCTTGAGCGCGGCAGGATTAAACCATTACAGCAGGGGTCTTCAAACTTGACAGCTTTAAGCCTTGTGGACTTCAACTCCCAGAATTCCTCCTGCAGTCATGTTAGCTCGGGAATTCTGGGAGTTGAAGTCCACAAATCTTAAACTTGGCAAGTTTGAAGATCCTTGAACTGCTGGCTCTTCTCTAAGTTTCGGGCCTTCACGCCATTGCCAGTGAAAAACGGAAGCAAGAGCTGGGCTCCACTGTTCCCACCCGGAGACCAATTTCGTTTCCGTCCGTAGGGTGATCGATATGTACGAAAAACCTCCGGATTGTGAGAGTGGATCAGCTGTGAGGAAATGATTGATTCCACCCTCTCTGGAACTGCGCATGCGTTGGCGGGTTTTGGCGCCTTCTTTTGTCTTTCAGAGGAAGTTGTTGAGAGGACTTGGAGCCCGGCGGTACCGGGAGCTTTTTTTTTTGGCCTCGAGAAATCTTCCTTCGTCCGTTGATTTTTATTTTTATTTTTTTGCTCCCAACTACATTTCCACAGGGCTGCTCTTCTGAGGTTCTTCTTAGCTCAGAAGAAACTCGCTGTCCCATGAAGAGAGGCACTGAGGTGAAACGTGTGTGAGTGGAAGAAAGGTCGGGTTTTCTTCCAGGGCTTGAGATGGAGAGGAAAGCCTTGGCTCCTTCTCTGTATCTGGGATGGTGCGGTCTGAGGGAAAGGGACGCTGACGGTGCATCCCGTAGGATAATTTATTTGGTCGTTGTGAGGTCTGAAGCAGGATGACGAGCATAAATATTTCTGTGCCCCCCCCCCCCCGTCAGTTTTTTTACTCCTGCCGACTGTCTGGACAAGTCCCCTCAGTTTTCTTGGCAAGATTGTTCAAAAGTGATCGGCTGTTGCCTGCTGTCTAGGACTGAACCCACCGGGCCTCATGCTCAAGGCAGGGCTGAAACCTGTACACTTCTGATTTCCAGCTTGATGCCTTAACCACGAGATCAAACTAGATCTAAAATAATTATAATTATATTTTTCATTTTCCCTATATTGGATAGTTATGGTGGTGGACATACCTAATACTTCTGCCTGTTACTCAGAGTACATTAAATTAATATTTGAATTAAATATTTCCAACTAAGTGTGTAGAGATAGAAAATATTAGGACAAATACAGACATATATCTGTAGCTATATGCTATGCCAGCTGGTCATATAGTAAAATTAGCGCTCAGTGTGTTGTGCTAGAACAGCTGATTGGGATATTTCATCAAACTGGGGCCCAGTTGGTCCTGCAAAACTTATATAGTCATGGCAAGCTCCATTGAATACTTTTTTACTTGTAGATGTTATGTGTAAATAGAAGGATTTACTTCCAGGTAAGTATATTAGGATGGCAGTTTAACAGTGAGAGGATTGATGGGCTAAATAGATATTCAAATCTAATTTCCTGCTTTGCACATTAAAGCAGCAGGCAAAGACTGTTGAGTAGGCTTGCAAATTTGTCCAATTGGATTCAGCCCTCTGTTTTGTACAGGCTTATGTTCTTAGAAGCTAGTTAGCAGATGTGGAGGTGGGAGAGGGATAGACTTGCTTTCTTTTAGCTTCAATCTTCATGATAGTTTTCAGTGGCTATGTAGCTAGTGCAGATCCTTCCATAACAATGTAATTAGACATTAAACTTGATAATTTTAATGTCCTTTTTTTCTGGTTTTCTTTTAGCCACACCACTTCCAATATCAGGTTTGACATAGTGGCTAAGATACTAGCCTAGAAACCAGGAGACTGAGTTCTAGTCCTGCCTTAGGTACATAAGCCACCTGGGGGACTTTGGGCCAGTCACACACTCAGTCCAACACACCTCACAGGCTTGTTGCTGTGGGAAAAACAGAGGAAGTATTGGGTGTCTACTGCCTTGAGAGAACTACAAAGTAATAATGCTAGATAATTTTATCTAATAATAGATAAACATCTAACAAATTTCCAGTTAGAAGTCACAGCCAGGTTATTTATCATAAATTGTTATTTTTAGAGTTTTGTCTTAATCTGCGATTTATAGCAGATCCTAAGTTTATGAATCCTTTTGAATTTTCAATGTTTCTGCATAAATATAAACCTAAAGCATGAGAAAATTCCAGACCTACATATATGTATGTGTAAAAATGTAAACCTTTGCTTTTAATAACTTAAGGTCCCTCTTTGGGCAGCAATAATCAATTAAAATTTTCCAGTAACTGTTGATCAAGTCTGAAAACAAGTTGGAAAAATTTCAGCCCATTCCTCCTCAGAGATCAGGTTTAACTCTGGGATGTTGGTGGGCTACCTCTCACGAACTGCTTGCTAGGATCCTTTAACATTTTTCTACACCTAATTATTTTGACTTGGCCATTCCAGAAACATTTTTTTGAGCTTCAATTCATAGATATATACCCTGATAATTTCATGTAGAATTTGCTAGTACAATTCAGAATTCATAGTTCCATCTAATATAGGAAGCTCTCGTGATCAGAGGCCTAAACCATATTACAGATAGACTTCAACTTACAACCACAATTGAGCCCAAAATTTCTGTTGCTAAGTGAAACATTTGTTAAGTGAATTTGCCCACATTTTATGACCTTTCCACAGTTAAGTCACAGTGGTTGTTAAACTGTCAAGTGAATCTAGCTTCCCCATTGACATTGCTTGTCTGACTGTAGTAAAAGTGGCTCATAGGACCCTGGAAGGGTGCCTTGGTGGCTTACATATGATGTTGGGCCTGCACATCGCTGAGGTTGGCAGCTTGATTCCTATGAGTGAATAAACCATGTGGGACAAGAAAGAAGCCTCCCCGATTGCCTACCAGTATTCAGGCATCCCGTGAGTAAAAGATAATGCTGCCAGAAAAATTCTTTTTGCAGAGGCAGCCAGCCACTTCGGTGATCCCTGACTAACCCATGCCATTCACTTTAAAACAAAAAACAGGATCCCGGAACATTGCAACCCTCACAATTATGAGTCAATTGCCAAGTGTTTGAAATCTGATCACATAACCATGGGGATGCTACAACAGCCATGTGAAAACTGGTCATAAGTTACTTTTTTCAGTGCCATTTTAACTTTGAACAGTACTACTTGTTTCACAGATGTGATGAAGTTCTTATGCTGGAATTCAGTGTTGCCTTTCACCAAACATCTTTTTCTTTCAGCCCAAAGTTCTCTTTTAGTTTCATCCATCCACAGAACTTTCTTCTAATAGCTTTTTTTTGCTTATGCAGGTGGTATTTCATAAACTGTAGATCAGCAGCAATTTTTTTTTTAGATTAGTGACTTTCTTCTTGCAGCCCTATGTGCATACCACTGTTGTTCAGTAGTTTCCTAATGGTGGTCTCATGAATCATGACATACACCAATTCAGGATAGCCCTTTGGTTTCTTTGACATCCTGAGGTTCTTCCAGAGCCTTATGTACTTTGCTCTTGATATACTTTGGTCTGTTGATCATTTCCAGGAAAAGTAACAATAGGGTTAAGTTGTCTCCATTTGTACACAATCTTCCTGGCACCTGACAGACTGGTAGAATCTAAACTAATGAGAAATTGTTTTTAATCCTTTTCCAATCTAGTGTGCTTCAACTAACTGTTTTTCAGAGATTGTCAGAAATCTCCTTTGTTCAAGCCATGACACACTTCTTCCATGCTTGTGTTGCAAAGATCCCATATTTTCATTCTTTAAAAAAAGACAGGATTGCCCACATTCATACCTGGTTATCATACCACTGATTGAAACATCTGATGATGCTAGTGAAATGAATTGATAATTCCAGAAGTTGACATCTTCTTGCCACATATAAATATGTAGCTTTGGATCATTTTCCTCAATAAATTAACAAGTACCGTGTTTCTCATAAAATAAGGCCGGGTCTTTTTTTGGGGGGAGAACCCCCAAAAAACAGCTAGGACATTTTTTGGGGGTGACTTAATTTCCTCCCCCCATATGACCCCTACCCAGAGTGCCCCACGCACACCTCGCCATGAGGTCGCTCCTATCAGCCGATAGAAGAGGCCTCGTGGAGCGCCCCGCGCTTCTATCAGCTGATAGAAGTGTCCCAAGGGCAGAGTCACCAACCTCTTCTATGGCCGATAGAAGAGGCCTCATGGCAAGGCATGGCTACACATCGGTTTCCTAACTGCAAACTCAATCACGTACATATACTGTTGTCAGAGTAAATATCAGATGATCTCAAGATTCCCGCTGCATTTCTGCTTCCTGAGCCAGCCGGTCTTCTTTGTCCCCTCAGATAGCCCTATTTCCCCCCACCTCTGATTCCCCACTGTAACCACTTGGACAGAATGGGTCTCAGAGGGGTCGCTAAAAAAGCTGATTCCACCTATCAACTGCAATGGGCAGTTCCGGGCCCCTCCGCTTAGGCTGCCAACTAAGGCAACTCGCAGTTTATTCAATTGCTCAACTGGTTTCAAAGGGAGGTCGGGGAACTCTTTATTAAAAGCTTTTCTGAGCGACAAGTCATGTAAACAGAGTTGATAAACTGGAGTTGAATTTATATTGGAATGAGGTGAAGGGAGAGAATGAAATGGAAAGTAGGTTGGTTATCCAGATGCAGGTTACATGTAGGAAAGATAAGTACTTTTATCAATTAACTATTGTATTAAAAACATGTTTGTTGAGACCTTTTGTGAGAGCCTGGTTATAATATATCCAGGTTTAGGAATCTTGCTCAATTTTGAGTTATTTTTTTTGTTTTAAAATAGCATCTTTTTTAATCTGGAAGAGTGAACTGATGTTAAACTTGTTACTCTTTATTCTTTTACAAAAAGTTTGTGCCATTTGACCTGACAGAATCCAGAGGGGATAGGGGCATTGCTAGTAGATGGTAGCATATATTCCATTAGAGGAAAAGCTTTTCAAACTTTTTAAATATACTGTGGGGGCCTTTCTTGGAGATGGGTATGCTGCAGGAACTGGTTTCCACGTTAGTATCATTGTGTTGATTTTTTGTTGCTTGTGATGCATACTTCAGATGTATTGACTGCATACAAATATGGACCTATCGTTCAGTTTCTGAAATATTACAGTATTGTCCAGTGTAGGGTATAGCTTATTCCTGTAATATTATTTTTGGATTTGTTGTGGCAGTACTTATAGATAGAAGTTACATACTTAAAACATGTTACAATTCTGAATAGGAATAATGAGTCTTATAAACTGACCATTTTGAAACAACATACCAATTTAAATTAAAAGTCTGGCCTAATTTTCCTCAAAAATCAACTACTATAGTTATTACACAACGAACACTGCCAGCAGTTTTCATTGATTATATTTTATCTTGACTCTCTTGCCAAACAATTAAGGGAATTAGTCAGAAATTACAAAATCCTATCCTCTGGATATCCTATCCTATCACCTAGATTGATGTTGGAGCCAGTCCTTATAATTTGTCAAAATCTGGTATTTTCATATAAGCTATAAATTATACAGCTTAATTTTATAAACGTATTGGTTCCTTCATTATGTTAGTGCTGTGACTATAAATGTTTGCATTTCTTGTGGGAGGGTATATAATGTCGAAGTAGTCTAGAAGAAAAAAGAATCGAATTTCTGTCAAATATGATGAATTAATATAATTTTGAGAACGCTTTATTTTGCAGACTTTCTTAATTGTATTAGCAGTGCAATGGAAAAGAAAAATGTTGATATATCCCCAAAGAAACCATCTTTGTTTGAAATATTCAAAACACAATACAGTGAATCAGGTACTATTTCAATTCAAGCTGCTTTGGGGGCAGGGGGGCGAATCCTTTTTTTCTTTACATGAAGCCAGTACCATATAGCACTGCAGCCAGGCCAGCTTTGCCTCAGCAGTCGTGGGAGGAAGAAAACAGTAGCAAAAATCAATGGGGAGACAGCAGATTATCAAAAGGACATAAATGGTGGTCAGATAGGCAGCTGGGAGTTACAGCACTCTTGTGGTTGTAAGTGTGGATAGAGTGCCAAGAGCCCAAATTTTAACCAAATTTTGGTACAGGTTGTAAGTCAGTACTATTGTGCTTAATTCAGTACCATTGTGCTCTGAACAGCTGCTGAACAAACTGTAAGCCAAGTACAGCCTATATCAGTGTTGGTGAACCTTTTTGGCACTGAATGCTGAAATGGGAGCATTCGTGTGTGTGGGAGCGCCAGAAACTGGAAGGGCAGCTGAGCTTCCAGTTTCCAGACTGGAAGCTCAGCTGCCCACATGCCTCAGCTTTCACACATGCATGTGCAAAGACCAGCTAGCTGGCGTGCATGCGCGTGCTGGAAACCAGAAGCTCAGTTTCCCAGCATCACATCCACACCGGGGAACTGATCTTAACGGTTTCCGGTGCTCCCGCGCATGTGAAAACCAGCTGCCCGGAATGCATGCACATGGCAGAATACAGAAGAGCAATGGGCGTTGGCTGGCATGCCTGGAGAGATGGCTCTGTGTGGCACTTCCAGAACACATGCCATGGGTTCGCCATCACAGGCTATATGAAACTTTGTCCTTGAAATATGAGACTTACCTTTGTAAATAGTACATTGCAAGTTCATTTTCCATAGATGATACAATGTATCTTACAGTTGATATTCCTACCTACTTGCTCCAGAGACAAGATTGAAATTATTTTGATATTCCTTGGTCTGGGGGCGATAGCTGCTTTCCCAGTTTTAGACTGACAAGTCAGAAAAAGAGTTTAAATAAAATTTAGGCAGATTGTTATACAATTAAGATGAAAATGTACATGCTTAATTGTAGCTACTGCCAGGTTCTTGTGTTTTTTCACCTTTTTCTGTTACTGTCTGTTATAAATAATATAATTAATGTGTGATGAAAAATAATTATGTTAATATAAACCATAAACAAGAATTATTGAGAAGGAAAGGATAGGATTACAACAGCCTCAGTAATTGAGATGTTTCCCAATTGTAACTAACATATATACCTTAGACTCAGGACTTTGTTTCTCTTTCTAAAAACCTTCCAGTGAGTTGGCATGGAGGTGAATCTTTTTGTTGATAACAGAGAAGCTTGCAGTTGTTTATAAAAGAGTGACCTGATAAAGAGTCTTTAGCTTGTAAGCAAATCTTGGTCACATGCCTAATAGGCATGCATGTTCTCCAAACAAGACAGAGCCAGATATTATTATTAAATTTATTTGCCACCGATCTCATGATTCAAGGCGATACGTGAAGGCCTTCAGAAAGAATTTCAGAGTAGTTTTGAACTCTGCTTTTAAAGTAAGTGGGAGGAGATATTCTCCATAGGTTGCCCTGCCTATTAGAAAAAACATTTTATAGTAGTGGTAGTAATATTTGATGGTAGTTCATATTTATTTGAAAATCTAGTATTACACAATATTTTTAGAAAGCCAACCTACATCAGTAATTGTATAAAAAATCTTACAAATGAAGATGACTATACCTGTCCCAGGATGATGTTGCAGGATCCAATCTGGGCCAGTCACCAGGACCAGAGGGTTTGTCTTCTGAGTTTTTGGACTCATGCTAGAGCCCATCATCAGGGTATTTCTTTCTGAGGATGGGCTCCAGCATGAGTCTGAAAGCTCAGAAGACAAAACCTCTGGTCCTGATGACTGACCCAGATTAGATCCTGCAAAATAATCTTCTAAAGTGATTATTTTCTGATGAAAGTAATATATAGTAATTTACATTATTTGTAAACAAATTATTAATGTGTAATAATCGTTAAATCATAACTTGAAACATGCATTAAATGATGTATTGATTGCTTTTCTTAGACCTAGGACCAATAAGTCTCAACTGGTTTGAAGAACTCAGTTCAGAAGCTCCACCTTATGATGTGAAAAAAACAGAAGACCCCTTACACAAAACTACGGATCAAAATACTTTCAAAACCCCAAAAGGGAAGTTGTCTATAAATAACTCATCGGTATCAACTCCCATGATTTTTAAAGACCAGAATAAAAATGTAAAAACATTTACTTCTCCTATAGAAAAATCAGCTCAGCCCAGTGAAGAAACAGGTAAGATAAGAGATAATATGTAACCAAAATTGTAAACATTTTTGTATGTGTACCATTTATGAAATGGATGTAGTATGGAAACAAAATGTTATAATGCAGATACCTCTTCTGTGGAAATTGTATTTTTCTGGCTACATAAAGGTCCACAACTAGAAAATTAACATTTTGGTGATAGTAGCTGTCAGCTCAAATATTGTGGCCTGTATAAAACAGGAATTTTGGGTTGATGATTGAGGTATCAAATAACAGCTTTTGTCCCATTTCCATAAAAACATGAAAAAATAGAAGACAATTTCAGCCACTTCTGGGTTTATAGTGTTTTGAACAGGCCCTTTTGTGGAGCTGGGGGTCGTCCCTTCTGATGCTCCAGATAAATCTACTGTCAATCCTGCCATTGGGGGACGTCTGGCCTTGTTTGCCAGGCGTTGGGAGGAAGTAACCACAGACACCTGAGTCCTGGAGATCATTCGTTTGGGTCTTTCTCTAGAATTCCTCTCCATACCCCCGAGGTTTTTCATTCGTTACCCTGTTTCTCAGAACAGAGAGAGAGGAGCCCTCATGGAAACAGCTATTCAGTACCTGCTGGAGATCCAGGCTAGTCAGCTGGTGCCTGAGGACCAACGGGATGGGATTTTATTCCACCTTATTTGTAATACCAAAGGCCTCGGGGGGGATGAAGGGTAATTCTGGCAATTTCTTAGTCACTAAATGTTCCATATCCCTAATTAGTACTCTAATTTCTGAAGC